>CM056056.1:75679079-76879079 GCA_029574335.1 Rana kukunoris
AAGGGACTGTGCCCTCACACATTGCACAATTGGGAAGAAACACCATTCCACTTCAGCTGCATTTGTCACAGGCAACTGTTGGTTCATGCCAGGCAGGAGGTGGTTACTAAATGCTGGCATAATGAGTAAGCAGGTGGGGCTATAATTCACTGTGATAAGATTTTATGCCAGGTAGAGGGTGGGTACTTAAGGGTGAAGCAGGGAGTAAGGACAGGGCTTTGATTGGCTGTAATTGCCAAGCCAATCATAGTATCCTCCCTCTCACTGCGCTGCCATTTAGTACTTGCACCCTGCCTGGCATAAAGAGCCATCACAGGCAATCATAGGCCTCCCCCTATTCCCTATGGTGGCATGTCTCCTATGTAGTTGCCTGTGACAAGTAGAGCTGCAGTGATGACAGAGGGGATTGGTCCAGTAGGCAGGGATAAATTACAGCTAATCATATCCATGCCTAGTAAAACAGGGAAGAGGAGAAAGAGGAGAAGTGCCAAAGCTGCAGTAACCAGAGTACTGTGAAGGGTCCAGGTAAAAAGGGGAACCTTTTTACCCAATCAATGCAGAGGACAGCTGTTTGTCCTATGAGAGGGTCACTTACGGTTACACTCTGTGTTGCTACTAACATCTGAACTCTGCATTACTTACTACAGATTTCAAGGATGAACAGTAAAGTAAGTAAATTAGAGGTCAGTAGTGACACAGTTTAGGGTCAATATCATGTGACACAGTGTTCAGGGGTTAGTATTAAGAAACAGCAAGTCCAGAGGTTAGTAGTGACGCAGACTTCAAAAATCTGTAATAAGTGATGCAGAGTAAGAGTAGGTGACACAGAGGTCAGTATTAAGACTTTAGGGGATAGCAGTAAAACGCAGAGTTCAGGGTTCAATGGTGAGTGGTTCAGCAGTAAGTGGTTCAGGGGTCAGTAGTAAGCAATGTAGAGTTCAGGGTTCAGTGGTAAGCAATGCAGAGTTCAGGGTTCAGTGGTAAGCAATACAGAGTTCAGGGTTCAGTGGCAAGCAATACAGAGTTCAGGGTTCAGTGGCAAGCAATACAGAGTTCAGGGTTCAGTGGCAAGCAATACAGAGTTCAGGGTTCAGTAGCAAGCAATACAGAGTTCAGAGTTCAGAGTTCAGTGGTAAGCAATGCAGCAATGCAGCGTTTAGGGTTTAGTAGCAAACGGTGCAGATATTAGGGTTCGGTGGTAAGCAATGCAGAGTTCAGGATTTAGTGGCAAGCAATGCAGAGTTCAGGGTTCAGTGGCAAGCAATGCAGAGTTCAGGGTTCAGTGGCAAGCAATGCAGAGTTCAGGGTTCAGTGGCAAGCAATGCAGAGTTCAGGGTTCAGTGGCAAGCAATGCAGAGTTCAGGGTTCAGTGGCAAGCAATGCAGAGTTCAGGGTTCAGTGGCAAGCAATGCAGAGTTCAGGATTTAGTGGCAAGCAATGCAGAGTTCAGGATTTAGTGGCAAGCAATGCAGAGTTCAGGGTTCAGTGGCAAGCAATGCAGAGTTCAGGGTTCAGTGGCAAGCAATGCAGAGTTCAGGGTTTAGTGGCAAGCAATGCAGAGTTCAGGGTTCAGTGGAAATTGGTGCAGAGTTCAGGGTTCAATGGTAAGCAATGCAGAGTTCAGGGTTCAATGGTAAGTGGTGCAGAGTTCAGGGTTCAGTGGAAAGTGGTGCAGAGTTCAGGGTTTAGTGGAAAGTGGTGCAGAGTTCAGGGTTCAGTGGAAAGTGGTGCAGAGTTCAGGGTTCAGTGGTGCAGAGTTCAGGGTTCAGTGGAAAGTGGTGCAGAGTTCAGGGTTCAGTGGAAAGTGGTGCAGAGTTCAGGGTTCAGTGGAAAGTGGTGCAGAGTTCAGGGTTCAGTGGTAAGTGGTGCAGAGTTCAGGGTTCAGTGGAAAGTGGTGCAGAGTTCAGGATTCAGTGGAAAGTGGTGCAGAGTTCAGGGTTCAGTGGAAAGTGGTGCAGAGTTCAGGGTTCAGTGGTAAGTGGTGCAGAGTTCAGGGTTCAGTGGTAAGTGGTGCAGAGTTCAGGGTTCAGTGGTAAGTGATGCAGGGTTCAGTGGTATGCAATGCAGAGTTCAGGGTTCAGTTGTAAGCGGTGTACAGTTCAAGTGTCAGTAGTAAGTGACTCAGTTCAGATGTCAATAGTGACGCAGAGTTTAGAAGTCAGTAATTGATTTAGAGATCAGTAATACATGACTCAGAGGTCAGTGATAAGTGGCACAAAGATCAGTAGGAACTCACTTACAACTAACCCCTGAACAGATGCCCCAATGTTGCCCCCCCCCCCCATTTACTTTCACAGAAGCTGTGCATTCCTTATTCAACATGGATTCATTCTATACTAGGCAAATAAAATCAGACTCTGAGTAACCACATCTCTAAGTCACGCCCAATATTCAGTGCAATTAAAAACACACTCATTTTTACTGCGGTGCAATGCACATGCTAAGTTTTTTCATCGCAGCCCAAAAGGGGCCCAACTTATAGTTCTAAACACAGACCCACTGTTTTAATAAAAAGTTTAAAACAAGACTATGTAATTTTTTTCACCAATAGGTAGCTAAGAGTATGGCTCACAGCACATACTTGAGTAGATTTGAATTGAATTTTTTACATTAAAAATGTTTTACTTTTATACAGCTTTATATATGGTTCTCTTAAAACCAAGTAATAGAGCAACTGCTTCATAAACAAAGTTTAAAAGAAACATATCAATTAGGGCTGTGCAAATTAACTTTTAATTAATCGATTAATCTTTAATTTTTTGGATCAATCAAAATCTTTTTGATCGATTAAAATTCTTTTGATTGGTACTCACCTCTCCGCCGGCTTCTGGGCCTTCAGGGAGTTCCCTCGGAGATCCGGTAATGTCACAGACTCCGGCGGGGCTTGCCATGTCCATCTGAAGGGCTCCTTTGCTGTGCCTTCATATCTGCATGCCGGCGGGACCTTACTATCTGCCACACACAAGGGCTGATACACTTCCCTCTAACACTTCCCTCTATCACTTCCCTCTATCAACCTGGGATTTTACAGCCACCCACTGGGAGCTGTGAAAGTTCCCTTCACGGGACATCTGCATGCCGACGGACTGATGTTAACCCCTCCTCATCTGGATTCAGCAGTGGTATCGTACACATTTTTATACCAGTATCATACTTAGCTACATGTTTTTATGACTGCTTTTGCTACCGTTTGGTATTACTCACACCATTTTTACAGTTTATGTATCGAGCGTTGCCTTTGTGTGTTTTTTGTATACTGCTATCTATTTTTCCAGTGGTTGGTAGCTGCACTGGGAATCAGCCTGCAAGGAGATCAGCTAAAAGTAGTTGGATCTGTATGTGCGTTATAATTAATCGAAATTAGTCGATTAAATCTATTAAAAAAAAAACGATTAATCGAACACAAAATTTTTGATCAGTAACAGCCCTAATATCAATAAAATAAATCTGCAAACAGCATAAGCTGGCAGCATAAAAACTCTTGTCGGAGTCCAGCAGATTCACAGTTACTTTAACTGTGGGAGGTGGAGGTAAATAACATCGCAGTCTCTGCATTCATCCCAAAAGTGTTTGAGCTGAGGTCAGGACTCTGCAGGCCAGTCAAGTTCATCCACCCCAAATGTATAAAACACAAAAAAGTTCACTGGGGGGGCGTGGCCTGGACATGGCTGAGTGAGGCAGCTTGTTCTCAGAGCTCCCGGCCTGTCCACCCAATATTCGGCAGAAGACACATTTGAAACCGGCATGTACTCAGCTAAAAAGTACAAAACTAGGGCGACTACACGGGGGACACCGGCTGGGAAAGTTTCGGGCGAAATCCAGAAATATTTCAAGCTTCTACAGGAGAATTCCCCGGGGGGTGACCTAACAGCACCACGCGGCTCCCCTCGTGGTGCTGCAGACGAGGAGGCCCAGCCACCATCCCCTGGAGATACGGTCCTAGGCGCGGGCTCCGCTTCACCCCCCTCCTCGGAAACCCCCTCCCAGATGGCGATGCCTCCCCCGGACTTACCGGAGATGGGAGAATTGGATCACGACATCCGGACGTTGCTCCAGGCCCTCCCCACGAGATCAAATATCGAGGCCTTAATACTACGCCTGGAAGAGACACACAGGCGCGATATCCAGGAGGTGAGAGGGGAGGTGTCCACCCTTGCTGACCGTGTGACGACCGGAGAGGAGTCGGTATCTTCTCTGGAGGCCCGGGTCACGGCGCTTGAGCAGGCCCGAGAACACCACCGGGAGGCAGCGATCTCGCTACAGCTCCACCTAGAGGATGTGGAGGACCGGAGCCGCCGCAACAACCTGCGGGTCCGGGGGGTGCATGAATCGGAAGGCCCGGAGGACGCTGGAGCGCGAGTGACGGAGATCTTTAGGGAAATCCTGGGAGATCCGGGGGCCACCATCGAGCTGGATAGAGCGCACAGGTCACTAGGCCCCAAGCCAGCAGACCCGGACAAACCTCGCGACATAGTGTGTAGAGTGCACCGCTACACGCTCCGGGAGACCATCCTACGTGGAGCCTGGGACCGAGAGGAGCTGGAAGTGGATGGCTCGCGCATCAGAATCCTACCCGACCTGTCCAGGGCTACACTACGCCGACGGGCCTTGCTGAGACCCCTTCTGGATCTCGCCAGGGAGCTGGAGTATACCTACAGGTGGAGCTACCCCCTTGCGATTACCTTCCGCAAGGACGCGCAAGCCTTCACACTACAGACTTTGGCAGACCTTCCGGCGCTGTTCTGCTTCATGGAGACAGACCCCATCGCGGTTCCCGACTGGCTACAGTTCCTCCCCCGTCAAACCGGACGCTCGGGAGTGGCAGCATACCGGGGTCCCATGCAACCCCGACAACAAAGAGGCAGACGGAGACGCCGGTCGGGCCAAGGAGAGGTGGCGCGTGAGTAGGCCCTGGGCCAAGCATCCCCGATCCCCCCACTCTTTCAGCCCCGGGACACTGCCTCCGTGACTGGCCTACACTGTGGGCCCCATGTCCTCCTAGTGCCCGCTGACACTCGCACCCTACATTAGCTCTGCACTGCCCCCTTGATGTCTCCCCGCTCCCCTCGGGCCCATGTACGCTAGTAGCTTGACCCCGCTCCCGGCTCCAACAGCATACGAACGGTGAATGCGACCCTCCCGGAGCAGCTGTGGACGGTGAGTGTAGACTGTTCCACTTATGACACCCACAGACTGAGGCACCTGGCCAGTGATTATATGCCCCCCACCGCCCGGGGTGCTGCTCGGACCCAGGTGACCCCCCGATGGATGGCGCGAGCCCCCACCTGGACCGTACACTGCACTCTTGAATCACTGAAGCCCTGACATACTTTATTACTGATGGAACTGGGGGGGGTTTTGGAGTTCGTGCGTACCCCGGGGGTGAGTGGGCCCCCCTGGATAAGGTGGGGACTTGGGTGGGGTTCTGCCCTGCAAAGCTTGGCCCTGGTTGTGTATAAGTCTGTTTATATCCTGGGCCGGATGGGTTTGTGGGCGGTAGGCAACACTATGCTTGGCTTTGAGAGGGGTCGCACAAACTCTGTGACCACCTAAGAACCGGGAGGAGCTGAACCCCTTCGGGGGGTTTTTGACGCGGACAGTACATTGATCAATAGAGCCCACAGAGTCGGAAGAACCTACTTGGAGAAACGGGGCGGGGGAGGGGGGATAATCCCACACTTAGATGTGGGAGGGAGAGCTCTCCGTGTCGGGAGCACCGCCGAACAGGTTATTTGCACTTCTAGTTTGTACTTTTTGGTTTATTCTCTCATCTCTCCTGATGCACTAATAGCTGTGTTGAATGCCATTATTGCCTGCAATATTAGTCTAATAAGTTATGCCGTATTATCTTATCTGTTGTTTGAAAATATTTTATGTTTTCTTGTCGGGTTTGGGTGGGGGGCTGGGGGCTCGCTTCCTGGCCCTGTCTGGTTAGACCCCCACTTAGGACTGCGCTCGATTACCGGATTCCCGGTGAGCGCCTTAGCTGTTATATTTGGCTATCTTAGTAGACCTTTGGCTACACACTCTAGTGTAGACCCTGTACCTTTAATCTCTCTCGCTACTGCTCTTCTTATTCTAGCTTTTCTTCTCTAAATCGCTTTACCTCCCCCCTCCCCCCTTATTGCACGAGTATGGAGGCGCTCAATATGGTGTCGCTTAACGCTAAAGGCCTTAATACGCCTGAAAAGAGACGCATGCTACTACACGACATGCGAGCCATGAAAGCTGACATTGTAATGCTTCAGGAGACCCATTTCAGGGACAGTAACCTACCCCTCCTAAAAAATAGGAATTTCCCCTTTGCCTACCACTCCCGGTTCACAGAGGCGAAATCAAGAGGGGTCTCCATCCTCGTCGCTGCGAGAGTACCATGGAAGCTACTCTGCGTTCAGACAGACGACAATGGACGGTTTCTGTTCCTAAAAGGTATGATTGGGGATAGGAAGGTATCCTTTGCTAACTTATACACACCTAATGTACACCAAGAAAGCTTCCTTAAAAAACACCTGCTGAAATTCCACCGCTTCGCGGAGGGACATTTGATAATAGGAGGAGACCTAAACATCCCCCTGATCCCGTCTGAGGACACATCCTCCGGGAAATCCTCACTGACTCGAGACTCACACAGACGAATAGGTGAGACCTTACATTCCCTGCAACTAGTGGACGCTTGGCGTTTACTACACGCGGGAGAACGGGACTACACCTTTTTCTCTAGGCCGCACCAATCCTACTCGCGGATTGACTATTTTCTCCTACCTCACGGACAACTCCACGCGATACAGGAAGCTACCATCGGATCAAT
Source organism: Rana kukunoris (assembly GCA_029574335.1). NCBI lineage: Eukaryota > Metazoa > Chordata > Amphibia > Anura > Ranidae > Rana > Rana kukunoris. The sequence continues at coordinate 75,685,888 of CM056056.1, forward strand.
TACCTGGTCTGATCATGCCCCAATTGCCCTAAAATACACCATTGCTGATTCAGGGGGCAGCCACAGGCCTGTATGGCGGCTTAATGAGAGTCTCATGCAAGACACGGAAGTGGTGGAGGAAGTTGTCCGAGAATTGGGGCACTACTTCACCACCAATATCACTCCGGACAGTACGGGGGGAACTATTTGAGAGGCACATAAGGCCGTAGTCCGCGGGATCCTTATGAAACTCGGGGCGAGACTGAAAAGAGAGAGGGCAGCACAGCTGTCTGTACTTCTTGACAAACTACATGCCCTGGAGACTGCACATAAAACCGCCCCTAATAGGCAGCTTGGCGCAGAACTTGATATGGTCAGATCAAAGTTGAAGGACATCTTACAATATAAAGCTAAGTCGGCGCTGCAAATATGCAGGCTGAAAGCATATGTCTCCGGTAATAAATGTGGCAGCCTTTTGGCTAACACCCTCCGTACACAAAGACTAGCGGCCTATATACCCTGTGTTTTATCTAAGTCCGGGAAGAGATGCTCACTGCCCCAACAAATTACGCAGGAATTTAGAAACTTCTATGAATCACTGTACAACCTGGACAAAATCCCGACAGACCAAGACTCAAATCTAGACTATATTTCCACATCCCTAATGCCATCCCTGCCGACTGAGGCTAGAGAGAGCTTGGAGGCCCCCATTACCCTATCTGAGTTACAATCGGCCCTGAAGGAGGCCAAGCCAGGTAAAGCCCCTGGCCCAGATGGTCTAACCATTGCCTACTATAGGACCTTGTTCCCCTCCCTTGGCCCCCATATGGTGAGGCTATTTAATGACTTGGGGACTGGAGAACATTTTCATGCTGCCTCATTACAGGCCCAAATCGCGGTGATCCACAAAGAGGGCAAGGACCCAACCCATTGCGGGAGCTATCGCCCGATATCCCTCCTGAACACAGATCTTAAATTGTTTACCAAAGTCTTGGCGACTCGGTTGCAGAAATATCTCCCGAGCTTGATCCATTTAGACCAGGTTGGGTTCGTGCCCTCTAGGGAGGCCCGCGATAACACCATCAAGGTCCTCAACCTATTGCACATAGCGACTGACAGCAAAGCGCCCAGCCTGTTCTTAGGAACGGACGCTGAAAAGGCGTTTGACAGAGTGGACTGGCAATTTATGCAGTCCACCCTGAGACATGTAGGACTAGGAGACAGAATGCAACGCTGGATTGCGGCAATATATAGGGACCCGACGGCAAGGGTCAAGGCCAATGGAGTGCTTTCTGACCCGTTCCACATTGCCAATGGGACGAGGCAGGGGTGCCCTCTGTCCCCACTTCTGTTTGCGCTCTCCCTAGAACCCTTTCTTTGCCATATTCGGCTGAACCCCGACATTACTGGAATACGGACTGGAGATAGACAGTACAAAGTATCCGCATACGCAGATGACCTGATATTCACCCTCACCAATCCAGACACATCCCTGCCAAACCTTATGCGAGAATTTGACACTTACGGAAGGCTGTCTAATCTAAAAATCAATCACACTAAATCCGAGGCCATGGGGATAGGAATTCCACAGACACGATTAGCTCAACTCAAAGACAACTTCCGCTTTAACTGGACAGATGTAGCATTGAAATATCTAGGGACGCGCATACCCCCCTCCCTTTCGCAGGTGTTCAAGCTCAACTTCCCCCCTCTCCTAAAAGAAGTCCAAAAACTGCTCCAGCAGTGGTCTAGCGGCCTGCACTCATGGATAGGCCGTTGCAACATTCTTAAGATGACCATATTGCCCAAGTTTTTATATCTGTTGCAGGCCCTCCCGATTCGCATACCTGGCAGCTACTTCAAGCAGGTACACGCGGCATTTACACACTTCCTATGGGGTGGGAAGAAACCACGTATACGAAGACAAGTGCTCTCACTACCGAAACAGCGGGGCGGACTAGCACTACCAGATGTCAGAACATATTACTGGGCGGCACACCTGGTGAGACTCCTTGATTGGTGTCGACATGGTGACTCCAAGCTCTGGACTCAGGTGGAACAGGTGCAGTCGTTGGTCCCACTGCGGAGGGCCCCCTGGTGCCTGTCGGATTTACCGCCACGAGTCGCACGGCACCCGCTGCTGGGAGCCACGATTGAGACCTGCACACGACTCTTCTCGCAGTTCTCCCTATCTAGTCACAACTCCCCCCTCCGACCTATAATTGGCCATCCCAAATTTGAACCTGGACTGAGGGACAGATTTTTTTTAGACCTCGGGGAAACAGGCCTTTTTCAGGCTTCTCATTTCAGTGATGGAGGCCGATGGAAGTCGGCCTCTGAACTGGCGGACCCCGGTGGAGCATATAGACTTGACTTCTTGAGGGCGAACCAATTGACTCACTTTCTACGTGACCTCCCGCTCCCTACGGGTCCACAGACTCCTCTCACGACTCTAGAGACCCTGTGTGCCGAATCCGGGGCTCTGCCTCATGCACTGTCACTAATGTACACCATGCTAAGCCACCCACCAGACGACTATCTCATTCCAGCCCTCACTAAGTGGGAACGGGAACTAAACACTCAATTCTCCACTACCAAGAAACTGAACATACTTAGGTTTACCCACAAGTCCTCTCTCTGCTCTAAGACACAAGAGACGAATTACAAGATTCTCGTGCGGTGGTACAGAACGCCAGACCTCCTGAATAAAATCTTCCCCACCTCCTCAGCCGACTGTTGGAGATGCCAACAGGCTAGAGGTACACTCTTGCATGTTTTTTGGTCGTGTCCTCGGATCAGGGGCTTCTGGGAAGAGGTGCGCCGAATTACACAGAAATTTACGGAAAGTGTGGTGCCGGCCGACCCAGCGTACTTTCTGCTCCACGCGACAGAGATGTCCACAGGGGCCTACAAAAAGTCCCTGATACGTCATCTCTTGGACGCAGCTAGGGCCTGCGTGCCTCTTCACTGGAAGTTCCCTCAGCCGCCGACAATTGCGCTCTGGCTTAGAAAAGTCGACGAGATCGGCCGTATGGAGGACCTGGTCCTCTCTAACCAGCAGAGACAGGAGGAATATACCAACACCTGGCAGCTATGGGACATCTTCAGGTACTCGGAGGAGGGACAGTCGATGAGAGAGGCTGAGTGACCCCTGGATGTACCTCTATAGTAGCCGCCGACACAAGATTACACCTTGAGACACTCATCACAGTAGAATGTGCCCCTTTGGAGCATCTGGGTATACCTATGCTCGTGCAAACCCCCCCCCTCTCCCCCTCTCTTCTTCTATTCTCCCTCTTCACTTGCTCTCTCATCTCTTTCCCCTTACTCTAATTTACTTGCTCTGGCTACTAGTCACTTGGAAAAACGGAAAATAAGGGAGAGGTTAAGTCTTCCGAGCCCAGAAGATGGAATATCCACCAGTACCCCCAAGGCCATATTTAACGGGTTGGTGAGATGGAAACGGTTTTATGGGAGACATGCGGAATGTCACCGACTGGCCTGACATAGCTCCCGCGGCCTAGTCTTTCGGGCCATATCTGATAAGCTCATGCCTTCCAGGGATACGGCACTTCTGGGGGCCAAGGGTTCCATCTTGGACATACATATTGGATGTTACTGTTCAAATCTTTCAGTTGGTTCACTCTTTTCATTGTTTTTGTTGTTTTTTTTTTTTTTTCTAAGAATGACCGTAATGTTTACTCTTGACCATATCTCTGCTTTGTAAAATGTATGTGTATCTGTCCCGACGGACTGACCTCTCTGCTTCTCTATAAATAAAGAAATTTGAAAAAAGTTCACTGGCGCTAGACAGGGATAGTGGAATTCCTAATGTAAGAGTCGTTACTGGTTACTCATGAGTAGGGTGTAAAAGAGATTGTCCAGAGCTGCGAGGATTGTGGTACCCGGAAGTACCAATAGAACAGAAAATACACCAAAAACCGCGCTCATGGCTATCTAGAGTTCATTATAAACCAAAGTTTAAGATAAAAAGTATTAGAAAAAAATCCATTTATTGTAGATAAACTCCAGATGTGTCTTAAACAGTCCGTATGGAGATAACAATGCAGTATAAACAGATATTGAATCTGCAGACAACTACCATAGAGTACAAGGGGTTAAAATCTCACAGGTTCAGAGAACATTTCCTCTAATGGGAATGACTGGTACAGTACCTTCTGGGCAGATGGTAAGGTAGCAATGGTAAGGAGGTATCAAACGGAACCTGTCACCGAGCATTTCACGTTGCTGGTGTGTCCCCGTAGGGGGAAGAAAAACTGGATCTTCCGATGATTCAACCGATCGGGGCCAAGACACAGCTAGGTCTAGAGGGGCAGCCGCTCGTTCTGTAGATCCCACGTTCACATGTAAAATGGTGGAAGTTGCCAACGGAAAATCAATGGTGAATTAAATCTTGGGAGATTAGGCAATGGATTAAAATTTCTATAAAATAGGGAAATTATGTGGTAGCCTTGACGACGCGTTTCGCGCTACAAAGCACTTTTTCAAAGTCCTACTTTGAAAAAGCGATACTGCAGTTTGTTTCTTTTTGGAGCCCCTCTTATGGGCACTTTTGTGTTTTCATCCCCTCTTTCTTTCCATTAAACACAGGCTCCAGGACCACCACCTATTTAGCTTTGGGGAGTCGGTTGTTCTAATTAGATATTATCATGAGTGTACCACTGTTTCGTTCCTCTATACTGTAAATGGGCCCCCTTTCCCCTAATTTTACTGATGGAAAAAAATGCAAATGATAAAAAAAAGACAGAGCATACCGCCCTCATTCTTTTATGTTTTTACAGTCACTGGTTATTGCCGCCAGTTTATGAGAGCTGCAAGTCCAAGACAAGAGGGATCCACAGAGACTTTTATGGACTATGAGTTTTCTTAATTTCCCTGACAGATTAATGTGAGACTCTGCACAACAACTGGTATTTATTCATAAAAAAATATAAAATGAGCATTTCAAATACTAGGAAAGTTTTCACACTAAAATCACAGAACTTTCACATATGATTGGCACATTACATAGCAATGTAATCAAATTAGAAAATGTAGGAATGTAGTGATGATTGTGAATCTTTTGTTAATACATTGTTAAAAATTATTTTTATGTAGGGGTATATCATGCCCAATATGAAACACAAACACGCATGTCAAATTTGCTGATATTTCTGATCTTTTGATCAGGCTTTTTTATGCCACAATTCAAATTACGTCACCAGAATATTTTAAGACTAAAACAGATGTCACCTTTGCTTTGCATAACAGTCATCAAATGCTACATTTGCATGATTCACATATCTTCATGGTGTTGATTTCTTAGGATTTGCTATTTAAATGCTGTATGCGATTTCTGTTGAAACAGTAAATAGCTCTGACCTTTGTTCTCTGAAAAGGTTGTCATAATGTCTGTTGACTTTAACTATTTTAATAATGCAGTTAAGTAGATTTAAAAGGATGATAACATTGAAACAAAAGGGAATGTTGATATCTGACTAGAAACATTCTTTTAATAGCATCATTTATAATTTTATAAAAGCAAATATTTTCAAATCAGGTTTAAAAATGCTAAAGAAACTCAGAAGAAAGAAGATCTATGTATAGAAGAGAAATTCTATCATGTAAACAGTAGTTTAAAGAGCAATGTGTACAGCAAACATTTACAAATTTTTCAACAAGCTTTGATTATCTTTTTGGAGCCCATTACTCCTTCCTGTCCATCAACTTGTATACTGTATGAACATTCACCAGCGAGGGAGATACCTTCTTACACTAACGCCAATTTGCTTGGCTCCCAATCCTGTACTCACTAGGTCACCTATGACTTAGTGATCATATACAAGCCGCAGGCTTCACTGACAAAAAATGAATGCTTTTAAACTGAACATGGACCCGGCCACCTACAAGGTGTAGTGTTCATCTGCATTGCCATATGTTTATTCCCCTGTATAAACGAGGGTAAAACTCATCTTAAAACTTGAAACCAGTTTTGCAACTTTGACATGTATTAGTAAAGCCATCATTGCAAAACATTACAGCTACTTAGTGTATTCAGATGCACTACAATTTTTTTTCCAGGAAAAACTGCCCTTTCATTTCGTGGTAAATGGTAATAGAAATCACCTACTTTTTTTATTATTATCAAAAGGAAAGCTGGCTCAAAATAGTAAAAAAAAAAAAGAAAAATTGAAAGCTGGCTGTGTATTTCTTGCCATTTTCTCTACCTACCACCACAGAACAAATTCTCCTTCTCCTGATGTTTGCACGATGCCACATATGCGTAGGTTAGTAGTTGTAGTAGGGCTAAAAAACAATAGTGTTTCTTTATCCTAAACTGTAAAAAAACACTATGACACCACTAAAAAACAAAATAAAAAACTTTTTAATCCTACGTCAACACACCGACCCTGCCCTTTAAACCCCACAACTTTGGACCCCGACACCGATCTAGATCAACGTTGCATGCACTCAGAATGAGTGTTATGGTGATGCCACCGGATGGCCAAGCCCCATGGCTATATAAAAAATGGCAGACATCGGAGATGACACTAAGGCGGGAGCCAGCGCTGAGAGGAGGATCACGTCTGCAGTGGAGGAAGAAGACCAGAGGAAGAACACATCACCGGAGACAGAAGATGGCAATGGAGGGAGGAGACTGGAGGAAGAACACATTGGTGATGGAACCAGAGAAAGAAGACACGTTGAATCTACGATGAAGGATATTCTTCATTTTTAATAAAAGGTCATGTAAAAAAAAGTCTTGTTTTTATTTACACTACACAGTTTTTTTGGGGGTGAATGTACCCCTACTCAATGTACCCCATACTGATTAACATGAGGGGCTGGGATCTGGGGGCCCCCTTATTAAAGGGGGCTTCCAGATTCCAATAAGCCCCCTGCTCACAGACCCACACAACCACCACCCAGGATTTTCAGATAGAGGCCCATGTCGCCATCAACATGGGGACAACAAAACACCCACCCCCTCCTGTTAAGGGCAAGTGGTCTGGTATGGTCCAGGAGGGGGGACACTTGCTCGCCCCTCTCCCCGTTCCTGACCTGCCAGGCTGCATGCTCAAATTATGGTCTGGTTTGTATTTTAGGGGGAACCTCTAGCTGTTTTTGTGTTTTGTGTTGGAACACAGTGTAAATGCAGCCACAGTGAGAGGGAGTGCATGTTCCCCACAGCCAAAGCCCATTGGGTGAGGAGGCAGGCAGTTGGAAGGAGGGAAATACGGTAAAAACTGTTGGGTTCATTTACTAAACCTGGAAAGTACAAAAATGTGGTGCAGCTGTGCATGGTAGCCAATCAGCTTCTAACTTCAGCTTGTTCAATTAAGCTCTATGCACAGCTGCACCAGATTTTGCACTATCCAATTTTAGTAAATCAACCTCTGTTTGGGAAGAAGCATGTCAGTTTGAAATCCAGGATGATCCTGTACAATATGAGATAGGAGTAAACCCTACTTGGAGCACAAAAGGGTTAAAGAACACTTCAGCCTAATGTCGGTTCACACTTATGCAAATTCTATGTGGATCAGATGCGATCAGAAAAGCCTAGATCATCTAAAAAAGCATTATTTCCAATGAAGGCTGTTCACATATAAACAGTGCGAATTTGATCCGGTTCGAAAAAAAGGGTTCTGTTCGAGTTTAGTGTGAGCTTGGTGTAAATTTTATCTCCAGAATTCACATTAGAATCGCACCTGTCACAACAGAAATTACACTCTGAAATCGCTTTGTGAAATAGCATCAGAATTGCACCATATCAGTGTGAACTTAGTCTTCAAAATTGTTAACCTCACATCTTAATAAAAACGACAAAAGTTGTTTGAAATCCTAAATTAAAGCCAACTGAAAGGCTTTTTTTTTTCATTTTAGAGTGTAAAAGGGATTGACCCTCTGTCATGTTTTAATTGTGATCTGTAGGAACAGAAATTCAGTGAAATCTGTTCAGTGAGAACAAAGGTGGTAATGAAACACTTCACTATGAAGTTACTATTTCTATTTGTAGCCTCTTCTAGTGACATTGGCTTCCCTGTCATTTAAAACACATTGCGCCTGCAGTGAACGTTTGCTGTATGTCAAATTAAAGCAGAACTGTACTCACCTTGAATCCCCAGCCACGGACATCATCGGGCAGCCGGCTGGCTTCCGGGGCTCGTTTGCCAGCTGCTGTCATTGGCTGGGCTGAGATGATATCACTCCCAGAACATCACTTGCACAGGAGTTCCATCAGATTCAGCGTTGCAGAATTTATGCAGCTTACTGTACAGGGGTGGACAGGCATGCAAGTAGCTTTAATGCAGAGGGAAAAAAAACATGTCCCTTCTGCAATAACAATCCTGCCTATTCACCCTTTATTTTGGAGCCTAAAGTTTCACTTTAACTGCTATATTCAGTAAATATGTCCCTTTGTGTTGTTTATTTTTATACCCAAAAGAGTCTACTATGGTTAGAAAGATTTTACTAAAACCCTAAGCAGGTGTTTCTGCAAGAAATTCTAAGTTTTACAGGATAGGGGATTTATATAGTGTAGGGCTACCATCATAAGAGCCTTTGGATTGGATGGATCCTCTGTTCTTTGCCTCAACCTTTTCAAGAACCATAGCCTCTCTCACACACAAGGTTGGGTGTACAAACATACGTCACAGGACATTACTGAAAGTAATACTTAGTATCCAATAGTACTGAATATATATATATATATATATATATATATTTATTTATTTATTACACACACAAAAATAAAACAAGCACACAGGCTCCAAACCAGGTAGTAAAGGAAAACTTAATATATTGTCACCCAATATGGAGTGGTAACTAGGCACGCATAAAATTGATTACCAATAGTAAAAACACCATACAAAGTGATTGTAGGGACTAGGAATAAGATGACAATCCAGCAAAAACAGTAGCAAGGCCACCTCAAGTGCAACAGCGGGCAGCAGTAAAGTTGAATCCATTGAGTGCTTGAACTATACTGCCAGAGCGCATTCATGGCAGTGATGCTAGTGCTAGACCAGCTGGTTATGCATAGTCCAAAAGAAAAGGAGGATGGTAGCAGAGGGGGCAGGGAAACAAAGAGAGCTTGCAGATTATTACGAGAGGGGCAGTCTTTGGAGATGTTGTTCTGCTGGCCATCGTTAGGGCCCTTTAGAAGTGGCAGGGCACTTAACGTCAATCACAGTTAACCTGCATGCAGTATAGGTACAGTATGGGTATGGCATAGTCTCTGCCCAGTGCAAGGTAGTTATAGTTCTGATGCTGTAAAGGTTCGGTAAAGAGTTAGTATGACCAAGCACTAGTTTCAGTGCAAAACGCGTCAGCAGTTGGGTTTTATTTGACTTTGCTGTGACTTGTAGTGATGTCCTTCTTTTAATAAAGGCTACAATTTGGTCAGAGTGCGGCTGTCCAGAGACAATGTTTGTTCCTGCATAGGGTTAGTATAGGTACAAGCTACAGTAGGTTTGGAATAAGTGTGGCATGGATTGGGTACACTTGGTGCCCTGGTCTCAGTGGCTCAGTCCCCATTCGCAACATCAGCAATGGCCCTCTCACCGGTCCCCAGGATGCTGTGGTGACCTCTTGCTATAAAAAGGGGGGCCCCCCCTTTGATCTCTCCCTGACAGTCTCCAGTGATCAACAGTGGGAAGCAGAAAGTGAGAAGATGCTTCAGTCTCCCTATGGCAGCAGTGCAGGTGCTGTGATGTGGGCAGTGTGTTGTTGCCCCCGGCTGTCCTCACTTCTAGTCCCAGGCTTGGATCTCCACTGGTATGGTCTCCAACTGGGAATATAATAATTGGTTAAAGGTGTTCCTCCTTTAACTCCCTCAGTGCCAAAAGGAAGAACTTTTCTGGGCAGTTTAATACAAATCATCCCTCGACTCCTCCTACCACACAGTGCCTATCAGGATCTGTAGTGTAACCATTATAATGTAGCCAGTATATGGCTGCCGTCTCAAAATACACCTCCCAGGATTCTCAACCCTGTGCACTGAAGCCTACGGGCTTGCTGGGCTTTAGCTCTTCACCTGCTGGCTGCTGAAGAGGATGTTGTGGCAGAACATCAGTATCTCAGTAGAGAGGAAGGAAAGAATAAAAGGGCAATGTTTCTACCTCCATATTGCTGTAGCCTAGCATCTGGCTGCAATAACAATGTGTGTTTTCCTTTGTAGATTTTGTTTCCATATGCATAATTTATACATATATATATATTTTTTTTACTTTTTTTTTTTTGTTGTCCCGAAGAGCATATATGAGGAACTGTACAAGTATGACAAATAGAAAACCAGCTGGGCAATGAAACATTTTTTTTCCTATGCAATGCTTTATGTAAATGAGAAACAAAAAAAAGATATTCAAACTAAGCTGTCCATGTCAAAACACATCAATTGCTTTTGAATAAAAAGATTTTTTTTTTATTACACTTTGAATCCACAAAGGGCTTAAAGTGCCTGGGGCAATTTCAGCATTTTGTAAATTAATTATTTCTATGATTTTATTTAATAATGATATGTTTTCATCTAATATAGATCTTAGAGGAAGGCTGCTATAAAGCCAAATATACAAAGGATAAAGGAAACTCATCCCCAGTAGTTTCTGATATTCGAGCCAAGTCTTTGAAGTTCTCCATAAATATGTAACTGTATGTATTTTATGTATTAACAGTGAACCCACCACAATAATGGCAATGATTCTGTAGCTATATATCCAGACTGTACTGGTTTTCACAATTTCTTATGTCTGTGGCCAGTGTGCAGACCAAATTCCACCTTTGAAAAGGTTTTTTAGCATCAGATGCAGAATAATTATTTCCAGCTACATAGTAACTGCTGTAATTCCCCTCTTTTAATATTACAAGGCTCATCATTGTCAGTGTGAACATGCACATGTGAACATTTAAAAGACACAAGACCTAATATGTCAACATACTGACAAACGGAAAACTCCCTTAAAGCCCAGTTGATTGCTCATTATTACTGTAATACAGCCAGGCTGCATATACAGTACAGTAATAAATAAGGGTCTCTTATTTTGCAAAGGGTAAAACACCCTGTGCCACCAGCACATAGGAGACAAATTGATATCAACGCTAGCTCCTATAAAAATTGCAATAAATGTGATATAATCACTAAATATGAGAATTATGATTCTAACTTAAAACATCACACATTGTGTGACGCGTATACAACTCGGAAATGGTGGTTTTTAAAGGGGGAAAATATTTTAGGTTTCTGTGAGTAATATTTATGAAATAAAGCCCTTGGTAGTATGGATTTACATTCTGTTTTGAGCAATACCTGGCAGCAATTCTGAAAAAAGGCAAGTTAGGAGGAGGACCTTATCCCAGGTCAGTCTGGTAGTGCTACAAATGGAGGGGAGTGGTGGAAAGATGCCCAAGCATGCTCATGTAACCTCCTTTGTAAAAGAAGGAGTCAATTACTGGAGCACATTTTACATACATTACTGCTCTTAAATGTGCTTGTGACTCACTTTGCAAAAGAAGGGAGTCAACAACTCGCCGCGATCTGTGATTGGCTGTGTCCAAGAGACATGGTCAACACAGGGCTTCCCCGCAGCGCGCTCTAGAGCGCGCGCTGGGAACGCCCAAAGGGGCAGACGTCTTTTGACGGCATGTTGGATATTCAGACCCGCGCTGTAGCCGTCATTCGGCTATACCGCGGGTCTGAAGTGGTTAAGAATGCTTTCAGAAATAGAAGTGTAAATAGTTTATTTTCATCAATTAATACAATGGAAAGTAAATAAACAGAAGAGAAATCCAAATCAAAACACAAATTGGTGTGACCCTTTAAAAACAGCACCAGTTCCTCATTTCTTCCAGGTACGCTTGCACACACTCATTACGTTTCTGCTCTCCTGCCCTTTGTTCACAAAAAGCTTTTTGCTACAGCCAAATATTAAAATTTTTAAGTTGAGTTGTTAAGCCTGGTTTCCATGTTCTATGCATGAAAACTGGGGTGCAGAAAAATGGCAGCTGGTGTTCTTGACCGATGAGTCAAAATTTGAAATTTTTGGCTGTAACAAAAAGCAGTTTGTTCACAAAGAGCTGGTGAGCCGTACAATAATGAGTGTTTGCGGGCAACTGTGAAGCCCAGTGGAGGTTTGCTTGCAAGTTCGGGGCTGCATGTCTGCAAATAGAGTTGGGGATTTGGTCAGGATCCATGGTGTCCTTAATGCTGAGAAATACAGGCAGATACTTATCCAACATGCCATACCACCAGGGTGGTGTGCAATTGGCCCCAAATTTATTCTCCAGCGAGACAACTGCCCCAAACATGCAGCCAATATCATTAAAAACTATCTTCAGCGTAAACAACAAGGAGTCCTGGAAGCGATGATGTCAACATCATGAAGTCTGTCTGGAATTACATGAAGAGAGAAGGATTTAAGTCAGCCTAGAACCACAGAAGAAGATCTGTGGTTAATTCTCAAAGATGTTTTGAACAACCTACCTACCGAGTCCCTTAAAAAACTGTGTGCAAATGTACCCAGAAGAATAGTTTTTTTTAATGCAAAGAGTGGTCACATAAATTACACACAGAGAAATAATCAAGCGCACTCCAGATGCGATTGTGAAAAATACTACTACAGGAGTAGAAGGTAAATGGAGCAAAAAGAGTTCTGGGGGCACTGTACATGCTAGTCCATAATAATGTGCCCATATAGAGACTAAGCTTCCACAAAAGGTGGCTGCCTGCTTGGTCACATCAATTATTGATTAAAATTTCTCTTCTGTTTTCACATCTGCCTAAAACTTTGCACATTATTGTATATCTGGGAACCAACGTGATCTGAAGTAGAGTGAAGAAATTCTTGTGTGAAGAGGAGAAATTGATGCACTCAAACGGCATTTAGTAATGGCAGTGATCTGCGATTTTTATTCTGACTGCAACATTATGGCGGCATTTTGACACTATTTTGGGATAATTGTCATTTATACAGCGATTAGTGCCATAAAAATGCACTGATTACTGTGCAAATGACACTGGCAGGAAATGGGTTAAACACTAGCCCCGCAGGCCCCTGAGTCCTGCGCGCGTGCCCGGCGGGTACGATAGCCGCCGGGCACCCGCGATTGCTCGTTACAGAGCGGGGAATGGGAGGTATGTGTGTAAACACATACCTTTCGTTCCTGTCAGCGGGGGAAACGCTGATTTTCTGTTCATACAATGTATGAACAGAAGATCAGTGATTTCCCCTAGTGAGTCCACCACCCCATACAGTTAGAACACAAATAGGAACACACTTAACCCCTTCCCTGCCCCCTAGTGTTAACCCCTTCACTGCCAATGGCATTTTTATAGTAATCCAATGCATTTTTATAGCATTGATCGCTATAAAAATGCCAATGGTCCCAAAAATGTGTCAAAAGTGTCCGATGTGTCCGCCATAATATCGCAGTACTGAAAAAAAACGCTGATCGCCGCCATTACTAGTAAAAAAAAAATATTAATAAAAATGCCATAAAACTACCCCCTTTTTTGTAAACGCTATAAATTTTGCGCTAACCAATCAATAAATGCTAATTGCGATTTTTTTTATGAAAAATATGTAAAAGAATACGTATCGGCCTAAACTGAGGAAAAAAAAAAAAATGTTTTATATCTTTTTTGGGGATATTTATTATAGCAAAATGTAAAAAATATTGAATTTTTTTCAAAATAGTCGCTCTATTTTTGTTTATAGCGCAAAAAATAAAAACCGCAGAGATGATCAAATACCACCAAAAGAAAGCTCTATTTGTGGGAAAAAAAGGACGCCAATTTTGTTTGAGAGCCACGTCGCACGACCGCGCAATTGTCAGTTAAAGCGACGCAGTGCCGAATCACAAAAAGTGCTCTGGTCTTTGGACAGCAATATGGTCCGGGGGTTAAGTGGTTAAGAGTATTTACTGAGGGTTCTTTATAGTAATTTGTTTAGGACATAGGAGAATTGGACCCTGGGTCTCCAGCCTCCCCCAGCTCAGGAATTACCTGTTGTGTTGAAGGTGGGGGACATGTTGAATATCTAGGCCTCTGATTTGTGTGTTAGAGTCATGGTTTGACTCTATCTGCTGGCACCACAGAGCATTTTACCCCTTACTGCAGTGTAAAAAAAACAAATAAAAGGGACCCATATTTATTACTACATATGTAGCCAGGGTGTATTTAACAGTGAGGGTTCAAGTGGGATTTTAAAAGATCAGCCAGGCTAGCCTTGCATTATATAGGGTTCAATGGTATCACATCCAAAACGCATGTAAATTGCGCCTAAAAGCACAACATACATGCCAGCACTCTAACTTCAATATTAAACTATTGACCTAGAATAAGCATGCCGTTCTGACTACACTTGGAAAGTAGCTCAGACAAAATTTAACCACTTGCTTACTGGGCACGTATACCTCCTTCCTGACCAGGTGAAATTTCAGCTTCTGGCACTGCGTCGCTTTAACTGACAATTGCGCGGTCGTGCGACGTGGCTCCCAAACAAAATTGAAGTCCTCTTTTCCCCACAAATAGAGCTTTCTTTTGGTGGTATTTGATTACCTCTGCGGTTTTTATTTTTTGCGCTATAAACAAAAATAGAGCGACAATTTTGAAAAAAAAAAAACAATATTTTTTACTTGTTGCTATAATAGCCCCAAATTTTTTTTTCTAAGTCTAGGCGATACGTATTCTCTACATATCTTTGGTAAAAAAAAAAAATCGCAATAAGCGGCTGGTTTGCGCAAAAGTTATTGCCTATGGGACAGAATTATTATTATTTTATTTATTTTTACTACTACTAATGGCGGCGATCAGCATTTATTTCATGACTGCGACATTATGGCGGACGCATCGGACACTTTTGACACATTTTTGGCGCCATTCACATTTATACAGCGATCAGTGCTATAAATATGCACCAATTACTTTATAAATGTGACTGGCATTGAAGGGGTTAACACTAGGGGGTGAGGAATGAGTTAAAATGTGTACCCTGCATTGTGTTCTAACCGTAGGGGGAGGGGGGTGACTGAGGGAGGTGACCGATCTATATCCCTATGTACAAGGGACACAGATCGGTCTCCTCTCTCCCCTGACAGGACATGGATCTGTGTGTTTACACACACAGATCCACGTCTTGTCCCTGTAACCACCAATCGCGAGTGCCTGGCACGCGCATCGGCATCTCTGCGATGCGGCGGGCTCACGCGCCCCCCAGTGGCCTGGAGGAGCGGAGGCCGTAAAAACATGGCCTCCCACAGAAGTAGAACCACCCTGCGGCCGTACAAAGTTGTACGGCCGTCAGGTAGTGGTTAAACAATGGTATCCACATGGCAGCCAAGCACATAGTATTATAAGATGGAGATCAGCAATGATAGTATTCTTATTTTTCTAGCTGTAGGTTTCCTTTAACTGCTCAGGAAATATATGAGCAAGTCCCTTACATGACATATCATAGTTTCAATCACTTTGAAGGTTGTAAGAACATACACTATAATACAAATTATATATAATAAAAAATAAATGAAAAAAAAACAAACACTTTCATGATAATGGTTATATTTTTATATGAAACAACATGCAAATGTTAGTTGACAAGTATTTTGAATACAAGGTCCGTTTCAGAAGCAGCAAGAACTGTAAAAGTCCAAACTAACAACCACATGGAACTTCACCGACTGGTAATCATGGACCGAATTAAACAATCTTCTCTTAATCAACTCACATTGAAATATGTGTGGCAAAACAACGCTTCAAATTCAGCATGTAAAATATATAAAATGTATGTGTCCTGTTAAGGCAGTACAATATAACGGGTTGCAGTTCAATTTTCAGGAAGACAGCACTTTCTGCATTGGCATAACTGGCAACACAAGGCTTTCAAGTAAGAGCAGCTAGAAGGCAGTTCTGCATCAGTCGTTTTAGTAATTTAAAGAACCTTTTGCCATCATAATTTAAAACAAGCCATTTCACCATGGTAAACAAATTGCACTGTAATCAATAAAACAATAACGCCATCAAGATAAGTAGAATTAATGCATTGTTAATTTTCTCAGAACTCTTCATTGGTATTCACCCTGATGCCTGACTCAGTCTGTTCCACAGCTTATATTTCTGTTCTGTAATGATTCTATTATTTCTCTCAGAAAAGCTGGTCTTGAGCTGTGACTTGTAATTAAACATACTAAACAAAAAAATAACATGATAACATTCCATATGGAATGGAACCTACAGAGCTCATTACCAGGATGACCCGAAGTGATAGGGACATAAGAGTTTCAGATAGGCCTATACTGTATAATATCCAAATCAGACACACTATTCAAATACAAGGTACATGTGTGTCCATTATTAACACATGCATTAAAATTCTGAAACCTAAATAGGTTTGGTTAGCACTGAAACAATTAATAAAGTGACTGCTCTAATGATGCAAATGCCAAGGGACTAGGAGAGGGTGCTTCATATAAGACCAACTGGAAAAATAGTAAACACAAAGCACAAACACATCACAGTTATGTATGTCAATTAGAAGAAATTTCTTAAGGATAAAAATGCACTCACAAATGTAGTAAATTGCAGGAATGTAAAACATGGGGGACCGTCCGCATGGCATCAGCAATGGGACTTTGCGGGGGCTTCTTGTTGATAACTTGGCTTTACATAGGCGTCATCTAATTGATACAGTACTCACAGGTAATTTAAGGCTTTCTTTGATCACCCTGTAGCTGATAATTGGCTGAATCTTTGCCTTAGTGGCTATTCTTCTTTTTTTTTTCATATCCTTTATTTTTGTTTTTATATCCAAGGGAACAAAGAGAGATGTTCAAAAGAGAGAAAAAATAAATAAAAAAGGTACATAGTCATCTTTATATTGCCGCGCAGGACAGAGACATAGAAGAAATAAAAACAATAAAAATAACAGTAAAATACCAACTCATCTATATCTCTCTTTCCCTGTACTAGTAAACAAAACATCTTAAACTGTCTTATTCATGACTCTGAACCTTGGCCTTGATTCCTGTTGCCTAAGTCTCTTTAATCCCCCTTCTTTATATACACCACCCATCCCTCCCCCCCCCCAAAAAAAAACCCTCATTCTATACCTCCCTCCCCCCAACTTACCCCCCCCCCCCTAAAAAAATATATATATATATATAGCTCAGGACTGAGAGGTACTATCTTCCTATTATTACTACAGTTCGCAAAGACACATCTCACCCGAAGGGACCCCTCATCCTGCACTTTCCTCGTTGAGCAATCTCTTCCCCTCTTCAGAGAGAAAAAATAAATTCCACCCTGTCCATGTCTCAATATACTGTTCCCTTTTATTTCGGGCTGAAAGAACCAGGTCTTCTATAGCTCCTATCTCTCGGACTCTATTAAGCCATCTCACAATGGAGGGTGTTCTAGTATCTCTCCAATGTAAGGTAATTCCACTTTTAGCAGCGTTGATCAGGTGACATAATACTGATTTTTTGTAAGTTGACACTGGGATCTATGAACAGTGGAGCAAGAAGAAAGCTGGATCATCTGGTATAGGAAAGACAAAGGAAACTCTGTAATTTTTTGGGAAATTCTCTGAATTTCCAGCCAATATTGTCTTACTTTTCCACAAGACCAGAATATATGCAACAAGGTTCCCTGCTCCAGTCCACATCTCCAACAGCATTCTAAATTTTCTATAGAGAATGTATGCATCTTTACTGGAGTGTAGTACCATTGGGTTAGACGTTTGTAATTGGATTCCTGGGTTCGCGTACAAACCGAGGAATTCAATGACAAATGAATTATACGTTTACGTTGGATTGGCGTGAAAGTCCTCCCCAGATCTCTTTCCCATTTACTACTTCCTGGCATCACAAAATCCCACTGAGGGGAATTTAGCAATCCATACATCTTAGAAACCACTCGTGATAATGGTTCCTCATCATCACAGTAAGCCTCAAATTTTGTTGACTGTCGCCAGAAATTAGACGATTGTCCTAGAGACCTCAGAAAGTGGTTTACTTGGAGCGCCTGCCATAAACCTAATTCAAAGGTTCCCCCTGGTTTCATTAGGGACTCAATAGATGGCCATATTTCTGTTTGCAAAAAATTTGAAACCTGCACATTACCCTTTTCTTTTAATTTGTTGAATGTTCTTCCCTCTATTCCTGGTGCAAAACCAGGGTTCCCTACTATAGGGAACAAGGGAGATTGGCCTGTTTGGGTTTCGACAGACCTTAGCCGCAATTGACAATGTTGGACCAATTATGGGGTGTTTCTTCAACATACTTGGTAGTAAATTATAGCACCACGGGGCTCTGCGTAGTGGAATCGGGCTGATCTGTTGCTCCATATCCACCCATCGTTTGTAGTTCCTATGCCTGCACCAATCTACCAATCTCGTCAGGTGAGCTGCTTGAAAATATTTAGCAATGTCTTTTTTTATTCTTGGTCGTTTCCCTGCCCATATGAATTTCATCAGAAGGGTACTCATTTGTCGTAGGAAAGCCGCTGGAATGGCTATCGGCAAAGCTTGGAACAGGAACAAAATTTTGGGCAGGATACTCAATTTAACTATGTTATTTCGACCAAACCATGAGTGGAATCCATGTTGCCACTTATCGAAAAGGGTTCTTACAGAATTATAAAGTGGTAGGAAATTAATTTTAAAGACTTCCTTTATAGTGGCTATTTTTTAATCCATTTGAATGGTAGTTTTTCCATTTTCTTCCACGTCTTTCTGGTTTTGGTTTCCATTTTAAAGCATTTAATATCATTTTAGCTGAGCTGCCTATCAGTTTCTGCACTTCTTGTGTTTTCCCCTCTGAAATCAACTTTTTAATCAAAGTACACTGTTCTTCAGAACAATGTCTGGAACTACCCATTTTACTCAGATATTCAGAGAGAAATGCACTATACCATCTGATCCCTCCTGTATTCATTTGTATTGTGAACGTACTGTCTTCCCTGATGTAAAGCGCTGCGCAAACTGTTGGCGCTATAAAAATCCTGTATAATAATGTACAATATTTGCTGCCTTCATCCTTAACCACTTCAATACCGGGCCATAGGGGATTTACGTCTTGAACAACCCCTCGCCGATGAGACTGGACGTCACACAACGTCCTGTCTTCACGGCGTTCTAGGGCGCACGCACCCGCGGCACCACCCGCGATCCCGTGCGCGTGCCCGACAGCCGCGATTGCCGTCGGGCACACGCGATTACCGCTGATCACGGCAGGAGTGTGGATCTGTGTGTGTAAACACACAGATCCACCTCCTGTCAGCGGTGAGGAGACTGATGTGTGTTCCCAGTACAGAGGAACACACATCGGTCTCCTCCCCCTGCGAGTCCCCCTCCCCCTACAGTTAGAACATACTTTAGGAAACATTTTAACCCCTTCAGCGCCCCCTAGTGTTAACCCCTTCCCTGCCAGTCACATTTACACAGTAATCAGTGCAGTTTTATAAAAAGAAAAAAAGGTTGCGCTCAGAAGGCACAAAATGACATTGTGAGAAATTATTAAACGTATCAATATGAGTGAATAAACAAAAATAGGTAAATAAATGAATAAACCACATCTAATTGGAAAATAAAGTGATGAAAACAAGTGTAATAAGAGTGGCTTGCACTACAACCAAATCTTAATTAGTCCATTAGAGCTGGTATCACAAAGGTGTAATTAAATGGTATAATTGAATGATTGTCCAAATTTCAACAAAGGCAATGATGATCGTAGATTACAGTATCATAGGTGGAATTCACTATCGATCTCACAGAATTCTGCAGACACATCAGAAGGTAAGTAAAGATGTACTCTTACCAGATCCTGGTGTAATTCAGGCATATCAATCCACTGGCATCTGAAGGGGGAGATCTCCTCGACCGCTTACAGTACTTCCTCATAGGACTGATAGGTTTCACTGGATCAAAATACTTCCCACTAGTGCAGACTCCTCGTCCAGTTCAAAGAACCGAGGGGGAGAAGAAACGAGGGCTCGCAATGGTGAAATACTTCCAGGAAATTTATTAAAATATGTGCAGCAAATTGTACATTTAAAATTCGCGGCTAAAAAAGGTTTAAAAGCAAAACAGCAGCAGAAAATAATTACGTGCACCCGCGCTTACGGTCACGTAAAACGGGGTCACGTAAAACGCGGTGACGTTAGTGCGTGGCTCCGCCAGCCACGCACTAACGTCACCGCGTTTTACGTGACCCCGGAAGCGCGGGTGCACGTAATTATTTTCTGCTGCTGTTTTGCTTTTAAACCTTTTTTAGCCGCGAATTTTAAATGTACAATTTGCTGCACATATTTTAATAAATTTCCTGGAAGTATTTCACCATTGCGAGCCCTCGTTTCTTCTCCCCCTCGGTTCTTTGAACTGGGCGAGGAGTCTGCACTAGTGGGAAGTATTTTGATCCAGTGAAACCTATCAGTCCTATGAGGAAGTACTGTAAGCGGTCGAGGAGATCTCCCCCTTCAGATGCCAGTGGATTGATATGCCTGAATTACACCAGGATCTGGTAAGAGTACATCTTTACTTACCTTCTGATGTGTCTGCAGAATTCTGTGAGATCGATAGTGAATTCCACCTAGGATACTGTAATCTACGATCATCATTGCCTTTGTTGAAATTTGGACAATCATTCAATTATACCATTTAATTACACCTTTGTGATACCAGCTCTAATGGACTAATTAAGATTTGTTTGTAGTGCAAGCCACTCTTATTACACTTGTTTTCATCACTTTATTTTCCAATTAGATGTGGTTTATTCATTTATTTACCTATTTTTGTTTATTCACTCATATTGATACGTTTAATAATTTCTCACAATGTCATTTTGTGCCTTCTGAGCGCAACCTTTTTTTCTTTTTATTTTTGCTTTTTCATGTATATCACGGCCCAGATTCACAGAGCGATTACGCGTGCGCAACTGCTGTTGCGCGTGCGTAAGTCTAAATGTGCGCGTGCGTATAGTTGCACGCGATTCACAAAACAATATACACCAGAAATCTACGTTTTTTTGTCCGGCGTAATTGAGTTAGACATGCGCTTCCCTTCGCGCAAAACTGCGCTAGACACACCATTGATTTGCTAGTCAAATATGCTAATGAGGGAGTTACGGGGATCCACAAAAAAACGCAGTTGCTGCGCAGGCTACGCGATGTGCGCAACAGCAAAATGTCCTGTCTAAAGTTAGAGCACCTAAAAGCTGGTCTAACTTTTGAAAAAACGTCTACATCTCACAGAAAGCAACACCGTTACTGAGGAGCAGACCACACACACGTGTTGCACTACAATTTGACTGCCAACATGCTAGGGGCATCGTCGCTCATAGCTGCACTAGTGAATATAGATGACCAAAGAAGGAGGAGGGCACGGAGGATGGCACGGGAGAGGGTATACCGCACCCGCATACACCTGTTTGGCATGAATGATTCAGAGGTCTTTCGCATCTTCAGATTCCCCCCTCATGCCATCCTGGAATTAACCACAACCTTGCAGGAGGACATCACCAGCCCAACACAACGCTCACATGCAGTGCAGCCACTGGTCAAGGTACTGGCAACACTCCATTTCCTTGCCAGTGGCTCTTTTCAGCGTACAAGTGGAGTGGTGGCTGGGATGTCACAATCCTCCATGAGCAGATGTGTGCACCAGGTTGTCCCTGCAATCCTCACACGCTTGGCCAACCAAATCATAAAACCCACCACTCAGGAGCTGCGAATCAAGCCAATGGCAGATTTCTACCGAATTGCCAGATTCCCACGCACCATCGGGGCCATAGATTGCACACATGTGGCACTCCAGCCCCCCCATGAGACCGAGCACATGTACCGCAATCGGAAGAATTGGCATTCCATCAACGTACAGGTGATAGTTGATGCCCAAGGCCTCATATGGCACGTTCGTGCCAAACACCCCGGATCCACCCATGACAGCTACATCTACAATCAATGCCACATCCGAACGGAATTCGAACAGAACGTGTATGGGAACACCTGGCTGGTTGGTGAGTGACATGGGAGTCAGGCATGACTATCCCCTCCCGTGATGCACAACAGAAGTGGCACATGCATGACTAACATTCTCCTGTCTTATCCTTTACAGGTGACTCTGCATATGCCCTGGGACCCCATCTCATGACTCCTATCCGGAACCCCCAAACCCCAGGAGAGGAACGATACAATGAAGCACACATCAAAACCCGTGCAGTGGTGGAGCGCACCTTTGGCCTCCTGAAGTCACGTTTCCGATGCCTGGATAAGTCTGGGGGTACACTGTTGTATTCCCCAAACTTCGTGTGCCATATCATCGTTGCATGTTGCATGCTGCACAATCTCGCAGTGAGGAAGGGCCTGCAGATAGAGGAACGTGATGACCTAACCCCCCAACCAGACAATCAACCCCTAACCGAGGATACCCCGTCTTCTGAGGGAAGAGCAGTCAGGAGACAGCTCATATTGGGCATCTTTGCACGTTAAACACACACATTAATCATGGCACAATGAGAATGCATGCATGCACACCACTATGGTCCCTAGCACACACACCCCACATCCTCATCAAATTGGATTGGCACCAGTCCACCATGCAAGACTGGTGAGCAGTAACGCCACGTCAAGGCTCCAATTATGTCACTGTACATTCATACACCATTCACACGGACCTGGGGATCACTTCTCCCTGGTCCTGGGGAACCCTTCTCCACCAAAATTGAGGATGACACCCCTTTTCCAGCAGGAATGTCACCCCCACATTCAAACATCATTCACAACCCAAAATATGCCAAAAATGTCAGCAAAAAAAAAAAAAAAAAAAGCAGAGAACAAAAATAAAAATGCTTTCAAAACAAAAGAAGGGGGAAAAATAAAATTAATGCCCTCTGCCTGAGCCACGCCTGGGGCGCCCCCGGCCACGGCCCCGGACCCTCAGGGGAGACGCATGGGGGAGGGGAAAAGCCGGGGAAGGAGGAGCAGCCCCTGAGATCTGCCCACCTGGCGGCCTGCCCTCCAAGGCCACGGCTATTCTGTCCAGGGCAGCACCAAGTGTTGCCGTGTTGCCCTGGATAGCCTGGGTAAGGGCCCTCACATCCTGCCCAACGCCTGCTGCTGTAGTTTGCAGGTCATTTAGGCAGGTTGTGGAGGCCCGGGAGTGGGAGTCCAGGTTACCCAGCCTATCGTTGATGGAGGACAGGCTCTGATCCACCCGCCCCATAGTCTGGCAGAGCTGTCTCAGAAGGCGGGTCTGGGTGGCCAGGTTCCTTCTCAGACAGGCGGGCAGGAGATTGGGCGCCCCCCTGGTGCTCTGGGATGACCTCCTGGCTCCAGCTGATGGTTGTGGCCGGGGAGAAGGTGAGGCCCTTGTGAGGGGAGCCATGTTGGGGGAGGAGGGGGGGGGCTCACCCTTAGGGAGGGCAGGCTTCTTGCAGCCAGAGGGGAAGAGTCCGCTGAAACCAAACGGCCAGTGCCTTCCATGGACTCCTCCTCCTCATGATTCTCCTCCTCCTCATGATCGTCCTCCGCATGATCCTCCCCCTCCTCTTGTTCCTCCTCTGCGGACTCTGGCCTTGTTGGGGGGGCCTCATTAGGCTGCTGTCCTGGGGTTGGAGCGGTCAGTCCAGATGGCCCTGCACCCTCCTGCACAGCTGTGGATGACACAAAACATTCACAGGTTGGAGGATCCACACACTTGGCACATATTCCCTTTCACCCCCTCCCCCACACATGCTACACACCTGAGAGAAATAAAAACCTTACCTGGCACCGCGGGGACCGGACTTGTGTCAAAGCCTGGCAGGCCCTCCACTTCATGCCGGTGAAAGGTCAGGGCCACCACACGCTCCGTCGCTGTAAATTTAACCCGGCATGGTGGGCCCCCTCCTGTGCCCCTGGCATGGGCATTTATTGCAGCCAGTTTTTTTTTCACCTCACGCCGGAGGTCATTTATTTTCTTTTCAATCCCAGAGCGGGTCCGTGTCTCCCCCTCCCCCGATGAATTGACCTGCTCCGTGATCATATCCAATATCTCCCTCCTCCTGGCCGGGGTGGTGGTGGCACTCTGCGGGCCGTGGAGAAAACGCCCATAGTCGCTAATGGCCCGGGCAAGAATTCTTTTTTCCCCCACAGTAAAATTCAGCTTTCTTTTTCTCTCAGTCATACTTCCAAACAAACTCACTAGCAGTCACCAAAAATCTGTCACAAATACAAGCACAACCAATCAGACAAGAAAATAAAGCAAGAAAACAAACGCTCTGAAATATATCAATCAAACAAACAGTCTCAAACACTTCTCAAAATACACTTTCACAAAACTACCAACAAGCACTAGATCACACAGAACACTAATCTGACAACTACAAAACACACTCTAACGAACAACAGAGCAAAAGCACTTGATTTAATGGGAAGGGACACAAAGGGATGTACTTTTGCAATGGAAGGGCGTTTGTGTGTGTCTATTTATGCTGTCTGCGTAGTTCACAACATTGCCCTAGTCCATTTCCAATTTCACTGATTGCGCCGCTCCCGAGTTGTGAGCATGCGCACAACGGAGCTGACATGGTTTCCTTCACGCGCGCATGCGCGAGTCGGCCGGCCCTTCATTTGCATGGGGTCACGGCTCATTTCAATGTAACACGCCCACGTCCCTCCCAATTTGTATTACTCCTCCTTACGCCTCCGGAAAAAACCTTACGCTTGCGCAATCTCTTGCGTAAAAGCTACGTGAATCGCGGGATTACGCGGCTAGATTGCGCAAGTCTAACGGAAAAGTGGTGCGCTACGCCGGACTGATAATGCGCCGATCTACGTGAATCTGGGCCCACATGTTTAAGGTTGCTGCTGGATACCTTTGTTCACCTATTTGTTCATTTATTTATTTCATAATTAATTAATTTTTTACTTTAATTATTCAATTAAGCAATTCGTTCATTAATTTGCTGTTATTGATTTTACATTAATTAATTCATTCACCTTTAGCGCAAGAAATTTCCCCTTTGGATAGTGCAGTTTTATAGCACTAATCGCTGTGTAAATGTGAATGGTCCCAAAAACGTGTCAAAAGTGTCCAATATGTCCGCCGCAATGTCACGGTCACAAAAAAAAAAAACGCAGATCGCCGCCATTACTAGTTAAAAAAATAAAAATAAAAAAATGTCATAAATCTATCACGTATTTTGTAGACGCTATAACTTTTGCGCAAACCAATCAATATACAATTATTGCGTTTTTTTTTACCAAAAATACGTACAAGAATACGTATCGGTCCAAACTGAGGAAAAAAAAAAGAAGTAAAAAAAAAAAAATTGTGATATGTATTAAATAAAAAAGTAAAAAATAAGGGGCCATTTTTGGACCGGCGTAGTGCAACTCCTTTAAGTTAGAGTGGCTTAATTTCAAAGGCGCAAGTGCCGTATCCTCGTAGTATTTTCGTCCAAATTTGCACCGGTGCAATGTAAATTCCAAGGCGTAAGGCGGTGTAATTCAAAGTGGGAAGGACGTGGGCGTGTTCCATTGAAATGAGCCGTGACCCCATGCAAATGAAGGGCCGGCCAGACTGGGCATGTGCACATGAAGCAGACTATGGTCAGCACCTCTCTGAGCATGCTCACGGCGCAATCAGTTAGATAGGAACTAGGCCCGTCAGACTTGGTGAGCTATGCACAGTGCTTAAATAGACCGAGAGAAATGCCCTTCCATTGCAAAAGTACATCCAATTTTTTTCCCTTCCTACAGCAAGGTGCTTTTATTCCGTTGTTTGTTAGTGTTTTTTGGTTTGTGACGTGTCTGAGATTTTTGGAGAGTGATTTGGAGAGTGTTTTTTGCTGATTTTTTTTTTTTTTTGCTGTGTTTTTTTTATTTTGCTGTTTTTTCTTTTTTTTTGCTGGGCATTTTTTTTTTCTGTTTGTGAATGATTTTTGAATGTTGGGGGGACATTCCTTCCACCACTCCACTTGTACGCTGAAAAGAGCCACTGGCAAGGAAATGGAGTGTTGCCAGGAAGGTCCTGTGGCTGCACTGCATGTGAGCGGTGTGTTGGGCTGGTGATGTCCTCCTGCAGGGTTATGGTTAATTCCATGATGGCATGAGGGGTGAATCTGAAGATGCGATACACCTCAGAATCACTCATGCCAAAGATGTCAATGCGTGTGCGGTATATCCTCTCCCGTGCCCTCCTCCGTGCCCTCCTCCTTCTGTGCTCATCTAAAGTCAGTAGTATAGCTATGAGCAAGGATGCCCCTGGCATGTTGGCAGGGCCGCCATCAGGAATTATGGGGCCCCTTATACAGCTTCAGGCATGGGCCCCCTGGAGCAGAGAACTGGGGGGGGGGGGTGCCGCCTGAAATTGAGAAGCAGGGGGGGGGCTGCTGCGAATTGAGAAGCGGGGGGGACCTTTACAAAAAAATAAATAAAGAAAAATAGGTATGAAAAAAGGGGGGGTAGCCATCCAGGGACCTCGGGGCCCTTTAATAAAAAATAAAATAAAAATATCTAAAAAAAAAAGTTTATTTTTAAATAAAAAAAAAAAGAGGGGGTTCCCATCTGGGCCCCTGGGCCCCTTACAGGTGTAATGCCTGTACCCCCCTGATGGCAGCTCTGCATGTTGGCATATAGATTGTTTTCCTGAAAGTGTGGGTGCTCAGCTCGTCCCTAACGGTGTTGCTTTAGCTGACATGTAGACGGATTGTCTAATTTTAAACCTGCTTTTATATGGTCTAATTTTAGACTTTCCGTGCAGCTGATAAGCACATTGTGTAGACTGCACCGCACAAACTTACTTTTGTGGATCGGCGTATTTCCCTAATTTGCATATTTGCATAGGAAATCAATGGTGTGGACGGAGTAAATGTGCACCTAGGATGTGCAGGCGTAGGCAAGTTAGGCCGGTCGGGAGTAGCCTATTTTGGTGCGTATCTAGTTCTGTGGGTACGGTGCAAAAAATATTCCCGAGCAAATTTAGACTTAGACGGCACATCTCGAGATACTCCGGCGTAAGCGCTTTGTGAATCTGGCCCATTGTGTTTTTTTTAAATTGTCGCTCTTCTTTTGTTTATAGCGCAAAAAAAAAAAATGCAGAGATGATCAAATACCACTAAAAGAAAGCTCTATTTGTGTGGGGAAAAAACATAACAATTTAATTTGGGTACAGTGTTGCATGACCGCGCAATTGTCATTCAAAGTGCAACAGCGCTGAAAACTAAAAATTGGTCTGGGCAGGAAGGGGGTGAAAATGCCCTGTATGGAAGGGGTTAAATAAGGGCCACCTGTTTGACACCTGTATTTTCACAGACTGAATGACCTCACTACATGAACTACACACTGCTATTATTTTTAACATGCCCCTTTTCAATTATTCAATTACACAGAATTAGCAGCATGCATGTCATGACTGTTGGTTTTCTATTACTCTACTACTCCTAATCGTAAATTGTTTGACAAGTATAAATAGAATTTATACCAACAAAAGTGATTTATCTGTATAAGTATTCCGGTCGGCAAGAGGTTATATACACAATAATAAAAGCAACAAGTTTTGGAGTGCGGCTGTCCAGAAATTCTTCCTTCATTTTGCAATAATATCTATAGTTGAAAATAATATGCCAAATATCAACACAATGGGGTCAATTCACAAAGAGAAACGTTATTGGTTTTCTTCAGTTGTTAAATTAGCACTCCTTATTTAACGCTAGCAAACATGGTATTCGCGAAAGCTATAATCGTTATTTAACATAGTCGTTATGGTTTTCAACTGACTCTTTATCCAATCGTTATGCTAACTACTCAGACGTTATTATTAAGATTTGGGACGTTAAAATAACTCTTAAGATCGTTAAATAATGCTGGAGAGATGCATTCTGGGAGCAGAAGGGGAGGAGACCAGCTGCATGTGGAAAAGAGCAGATACAGAGAGAGAGAGAGAGAGAGAGACACAAGCAATACACATGGAGATTGAGCATGTGATGTGCAAAACTTCTAGTGTGTGCTTTTCTAAAGCCATGTGCATTTCCTCATACAGAGAATAAATCATGGGAGATGAGAATCGGAATTTAGCTATCACCTCAGAAAAGTCATCCAAAATAGTATGTGAACGGAATACAAGTTTATAAATCTGAACAACATTCTAACATGTTCTTCTTCGCCTCTGGATAATTTTAAGTTCAAATAGAGCACGGTTCCATCTTGCCCAACACTACTAAAAACTTCACTACACTACAAAAATCACCAAAAGCTTCCTCTAACAACAAAATATCGCCTGGGAAATGTCATAACGCCACCCTGAGGGAGGTGTTAATTTAACGATTGCTTAACGATCGATAACTGTCAAAAAAAATCTTTGTGAATTGCACTTCTGTACATATTTAACGATTTGACTCTTTAAAATAACGATTTGACTCTTTGAAATAACGATTTGACTCTTTAATAAGGATCCACACCTTAAAATATCGGTTCTGTGTAGTGAAACGTTATTTGATGATTTTTCAAAGCGTTAAATTGTTTAGTGAATTGAACTAGCTTCAATAACGTGCAAAATCCTTAAAATAACAACCGCAATCTGGAAATAAAGCTTTGTGAATTGACCCCATTATCTGTGGCTTACATCAGGTCATGTTGAAGTTTTCAATCAAATGCTGCAAGCACTGTGTCTGTACTCCTACTTTATTTACCCAAGGGGAACCCAGGATCTATTAGGCCTGATTCACACCTATGCAGGTTGCAGTTTGCATATTGTAAGTACATTTTGCGTTTTTCAACACATGATTTTTTTCCATTGAAGTCTCTGAAACCATAAAAAAAAAAAAATCCCTGGTGCTTTCCATAAAATGCACAGATGTGAACTACATTCCTAGGAAACCATGTTAAATGGAATGTAGTGTGTTTCTGTAAAACGGAAAAAGCACAAAAAATATGCATTAGGTATTTACCGGACCTTAGGACCCGTTCACATTGGAGCGGGAGCCGTGCTGGTGGTATAGCGCCGCTAAAAATAGCGGCGCAATACCGCCGGAATTGCCGCGGAAATCGGCCGCTAGCGGTGCGGTGTTAACCCCCCGCTAGAGGCCGATAAAGGGTTAATACCGCCCGCAATGCGCCTCTACAGAGGTGCATTACGGGCGGTATTGCCTCGGTTTCCCATGGTTTTCAATGGGAAGGAGCGGTGAAGGAGCAGTATACACGCCGCTTCTCTCACCGCTTCAAAGATGCTGCTGACAGGAGATTTTTTTCTCTCCTGCCAGCGCATCACCTCAGTGTGAAAGCCCTCAGGCTTTCACATTGAGGATGCAGTGAAGGAGTTTTTCAGGCGCTATAGCAGCGTTATTTTTAGCACTGTACCTCTTGAAAACTGTGAAAGGGGTATGAGGGCGGGTATTTAGGAACACCTAATGTCCAGATGTATCACATAGGCAAGCCATATGCCTGATTAACAAAAATATCCAACAACACAATGGGGGTTATTTAGAAAAGGTAAATCGACTTTGCACTACAAGTGTAAACTTCAAGTGCACTTGAAATTGCACTGAAAGTGCACTTGGAAGTGCAGTCGCTGTAAATCCGAGTGGGACATGCAAAGAGAATAAAAAAACAGCATTTTAGCTTGCACATGATTGCATAATAAATTCAGCAGAGATTCCCCTTGTTTTACATCTACCACTCAGATTTACAGCGACTGCACTTCCAAGTGCACTTTGCACTTGTAGTGCAAAGTGGATTTGCCTTTAGTAAATAACCCCCAATGTAGTTTACCTAGAATAGATTCCAACTAGTTAATAGAAAAGCTCTGCAACATAATTTTCCCTTAGCTTAGGAAACGAGGTGAAGTTCTGCTGACTTTGATTATCCAATCATGTGCAGGCAAAATCCCTTATTTTAAAATAATTTTCCTTGATTGGGTATCTTTGCAAACTGAATTTCCACCTCATTCACTTTAGCTAAAACGGATAAATCCCTTGCAAAGTGAAGAACTTGTTTGCCTTTAGTAAATTAACCCCATAGAGAACAGGCGTTTTGCTACTAATTAGAAGATCCCAGAAGACACAGCAGTATAAAGCTGGCCAGCAGCAGGATAGGCCCCAATTTACTAGAGACAAACAGCACAGACCGGGGATTTACTACAAGAATGCAGCAAAGGATAAAGCAGTTTAGAATTGGCCAACAGCAGGACAGTTTTGGTTTATTAGGGCAGCCCATAGAGGAGTCAGGTTTTTTTTTTTGTTCAACCAGAAGGTTGAATGAAAGACAAAAACTGATTTGATCCTCCCCACTGAGCTATTACTTTCTGACAGAGTGGGAAGACTTACCCACCAAAAAATGGTTAAAAATTGATTAACCACTTCCATACCAGGCACTTACGCACCTTCCCGCCCAAGCCAATTTTCAGCTTTCAGCGCTGTCGCACTTTGAATGACAATTGTGCGGTCATGCTACACTGTACTCAAACAAAATTGCCGTCCTTTTTTCCCCACAAATAGAGCTTTCTTTTGGTGGTATTTGATCGCCTCTGCGGTTTTTATTTTTTGCGCAACAACTAATAAAAGACTGAAAATTTAGAAAAAAAATTATTTTTTTATTTTTTTCTGTTAACTTTTTTGTAAATAAGTATGTTTTCTCTTTCAATTACGGGCACTTATATGGCGGCACTGATGAGGTGGTACTGATGGGCACCGATGAGGTGGCACTGATGGGCACTGATAGGCGGCGCTGGTATGCGGCACTGATGGGCACTCATAGGTGGCACTGATGGGCACTCATAGGTGGCACTTATGGGCACTCATGGGCAGCACTGGGAACTCATAGGCGGCACAGAATGGCACTCATGGGTGGCACTTATGGGTGGCACTGATGGGTACTTATGGGTGGCACAGATGGGCACTGATAGATGGGCACTGGGCATGGATTGGCACGGAGAGGTGGCACTGAAGGACACTGTGGGATGGCACTGATGGACTTTGAGGGGTGGCACTGATGTATATGTTGCCAGTCAGTGCCCATGTGTGGGCACTGACTGGCATCTTTTTTTTTTACCTTTTTTTTTTTTAATCCTGTTTTTTTATTTATCTTTTTGCGTTTTTTTTATTTGTTTTGCCCTGCCAGTGTGGGCATCCCTGGTGGTCTAGTGTGGGCATCCCTGGTGTCCAGTGTGGGTATACGAGGGGGGGATGCTCTGATAAACAATCAGCGCAAACCCCCCCTGTCAGGAGAGCCGCCGATCGGCTCTCCTGTACTCACGTCCG
This sequence comes from Rana kukunoris, assembly GCA_029574335.1. Lineage (NCBI taxonomy): Eukaryota > Metazoa > Chordata > Amphibia > Anura > Ranidae > Rana > Rana kukunoris. The sequence goes on from CM056056.1 coordinate 75,717,088, forward strand.
TCGGCGGCTCTTCCTGTTTACATCGTGGTCAGCCGTGATTGGACACGGCTGATCACGTGGTAGCGAGCCTCCGCCGGAGACTCGTTACCGAGATTGGTGATGCAGGGTGTCAGACTGACATCCCGCATCAGCGATCACCGCGCTGCGCGCCCCCATGGGCGCGCATGGCATGAAATCGTGCAGGACGTTTGAGAACGTCTAGTCACGATTTTTTAACCACTTCCCGGCCGTAAATCTGCTATTGGCCCGGGCGGGAAGTGGTTAAATGGGGAAAATCTGACAGGGCAGTTGTATAGAAGCAGATTGGTAGATCGATTTCTGTAAAACCTCCCTGCCTGTACATGGATAAAACATTGTCTGGTCAATGCTACATTTTGAACCATGCATGGCCAGATTAACCAGAGTATGCCTAGCTTTTATTTTATCTATGAAGATTGCAGTGAATGGGAATTATGTCATGTGAGGTGGTTTAGGTGCAACTTTTATTGCTGTGATCAAAAACAGCCAAAAGAACAGATGGTCAATATTAAGTGAATCTGGCACTTTGAGCACCCCAAACTTTAAAAAGGGCCCCTTAAAAGTAGAACTATAGGCAAAACGGTTTCTCCCCCCCCATTTTTCGATGGCATAAGGGAGGCTCATAAACCCTATCAGTTTATTTTTCACCATCTGTGGCCCATTAGGTTGATTTCCCTTCACTTCCTGTGCCATAGCCAAAACAGGAGGTGAGAGAAAATCTCTGCAAATTAAGGGAATCTCTTGGGGACCCCCTGGACATTAGAACTAGTGTCCCCGTTGGAGGATTCCCCCTCTATTACTTTTCTAAGGAAAACCCAAAATGTGGAATTTTCTTTTACTTTCAATGATAATGGTAAACAAGACCGGTAGAGAGGGTGAACAGACAGCAATAAAAACTGACAGGTATTCTAATCCATCTTCACTCTGTCCAAACTCCCCAAAAAAAGTTTTGCCTTTAGTTGTACTTTAAAAATACAAAAATGAAATGAAAATCCCAAAAGACTAAAAAGGCTTTAAAAGGGAAGTCATAATAGTTTGATTTCTAATGAAAACAGTATGTGTCACCTATAAAAAGACATCCCCCAATTATCATTTTAAAGTTTCAAACAAACAGAAGGCAGATAACTAGTTTCCAAATTGGCAAAACAGCCATTGTCCAAATTGCATCACTATAAATATGCTGAAAAATGTTCTAATATTTCAAAACGGTACATTTTTAGAAAAATTACAGTGTATACAAAATAGCAAAACATTATGCACTGCAAAGTAATAATATAGATCAGCTAAAAAAATTACACAAAAAGGACTGCCTCCACAGGTCCAAATCATCACCTTTATGGAATGGTCTCACCAAAAAACTCACTAGTGCCAAAAGATATCATTTATGGTAGGGATTCTCTTTGGAAATTCAAGATCAAAACACAAACATTAAACAAGGTGATCATAGTATCTTTGTATGGTCATATAGCAGCCATAAAGCTTTTTCACACAACTAAATGTGCCATTGATGAAAACAGTGTCTTGTGCTATTCTACTACACCAAGCTAAAAAGGCAGTCAGGCCTTGTACACACGACCGAGGAACTCGTCGGGAAAGTTCCTTGTTAGGCTTGTCGAGAAACTTGACAAGCTGTCTTTTCTCAAACATGGTGACTTCAATACATACGAAGGCAGGGGAAGTTCGATTCCACTGGCACAACCCTTGGGGCTACTTTTGCTAATCTCATGTTACTGCGTGTTAGGTAAAAAGAGACATTTGCACTTTTCAGTCTGTTACAGCATGACAAATGTGCTATTTCCATTACAAACGCTACTTTTACCGAAGGTGCGCGAGTTTCTAAGCATTAACACCAACGTGTTTCTCGTCGAAAACCAGCCCGACGAGGAACACGACGAGAAAATTGAGAAATTTCCATCGAGGAAAAAGAGAACTTGCTCTCTTTTTTCCTCGTCGAGTTCCTCGACAGTTTTCTCGATGAAAAGCATACACACGTTTTTCTCAGCAAAAAAGCTCTCCCACCAAGTTTCTTGATGGATTCTGCCGAGTTTCTCGGTCGTGTGTACGAGGCCTCAGGGTGTTTACCTGAACATAGAGATGAAGGCACAATATTGTAAATTCTCTCCTGTCGCTTTAACTAAACACTAAGAAAGGCTGCATTTGTTTTAGGTACATTTAGTTTCATCTTAACATTCTTAATGTTGTATTTTTTTTAACTATTCCTGTTTAATGTAAATATATGTTTTTTCAAACCAAAGAATGACAAAGGATTCATAGAGCATTACAAGCTTCCTAAAGAGAAATCTGTTTGTCTTTAGTTACTCTGGAAGTTTATTCAATAACGCATTTGTGACACATTTCTGCAGTGTGGATGTGTCAGAAGCCTTGTGCAAAATTCATGAAGCCAATGCAACCTCTTCATTGTTAGCACCACTACGTGCAACATCATCAAGTAGTTCTTATTTGTGAAATTTTTACAATCTGTCACTATTATTCTGTAAAACTGTACCAGTAATAAGGAAGATGGTGGTAAATAAGATCTCCTTCATGTTTGGAATAAATGTAAATATTGTGTCGCATTTTGCTGGCACATACCGTACTGCACATGAATCTGTCGCAAGTTGTGCCATTTGTCACATTACTGTGAGACAGATTTCTAATGAGTATTGATAACATTTCTTATTTCTCTGATTTAAATGTCCTATTGCTTATTAGTCATCTTATTTCGCTCAATATAAAATTGGAACTTGAGCTACTGAGCTCTATAAACAATATGCATTTTCAGGAAAAAAAATAGGCAAGGATAGCTTAGAAACATGGAAATACAACCAAAGTTCCTTCTGTCTAAAAATACCATTTATTCTAATACTATGAAAAATATTTCAAAAATTGTTTCAGTGCATACCATAATATAGACAGAATGAAAGCAAATGGGACAATTGCAAAACTTTTAATTTTCACAAAAAGGTAATAGAACCGAAGGCTTCATACCTGTACAAACAGTTGATGACTTGTATAACAGCATTCCAAGAATGCCTGAAGCCGTTTTGAATGCCAATGCTGCCCCTTTACCTTATTAGTTCAATAATATGATTTTAGGAATTTCTATTATTTTGGACATCTATCCATAAACATACTGATTATATGTCAATGCGTAAACAAGGATAAACTAAACAACTGAACATAAAACAAACTGAAATAAAGTAACAGCAAGCCGAGCTTGTGAGCCTAAAATAATAATAATTGCAATGCATCCGCTCTGTTTCTCAGTAACAATAAGTTAAATGCCTTTATTGGGAAAAAGGAATTTGTGAATGTTTTACTGCTGAGCTGCCAAGTTTTGTCAAGCTTGGCATTTAAACAATTTTTAAATCTGCAAATGCTTTTAAATGCACTTTAAAATAAACAGTATGTACCCAATTAGATTACAACAAAGCTGTGCTTGACAGATATAGCAGAATAACTTAACTGCGACATGATTACCTCCCATATTGTGAGACCACGCATTAATATAATTAATATTTGTATTGGAAGTAACTGTGACAGATATCAGTATGAACTACAGAGGTTTCACTGGAAATTTGTCATTAAATTTGATAAGCCTTTTTTCAAACATAGCAGTTAATTCTGTATTAGCTATATTAGGTTAACCTTAAACAGTGAAGTACTACAATAATGAAAACCTCATACAATGGAGGTCTGTAAAGGTAATTTTTCCCTCTATATCTGGTTCAAAATTAATTTGCATATCTCAATTCTCTTTGATCTTATTCTTAGCATAAGAGGCCAGGAAAAGGGTAGAAAATCCCTGAACCATTGTTGCATTTATGAATAAACCCCTAGATTGATGGATGTACTTCCTTTTTGCACACATTTATGGTCCCCTTGCACTGTCACATAGCTAATTCAATAATAGCATTGCGCCATAGAGACTGATTAAAGTGAAACTCCACTTATAGAGAAAAAACTATTAGACAGTCGTTAGTTAATGGTTGCTTTGTGTCGAGGGAAGTGAAAAAAAAAAAAGAGACGTTACAAAAAAACTGCGCGTTAGCCATTAGGATTCCTTAACACATCCTCAGAAAACCACACTGTCAGATTTAGCCAGGTTTCTCTCACCCACAGTTGTCTTGGTGTCCTTTTGACTTAATATTTCAACAGCAGCGTACAAAATACAACCCTGGTGGAGCAAATGAAGGAGAAAAATGCTCATTGTGCCATCATTTTATTAAAACCAAAAATCTTGAAAACATAACTTTTCAAACATATTTTATCTGTTTAAGTCTAAAAGACGAAACCAGTCAGGCATATTATTTTTGGGGAAAAATGTGTGTTTATTTACTATGTGGACAAATCAATAAAGAATAGGGACTGGTGCCCACACAGGGGCCACTGCCCAAACAAAACAAACACTACAAGCTAGTAGTACAGTTTAGTCATTACTACGGCTAAAACAAACAAAAAAGAAGGTGCAAGGCTCACGCACAAATGGCTGATACATTACCCAAGGTGTTGAAATATAAGTTTTTAGGAGTCCAGAAAAGTAGCAGTTAAAGGGCTGCCCACTAGAACCACACTATCAAAAACTTAGTTGGACACCCTCTGTTGTGATGTATTCTGGTATAGGAGGTAGAAAAAAGTTAACCAGCTTCATCCAAAATTTGACAGATGGGGGAGAGGACTTTTTCCAATAAAGGGTAATGGCTTACCATCATAAAACAAAAGGCGGCTTAAAATAATTTTTGTAGCCAGTTTAGGGTCTAGTTCAGAGCTGGGCAAACTACGGCCCGGCGGACCTTTTAATCCGGCCCCTGGGCGGATCGCTAGCAACAGGGCCGGATTAACAATGGGGCTGATGGAGCTGCAGCTCCAGGCCCCCATCACAATGTAGGCCCAAATGTCTCTCACAGTGTCCGGCCGACGGCCGCTATATAATACATGATCGATCCGCATTGTCCAAGCAGCAGGCAGCTGCATTATTCATAGGCCCGATATTGCTCAGCATCATTTAATCATGGGTCGCGGGCCGCAGCTAACATAGTTACACAGCAGAGCCGCGAGCCGCGGCTATTATACACAACAATAGAGCATCTTGCGGCCCGGGCGGTGCCTGTGCGCCGAGGCTGAGCATGCTCCTCCCCTTCAGTACTAAACACAAGCACTGACGTCCCGGCGGCGTGACGTCATCCAGAGGCCGTCCCCGGCGTCCTATGAGGCCTTGCGAGAGGAGTGTGTGCCACGGTGCTGTGAGAGCCCTCAGCCAGGTGAAGGAGGAAAGTAAGTAAGCCATGACTGAGCGCTGGCCCGCTGCTGGGGAAGTAACTGTCTGACTGTCATACAAGGTATAATTGTACAGAAATGTGTAGCAGGTTTTTTTTTGGGGGGGGCATCCAAATCCCCCCACCTGTCACCCTGTGCCATTTTGTTGCTTACAGCCTGCAAGCAAAAAATAAAACGGCATTGGTGGAGGGGGGGTGTTTGGGGGTAATCTATGCTACAAATCTGTGAGAACTGCTGCAGCTACATAATGTGGGGGAACTGCTACCTGATATAGGGAAACTATGCTACAAATATGGGGGAACTATGCAACCAACCTAATACTTTGTTTTTGGTTGCATAGGCAGCCCTGGGTGCACGTGATTGGATCCTTGTCACAACAGGACTCTAGGTCTCAAAATGTCTGCTAAAAAGAGAAAGGTAGATGCTGAATGCAGAGTCTTCCAAAAGAATTGGACTGCTAAGTATTTATTTACCGAAATCAGAGGTAAAGCCGCATGTTTAGTTTGCGGGGAGCAGATCGCCGTTTTTAAGGACTACAATTTGAGTCGGCATTACGAGACAAAACATGCTGCAAAATATAAAAACTTGACTGACGCAGAAAGGGTGCAGACTTCGGAAGCTTTGCTAGCTAAGTTGCAAAAGCAGCAAGGCTGTTTTACAAAACTTCACGCAGCCAGGGATGCAGCAACCCAGAGCAGCCGTTCTCAGAGGGGGAGTTTATCAAAGAGTGCTTGGTGGACTCTGCAGCACTAATATGCCCTGAAAAAAAAGCGGCATTTGAGCAAGTCCCGCTGTCCAGGCGAACCGTAACTAGAAGGATCGAGGACATTGCGGGGAATTTGGAGCTTCAGCTGCAACGTGAATTGGCACGTTTCGACTTTTTCTCCTTGGCTTTGGACGAAAGCTGTGATGTCCGTGACACAGCCCAGTTACTTGTATTCGTCCACGGGATAACCCCCGAGTTCAAGATTACGGAGGAGCTGGCAGCAATGCGGTCAATGAAAGGAACGAGGACAGGGAGTGATCTGTTCACGGAGGTAAATGAGTGCATGGACAGGCTGGGACTGGAATGGGACAGACTGACAGGCGTCACAACAGACGGATGTCCAAATCTCACTGGAAAAAATGTCGGACTTTTGAAACGTATGCAAGATAAAGTGACTGAAATCGACATGGTCAGAAACTGGTATTTTTGCATTGTATTCTACACCAACATGTGTTATGCAAATCAGTGCTAAAAATTGACCATGTCATTGAAGTTGTTACTAAAATAGTAAACTTCATCAGGGCAAGAGCATTGAACCACAGACAGTTTGTCGCACTATTGGAGGAGCATGAGACCGAGCATCGTGACATCGGCTACCACACAGCTGTCAGATGGCTCAGTCTGGGAAAAGTGCTAAAAAGAGTCTGGGACCTGAAAGCAGAGATTCGGGAGTATTGTGAGAAGAAAGGCAAAGACTTCCCTGAGCTCTCAGATGAGGACTGGATGGCAGATTTTGCATTTTCTGTTGATGTGACTGCACAGATGAATGAACTGAACACCAAACTGCAAGGCAAGGGCCTTTTTGTTCATGAAATGCACACTCTGGTAAAAGCTTTCATGACAAAGTTACAGTTTATTTCAAGACAACTGGAGAGCAACAATATAACTCACATGAAAACCCTGAAAGAAGTCACACCACCAGCTGATCACCTCCGCAGGTACTCATCCATGTTGGGAGCATTGCATGGTGAGTTTTCAAGGCGATTTGAAGATCTCAGACAAATCGAAGACAAAATGTGCCTGATTTCCTCTCCCTTTACCTGCAGTGTGGATAATGCACCCAGTGATGTTCAACTGGAACTCATCGACCTGCAGTCTGATGCAGTACTGGCAGAGCACTTTAAGTCAAGATCTCTGCTAGATTTCTACTCTTCTCTCAAGGAGGAGAACTTTCCAAACATGAGGAGACGTGCTCAGAAGATGTTGGTTCTCTTTGGCTCTACATACGTATGTGAGCAAACATTTTCAATGATGAAGTTCACGAAATCCAGGTATAGATCCTCTCTCACTGATGATCATCTGTCAGCTGTGCTTCGCATCTCCACCTCAGACATTCAACCTGACTTCGATGCACTTGTTAAAGCCCAGCAGAGACTAGATTTCTCTCACTGAACAAGAAAAGAGAACTTAAAACACCAAAGACTACAAATGTTGTTAGTAGTGAAATGTTGTTAGTAGTGATGTTTAGTGACAGTTCAATATGATGTATCTTGCTTAAAGGGGTAGTTAACTGAAAAACATTTTCTTTTAAACATTGGGGGAGATTTATCAAAACCTGTCCAGAGGAAAAGTTGCTGAGTTGCCCATAGCAACCAATCATATTGCATCTTTCAGTTTTGAAAAGGCCTCTGAGAACTGAAAGAAGCAATTTTTTCTTGTAAGGCAACCTCACTTTTTCATTGTTTAACTATATAACAAGTACTCGTACCAGTTGTCCAACAATGATATTTACTGCTTTTTATAAAGAAATACAATTGATTTTATGCAGTATTGAGTTTAGTCTTTTGGTCCGGCCCTCCAAAATATTTTTAGTTTCTCATGTGGCCCCATCGAAAAAATAATTGCCCACCCCTGGTCTAGTTCTTCTATAAAACCGAGGAGGCAGGTCCTTGGTGACAAGAATATGCACCACTAAATCAATGGCATCCAGAACCCCTCACTAGTATATGGCAATTGCAGGGCAGGACTGAAAGATGTGTATAAACTCACCCCTTGAGTGTGAGAAATATTGGAGTTCATCCTATGGAGCCCAGGCATAATTACTGTATTTATTGGTGTATAACACTCACTTTTTTACCCTGAAAATAGAGGGTAAACTGTGCCTGCGTGCTATACGCAGGGGGCTGTGGAAAGTATTTTTCCTGAAACTTCCCTTTTAAAGTTAGGGTGCGTGTTATACGCCAATAAATATGGTAATACCTGTACAGCAAAAGACACCTGTCGTGGACATTCCGTTACTGCTATATGCACCATACACCGCTAGGCTGGCGGAAGAGCCACGAGGTAAAGTGCCACCCAAAACAAACCAGCAGCTCCTCCGCAGGTAGTGCTACACTTGGATTGATGTTAAAATGAGAGCTGTGAACTTACAGGGCAAAAAACACACACGGAGGGAGTTTTTAGATGACTAGTTCCCTTCTTTCTAGCTATCTCCCAAAACGTGTTAGCTTACCGACCAATGATTAGACATACCGTCCGTGGCTGAGGTATTCATTTTCTTTGCCTGCAGTTTTTGTACATTTGTGAATATTCATTTATCTTTGAGGGTGCAATAAATTGTTTGGTAGTAATGTACAAGGAGCTTGTGCCCTCTTGTGTGTGTTTTTTGCAGTTGACTGAAGACTTCCCGATCTGTGGGCGGTGTACCTGAGGAAGTATTATGCATCTTAGCATCCTGGGGAGCATATTGTATTGAGTGCTAGAGTGTTTTTGTGGATGCAGTGAAATTGCAGGGCAGACTCCTTCTCTTGTTCATGAGAGGGGTGTTGTCAGAAATAATCTGGCACATCAAGAAGCTGAGGGGTGGCCATGGGATGTCTCTGAGATTACAATCATGCCACAGATCCAGTTTTCTATAGGTATTAATATTTTTGAATATATATATATATATATATATATATATATATATATATATATATATATATATATATATATTGTCATGGTCTTACCTCCTTTGCAGCCATCTCATCACTGTCTTGTGCTGGCAGTCATCTTGCTTCCTGTGCTTCTTGTAACTTCCTACATCCTGAGGCTCCTCCTTCCCACTGGGAGGAGCTGGATGCTCAGCTCCTATATAACACGGCTGCTGCAGTAGTCCATTGCTCGGTCCTTGTCTCACTAGCCTCCTGTGACCTTGCTGCTGTTTGGATCACTGACCCGGCTCCTACGGACGTTCCTTCTGGTGCCTGATCCCCGGCTTTGTCTCACCACCCTTTGACTACTACTCCGGCTTGGCTGACTTCCATCCCTGGCTTCGGCGGAGGACCCTTCTGGCTGTTGATCATTTGTACGGACTTTACCTTGCTGTTTGTTTTTTTCTAATAAAGACCTTCTTCATTTACATCTGTGTACGTCTGATTCATGCATCCTGACATATATACACACATATATACACACACACACACATGTATAGAATGGAAAAATTAGTTTTGTTTAGTTTTGGATAGATTCGTTAGGTTAATCATTTTTTTCTGGCAGCTGTCTGTTGCCGGCTGTGATGGAGGCAGTGTGGTGTGCGATTAGGAGCATCACATAGCTCCCCCTTTTCTTTTGCTTTGTACAAACTTTATTTAAAGTGTACAAATGTTACTCCATTCATAGCATTGTACTGCCGTACAGTGCCACGTGATTCTGTACAGTGAGCTGCATAAAAAAATGCAGCATGTCTGCAAATTAACCCAGCCCTAGGCTGTGTTGCAGTGTGGATAAGACATATAGAAAACAATTGTTCCCACAATGCAGTAAAACATGGCACCGCACACTGCATGAATTCAGCCTTAGATGGACTTAACTAACAAATTCATATGCTAAACTCCAACTTACATTTTAAGCATTTACAGCAACAGTTTTCATTACATACATGAATGAAAGCTGACCATTGTAAGCACTTTTCTGTCAGTGGTAAATGGTTTGTCTAAACTCTCTAACTACCACTTTTGCTGGACAGCTTGGTCTGTTAAACATCCTTGAAAAATAGCCTTATTGGCCAGATCAATAGGAGAAAGTTACGGGGGCCAGAAAGCCTAAAAAAAATCTTGATTAATAAGCTGCATTGCATGACATTTTTTGTTTGTCGATCTAATACCATTTTAAAGATGTGTGTGCTATGTTCACAGCACCACTCTGATGTAAAACAACATTTGTGATGTAGTCAAAAGAATCTACATTAGTCTGATATGATCACCTCTCAGTCTGTCTCGTTTGGAAATTCTGACAAGAAAACCGTGGATTTTTTTCCGACGGAATGTTGGCTCAGACTTGTGTTGCATACACACGGTCACACAAAATTCCAACTGCAAAGAACACGGTGATGTACAACTCTACAACTAGCTGAGAAAAATGACGTTCAACGATTCTGAGCATGCATTGAATTGATTCCGAAGATGCATGTTTTTTTTGCACGTTGGAATTGCATACAGATGATCAGAATCTCCGACAATAACTTTTCCCGTTCAAAAAATTGAAAACCTGCTCTCAAATTTTTGCTGTTGGAATTTCCAACAGAAACAGTTTGATGGAGCCTACACACGGTCGGAATTTCCGACCAAAAACTCACATCGAACTTTTCTTGTCGGAAATTCCGAATGTGTGTATGTGGCATTATCGCTTTGGGTCCAGCAAGTTTTAGGTTTTCAAACAATCCTTGATCATTTTTAGGAGTGGTTTCATTATTTTTACTACTACAGATGTTAAAGGATCACTAAAGGATTTTTTTTTTTTTTTAGCTAAATAGCTTCCTTTACCGTAATCGTAGTCCTGGTTTCATGTCCTAATTGTTCGTTTTTGCTTTGAAGTTGATGTATTTCTGCTCTGATCTCCACACTTCCTGCTTGTCTGGCTCCTTATGAAAAATCTCATGGCAGCTTTTCACTGTGGTCCAAGCTGTCATTACTGTGTGTCTAAAACTCCTCAGAACCAATCAGATTCATTTTAAAAACAAAACACTGCCCTGTATTTGTTTGTTTTTGTTCTGTGTGTCTCTTTACTTCACAGAAACATGAAACCAGTTTAAAAATGAAACTAAACTGCAGGCACATTATATGATTGATTTTTATCTATTTTTAAAAGGAATCAGTTAACTATTATGTCTCTATACCCTGTAAACAGACATTTCAGCAAAAAACATTTTTTCCTTTAGTGACTCTTTAAAGGCCAAGTTCCCTTTTACGTAAAAAATGTTAAATGCACATATTTTTGCAGGGAACACAAATGTGCATTTATTTATTTTTTTAACATAGGAGCCTGGAAAACACTGCACCCGCAATCAGCAAATCGTGGGTGTAATGTCAGGCTCTTGCACACAGGAAAAAACAATAATTGTTGCACTAATAATGTCAACTATAAGCAAAGCTGTATTGTTTGTAGGGTTAGAGGAATGGCTAAAAAATGTCCAGAAACAAGATAGATACTAAAAAATATACTAAAAAAATAGCAGCAGAAAGTCAGTGAATAACAAATATTTAAAAATTACTTCTGGTGGGAATATGGTTGGCTGAAAAGTGTTGAAGTCTTTAGCCTGGGTATTCACCACAGGGATGTATAATTAGCACAAAAGGAGGCAGCACGCTGAAGGGTAGAATAACCTTAGAGAGAAATACAAAAAAACAAAAAAACAAGCAGCGCCAACCTAAGTGCAGTAATAATTTCCAATGTTTTTTAATTTTTTTATTTGAATACAAATGCACTCGCTCTGAGTAAGATACAAGCAGAATCATCAGAATAATAATGTCCGATGGATAGCAGGATGGACAGCAGGGCTCTGCGGGCTGTTCTTCCAGCACTGTGGGTTCTTGTCTGGCGGCGCCAGTGGCTTCCCGTGTCCCAGGCTAGAACATGCAGGGCGCAGGAGGAAGTTGTCACTCGGAGACAACTTTGTTTAGGAGATATTCACCCTGCATGCAGCAACCAAGGGCTCCCACAGCCTCTCACAGCGGTGGAGCCGGGGTTGGGGGACCAGTCAGAATTTTTTCACCTTTATGCATGAAGGTGAAAAAACATGAGGGTTTACAACCCCTTTAACCACTTCCATACAGGGCACTTATACACCTTCCCACCCAGACCGATTTTTTAGCTTTCAGTGCTGTTGCAATTTGAATTGCACGGTCATACTACACTGTACCCAAACTAAATTTTTATCCTTTTGTACCCACAAATAGAGCTTTCTTTTTTTGTTTCCGTTATAAAACATTGTAAATAAGTACGTTTTCTCCTTCAGTAATGGGCACAGATGGTACTGCACAGACTGGCACTGATAAGGTGGCACTAATGGGCACTGATGAGGTGGCACTGATGTGGTGGCATTGATGATGGGCACCAACATGCGGCACTCATGAGCGGCACGGATGGGCACTGATAGGCGGCATGGATAGGCGGCATTGATGGGCACAGATAGGCGGCATTGATGGGCACAGATAGGCGGCATTGATGGGCACGGATGGGCACTGATAGGCGGCATGGATGGGCACTGATAGGCGGCATGGATGAGCACTGATAGGCGGCATGGATGAGCACTGATAGGCGACATAGATGAGCACTGATAGGCGACATAGATGAGCACTGATAGGCACTAACTAATGTGTTGTACTAATGGATGCCAAACAGTGCCAAACAATGCCTGCCAATCAGTGATGCCCATTGTGGGCACTGATTGGCATCCATTGTGGCACTGATTGGTATCCATTATGTGTCATCCCTGGTGGTCTAGGGTGGCATACCTTTTTCTTAAATCCCTGGTGATCTAGTGGAATCCCTGGTGGTCCAGTGGGCATCCCTGGGGGGGGGGGGGGCTGTGCTGATAATCGATCAGCACAAACCCCCCCTGTCAGAGGAGCAGCCGATCAGCTTTCCTCTACTCGCGTCTGACAGACGCGAGTCAGGAAAAGCCGATTACCAGCTTTTCCTGTTTACATCGTGATCAGCCGTGATTGGACATGGCTGATAACGTGGTAAAGTGTCTCCGTGAGAGCCACTTTACCTCGATCGGTGTTGCGGGGTGTCAGACTGACACCCTGCAACAACGATCGCCGTGATGCGCGCCCCCGGGGGTGCGCAGCGGCTTAATATCCTGACGACGTCATATGACGTCCAGTCAGGATTTAGCAACCACTTTGCCACCGTCAATCTGTCATTGGCGGGCGGCAAGTGGTTAAGGAACTAGCATTTTTAAAAGATGAGCTCAGCAACAGCATTTCACATGTCTCTCTGTATTATTTAGTATTTCAGATGGCAACATAAGATACTCTATCACAACACCATGTCTGTATTTATCATTCTAAAATTATACTATCTTACATTTGGTCAGCAACACATATCAAACTAGGACCAAGTTCATTCTGACCACAGTAATTTGAAGGTAATAGATAAAATCCAAGTCTTCATAATGTCATTAAAATGAAAAACATCTAATATTCCATGTTTTTTATTTATATCTATGATACAAAAAAATTAAGAATGGTGTTAAAAGGTAGTACAGGTGACTAGTAGTAAAAAAATGCCCCAGTTGTATACTTGGAAAGAGTTTAGCGAATTAGGAATTCATACCCTAATACTTCATGTTATGAGATTTAAATGACATACTATGTGATAGAGAAAGATTGGGGCCATCCATCTCTCATAAATTAACACAAAGCAAAGAAAATGGCCAATCATACATTTTTTTAGACGCACAACTAAAGATGACCCATATAGCTATATCCCAAGTGTATTAAATGCATTTTTCATAACATAAAAATGATTGTAGTTAGTTTACCTTTCTGATGGTTTGTATGTGATGTTTCCAGCATAGTTTGTGTTCAGCAGTGATAGACAGGTGTGATGTAATGAATGTCAGGTGTTCACAGAATCTCAGGTGTTTCATAATTTAGAATTAATGGATTACTTCTCTAAAATGTTTGAGGGCTTATCAAACAAATAATTCTGGCAACAAATCACTCATATGGCATCTCTCCTTTGCTGGACCAGCAAGATAGGATTCTGTAGCATTCTGGCCACCGATAATGTTCATTAGGTAAAGTGAAGTTTTAATACTGCCACTGGTGAGCTGTCACAAGCAGCAGAAATTAAAGGGGTTGTAAAGGTAATTTTTTTCCCCCCTAAATAGCTTCCTTTACCTTAGTGCAGTCCTCCTTCACTTACCTCATCCTTCGATTTTGCTTTTAAATGTTCTTATTTCTTCTGAGAAATCCTCACTTCCTGTTCTTCTGTCTGTAACTTCACACAGTAATGCAAGGCTTTCTCCCTGGTGTGGAGTGTCGTGCACGCCCCATCCCTTGGACTACAGGAGAGTCAGGACACTCTACTTTGCAGATAGAGAAAGAAGCTGTGTGTTAGTGGGCGTCCTGACTCTCTTGTAGTCCAAGGGAGGGGGTGAGCATGACACTCCACACCAGGGAGAAAGCCTTGCATTACTGTGTGGAGTTACAGACAGAAGAACAGGAAGTGAGGATTTCTCAGAAGAAATAAGGACATTTAAAAGCAAAATCAAAGGATGAGGTAAGCGAAGGTGGACTGTACTAAGGTAAAGGAAGCTATTTAGGGAAAAAAAAGTATACCTTTACAACCCCTTTAAATAACCAATGACATCAGTTTGAAGAATATCTTCCCTTTCAGAGAAAGTGTCATATCCCTCTCTCCTAATGTACCTATAGTACTATAGCATACTTATAGTATAAAGTATAGATACTTTATATAATAGTCATGTTGCTTGGCAAGCTTGCAAGCTTCCTGATCTCTGATGACTGTGCATGTGCAGTAGTCATCCACAGATTTGCACAGGACCACCTTCTGAGACTGATGATGTTCAGGAGACAGGGCCATCTCACTCCTTGGTGGACTACTGCACCTACAGTATGAGGCTAGTGGGATAAAGGCATGTTAAGTGCGCCCAGTCAAGTCAGGGGATTGTGTACGTGTATACATGTATGTTGTTTGACTATATTGTAAAAATATGGGGCCAGATTCAGGTACAATTGCCCTGGTGCAGAGTATCAGAGATACACTACACCGCCGTATTTTACCTGGCTCTAAGACAAATTCTGGTAGATTTCGGCCCGTAAGGTACGGCGGCGTAGTGTATTTCTCGCGGAGGAATCAAAATACGCGATTAGGGGGCGTAAAGCATTTAAATTAGGCGCGTCCCCGCGGCGATCGAACTGCGCATGCTCAGTTCATAAATTTCCCGCCGTGCATTGCGCGAAATTACGTTGTTAAGTCAGATTTTTTTTGAGTAGCGTCGTTTACGTACATTCCTATTCCCAGACGACTTACGCAAAAACAAAAAAAAAATTGCAATTCGACGCGGGAACGACGGCGATACTTAACATGGGCTGTCTAACTATAGACCAGATTTTTGCTTCCCTAACTTTACGCAGCAAAAAGATGACTACAGATGCCGTAAGAGAATGCGACGGACGATCGTAACTTCGTGGATCGGCGGAAAAAGCAAATTTGCATACCCCGACGCTGAAAACAACGCGAACTCCACCCAGTCCACCCAAAAGATTGCAGCGTAGATCCAACGGCGTACGAAGACATAAGCCTGTCGGATCGAAGCCCGAAGCCGCCGTATCATGGTTTGAGGATACAAACTAATGATACGACGCAGGAAATTTGAAATTACTCCGGGCTAACGGGAGATAGACCGGAGTAATGGCTCTGTGAATCTGGCCCATAGTATTAGTGATGAGTGAACCAAGCACATCTACAAACCCTGAGCCTCATTAATGTCCATGGGAGTCAAATCTTGATATATTTTTTTCCTGGCATTTTTCAAAGCAAATTTCTATGCTTTTGATAAAAACAAGAACATGGGTTCACTGGGCACTGCCATGGGAAAAATATTCTCGTAATAAAGATACTTTCCAGCAGGCTCTCTTTGTAAAGCAATAGTATAATCCTACCTGGCTGGGAACAGGTGTGCTTAAACAGGGAAGGGCCCTTCCCACTGCCATTGTGACATAAATGGGGTCTGACAAACTCCAAACTGTATGTAGAGAATGGTGAAGTAAGACTGAACACATTGCCACCCTCATTTTCCCAAACATAGGTAACAGCAGAGCAACCAATTGGCAGCGGACAGTGGCAACCACTGTAGTACCAGTGACTACTACATTGATTATACTCTTCCCTACAGGGATGGCATTTGCATGTTTAATTGATTCAATCTGGACCAATATAAGTTGGATCCATACCTGGATTTCAGCATCAGGGCTCCCTCATCTTAATGGCAGTTGTTATTGCAACTTGTTGGCAGTTCTGGGTTGCTTTTGAGAGAATGGTATAGCAGTTTCTGCCACATGTATATGAGAAGATCATTGCTGCCTCCTTAATGTCTGTCCCCCCCCCTCATTATTTTCAAGGGGGATTTTATTTTGAAAAACACACTGCACGCGTGAGCCAAGCATTTAGCTTGCGAATGCAATTCTCCCATTAAACTCAATGGGCGAGTTTGCCTGGCAGTGCCAACTGTCAAACAAAGTGAAGTAAATTTGCTGTGGATGGTGGCCGCTCATATGTACAGCCCTGTCAGACTGTAATGTTAGAATTTAGGTGGGCAGTTGTGAGGTGGGAGTAGGGGTAAAACTGCAGATCAACTACCTGTTTTTTTAGGCCCCTTTCACACAGACATTCCAATTGGGTCCTGTCAGTTTTTCACGTGGACCTGATCGGAACCTCCATTCTTCTCTATGGAGCGTCAGGTGGAAATGGACATGTGTGCCTACATTTAATTTGATCCCCCAAAAACAGACAGATGAGGATACGTTCGCCATTCATCTGGTGGATCGGATGACAGTTGGGTGTTAATGAACAAGTGACCCGTTTACATCCATCGGCCCATAGGGAAGAGTGGTTTGTGTCCGTCCTGCGGAAAGATCCCCTGCTGAGCAAGCGGATTGTAGCTTAATCCCCCCCCGTGTAAAAGGGGCCTTACTGTTCCCTGGCCACCCATGTGAAAGAGCCCTAAAAGCTTCTTCAAGATCTGTATTCAAGAATGGTTAGTATTTTGTCATAAGTGGTCCAATGGAGCAAAATTTCATTATGTACATAGTTCTTAACTTACACCAAAATTGTAATTTATTTTTCATCAAAATTTCAAATATTTTATAAACTTAAACAATTCAACGAATTGTGTTTCCAGTAGTGCTGTTACAATGTTACAACTTTAGAACCTCCATGAAGCTTTCTGAGAAAGTTGTGGCTTTTTCAAGTTTTCTATTTCTGCAGTGAAGGCACGTCAATTGTCATTTATCTCAGCCTGTGGAGAGAATGAAAAAAAAGATTTAGGGAAAGGCTGCCTGGTGCTGCACTTTGTCCAAACATGTCTGACATATCCATCTAGCCTTTACACAAAGATTACACTTCACGTGCCTTCCTGTTTCACAGACTGCACTCATTGCCAACCTATATTTAGGTAATAACTTTTATCACATAGCACAAATGCATCTGAAATATGTTTATTATGACTTACTTTATCAATATTATTGGAATATAAGAATAAAGAAAGTTTTTTTTTAAATAATTATATTTACAATATCTCACAAAAGTGAGTACACCCCTCACATTTTTGTAAATATTTTATTATAGTAAAATAGTGAGCGTGCAGCTTGTATAACAGTGTCAATTTTCTGTCCCCTCAAAATAACTCAACACACAGCCAACAATGTCTAAACCACTGACAACTAATGTGAGTACACCCCTAAATGAACATTTCCAAATTAGGCCCAAAGTGTCAATATTTTTGTGTGACCACCATTATTTTCCATCACTGCCTTAGCCCTCCTGGGCATGGACTTCACCAGAGCTTCACAGATTGCTACTGGAGTCATCTTCCATTCCTCCATGATGACATTGCAGAACTGGTGTATGTTTGAAACCTCCACCTTCTGTTTGAGGATGCCCCAACAAATGCTCAATAGGGTTTAGCTCTGGAGACATGCTTGGCCAGTCCATCACCTTTACCCTCAGCTTCTTTAGCAAGGCAGTGGCTGTCTAAGGCCCCTTTCACATTGAGGCGTGGAGCCGCGGTGACGGTATAGCGGCGCTATTTGTAGCGCCGCTATACCGTCGTGTCTACCGCGATATTCGGGCGCTAGCGGTGAGGTTTTAACCCCCGCTAGCGGCCGAAAAAGGGTTAATACCGCGCTATTACCGCGGTTTCCCATTGATTCCAATGGGAAGGCGCGCTATAGGAGCGGTGAACACACCGCTCCTATACCGCGGTAAAGATGCGGCTAGCAGGACTTTTGGAGCGTTCCTGCTAGCGCACCGCTTCAGTGTGAAAGCCTTCGGGGCATGATTTTTCATGCGGAATAGCAGCGCTATTTTTAGCGCTGTACCGCATGAAAAACGCCTCAATGTGAAAGGGGCCTTAGAGGTGTGTTTGGGGTCGTTGGAATACTGCTCTTTGGCCCATGCTCTCAGGACCGATCCCAGGGTCACAGGCGCCTGGGTGCAGAAATATTTTTGGCGCCCCCACATGGGCGTCATCATTTTACTAACCCCTCCCCTTTACAAATGTTTCTATGGCAATGACTCAACCACAGAGATGCTCCCCCATGAAGTCTTCATTAACCTCGGATCCTTACATGATCTCTTAAAGCATGGGTCTTCAAACTACGGCCCTCCAGGAACTACAATTCCCATAATGCCTAGTCATGTCTGTGAATGTCAGTGTGTTACAATGCCTCATGGGATGTGTAGTTCTACAACATCTGGAGGGCCATAGTTTGAGGATCCCTGTCTTAAAGGATCACTAAAACTTTTTTTTTAACTAAATAGCTTCCTTTACCTGTTTTCATGTTCTCATTGTTTGTTTTTGCTTTGAAGTAGCTGTAATACTTCTCTGATCTCCACACTTTCTGGTTGTCTGGCTCCTTATGAAAAAAACTCATGGCAGATTTTCACTGTGGTCTAAGCTGTTTCAGATTCATTTTAAAAAACAAAACACTGCCCTGGATTTGTTTGTTTTTGTTCTGTGTGTCTTCTCTACTTCACAGAAACATGAAATCATTTTAAAAACGAAAGTGAAACTAGAGGCACATTATACGATTGATTTTTTATCTATTTTTAATAATTTTTTAAAATAAATCAGTTAACTTTTTTGTCTCTATACCCTGTAAACAGTAATTTCAGCAATTTTTTTTTCCCTTTAGTTACCCTTTAACAATAAACAAAATACAGGAAGAGAGGCAGAGTACTTTATTGGGACCTGGAGGGGGGCCTCTGTGATGGTCACAGAGAGTGCTTCTGTTAGAGAGTCTGTTAGATGTTTGGCGCCCCTACCTCTGCAGGCGCCTGGGTGCAATGTACCCTGTGCACCCTGCCTAGGATCGGCCCTGCATGCTCTGCTTCAGTATGTCACAGTACATGTTGACATTCATGGTTCCCTCAATGAACTGTAGCCCCCCAGTGTCGGCAGCACTAATGCATCCCTAAACCATGACACTCCCACCACCATGCTTGACTGTAGGCAAGACACACTTGTCTTTGTACTTCTCACCTGGTTGCCGCCACACACGATTGACACCATCTGAACCAAATAAGTTTATCTTGATCTCATTAGACCACAGGACATGGTTCCAGTAATCCATGTCCTTAGTCTGTTTGTCTTCAGAAAACTGTTTGTGGGCTTTCTTGTACATCATCTTTAGAAGAAGCTTCTTTCTGGGACGACAGTCATGCAGACCAATTTAATGCAGTGTGTGGCATATGGTCTGAGCAATGACAAGCTGACCCCCCCACCCCTATAACCTCTGCAGCAATAAGGGCAGCACTCACACTCATATGTCTATGTAGGTGCGTGCACTCAACTCCTTTGTTTGACCAAGGCGAAGCCTGTTCTGAGTGGAACCTGTGCTGTTAAACCGCTGTATAGCTGCAGCTCAGTTTTAGGACATTGGCAATCTTCTTATAGCCTAGGCCATCTTTATGTAAAGCAACAATACTTTTTTTCTAGATCCTCAATGAGTTCTTTGCCATGAGGTGCCATGTTGAACTTCCAATGACCAGCATGAGAGAGTGAGAGCAATAACACCAAATTTAATACACCTGCTTCCAATTCACACCTGAGACACTGTAACACTAATGAGTCACATGACACAGGAAAGGGAAAATGTCTAATTGGGCCAAATGTGGACATTTTCACTTAGGAATGTACTCACTTTTGTTGCCAGTGGTTTAGACATTATTGGTGTTTATGTATTTTTAGGGGACAGAAAATGTACACTGTTATACAAACTGTACACTTATTGCTTTAGATTTTAGAAAAGTGTCATTTCTTTGGTGTTGTCACATGAAAAGATATAATAAAATATTGACAAAAATGTGAGGAGTGTACTCACTTTTGTGAGATACTCTATCTTATCTATCTCATCTATCTTATCTATCTTATCTATCTTATCTATCTTATCTATCTATCCTCAGAAATATGCAGGGCATTTACAAAGACTTAAATTGCCAGAATCTAGAGCAGCTGTGCATGGCAACCAATTAACTTCTAGCTTTCATTTTTCAAAGCTAATGAACAAACTGAATTATTAAGATGATTGATTATTATGCACAGCTTCTCCAGATTGTGGGTGCTCCAATTTTAGTAAATTCCCCCCATTACTGTTCAGAGAGCTCACTTGTGGACACAATAAATGAATCACAGAAAAATCTTTCAAATCTGCTTAAAAAGATACATACTGTAATTTTAGGCTTTCTTTTATTAAAGCTGAACTTAAAGCTCTATGAATTGTCCACTTGTCCTTCATTAATAGAGTGCCTTTCTTTGCAGTAAGCAATAGTGCGGCTTTTATGAATGGACCACGGGGCAGAGTTGGTGGGAAGAATAGACACCTTTGATGAGTACCTGTGACAAGTCCAGCAGCTCAAATTAACTCTGGCACCAGAATATCTCAGCTGCAGGGGCATTGGGTGACATAGGAATAAAGATCTCAACAAACAGTGCAGCCATAATGGACACTATTCATTCAACATAAGTATCGTCACTTGTGCTGCTTTAAAAGAAAGAAAAGAAACTAAACCTAAGCTTTAATGCAAACAGTTAAATACAATATTGAAAGACATATTTGGAAACTGTTTTGCCTTTCAAAGGATATTTATTTCTATCTGCCCAGTCCAGAGACATACTGGCTCTGCCAACAATACAATGGTGACTTGACTTTTTCCTACTACGGTTAAGCAACACAGTAAGATTGCCTTCCTCCTTCCAGCCTCTGATTGGGCAATGAAGGAGCAGCAACAGACTGAGGTCACCTGAGGCATCTCTCTGCTCGTTTTCCTGTCTGTATGTTCCATGTCAGCATGTAGTGTATGCACATGAGAAACCTCACTGCCCGCCAGAGCTTCCTCTCTCTCTGCCAGTCTGTGTGCTGCTGTACAGAGGATTGCAGGAGGCTGAAATCGACCTACGTGCAGGTATTTATACTAGTTCTGAGTACTTTTTCTTGTTTAAATACACTACATAAATGCATCCATTGATGTTTCCCTTCTGTCTAACTCAAGTTCGAGTAACTTCGAACTTTAAAATTAAACTGGCATGATGGAAATATGAAACATGGCATAAAGATTACCTCCTTCTGGAAATGGTAATTGCCTGGCTGTTATGCTGGTCCTCTGGCTTGGGAACCTTTTAAGGAGAAGAAACACAGATGCCTTCTAAGTGTAGCTGTGACGCAGAGATTTTTTTCTCTGAAAATAGGTGCAGGAACTCAACCATGACCCGTTCAGATTTCACAAACAGTAGAAGGGTCTTAAAGGGCATTAAATACCAGAATTGCATTACATACAAAGTGCAGAGTTCAGGGGGTTACAAAGCTGACACTTGTAAACTCAGAAATCCGACTTCTGTGTTTACAAGTGATAGTGGTGAGCAGGCACCAAAGGGTCTGAGCCAGAGGTGGTGGAACTCAGTTCCCCCAAGTTCCCCCTGAAAAAAAGCCCTGGCTGTGAGATATGAGTAGTTATGTTATGTGTAATAAATTCATAAGATAAGCAGTAAAACAGGCGTGGGTGGTCTCAAAGGAACCGAACAGGGGATTGTCCTGTGCAGCTCTCTCCGGAGGGGGTCCACAGGGGACGGTTTCATCCATTAGAGGAAGCGGGCGGTCAGTGGATTCTGGTGCTTATATGTGTGCTGATATGAAGGCTACGACTGCATGGTTGCGGAGCATGCCCTACGGCCTGAAGAAGGAGCGCATGCTCCGCAAATGCGTCGCTGTAGCCCTTCACGTCAGCACTCAGCCTCCGGCCAGTGCGTTCCATGGACCTGTAAGTGCCAGAATACACCTGCGCTGACCGCCCGTTTCATCTGATGGATGAAAGTGTCCCCTGTGGAGAGCTGCACAGGACTATCCCCTGTCCGGTTCCTTTGAGACTATCCATGCTTGTTTTATTGCTTCCCTTGTGAGTAGTTCAGTTATGTGTAATAAATTCATATCTTACAGCTACACCTAGAAGGCACCTGTGTCTCCCCTCGTTTTCCTTGCAGAGCTAATTCTTGCTTTTTCATGGAGCTGCCTCAGTGAGCTGTATTTAAACTTATGGACTGCCAATTTACATGGACTCGAAGGCTTCATGTACACGGGACGTTTTTACAACTGTTCCTGAACGATTTAACTTGACAGATAGTAACCCACGTTTGAAAACGTCCATTTTGCCACGCTTACCTGCCGTGTTTAGTGGCATTTTGCCGTCTTTTTCCGCGTTTGCGAATAGAAAAAATAAATAAATATATATATAATATATATATTTTTTAAATGGCAAAAAATAAAAACGCTTTATAAACAAAATGCTGCTAAACGCGAGTTACCGCATTTAGTCATGTTTGGCGTCTGAAACGTGGAAATCTTCGGCGTCTGAACCCACTTTTTTGCTTTCAAAGAAACACTGTTAAACACAACTGCCTAAAAACGGCAACAAACTAGACTGCATACATGGTCACATAGGATAACATTAAATGAGTTCAGGGGCAGTTGAAAAAAATGTCCAACTGCCTCTGAACGTACATTTAGCAACGTCCCGTGTACATGGGGACTAACTTAGAAGACTTATTTCTTTTTTTATTTATTTTTTGTAAATATTTTTTTTCTGAGCTTACATGTTACATCAATATTATCAAAAGAAAACACAGAAAGGTAGTGTATATGTAGCAGATAACCACAGATATAAAAGTACTGATCTAGTAAGCAGGAGTCGTATGTCAGAATGAAAAACATAACCAAATATAATATATGACGGTTGTCCAATAGGAACACATGTATCCCACAAAAGCAGCTATAGACAGATATCTAGAGTTAGAACTGAGAAGCGTGGATGGAATGTCTCCTACGGCGCCACGGTAAGAGAGAGAGAGCAAAATCGACATACAATGTAAGATAGCAGATCCAAAAGTAATAGTAACCGAAGTAATAATTAACCAAACTAATCTAAACTAAAAGAAACATAAGTAATACTGTAGTTGGTGGTATTTGATCACCTCTCCGTTTTTTATTTCTTGCGCTATAAACAAAAGAAGAGTGACAATTTTGAAAAAGCACAATATTTTTTACTTTTTGCTATAATAAATAATTTTTTTTTTAAATGTTCTCAGTTTAGGCTGATATGTATTCTTCTACATATTTTTGATATATATATATATATATATATATATATTTATATATACATAAAAAATGTATATTGTATATTTTTTTAACGATCTGCAATTCAATTTTTATCGTGATTGCGATATTGGACACTTTTGACACATTTTTGAGACCATTCACATTTATACAGCGATTCGTGCTACAAAAATGCACTAATTACTGTATAAATCCACAGTTCTGTTGTGTTACTAGGCAATCGCGGGTGCCCGGCGGACATCGCAGCCCCCAGGCATGTGCATCAGGTCCCCAGTGACATGGCGGGCACGCGCGCGCCCCCTGGTGGGTCGGAAAGACGAGGACGTCATATGACGCCCGCCCAGAACAAGAGCCGCACTGTCCAGCCATCATTTGACAGTCGGCGGGAGGCAAGCAATTAGAGGGGTTGTAAATCCTCGTGTTTTTTCACCTTAATGCATCCTGTATTAAGATGAAAAACCACCTTGCACTGTCTGGCCCCCCCGAGCCCCTGTTTTGCTTACCTGAGCTCTGAACTTTCATGGGCGTGATCCCACGTCGTTCTCTCCGCGGCTTCTCGGTTCTTCATTGGATAGATTGATAACAACGTAGCCATTGGCTCCCGCTGCTGTTAATCAAATCCAATGACGCAGCCGCCACGAGTCATACACTCAGCGGCTATGTACGCCGAGTGTATGACACGGGAGCGCGCTTCGCAAGGTAACCCCCTCGGGAGAGAGCTTCCCAGAGGGGGTCATCTATTGCGGGGAGGAGCTGCCGTGGGACCCCAGAAGAGGACGATTGGGGCCACTCTGTTCAAAACGAACTGCACAGTGGAGGTAAGTATGACATGTTTGTTATTATTTTTATTTTTTTAAACGCGAACCCATATTATCACTTTTAGAACCTTTAAAGTAAAGTTCCTGTGTGACAAAGGAAAAATCGGTTTGACTAGCAAAGAGTGATCGGTATATGTGAGGAACTAGAGTAATAAAGCCAATTATACCACAGGTATGTTTTTTGTAAACCTTGAGCATGTTACTCTTCTGAGAGACATCATGTGGTGGCAGCTTTGACAAGAATTGTTTTGTAATGGAATTCCTTATGTTATGAGACTTGATATACATTACAAGTTGGATGTGACGATATTGACACTTGTGTGGACTCTTGCAGCCTGTACATAAAACCCCACATCTGAGGCTGTCTACCCCAAGATACTGAAATAAAGGCTGCTGTCCTTACACCTGGAACAAGAATGTAGATTGTCAGAAGTCCTTATATGTTAAGGTGACCAGATTTTGAAAATGAAATCCAGGGACATATTTTTTTTTACTAGTAATGGCGGCAATCAGCGACTCTGCCCGTCGCCGCCCACCTCACAACCTGTCTAGTCACACTCTCCGTGTCCCGGATACTACTGGGTGGGGAGCAGAGGAAGATCACTCCGCCAGGGAAGGCATGGATATAAGCAGTAGACATGTGCAGACTGGAATATTTTGTTTCGTTTTTTCGTTTTCGTTTGGAAAATAAGTTTATTTAGTTACTCCCGAAAATCGTTTTGATTTATTTAGTTTTTCGTTGGGGAATAGCTTTCGTCCAAAAATCCAATAATACTTGGTTTCTGTCGAATGGTCAAAAGAATATTCGACGGAACGTCGAATCTTTACGCCTACAAGAATTCTAATGTTGTATGACTAGTAATAATGTCGAATCTAGTCTCTATAATGTCGAATCTATTTTCTCATAAATCAAAATACTGTATATTCTCTGTAATGTCAAATCTATTATTTCTATAGTGTTGAATCTTTTCTCTATAATATCGAATCTTTTCCCTATAATGTCGAATCTCTCTATATCGAATTTTTACCGCAACGAAAGCGAAAATAAAGCATTTTTTATGTCGGATCTTTCGGTTTTCGTTTCTTGCACTTTCGTTATCGTTTGTTAAAACGATAACGAAAAAAACTGATTTTCGGACGAAAATGCATTCTAACGAAAATGAATGTACATATCTAATAAGCAGGCAGGCAGGCGGCTGGCCAAAACTTGAGCCCAGACAGAAGAACATGTGAGCGGAGCTGAATGGACACCCGAAACTAAAGAAATATTATCTCCGCTCCGACCAGCACATGATCACCAGAAAGGGGCACAGATAACGGAAAGAAATACACCCTCCTAAGCTTGTAGGAGCGGGGGGGGGGGTGTAATTAAGATTTTTTTGATTTCTGAATTTAAACAATTCTGTTTAAATCCAATCTGGGGACAAAACCGAGGACAGACTTTGTCCGGGGACATTGTCCTCAATCCGGGGACTGTCCCCTGAAACCGAGGATGTCTGGTCACCCTATTATATGTTTACTTGCTCTGGTTCAGGCTTCTGAAGCCAGACGGTCAGCATGACAGCATGACAGCCTAGCAGCACTAGCATTTTTTATTAGACGTTTCAGAAATCAAAGGGGCACACTGATGTAAAACCAGCTTTAGCCCACAATTACGTTGAGCCGATTTGGCATGCGATTTGACATATGAATTGAATAAAAATGAATAAAATTTTGCAGATATCCATTATCCAACAAACAGCCTGACATGGATCTGAAATCTGGTGAATCCATTCTGTCCTCAGTATTTTTCTCTGTACATTAATCTGTATACATAATAACACTTGACTTTGGTAAATTAAACGTTATCTGCAGGAATTTCATTTTCACTGGTGCATGCTATATTACATTTTTGACAGGCAAACAGTCTGCACTAAAGAAAACAAGGCAACACCCATTACACTTCTATATCTAGAACAAACATAGACTAATCTCTTTTACCCTGACAAAATGTCACAGTCCATTTTGCACACTTCCTAACAATAACTCTATTAAGCTTGCTTATATATCAAAGTCAATGTTCAAGCAAGGCAACACATTATTCACAAGATAAAGTGTCTTTTTTTTTTTATTGTAATAAAGTGCGGTATATCATTTTTAGAAAATAGAAGCAGCAACAAAGTACATTTGGTGTAAATAAAATATGCTGCATGTGACATGGAAGAATTCATGTTATTTATTGTATGATTGCTAAATGGATTGTAATAAATATTTAGCTTAAAAAAAAAAAAAACTTCTGTCTGTATGTATTACACACCTCCCTCCTCCAAGAAGTTCTGAAGCAGCTGTGGCACTCAGGGAAAGTTGTTAGAGGTGGGCGAAGGGGGAGCCTGGCTCAGGGAAGGACATGCTGTCACCAAGGGACACACACACTAATCGCCTCCCAGAGCGGAGTCATCTGGCAGCCTCCCGCAGATGAGGGGGTGTACGGGGAGAGGCATAGCACATCTCTGGGAAGAGACTCAGTCCACTCAAATTAAGCTAATGGAGAGGGGCTTGGCCAGCCCAAGAGGGGGTGAGGCCAGTAGAGGGAACACTGAGGGGACACTTAACCTGTACCAGGAGGGGAAAACGTCATACGTGATAGACAAAGCCTCTTCACAGTGCGGGCTCAAGGGGTAGCTGCTTTGGGCCCCACAACAATTTTTGGTATCAGGCAGGTTCCCCTTTTACCCCACGTTAAAGACGGCCCTGAGCATAAGATTGATTAGGTCATTCCTTGCCCTCTCCTACTGTTTGCATGTTTCTTGTCAGTACATGTGCATTTAACACAGCCTGATCAGCAGACTTTCCCCATCTCGTGGCCATACATAGGATTACAAGAAGTTGATATTGATACAGTTTAATGTGCTTACACTAGCTTCATTAAAAAAATCGAAATTATTTTATAGCTGCACGAAGTTCAGCTTTAAGTAGAACATGGGTTACAATCCAGCTTCATTATTTCTCAATTCATTTTTGTGTTGAATTTTGCTATCCAAGGCTCTTAGAAGCAGAGGAAAATGCTGGCAGTGTAATTTCCTAAATGTTTAAATAAATGAGGCAAGTATTTACGCATAGAATCAAAAAGACAGTGTTAAAAACCAGTGTGATTGTACTGTAGCTACATGTTATGCATCTGAAATGTCAATAATTTATACAGGCTCCATAAATCTCCATCAGCTCCACCTAGAGGCAATATGTAATATTGCAATAATGTAATATTTTTCCTGATTTAGGGTGTTCAAGAAAAAAAAATACCACATGATTGCCTCTGGAGGGCACTGACGAGCCTAGGAAATAAACATTTTAGGAAAACAATGATGAAGATTTGTGGAGCCTGTGACTGACATATTCATACAGTGTATTTTTTTTTATATATATACAGTATAGACCCTTAAGTTTGTGTTCAGTTGTATACCTACCCAATTAGAGGATCACCTATAATTTACACATTTTCATGAGGATGTGCAGAATCCTTATTTAAAATTTAGTATGCAATTAGTCAATATAAAATTGTAATATAACAACATAGACTGTACAATACAAATACTGTCATTTGCAAAAACATTGTCCAGGAACCTGTAAATGTTTAGAAAAGCTAATCTTCTTTCCCACAAGACTGCAGTCTTTATTCTGACTCAAGAGGTCAGTGCAACTCATGCACATTGAAGCACTCATTGCGGAGAAAGGGGAATGGTTGATACAATTTCAAAATTATGGTTAAGTTAAAAAATTGTACATCCTCAACTATGAAAAGTATACATTAATCATTAGTCTAAAAGCAAAACTATGATAACACAGCTTTTTAATAAGTCAAAAAGTTGCGTAGTGCAAGTAACCCTAAGACACTATAGCACAATAATGTTGCTTTGTTCTGACTGCTCTAAACTTATGAATTGTGATTTATGATTGGTTACTATTAGACAGAAGCAAAATAAAAGTCTCCATTGAGTTGCTGATCTAACCATTTTTTGACCTGAGTACACATCAGAAAAGGTGCACAGATGAAAATATCATGGGTGATAAATTGTCTTTTGTTATAAGTATCAAGATCTTTTTTTTTTCATTTTGCATTGGTAGGGAGACAATCAAAAATAAGAATTATTTAAGGTTTTTTGCTGGGTGAAATACAACCAACATGGATCAGGAAAAGGCACAAGGAGACATAGGCACAACATTCTTTTTACAAGGCAACAAGAAATATAATTGCATTTTAAGCTTAACGATAAAACAGAGAGGAAAGCATTTTTGAGGCACCAATACAGCTATACGAAGAACACAGCTGGCTAGGTGCATCCAAGAGAGCTGACTGCTACCCACCAATTCATTAAAAATTAACAATGATAAAGATGGACAATTAAATGTCTTTTTACAAGGAGGTATGTGATCACAGAAAATCTAAGTGAAACCTTAAAGACAATGTAAATGTAGCCACAGAATAAGAAATATACTTAGAAAAAATATCTGTGCAAACCTAGGGACAATGATCAGGGTATGCACAGTGTTGCCAACCATCAGTATTTTTACTGGCAGCCAGTAAAAAATGGGCACTTTTCTCCTGCCAGTAAATGCCAGTGATAGGAAAAGGTTGACAGTAAAAAATATGGCCGTGACACTTAGCTCGGAACTGCGCACACACAGTTCCAAACCAAGATCATCCAAGTTATAGAGTGTTTGGGCGGCGGGTCTGGCGAAGGTGATGCCTGAGCGTGTCGTGTGATGTCATGGTGGAATGGAGCCAAGTGGAGTAGCTGCAGCCTTGTGTATGAGTCCGCTGGACGGGAGCAAGGCAAGCCGGAAAGCTGGACTATCTGTTCTGTTTGGACTGAAGGGACCACCTGGCATGGAAAGAGACTGCCACTGTGACTGTGATTTAGGAGGGGACATGTCATGTCGGTGAGGTGTCATCATCTGTGTAACTTGTATATGCCAGTAAAAACTTGGCTGTGCCAGTAAAGTTTGGGTGTTGTGTCAGTACATTTCAATCTGGTAGATTAGCAACACTGGGTATGCATGGTGGACTTCCAGCTTTGGAAACTAAGCAAAGAGGCCCAGCTTTGCATAGTTTAAAGGAATATTTTTAAGAGAACATGTACATTTTCATAAAAAAATAGATTGATCTATCATGGCTACACCACATAAAATCATCATGAGTTACAACTCTAGATACTAAACAGAGGGACTCAAAAGTTATATTCAGTTTACACACAGATGAGTTAAAAATATATTTTGTCAGAGATCAGGAAAACCATAGGGGTAGCAACATTTTACAGCAAACTGATAAAGCTTCCCCAGCTTATGGATATTCCTTTCAAATCTCCTTTTGAATCTCCTAAATTTCCTTCAGTATGTAAAAACATGCAGAACTAGAAAGGTCTGTTTTTTAAGTATTATGAGATGTTAACATACCACTTTAAAAACTATCTCCCTGCATGATATGTATTCTCCATTCTGGGCCCAAGGCAAAGATTGTTACCCCTTGTATTCTAAAATATGCTAGAAAAATCTTTTTACTGTCTATGTATAACATCTACAGCAGTTCTTCTAACTAATGTGCCAAACGCCCTCTCCCTGTTTTGCTGTTTCATGCCGGTTTAAAAAAAAAAAGGTACAAGCTCTCTCATTTTCTGCTATGAGGCATACTATCTTTACATGCATTGTCTGGAATGTTATCAGAAATTGTTTTGTTATATTTTAATATTTGTATTGAGTTTAATATGCTCAATACAATAATAGAGTAGAAGAAAACACAGAATGTGGTTTACACAGTATGTATGTGTTGATCGTGTTCTTACTAGGGACAAACACAGAATTACTGCCTTGTGGATGAGGATCATCTAAGATTATAAAATATAATTTTGGTAAAGGAGTATCGCAGGACCAATATGAGTTCTTAAACATCAGCTGCGATAGACATTTCATAAGCATTATCTTCAAAAAAGAAATAGGAACAAAGAATATTTCCACATTATGTAGTGAGCACACTCATAACTCTCATACAACAATTGAGAACAATAAACAATAAGAGCATAGAGGGGTTTGAGATCTCTCAACAAACCTGGAGAAATTAAAGAGTTGAATAAAAGGAAGTCGTTTTCTATAAAGGGATGAAAAAAAGCAGACAGCAAATCCCATCAAGATACATAGACAATCTAGAGAATAACGAATTAGTAGAATAGAAAAAGGCTGGAGAGAAAGGAAAGGAGGAGGTAAGAGGGGAGTGTGATCTCCACGGCAGGCATTATACAGTATGGGTGGAATTGTACTGAATTCACAGGTTCAATGTCAGTTCAAATTTGGTTTGCATATGTGGAGAAAGTGATTTTTTTTTTGTCACTGTCAACATTCCTTAGATTGGGAATAAATGTAATGAGGGTACAAGTAAAGATTTCTCTGTCACCATCAACAGGCCCACAGTCAGAAAAGTGGACAGTGGACAATGTGAAAAGAATTGTTCTGTCCCAGTCAATAGGCGCAAGTCAAAGACGAAAGTCCGGATGTGTTCCAGATGCTTTTTTAGATGCACATTTTTGCCGCATTTTTTGTCAAGTTTTTGATGCAGTCCAGTGCATTTTTCCACCTCTTTTTTCGTGTGCATCAAAAACACATGGAAAGGAGGATATGTGTTTTTTAATGGCACTAGTTAACACCAGTGTTTGAAGCTCCAGTGCGATCCAGTTCCAGAAAAAGCATAAAAAAGGCACTGGAACATCCACCTGGTAAAATTTAGCAATCTTAGCAACAGGAGACAAGGTGGCAGCCTTGCAAGTCTGGAAAACAGATGCCTGATGCTAAAAAGATCATAAAACCGGTACAGTTCTGTAGAGGTGCCTTAACAGGAAAGCTTATCTTTCAGACTTGAAGGCTTGGATGTGTTTCCAATTCACCTGGCAATGGTGGAATGGGAGGCAGTATGTCCCCAACGGGGAACCATAGGAATAAAAATGAGTGTTTGTCCAATTGTCTAAAAGAGGCTGTAGCTGAGAAGTACCTCATCCAGACAGTGGATAGAATCTCTTTGAAATGTTTTCGGGCAGAATATCAGGAAGAAGGCACAATGTCCTGGTTAAGTGTCATGAAGATCCTGCCAGAAACAGGCGCCTCAGACTTTGTGGTTCCCAATCACGGCTGCAACCGTGCATGCGTGTGCGTGCACGTGTGCACACCCCTGTTGCAGCCAGGCAGGTTATTTAAGCCAGCCTCTCACACACCATCCCCACTGTCTGCTCTACAGCGTTTGTGTATCTGAAGCCTGATCTGTGACTTAACTTGTGAAAGACCCCGGCTTACCTGTGACTATTCCAGCCATCTGCCTGCACCTGACCCTTGGCCTATTCTGACTACCCTTCTGTCTGCACCTCTGTACCTCGCTGTCCACCAGATAATCGACCTGGCCTGTCTGAACATCCAGTCTGCTGAAAGGTTCCAGTCTGCTCCCTAGTTCCAGTCCAGCTGAACGGTTCCAGTCAGTTCCTAGTTCCAGTCCAGCTGAACGGTTCCAGTCTGTTCCTAGTTCCAGTCCAGCTGAACGGTTCCAGTCTGTTCCTAGTTCCAGTCCAGCTGAACGGTTCCAGTCTGTTCCTACTGTAGTTCCAGTCCAGCTGAACGGTTCCAGTCTGTTCCTAGTTCCAGTCCAGCTAAACGGTCCCAGTCGGCTGAACTATTCCTGTCTGTCCTGGTTCCAGTCTTAGCTGTCCAGTCTGCTGAATTGAGCCTGTTTGTTCCTGGTTCCGGTCCAGTGATCCAGCTCCTATCGGCCTAACATGTCAGCTGCTTCAGCTTCCCAGTTCCTGAGGAGTTCCTGAACATTGGGATTACCTCTACCTCTGTTGATCCTGCCAGGCACCTGTACCACTTCTCACTCCTGCGCCTCCTGTTACTTTACCAGGGGCCAAGAGTAGGAGCCGTAAGGGAGGCCTCCCTCTGCTATATCGGGCTCACAACCATCAGGTACGTGACAGTAGCAGACAGCCATGTCTGAGCCTGAGCAGGGAGCCTCTCCTATGAAGGAACTGTGTCGCCACCTGGCAGGACTGTCAGAAGCTGTTAATAATCTCCAGCAAGGCTACACCCGGCTGGAAGAATGGGTACTGATCTTGTCCAACCCTACTGGAGCCCAGGGCACCCCCCATGCTTCCACCTCTTCAGTTAGGGCAGGATCAACACCAACAGTCGTGATGCTAGCACCGGAACCCAGAATCCCCACACCTGAAAATTCTCCGGAAAACATAGCCAATTTAGGGCCTTGCACAATTCTTGCAAACTGTACTTCGCTCTTCAACCACGCACCTTTTCCCTGGAAGTTACCAAGGTGGGTTTTGTGGTCTCCTTGCTTACTGGAGACCCCCAAACCTGAGCTCACCGTCTTCTAGAACAGAATGATGCTGTCTTGTCCAACCTCACCACCTTCTTTGACGCAATGGCCCAATTATATAAAGACCCCCAACTTTCAGCAACCGCAGAAGCTGCATTGCGCACCCTGCAACAGGAACGCAGGGCAGCAGAGGATTTTGTGGCTGAGTTCAAGCGGTGGAGCGCAGACACAAACTGGAACAATGCCGCACTCCGTCACCAGTTCCGCATGGGACTCTCTGATTCTTTAAAGGATGAGCTGGCAAGAGTTGGAATCCCACAGACCTTGAACGCATTAATCGATCTAGCCATACAGATCGATCGACGCCTGAGGCCTTGTACACACGATCGGTTCAAACCGATGAGAATGGTCCGACGGACCGTTTTCATCGGTTCACAGACTGATGGTCTGATGTGCGTACACACCATCAGTTCAAAAACCGATCATGTCAGTACGCGGTGACGTAAAACACAACGACGTGCTGAAAAAAATGAAGTTCAATGTTTTCAAGCATGCGTCGACTTGATTCTGAGCATGCGCGGGTTTTTGGACCGATGCTTTTGCGTACTAACCATCGGTTTGGACCGATGGTCAGGCGTCCATCGGTCCGATTTTAAAGCAAGTTTTAAAACTTTGGTCCGACGGACGACGGACCGATGGGCCGTACACACGGTCGGTTTGGACCGATGAAACTGGACTTAAGTCCATTCTCATCGGTTTGAATCGATCGTGTGTACGCGGCCTGAGAGAACGAAGGGCTGAGAGGGCTACGGGCTTCTCCCAACAGGTTTCCCCCCACTCTGACAACTAGGGATGTGTTTTCATTGTGAGGAGGGCTTATTCCTGGACTTTGATGTCCAGGTCTAATGGTGCATACGAACGGGAATAAATAAACGCCGACATATTTGTAACCGGACAACTTTAAAAAAAATTATGCAGTTTAAGCTTGAACATCCTCGTTCCCAAATTCACTGTGTGCCCCTGTGTCTTCTTTAGAGACCTATTTAAAATATTTTTCTCCCAATGCTAGAGCCACCATTTAAAGATTTGTATATGTAGTTATAATTATTTGTGCAAATAATGGGACCTACATAGCCATTATATAAACAAATGATGACTAAGTTGTATTACAAAATCATTAAACGTTGTTGAAAGGAAATTGACACAAGTACACATACATTACATATAACAAACCCAATGTTGGACACCTCCCGTTCTTGGTTCATTAATACCCCCCTTCCATGTGATCTAATGATAACAAACAACTGTATAGTAATTCAAATAAAGAAATCCATTAATGTCATACTGGAAGTGAGGCAGGGGCCAAGGCTTGTTTGAGAGAAATAAACAAATCCATTTTCCATTTTTCAGTGTATATTCTTCATGTATACACAATAAGTTTTAGATTGCATCAAATAAAACATGGGTTTACATGAGATTAAAACTCAGCCTATATCTCTGCCATTTCTGTAAAGGGCAGCATGACAAGAAAAGACACATGATATTTTATCTGAATGTGTAATAAAGTTATGTTTAGAGTCTGCCATCTGTGTCATTTAAAATTTAAATTTAAATTTAAAATGATTATTTGTATTTTATCATATTGCTTTAAAAATAACTTGAGTATTACTGGCTCAGGAGAAAAAAAGTGAAGCTTTATTTAAAATAAGTCAGTTTTAATATTTATCACAGGTACTTATATGGTGAGATTAATTTACAAGGCACTTTACATATCTATTGCATATATACATCAGTCCCTACCCTCAAGGAGCTAATAATTCATACATATAATAGGATTTTAGACAGGAGCCAATTTAAGTACCACCATCTTATTGGTGTGTGGGAGGAAACTCACACAAGCACAGGGAAAACACGAAAACTCCAGTCAGGTAGTGTCAAGGTTGGGATTTGAACCGATGACCCTGGAGCTGCTAGGTAGAAACAGTGGGCCAGATTCTCAAAGCTGTTAAAATTTTTAAATCTGCGCCGGCATATGTTTACGCCAATTCTTAAAGGCAGATACGTTAAAAAAATAGGCTTCTTCCGCCGACGTAACTTGTCTACGCCGGCGAATAATTGTGTGCAATTATACGTTGGCCGCTAGGTGGCGCTTCCGTCGATTAGCCGCATCAAATATGAGCTAGATACGCCGATTCCCGAACGTAATTGTGCCCGGTTGTGGTATTTTACGTTGTTTGCGTAAGCGTGAAGTTACCCCTGCTATATGAGGGGTAACTTTGCGTAATGTTAAGTATAGACGTCGGGACAGCGTCGTATTTTACATCATTTACGTCGTTTGCGTAAGTCGTTCGCAATAGGGATTTGCGTAAGTTACATTCACGTCGAAAGCATTGACTATTTGCAACGTGATTTCGCGCATTTGCACTGGGAAACCTCCACGGACGGCGCATGCGCCGTTCAGAATAAACGTCAAAAACGTGGGGTCACAACACATAAAACACGCCCACCTCTTCCACATTTGAATTACCCGGGCTTTTGCCGGGCCATTTATGCTACGCTGCGGTAACTTAGGACACAAGTGCTTTGAGAATACGGCACTTGCGTCCAAACTTGCAGCGGCGTAGCTTAAATACGATACGCTACGCCCCGCTGGCATTTACGCCGGGATACGAGAATCTGGCCCAGTATTTTTAAAAGAAATGCTATGTCAAGTTAGGAAGTCAGATTATTTGCAAAGGTGTGTCAACCATGCAATTTTTATATATGAATTTAACCCTGATAATAAGGACTACAACTGCCTCAAAATTATTATTTTCTGCTATAGCATATTTAGACTCTGTGTTAAAAGCAAGAGCAGATCTAGTTTCAGCAATAGATCTAGACTCAGTAGCAAATCTTTGGTTATTTGTAGATATAGACTGAGGCGTTTTTCAGGTGCTTTTGTGCTAAAAATAGCGCCTGTAAGTCTTATGCCGCGTACACGCGATCAAATCTATCTGCTGGAAACGGTCTGCCAGACCGTCTCAGCAGACAGATTTGATCGTGTGTACGGGCGAGCAGACGGATTTGGCCAGCCAACAGATTTTAAAGCATGCTTTAAAATCTGTCGGCTGGGAATCCGTCTGCCCGACATGTCTGCTGGTTAGTACGCTAACCAGCAGACATATCTTCTCGCACATGCGTCGAATGGATTCGACGCATGCGCGGAAGAAATTTACTTCCTGGTGCGGTGACGTGGCGGCGTCAACGTCACTGCCACGTCACCACGCTGTCTGCTGGCGGGGATTTTGGTTTGATCGTGTGTACAGCGATCAAACCAAAACGGCCAGCAGACAGATCTGTACAAATCGGTCTGTCCGACCGATTTGAACAGATATATTTGCTGGTGTGTACGCGGCCTTAGTGTGAAAGCCCGAGTGCTTTCACACTGAGGCGATGCTCTGGTAGGAAGTTGAAAAAACTCTTACAAGCAGCATCTTTGGAGCGGTGAAAGGAGCGGTGTATACACGGCTCCTCAACGGTTCCTGCCCATCAAAATAAATGGGCAATGCCGCCAAACCACTGGCAAAGTGAAAGTACAAATACCATCATGCCTCTGCTTCTAAGAGTCATGCCTGTGACTGTCAGGGTCTTGAAATGTCTCATGGGACTTGTAGTTTCACTACAGCTGGAGGATTGGGGTTGCCTACCGCTGCTGTAGGTCATATTTGGGTTTTAAATAAAAATATGTTTCGGCACGCTTTTAACCCCCGCTAGCGTCCGTAGAGGAGAGGCAGCTACAACAGCTGCAGAGCCTGGGCGATAACATCACCTATTGGCTTTCTATGGGGCAGTCGTTGTCTGTGGGCTCTTCTCTACACTGAAGCCAGTGCTGGAAACCGATCATGTGATCGGACTAGAGCAGCTTCAGAATAGACAAGTATAGACATTTTATTTTACAGGGTAGATAGAATAGTCTTAAAATGGCGAGAGTAGATTAAATATTAGTTGACTGCAGTGGTGGTCCGTGCATTGTGGGCGCACGGGTGCCCCCCCTATTCCTGTTGCCGCCTACCTATCCATACGCCCGGGCGCCTTTCAGGACGCTGGACGCATGGATTCCTATGATGGGGGTGGGAGGCAGTGTTTTTTTTTTTTGAAGCACGTGATTAGAGCCAGAGGGCCAAAGCGCCAGGTGATCCTATTGAATGCCTATCGCTTTGACGGAAGAGCAGACACAGAGCAGAGGAAAGTGGAGGAGCAGCACCACCGCTGCCACTGCCTGCACTGGAGGAGACACAGCAGGATTAGAGGTCACAACACAGTCCGGTAAGTGCTGTCCCTGGGGGAGGTGCTGTCAGTGCCATATGGGGGGGGGGTTGGGGTGTGCTAATAGTGCAGGGAGACCTGCGCGGGGGGCGGGAGGGTACTGTAAGTGCAGGGAGACCAGCGCCTCCTGCTGAGGGGGAGGGGGGACCTGTCAGTGCAGGGAGACCTGTGCCGAGGGTGGGAGGGGGAAATTGGGTAGTGCTGCAGCCCTATATACCTTATCTGTGATGCTGATTTATATATCCCATCTGTGATGCTGACCTATATACCGTATTTGCCATGCTGATCTATATACCCCATCTATGATGCTGATCTATATACCATATTTGTGATGCTGACCTATATACAGTATCTGTGATGCTGATCTATATACTGTATCTGTGATGTTGAGCTATATACCCTATCTGTGATACTGATCTATATAATGTATCTGTAATGCTGACCTGTATACCCTGACCTGTGATTCTGGGGCTGTATACTCTGTCCTGTGATGCTGAGCTATAAACTCTGCCCTGTGATTCTGGGGCTGTATATTCTGTCCTGTGATACTGAGCTGTATACTCCTGACACCATGGGTGGAAGCAAGTGAAATACAGGGGACGGAGTGGGTGGATTCTTTAAGTGGCGGGGCATATGGGAAGTGGGATTAGTCAAAAAGGAAGGGTACTCCCCATCCTAAAACTGTACCAGCCACCACTGGTTGACTGGTATTTGACTAGAATTACACTTTAAAATGACAAATTTGACTGTTGCAGCTGTAGATACATTATCATTCCTTTTATATGATCAGTAAGGCCTTGGTAAAGTTTATTTGTGTGCTATTAAAAGAAAAAACATACCATTGTATTTTCTTCTTCTGGTTCTGGTGGTTCTAGAAACTGTATGTACATTTCATAGGGTATGCCTTCTTCTAGTGGTGCTGGAAATGGTGTTTCTGCCGGCTTAGCAATCTCCACTTCTACCTACAAAAAATAAAGAATACAACTATTGTTGTAAAAATTCTGTTCACAATGAAGTGTGTTACAGTTGTAAATCTGGAAACTAGTTTTTAAACAATATCATGTTTTACACAAGTGAGCTGTATTTAAAAAACTGAGAGGGCACAATTAAATTTTTGTCACATACGCTTTATAAAAAAAATAACTATACAATTAAATACATTAGGCAGATTAATCCCATGTATATTAAAATGGTCTAGGTTGAATCGATGAATAAAAATGAAGAGCACATTAAAATATAAATGTCAGGTAACCAGTACTTTTGTAGCTAATGCTCGTGTGCATGTGCCAGTACATAGGAGGACTCTATCCTGTCAGCGAATATCTGTGTATTGAAGCACATCCGAAGCTGTATATTTTAAGGAGGTGCCCATATGTACTGATTGCTGTATGTTCTTCAGGT
Source organism: Rana kukunoris (assembly GCA_029574335.1). Classification (NCBI taxonomy): domain Eukaryota; kingdom Metazoa; phylum Chordata; class Amphibia; order Anura; family Ranidae; genus Rana; species Rana kukunoris. The sequence continues at coordinate 75,755,629 of CM056056.1, forward strand.
CTCTGTGATCCTTGGACCTGTCCTTCCTGGTTACCCTGTTGTCTGACTTCCGGTTCCTGACTCAATCTTTTCCTGAATTTTTGTCTGACTCTCCCATGATCGTGGATGTGGCTTGTTGCTTGACCTTGCTGCTGCATGAGCTATAGTTCATTGAGGGAACCATAAATGCCAACATGTAAATGATCCCCTCCCTTTGGAGACTGGGCCGCAGGGCAGTATTCCAACATGAAAACAACCACAAACACACCTCCAAGATGGCCGCTGCCTTGCTAAAGAAGCTGAGGGTAAAGATGATGGACTGGCCAAGCATGTCTCCAGAACTAAACCCTATTGAGCATCTGTTGGGCACCCTCAAACGGATGGTGGAGGAGCGCAAGGTCTCTAACATCCACCAGCTCAGTGATGTCATCATGGAGGAGTGAAAGAGGACTCCAGTTGCAAACTGTGAAGCTCTGGTGAACTCCATGCCCAAGAGGGTTAAGACGGTGCTGTAAAATAATAGTGGCCACACAAAATATTGACAATTTGGCCACAATTTGGACATTTTCTTCACTTTTGTTGCCAACGGTTTAGACATTAATGGCTGTGTGTTAAGTTATTTCGAGGGGACAGCAAATCTATACTGTTATACAAGCTGTACACTCACTACTTTACATTGTAGCAATGTGTAATTTGCTCAGTATTGTCACATAAAAAGATAGAATTAAATATTTGCAAAAATCCTTTGTACTCACTTGTGTGAGATACTGTACATGACAATAAAACTAGGGTTGTCCCGATACCGATACTAGTATCGGGACCGATACTGAGCATTTGCGCAAGTACTTGTCCTTTGCGCAAATGCTCCCGATGCTTCACCCGATACTTTTTTTTAAAGATAAAGAGGGGGCGGAGAGCGGGTGGAGAGGGGGCGGAGAGAGCGGGTGGAGAGCAGTCCCCAAAGAGAAAGCCAAGCCCTCCCCCGCCGCCGCCGTCTAATTGATCAGCGCGGGGAACATTACAGCTTTCATTTGAATAGTTGTGTGTTCCCCCGCTGTGCCTTGTCATATATAGCCCCTCCCCCTTGTCTGGGCACTTTGATAGACAGATAACCCATCCAATCCTGTCTTTGTTCTGTCTATCAAAGTACCGGACAAGGGGGAGGGGCAACAGCGGCGGGGGGGCTTGGATTTCTCTTTGGGGACAAGGCTTCATTTGGGGACAAGGCTGCATTTGGGGACATGGCTGCATTTGTGGGGACATGGCTGCATTTGGGGACAAGGCTGCATTTGTGGTCAAGGCTGCATTTAGGGACAAGGCTGCATTTAGGGACATGGCTGCATTTGTGGGGACATGGCTGCATTTGTGGGGACATGGCTGCATTTGTGAGGACATGGCTGCATTTGTGGGGACATGGCTGCAATTTGTGGGAACATGGCTGCATTTGGGGACACATGGCTGCATTTGGGGACACATTTAAAAAAAAAGATCAGTAATCGGTATCGGCGAGTACATGAAAAAAAGGATCGGTACTTGTACTCAGTCCTAAAAAAGTAGTATCGGGACAACCCTAAATAAAACATTAAAGGCAACTCACATTTAATCTGAAGCTGTCCCTTGCAATACTTATTTTCCACCACTAGATACCTTTCATGTTCTGGCTTGACTGCTGCCCATCATCATTCAACCCATCATTCAACCCATCATTCAACCCATGCTGCTTTAATAAATACAGAGCTGCATTGATTTACAGTGGAACCTCGGTTTTGAGAGCGTTTTGATTTGCTAGCAAGTTTTTTTAAAATTCTGACTCGGTTTGCGAGACAAGCATAATTTAAGCTAAATAGGCCTGCAGTACCTTATTCTGCCTGAGGTACAGGGGCGCAGGAGCTGAGCAGAGCCAAAAATAGGCCTGCAGTACCTTATTCGGCCTGAGGTACGGGGGCGCAGGAGCCGAACATTGGCCTGCAGTACCTCATTTGGCCTGAGATGCGGGGGCGCAGAAGCCGAGCCGAAGTGTCCTCGGGCCTTTTCGGCCGATTTTGTCGCTCTCTGGCGCCCCCCACCTATGGCCGCATTTGGTATTGCATCCCATTAAAGTCAATGCAGAACAAATTATTTTCGTTTCCACTGACTTCAATGGGAAAACTCTCTTTGATATGCAAGTACTTTGGATTATGAGCATGCCCCTGGAACGGATTATGCTTGTAATCCGAGATTCAACTGTATATATTTTATATCTACCTGGAGCTTTTAAATATACCTAATAAGATAATACATTGCTAACCTTGGCTTCTAATTCAGAAGCCTGTACTTAAGCAAAATGTTAGACGTTTCCAAGAGCTCTGAATTGCATTAATTTCTAATATAATAATCTTGCCTTTGGTCAGAAAGTGGCATCTAGTTTACCCTCTCTGCCCCCTGAAACTCCTTGTGCTCTGAATTTTTGCCTGGGGGCTAACCCAGATACATCACATGCCATAATTCCCTCTTGGTCATTGATGCCACCCTTCATATTGACAGACCAATATGAGGGGTGGCATCAGTGACCAAGAGGAAAAAGTTCAGAGAACATTAGGATTAAGGGCTCCCCTGATGCTGTGCACCTAAGGGTGCCTGCCTTTGATTTAGAAGGCCAGTTTAACCACCAGCACAACTCAAAAAATATATTTTTAAGAGTGTTGTAAATTATTTATTTTTTAAATAAAGAAAATAATGTTTTAATGTTAATTATTTCCAAAATGCATTTGCAAATGTAATTTTTTTTAATGTTATTGTTTCTATCTCAACAAAAAATGTTATATATAATATAAATATATATAAAGTATAAAAAGAACTAGGTCTACTGTACAAAATAATTTTAACAAATGTAAGCAAATTATAGGTCATTATAATCAGATTCCACAAAATATGTTACATTATAGCTTGCATTAATATGCTGTGAATGTGGCAGTTGTATTGTTTAGTCATGCATGTCTTAATTTTGCTTTAAAGGAACGCTGGTATCTAAGGTATCTAAGGCGAAAGAAAAGAACATTTTGTCTTACAAGCATAAAAAAAAAACACAGTACGAAGGAAACAAAGATTCAACTTGATTCTGTGATTTATTGCGTCTCTGCGGAGTTCTTTTGATCCTTGACTATGCCCTTTGTCCCTGTCTACAATGCAATATATACTTTAATAGCTACAATGTTGCTCTAAAGAAAAATACATTGAAAAGCTGCAATTTCACATAAACTTCTAGGTGCAAGCTAGGTTACATTTAAGTTCTGTTTGGAAACACTCCATGTTTCAAAGGAAGGCACAAACAACAACCACCTAATTATTCTGCATAGCAGTTGTACAGTGCACATATGCTTAAATGTATGCGTTTCAGAGACCTGGGAGGCACCAGCATTCATTTCTTCAGTAGAAGACGGGTGCAGGAGGTGAAGACAACAGGTTATTAGCAGACAAATTCCGGCAGAGCTAACAGACTTTTTTTTTTCTTGATCATGGAAGTATAACTATATCTGCCAAGCTTGGTCTCCCAGCTATAAAGCAAGGTGAGAAATGTGTTACAGTCAGCTCCCTTTAGGGGCAGCATATTGTATATATCCAACATTGATTCTACATTGTCCCATGACATTTGAGCTACTCTGTACTTTTGTACAAACTGTGTAGAAGTGCAGTAGGACTATGATGTCAAAAGTCAGGGCGGAGAAAGGGCTTGTTACAAGTGAAACTGAAACCACCACTTAAAGGGGTTATAAAGGAATTTTTTTTCCCTAAATAGCTTCCTTTACCTAAGTGCTGTCGTCCTTCACTTACCTCATCTGTCCATTTTGCTTTTAAATGTCCTTACTTCTTCTGAGAAATCCTCACTTCCTGTTCTTCTGTCTAACTCCACACAGTAATGCGAGGCTTTCTTCCTGGTGTGGAGAAAGCCTCTCGAGGGGGCGAGCAGGAGTGTCAGGACGCCCACTAACACACAGCTCCTTTCTCTATCTGCAAAGTAGAGAGTGTCCTGACTTGCCTGCTCGCCCCCTCCCCCTCAAGAGGCTTTCTCCACACCAGGGAGAAAGTGTTGCATTATGGTGTGTAGTTACAGACAGAAGAACAGGAAGTGAGGATTTCTCAGAAGAAACAAGGACATTTAAAAGCAAAATCGAAGGATGAGGTAAGTGAAGGACCACTGCACTAAGGTAAAGGAAGCTATTTAGGGAAAACATTTTTTCCTTTACAACCCCTTTAAAGTATATGTGAAGTCTCACCTAAAAAAATCCATTTAGTTTAAAATAGAAATGCAAGGCTAAATGTTCACATGACTGCAGAGGGGCATGTCAGCAGAGGCAGAGAAATGGCAATACGCTGATTTTCAAAGTGAAGAGCTGTGCAGGGTGGCGTGTCTGGCCATTGGATTACATGTAGGTAGCTTGGTGCTCCCAAATAGAATGCAACTGACCACATTGGAAAGGATGCTTGCCTGAAAGAGTGAAAATAAAATTTACCCTGCCTTGGAAGTCAAATGTGGTCATAGAAATGAACAGAGACTGCTTCCAGCAAAGGTATCTTACATGGCTGGTTTGCTATATGAGTCCATTTAAAGGGAAGGCACCATAACTCCACTTTCCCCAGCTGCCAGAGCCTCAAGAAATATTAAACACATCCCAGTATGGTAATTTATTATTATGTGCCTGAGCTGCCAGTTGGTGTCCCATGAGTAGGGATGAGCTCCATGTTCGAGTTGAATGTAAGTTTAACTCAAACATTGGGTGTTTGCCTGTTGGGGGTCCCCCCTGAAACCTATATCAGGCCCTTCAGGTCTGGTATGGATTTTAAAGGGAACCCCGTGCCAAAATAAAAGAAAATGGCATTGGGGTCCCCCAAAAATCCATACCAGGCACTTCAGGTCTGGTATGGTTTTTAAGGGGAACCCCTTGCCTGAATAAAAAAAAATGGTGTGGGGTCCCCCAAAAATCCATACCAGGCCCTTATCCGAGCAAGCAGCCGTGGCAGGCCAGGAAAGGGGGGCGAGCGGTCTCCCCCTCCTGAACAATACCAGGCTGCTTGTCCTCAAAGCGGCCTGGTATTGCCGATCCCCCAAAGCACCTCATCCCGATGTTGATGGGGACAAGGGCCTCATCCCCACAACCCTTGCCTGGTGGTTCTAGGGGTCTGCGGGCAGAGGGATTATTGGAATCTGGAAGGCCCCTTTTAACAAGGGGGCCCCCAGATCCTGGCCCCCCATGTGAATGGGTAAGGGTATACATTGTACCCCTACATATTCACCCAAAAAAGTATCAAAAAGGAAAAAATTCTAGTAGACAATTTTTGACAACTCCTTTATTAAAAAAGTGTCCCGCGAAGTCCATCCATCTTCAATCACCGCGCCCGACCCAAAAAAGAAAAAAACACAAAAGAAAAAGCTCTGCCTCGGCGGGAGGCATCCCGTCGACTGCTGTCTCTTGGCTGTGACAGCTGTTAGCTGAGAGCTGACAATATATTACACCGGTGAGCAATTTTAAATACCCAAACACATTTTTTATAATGTTTCACACAAATAGAGCTTTCTTTTGGTGGTATTTAATCACTGCTGGGATTTTTATAAAAAAAAATCAAAAAAAAAATGTTTCTGTCAGTACATTTTGTAACTAATTAAGTATTTTTTTTGCCTTCACTGATGTCCTGATGTAAAGCGCTGCGCAAACTGTTGGAGCTATATAAATCTTGTATAATAATAATACTAATGTGCGCTGATGAGGCGGCACTGATAGGCTGAACTGGTGGGCACTGATGAAGTGGCACCTATGGGCACTGATGAGGCGGCACTTATGGGCACTGATTAGGTGGGACTAATGAGGAGGCACTAATATGCCCCATTTATGGGCACTGATAGGTGGCACTGATGAGCATTGATAGGCGGCAATGATGGACACTGTTAGGTCGCACTGATGGGCACTGATAGACAGCACTGGTGGGCACTGATAGGCGGCACAGATAGGTGGTACTGACGGCCACTGATGATCATTGATGGGTGGCACTGATGGGCAGCACTGATGAACAGTGATCGACAGCAGTAATGGGCATTGATGGGCAGAACTGATAGGCGGCACTAGCAGAGAAGCACTGACTGGCTTCGCTAATGGGCACTGATTGGTGGCATTTGTGGGCAGTGGTGGGCACTGATTGCTGGCACTGGTGGGCAATGGTGGGCACTGATTGCTATACAGTAATCAGGGCACTGATGGTCAGTGCCCCGATTACATTCCTAGATGTCCCTCTGTGAGGAGATGCCACTGAATGGCTCTCCTCGCCACACACTCTGTCAGTGTGAGGAGAGGAAAGCCGATTACCGGCATCTCCGTGTTTACATGTGACTGGCTGTAGTTGGACACAGCCGATCACATGGTTAAAGAGCCAGGGACGCGGCTCTTTACAGATCTCAGGGTCGCGCCGTGTCCTAGCATCACAGTGCGGACACGACAATTGCCACGCAGCACGCCTCCGAGAACGGCCGTCATATGACGTTGTCCCAGAACAAGAGCCGCACTGCCCCACAGGTCAAGGAAGTGCAGCTTCTCCCTTTGTTAATTTTTAATCCAGTATAGTTACATAGTCAATCCAGTTCAACAATAAAAAAAAAAAAAAAACAATAATAATATCATACAATCTCATATACCCAATTCCATACCCACAGGAAGGCGAAAAACCCCAGCTGAACATGATCCTACAGCAGGGGAAAAAATCCTTCCTGATCCCCCGAGAAGCAATCAGATATTCCCCGGATCAACTTTACCTACAAATGTTATATTATGTACATTTAGGAAAGAATCCAGGCGTTTCTTAAAGCAATCTACTGAGCTGGCCAGAACCAGTATTTAGTTGTTATGGTAACAGTGCAAATAGTAATCATCACTTGTCTGCGATCTGCTACAAAAAAGGAGGAAATTAAAATGTAACATTTTTTTTCAGGGCCACAATTAAATCTCTGTGCTACTTGGAGACTAAGGCCTGCTGAACTGGCAACAATTTGAACCATTAATGGGCAGGCTGAATATACCAAGTTGATCGATCAATCAACTTGGGTACAACTAGCCTGCCGGATTCTCGTGTGATTATTGCTAGCAGCTGCAATAATCATGGTTTTCACCCGGCAGTGATGGCTTCCCTCACCCTCCACGACCGGGAGAAGACAATGCCTTGGCGGGGGGATTTCCAAATCAACACTGTCTGTGTTGGTGGGGAAATTTAAGCAAATTTCTTTCCTGCAACCCGTGGTAGTGTATTTAGGTTTGTGCTGCCCTAGGCCTGACTAAACTTCTGCACCTCCTAATTTAAATATGACTCACCCCTTCCTGTCAAGGCCATACCCTGTTTTTTAAGACCCGCCCTAAATTTTTCAGGGGGGAGGGGCGGACACTAGTTCTGGGGGCCCTGGGGGTGGGCAATGGATTTCCTTAATTTGCATAGTTTTTCTTTCACTTCCTGTTTGGCTATGGGACAGGAAGTGAAGGGAAATCTATAGCTGTAACCCTCCCTTACTCTATCCAAAATGGAAAAAAAATGGAAAAAAAAAAGTTTTGGTTCTACTTTAAGCACAAATTTTGGATAATTTTATTGAGAGGACTAAGAAAATATAACCATGCCAATGGTGCAACAGAAACAGTACAGTGAGGAAGGTTTGTGGTCCAGGATGATAGGACAGTCAAATTTAGAAGCCCCCCCCACCACACACACACAGTTGCAGAATACCAGGCGGAAGCAGAGTGTCCGTTTTATGGGGGCGCTAGACTAATTTGCCTAGCAGTGTAGTGCAAGCCGGGGGAAACTCCTTTTGTGCTGCCCCCCTGAAAAGTGCTGCCCTAGGCCTGGGCCTTGTTGGCTTAGGCCAGGATACAGCGTTGGTTCACACAATCTTTTAGTCATGCTGTGAATCCCAGCAGCAAAAATCTACTGATTCGTGTGGCTTTGATTGACAGCTGCAGGCAGATAGCTAGCCAAAAGCTACTGTATTCATGACTGTTAGCACAGCGAGTGATTATGTGGCTGGTCGCACTTAGGCTGCAAAGGCAGCTACTGTATACAGAAGCTTACATACTGTATACGCACAAAGTTACCCCTCCCCCATCACATTTTGCAGGCGATATCACCGCCGAACGCAACCTTTATGGCTGGGTTCACACCTATGAGGTTTGGATGGGGGTTTCCCCGCATCCAATTTGCATGGTAGAGGATTGCGACCAGCTATCTTTGGCGCCGGTTTACATATCTCCACTGCGGCTCCGGTGCAAATTTGCACAGGGATCCCGTACCTTTTTTGGTTCTTTCAGGTCCGAACTTAGCCCAAATTTCGGGCTGAAATCGGATCTGAAACGGTAAACGGGGAGTCACGGACCCCTGCAGTGAGCTGCATGTGGTAATAGTGTGAACCCAACCTTCAAGCAAATTGGGCCAAATTGATAGGCTTACAGTTGCAGCATAGTAATGACATTTAAAAAGCTGATTTGTCTGTCAAAGAAAAAAAAAACAGGCTTCCAAGTGGTAGCAGTTTACCCTCTGAACGTTTGTCAGCCATCCCCTTGCTGCTCAGTGAAAAATGATCCATGGCGTATCAGTTTCCACAAATGACACAAGTGTAAATGAGCCCAAAGGGATCTCATTAGTCACTCACTGATTGGTGAGACCCTGATTGAGTTGCCCTTTAAATACACTTCATTGCTGCAGTTTTCTATTGTTTTTGAGTTTATATTTTACAGAGAAAAACAAAAGAATGCTGTGATTCCACATATGAAATTACAAAGGAAAGAAAAACATCCATATTTTGCTATGTTTTATGGTACAATAGCTCTGCTGCCTTTGCACCAAGCCACATAATAAATAATATAAGAGCATGACGAATAACTAGAAAAGATCAGAACAGGAAAATGGGCTGATTGATGACTGCATAATGAATGAATATCACAGACGTGATGGCTGCAGGAAGAATTGACTTTGCATAAGTTGCTAATATACTGTAAAGATCTTATTTTCCCTTGGCACAGCCTTATCAGGAATTAGCTTAATGTAAAGTGCCAACACTGTTCATTGTATGTACATAGTGGAAAATGACTTATTTGAAGCATCATAAAATGTGTTCTAGGTTATGTACGCACTACAGTGGGGTTTTGGCAGTAATTGTGATATTTAAAGCGGAGTTCCACCCAGGAAAACAACATTTGGCCATATATCCTAAAAAAATAAAAAATAAAAAAGTGAAAAAAAAATGTTATACTCACCCGAAATACCTGTTGCTATGCGGAAGTCCGTAATCTGCCTCTTCCCAACCGCGGTGTGTTTTCTTCTGCTTCTTCTCCTTGTGAGTGGGGCGCGCTGCTTTCTGGGAACTGTGTGTTTTCTCAGAGAGCAGCCGCCCATTCACAAGCCGGCGTGAGACTCACGCAGGCGCAGTAGGAAGGCTTCACTGCCTGTTTCTCCTAGTGTGAATGGCGGTGCGGGACCTGGATCGATCGTGGGACCGGCATCGGGGGGGGGGGGGGGGCATCAGCGCGGGCAAGTAGGACAAGGTAAGTGTCCTTATTAAAAGTCAGCAGCTACACTGCTGGTAGCTGCTGACTTTAAAAAAAAAAAATTGCGGGTGGAATCCCGCTTTAAACAATGGGTGAGGTAGTTCACACTGTTTTATGATTATGATTATTTTGCTTGTTAATAATGATAGAAAAAAGAAATACAAATAGTTTTGTGAATTTAAAAGCGGAGATTCACCTAAAAGGGGAAGAAGTTCCCCACCTCCACCTCTTCAATTTTTTTTGGGGGGGGGAGCGGGTGCCTTGTTTTGACAGGTACCAACTCCTACTTCTGCTCGGATCACCTGTTCAGGTGAGGACCGCACTGGATCCCCAGGACAGGTAAGTGTCTGTTATTAAGACAGCAGGTATATTTTTTGTAGCTGCTGACTGCTGACCAGAATGACCGAAAAAAATATTTAGGCCCCTTTCACACTTGTACGACTTTTCCCATGGTTTGGGACTACAAAGTAGCATGCCAAGTATTTCCCCATGATTTCCAATGACAAGCATTCGTATTAGTACGACTTCAAGTCGTGCCTACTTCAAAGTAATCCCTGCACTACTTTGGTCCAAATTTGATGCGGGCATTCCCTGAAATCGCTGCAAAATTGCACCCGTGAATCACGTCAAAATCACGGGCGACATTGAAGTTGCAGTAGTGTGAATGGGGCATTAAAGCGCAGTTCTGACAAAATGTTTTTATTTTTTTTCAAAGTCAGCAGCTACAAATACTGCAGCTACCGACTTTTAAAATAAGGACACTTACCTGTCCAGGGCACCCGTGATGTCGGCACCCGAAGCCGATCTCTCCCTCGGCTCTCAGATGCTGCCGCCGCCATCTTCGGTAAGGGATTCAGGAAGTGAAGGCTTGCGGCTTTTTTTTCCTGATTCCCTACTGCGAATGCGCAAGTTGCGCTGCGTTATCCGAATGGTCCCTGCTGTCTTTTGGGACCTGTGTGTCTCCCAGAAGACAGCGGGGGGGGGATCGGCATAGATACCCGCAGATAATGTGGCTATCTATGCCCGGAAGTGGGGGCAAATACCTGTATTAAATAGTTATCTGCCCCCCTGAAAGTTGCCAAATGTGACACCGGGGGGGGGGGGGGGGTAGTGGAAGTTCCATTTTTGGGTTGAACTCCGCTTTAAAAAGAAAAGGAATGCTACTTTATACAATTAGGCCTTTTTAAAGTTGAGATTCTGGCAAACACCTACATATGGAGATAATTAATATATACTTGTAGAAGCTCTTTTTCATGCCAATGGATTCATATTTCTGTCCATCCAGTTCTGAGAGTTACACAGCTCTGTCTTACCACTAAATACAAATAAAGCTGCAATAATTTGTGTCTTTTGCATCCAGTTCAGTGTTAATTAAACCTCAGAAACACTTGGGTTTGTCAGTACAGGTTTCTCAAATGATTAAAAGTCATTACTGAATTATACCTCAGACAGGAGGCTCATATCTTATGCATTAATCTTTCTTTATTAATGCTCACAGCAGAAACAAAACTGATCAGTATTCAAGCTTTTCTAAAAATAACATGAAACAGAAAAGCTGAAACTTGAAAACTAGAAAGAAACTACGTTTCCCAGCAGTCCTTGGGTCTGCGACCCCTCCCTCTGGCCTCTGCATATAAGGACTGCTCCTCCCCTTCCTATTCCTCTTTCTTTCTGCTCACAGGAGAGATAAGTATTGCACTGCTGCTAGTTATCTGTGAGGTGTTTTACTTTTACTTGTACAAAACCTGTGTAACCTTATTATAACTTATTATTATTATATCAATCAATAGTACTACTATGTGGCCCTCTAATGTAGTCCAACTCTGCGCTTAGGATGATAACTCAAAATTCTCTGTATAGATGCTTCTGATAAACAATAATACCATATATATGGTATTATTATTATTATAACCTAGTGCTTATTACTGAACATTGTTCGTTTATACACCGCTCGTTCGCCTTGTCGCAGCCGTTGGTCACACTGTGCTCGGCGCCCATTTCACCTCCCTCCCCTCTGCTCGGTGAGGAGGGGCGGGATCACGTTCCTCCCGCACGCGCGATTGGTCCACGGTGACCAATAAGCTCGCAGCCTGGTCTCCTCTCGTCCCTGCGGCGTAATCTCGCGAGATTTCGCCCAGGAGACGGTTTTCTTCCCTTCTTCCCGCGCACCGCACGGCAGTGCGGACGGAGCTGAGGAGGTGACAGGAGCGGTTGCTGGGCTACTAATAATACTTAACATCTAACAGGTGTAGTACACCTCTCTCTGGCAGGCTCCCTCCTTCCCATAGGTCAGGATCTGAGGTGGTGATTTATCATCACCCAGTTACTTAGCATTCTATAACTGCACTGCCAGAAGGCAATGTCTGAGGACCGCTCTGTCCCCTTGAAGGGACCTGAAGTGCCTCTGGAGCCATCATGCATGCTTAACGCTGCACAGATTCAGGACCTGGTAGCCAGGTCTGTGCAAGCTGCCATGGCAGCCGTGGCGTTACCCTCGGGTTCACAACAAACCCCCAGGGTTGCCCCCACCGTAATTGAAGAACCTCTAGTAAAAAGAGGGAAATCCTCCCAAAAGAGGAAGCATTTGGCTCATATCGAGGACTCCCCGGCAGGGGAAGCAAACAATGTGCACAAGGCTCTCCCTCACCCGGATTGCCACCCCACGCACCCACCGGACCCCTTTCAACCCCTGAGCCTCAGGGAGTCATGCATGAGGCGTACATCCGCCAGGCGGAACAAACCGGACTCCTACGTACTCAACTCAGACGATATTTCGTCTGACGAGTCCTCAGAAGCCGGATTCTCGGGGTCCGAGTACGATGACAATGATGGTATGGGTGCTGGGTCAATGGCGATCCCACACGACGCCAAATCCTGATATTTAGGGCAATACAATCACAGACGCTCTGGGAGAACCTCTCTTCCATCCAGATGCCATATCTCACCCGTGGTCGGGAGATTGGGCTCCCCTGCCCCACGTGTCCCAATACGTGGAACTCTGGACCCGCAGATCCCTGGATAGAGCTAACCGAAATAAATTGCGGGTGGAATGCCCACGCCCTTGCCTACCCAGTAAGGTGGCATGTACACCAGACATTGATCCCGTCTTATCTAAGTACCTGGCCAAATCAGGGAAATTCCCCAAGAAGGGGATAGATCGCTCATTCAGGAGCATCCAGGACCGGGTCCTCGACATGTTGGGCCCACTGACAAAAATCCTTAACTTGTCTGAGCAAACAGCTGCCTTTGCACAAGAGGTTGATGTGCAACAACTTCGGGGGTGGGCCCAGAGGGCCATACGCCTTTTAGGTAACGCCAACACGGCATGCTCCACGGAGCGCAGACGCTCCATCCTCATGCGCCTGGATCCACAACTGGCCCACCTGGCGGAGACTGAACCGGGACCTTCTGCTGAAGGCCTACTATTTGGGGACTCCCTTGTTAGGGACATTAACAAATTCGTGGGACTATTCAATAGTCTCGACAAAGCTCAATCGTCCCTCAAAAGGGAAGGCAACCAAAAGGTTTTTGCTAGGGCCGGCAGAGGTAGGGGCCGCTCTGCCGGCCGAGCTGGTTACTACAGACCATTTAATAGGGCTCCCGCCCAGCAACATTACGCTCAGACTCCTGCCTCCTATACCACGGTGGCACAACCCGCACCGTTCTTTCCACCACGTGGCAGACCATGGAGAGGACGTGGGAGCAGAGGTGACCCCAGATCCCGTCCATACTCCGGTAAGTCCTCTTCTGACTCCAAGTTTTTCCACCCCTGTAGGGGGAAGACTACGGTTTTTTATCCACGCCTGGTCTGCGATTACGGCAGACGCATGGGTGATAAACACAGTCACAGGGTTCCAGATAGAACTGTTGTCCTGCCCTCAACTGGGCATTATTCCCCCCCCCCCCCCATTCGTTTCACTGCTCAGAACATTGCACTCATAGACAACGAGTTGGGAGAACTGATTTCCAAACAAGCAGTGCTCGAGGTAGACCCTCTCTCCCTGGGGTTCATAAGCAGTCTTTTTATAGTCAAAAAGAAGGGGGGAGGTTACCGCCCCGTGATAAATCTCCGGGCCCTGAATCAAAACGTCACATACCGTCACTTCAAGATGAAGGGTATCCATTGCCTCCGAGACCTCCTCCACCCGGGGGATTGGCTGGCAAAGGTGGACTTAAAAGATGCATATCTCACAGTCCCCGTACATCCGGAGTCACAACACCTACTCCGATTCAAATGGTGGGATCGCACGTGGCAGTTTACATGCCTACTGTTCGGGCTGTCATCGGCCCCATGGTGCTTCACCAAATTACTCAAGCCCGTGGTAGCCGCGTTGCGGAGCAGGGGCGTTCGTCTGATTATTTACCTAGATGATATCCTTATCATTGCAAACTCAAAATCTCAGGCTCAGACCCACGTAGGCTGGACCGTACGTCTCCTGCAGGACCTAGGCTTCCTCATCAACATGGAGAAGTCTATTCTGGCACCATCCCAGAGCATGGAGTTTCTCGGTTTCCTGGTAGATACCAACCAGGCGGTCTTGCGTTTACCCAAGGCAAAACTTGCTCTGATCCGCAAAGAGATCAGAGCAGTACTGCGCAAGCAATCCCTATCTTTACGGGTATTAGCCAGAATAGTGGGCCTCCTGGCCGCATCCATACAGGCCGTCTTCCCGGCCCCTCTCCATTACAGAGCCCTTCAACGCCTCAAAATCCTTCACCTGAGACAAGGTCTCCGTTATGCAGACGAGATTCCACTCTCCGCAGAGGCCAGGACGGAACTGAAGTGGTGGCTCGGTCATGCCGTCGATTGGAACGGCAAGACAATCTTCAATTCCTATCCGGACGTCGTCTTAGAATCCGACGCAAGTCGGAGGGGCTGGGGCGCTCGATTCGGAGAGATTTCAACAGGAGGGATCTGGTCAGTCAGGGAATCCTTCCTACACATCAATGCCCTAGAGCTACTAGCTGCCCTCTTCGCGTTTCAGAGTTTTCTCTCGAAGAGATCAAACTGTTGCGTATTGCTACGCATGGACAACATTTCAGCGGTACAATACGTCAACCGTTTGGGGGGCACCAGGTCCAAAATTTTGGCGGATATCGCCAAGGCTTTATGGCACTTCTGCCTGGCCAGGAACATCGTCCCCATGGCGGAGTACATTCCGGGATCCTCCAATATCGTGGCGGACTGGAACTCCAGATACATTACCGATTCCAGCGAGTGGCGGCTAGACCACTCGACCTTCATCAGTATCATCCATCTCTGGGGACCACTGTCCATAGACTTGTTCGCCTCCAGACTCAACCATCAGTTGCCCCAATTCTTCAGTTGGAGGCCGGACCCAACGGCAACAGCGGTGGATGCTTTCCGCCAATCCTGGACGGGGGGGACGCATTACGCGTTTCCACCATTCCAGCTAATATGCCGGACCTTATTGCAGATCGCTACCCAGGGAGCCAAGGTGGTGTTGATTGTGCCCTGGTGGCCAACACAACCGTGGTTTCCTCTTCTGTTGGAAATGGTCATCGACCTTCCCAGGGTCTTGCCCTCGTTTCCAGTCCTCCTTTCACACCCGTCCAAAGACATACACCCGCTAATTTCAGACGGCTCTCTGACCCTCCTAGCCTGCCTGGTCTCAGGATGCCAGACGCTGACGGAGGCCTTTCACAGTCAGCTAGAGAGCTTCTCGCCCTGGCCTGGGCCCCCGGGACTCGATCGGCGTATAGGTCAGCCTGGGGAATCTGGGTGCGTTGGTGTAATCAACGACAGGCTGATCCGATACATACCCCTGTAGCACTTATAGTGAACTTCCTGGCGGAGGCTTTCGATACCGGTAGAGCGTACAGCTCCATTAACGTGTATCGATCAGCTATTTCGGCTTACCATCACCCTGTGGATGCCTTGCCGGTGGGTAGACACCCTCTCATTTGCAAACTAATGAGAGGTATCAAGTTTAAACGACCTCCTCGTCCCAAATACCTATCAACCTGGGACGTATCCAGGGTCCTAGACATGCTATCCACGTGGGATGACAATGAGGACTTGTCTCTCAAACATCTCACATACAAACTTACGATCCTCCTCTGTCTTATCTCGGTCAAAAGGGTTTCAGATGTTAGAGCACTGGATATTTCCAGGCGACAATTTTCGCCCCTAGGAGTTAGGTTCTCGGTCGTGCGTAGGACCAAGACCGGCATTCAGTCGGTATTCTATCCTTTCTTTTCGGATCGTCCGCGCTTATGTGTCGTCAAGTGCCTGCAGGCCTATGAAACGCGTACCGCCGAACTTCGTTCTCCATCTTCGCCCCAATTATTGGTTTCCTACGTCCAACCTCATCGCCCGGTGACTTCTGCCACTCTAGCACGCTGGGTCAGGTCGACTATGGACATGGCGGGTATAGATACCACTAAATTCGGCGCACACTCCACTAGAAGTGCAATGGCTACTAAGGTGGTCTCGGCCGGGGGATCTCTGTCAGATCTTCTACTGGCGGCGGACTGGTCCTCGGAGACCGTTTTCCGCTCCTTTTACTTCAGACCGGAAACACATGTGTCTATGGCCGCTTTGGGGTAATCTGATGTATATTGTCTTCATTTTCTGTAAGAAATGCTAGCTTTGAACTTGCATAAGATATGAGCCTCCTGTCTGAGGTATAATTCGAGATTTTCCTAGCTTGTGACGGAAAATATTGATTATATGAAGACAGGAGGCGAGTATCTTCCCTCCCTACCCTACCCTATTATGGTTCCTTCTACTCTCTTACAGGATACTGAACACGTTCGACTGCGTTCAGGAAGGTCGAAGACACGTTCCTTCTAACATGGTTTCGTTTAAAAAAGGCACGGTTGGCCGTAGAAGCTGTCGGTTGGTCCCCGTTGGGATGAATGTTACCCCGCTTACAACGGAACGTCTGGGATTCAGAAAAGGCCGGCCGGCCGAAGTCCCCGGAGTTGGGGGTCCCAGAGACTGGTGAATCATTTTCAATTCGTTTGGAAGTTCGCATGAAGAAAGAGGAATAGGAAGGGGAGGAGCAGTCCTTATATGCAGAGGCCAGAGGGAGGGGTCGCAGACCCAAGGACTGCTGGGAAACGTAGTTTCTTTCTAGTTTTCAAGTTTCAGCTTTTCTGTTTCATGTTATTTTTAGAAAAGCTTGAATACTGATCAGTTTTGTTTCTGCTGTGAGCATTAATAAAGAAAGATTAATGCATAAGATACTCGCCTCCTGTCTTCATATAATCAATATTTTCCGTCACAAGCTAGGAAAATCTCGAATTCCAATTAACATAGCTGGAGTATTTTCTAAGTGGAACTCCTATCCAAATGATGTCGTAGCTTCTGGGAGCCTTTTGAAATAACATACACGTGTAATTTTTATACAAGTTGCACATGGCAAGGGTAGCTAAAGGATTTACACTAAAATTCCAGGTAAACAGCTAAATTGTACATGTGTGCTGCTTACTTACAAACAGATTTTTATTTCTATTCAGCTTCAGGTCCATCAGACCATTGTCATCGGATGGACTGATCGTGTGTGCGAGGCTTTAGTCTTGAGATAAACTGGTTGCATCCATTTACTGGGGTGACAATGCTTACTCACTCTACTGTATCTATGGAGGATCAGCAGTGCCACCCTAGGACTTGAAGTATACTAAGACTAAAGAACATCTTCCCCACTCTTCATCTCAATAACATAGGGGGAGGTTTCCTGTAGTCCAGAAAAGTGACCTGATAACTGAGACTAATAAAAGGAAGAACAGGCAGAGATCACATAAAGTTATCAGCTCACAAGATTTATGGCTTGATTAAGAGGTATCAAACAGATATAACAAATTAAGAAAAATAATAAAATGGCGCTAGGTCAAAAAGTCAAAAAAAGTTCACACCTAAAGTGAATAATTCCATTATAGTGTCCATCATTCATCACCAATATTATCAAAGTGAATCCACCAATAACTGTAGAAACTGCTTACCAGCTCCAGTTGACCCCTTTTTACAGGGGATTGGTGAACACCTATGGCTTAAAAACCCAGCCGGGGCCTTTCTCCACATCACGGGGTCACTCCACTTCTCCCAAAGGTACTCAAGGGAAAGAAACAAAAAGCTCCAGATAGTGTCAAATCTTTAGGTTTATTAAATGAAAGTTCTCACTCACAGCAATAAAAAGCTTGAAGTTTGGTATGTCGGCCGCCACATACCAAACAACCTGTCTATCCGGACATATAAAAGATGATGATGTCAGCACGTTATTCCGCCTGTGCCCCAGGATGACGTCATTTGTGACGAAACACTTAGGGAAGAGCGACGTGCTGACGCCACCACTTTTTTTGCATGCCGATGGACAGGTTTTTTGGTATGTTTTCCGGCCAACACGCCAAACTTTAGGCTTTTTATTGCTGTGAGTGAGAACTTTCATTTAATAAACCTAAAGATTTTACACTATCTGAAGCTTTTGGTTTCTTTCCCTTGAGTAGCTTTGGGAGAAGTGGAGTGACCCCGTGATGTGGAGTGAGAACTTTCATTTAATAAACCTAAGGATTTTACACGATCTGGAGCCTTTGGTTTCTTTCTGGTGTCTAATTCCTATTGAATCCCTTGAGTACCTTTGGGAGAAGTGGAGTCACCCCGTGATGTGGAGAAAGGCCCCGGCTGGGTTTTAAGCCATGGGCGTTCATGACCCCTTGTAATAAGGGGTCAACTGGTGGTGAATTCACTGTGATACTATTGGTGATGAATGATGGACACCATCATGGAATTATTCACTTTAAGTGTGGACTTTTTTTAAATTTAACTAATTTGGTCACATATATGGACTTTTATACAATTTGCACAAATGTATTATTTTTCTTATTTTGATTGTGTTGCACAAAATTGCTGCTTAAGTTTTGTTTGTTGGCGTAGATGTTATCTAGCTCAGTTTTTCACTTTATACAGATATAACAAATTGCAATCAATCGTATATTTAACAGATTGAAAAGGTAGCAAAAAGAGAATTGTATTGTTAAGTGTTTGTCTTAAAAGGTCTTTTCTTAATTAAAAGTGCTTTTTTTTTTTTATGTTTCTTTTTATATATTCACTTTAAATATACTGATAGATTGCTGTATTGCATTTTTACTAAAATCTAACAGAGAAAAATATACACGTAATGACATCATTTGCTATTTAATTCATATTGCATGCCGACACATAAAGCATAAGACCATGTGTGGGAAACTAAACTTGTATTAATTCATATTCATTAATACTAGTTTAGAATTTAATGCTTTTTATTTGTTCTCACAATCTGTCTCTAGTACAGTTCATGTGCCAGCATGATTAAAACAGTATTTCACTGCAGGAAGTCTTATTTAAACAAAGAAAGTGCAGACAGGATCAGCATCATTTATATTCGCGTTGTTTGCTGCCAATGTACTGGGGTTTGGGAATAGCTTGGATAGCCAAATTAAATCAACCGTTTTTGTTACTTTTCCTGAGTTTTTGGGCTACAGCTTTCAATTACTTTAATGCAGGTCATCCATTAACAAAATAAAGTGATGCAAAACATCTTAAAAGACTTAAATATTTTTAGCATGAGCTGGATATGCAAAGGAAATGTCTGTTTAATACAATAATGTATGAAATATAAATAAAACACTCATACAAAGTATAGAACTATTATAGTACGGAAGCTTCTAGCTGGCTGTTTACCAAAAGTCAAGGACAAATGTTTAACTCTACTAGTAAGAAAAGTAAAAAACATAATAACCATGATTCACTCAACCGTTTCATCCCTGATAGGCAAAATCCTATGGCCTGATAAAGACACTAGACTTGTATTTTGGTCTGAAAAAACACACTGGGGTTTGTACTTGTGCCAAGAATCATAAACTGAAATATAAAATATTCTGTTATACTTCACCATCTTTGTAAAAGGTCAAAAATAGACAACAGGCCCAAAAGCAAAAGGTTCTTCTAAGCCCAGATCGGTGATATTGAGGCCAGACAGTTTGAAAAAGGCTCATACTGTACCCCACCTAGAGACTTAGGAACATAGGCAATCCCTTATTTCAGGAGAACAGTCTTCTCCTTTATGTTATTGAGCCACAATAAAAACACTAAAATATTAAAATGGTCCAAACCCAGAAAAAGCATACATCCAAATGCCCTCACTATGGCAGGTTCAAAGGATATTTATTATCTTTTGAAAAAGCTGTCAGAAGAATGGGATTAATAGTAACTCAGGAGGGGGCTTCTCAATGTATAGTGGAAATGGTCCAAAAAAGTCAAGAATTACTTACTTCTGGAAAATACAACTTAGAAAGGATGGAGACCTTTATGGTTTTGGGTTCTGTTTTACATACAGCACAAGAATATATGGATGGAATTTTTAAGGTATTGAAATTCACACACATAATATCTAAACACAACGGATTAAAAATCCAACATTTTATTGGTTACAAAATTAAAAGCCATTTGGATTAAAATATAAAGACATTGTTTACATGGTCGTTGATACATTCATGTAACAGTGTAATCTCCCAACATGTTTCGTCCACTGGGGCTTCCTCAGGGGATTTGATTTCCAGTAAGGATCTATAGATTGTTTCAAAACACTACAAATGAATTAAGCAATACAATGATCATAAAATATCTAAAGATACATTTGCATATTTCATTATTTCATGTTTACCCTTCAAATAAGTCACGAATCAAGATCACACTGATCCGCTCATTGCCAGAAAATAGGGTATTGTGTGACCACAGGAGGTATCATAGGACCAAACTACAGTTAATAAATAGTCATTGTGTTAATGTTTTATTAATATATCTGTTATACATACATTCTCCTTATTTAATTTTAGTCTGTATGAGGCTGGTTCATGTTCCCTGTTCAGATACTAGGGGTCCCGACGTGAGTAGTGAATTGAAAAATCTGATAATTAAACAGCTTTTTGTAGGTTTAAAAAAATAAAAATAAAACATTAACAAAATAGCTTTTTATTGACTGTAGTTTTATCCTATGATACCTAATGTGGTCACACAATACCCCATTTTCTGGCATTAAGCAGATAAGTGTGTTCTTGATTTGTGACTAATTTGAAGGGTAAGCATGACATGGCCTAACATGGTAAATAATGAAATATGCAAATGTATTTTTGTATACTTTCGGATAATTGTATTGTTTCAATGATTTGTTGTTTTTTGTATACAATTTTAGATCATTAGCGGCAATCAAACCCCCTGAGGAAGCCCCAGTGGGCGAAACATGTTGGGAGAGTACACTGTTACATTGTCGCAAATATGAATATATCAATGACCATATGAACAATGGGCCAGATTCGCAGAGCGATGCGCGTGCGTTTCGATGCACGGCATCCCTGAAACGAGATACGCAAGAAATCTACTTTTTTTTGTCCAGCGTAATTTCGTTAGACAGGCGCATCCGTCCGCTCAAAACTGCGCTAGACAGACCATTGATTTGCTAGTCAAATATGCTAATGAGGGACTTACGGGGATCCACAAAAGAACGTTGGGGCAGCGCAGGCTACGCAGTGCGCGCAACAGCAAAATGTCCTGTCTAAAATTAGACCATATAAAAGCTGGTCTAAAAAGAGAAAAAACGTCTACATGTTAGATAAAGCAACACTGTTAGTGAGGAGTTTAGCAGTCACACGTGTTGAACAACAATCTGTATGCCAACATGCCAGGGGCATCGTCGTGCATAGCTATACTACTGACTTTAGATGAGCAAAGAAGGAGGAGGGCACGGAGGATGGCACGGGAGAGGATATACCGCACACGCATAGACCTCTTTGGCATGAGTGATTCTAAAGGTGTATCGCATCTTCAGATTCACCCCTCATGCCATCATGGAATTAACCACAACCCTGCAGGAGGACATTACCAGCCCAACACAACGCTCACATGCAGTGCAGCCACTGGTCAAGGTCATGGCAACACTCCATGTCCTTGCCAGTGGCTCTTTTCAGCGTACAAGTGGAGTGGTGGCTGGGATGTCACAATCCTCCATGAGCAGATGTGTGCACCAGGTTGTCCCAGCAATCCTCAGACGCATGGCCAACCAAATCATCAAACCCACCACTGAGGACCTGCGGCTGAAGGCAATGACAGATTTCTACAGAATTGACAGATTCCCACGCACCATCGGGGCCATTGATTGCACACATGTGACACTCCAGCCCCCCCATGAGACAGAGCACATGTACCACAATCGGAAGCATTGGCATTCCATCAACGTACAGGTGATAGTCGATGCCCAAGGCCTCATATGGCACGTCCGTGCCAAACACCCAGGGTCCAGCCATGACAGCTACATCTACAATCAAAGCCACATCCGAATGGAATTCGATCAGAATGTGTATGGGGCCACCTGGCTGGTTGGTGAGTGACATGGGTGGCAGGCATGACTGTACCCCCCATGATGCACACATCACAAGGGGCACATGCATGACTAACATCCTCCTGTCTTTTCCCTTACAGGTGACTCTGCATATCCACTGGGACCCCATCTCATGACTCCTATCCGGAACCCCCAAACCCCAGGAGAGGAAAGATACAATCAAGCACATGCTCAAACACGTGCAGTGGTGGAGCACACCTTTTGCCTCCTGAAATCACGTTTCCGATGCCTGTATAAGTCTGGGGGTACCCTCTTGTATTCCCCAAACTTCGTGTGCCATATCATCGGTGCATGTTGCATGCTGCATGACTTCGCAGTAAGAAAGGGCCTGCAGATTGACCTACGTGATGACCTGACCCCTGAACCAGACAATCCCCCCCTAACCGAGGGTCCCCCGTCTTCTGAGGGAAGAGCAGCCAGGAGACAGCTCACATTGGGCATCTTTGCACGTTAAACACACACATTAATCATGGCACAATGAGAATGCATGCATGCACACCACTGTGGTCCCTAGCACACACACCCCACATCCTCATCAAATTGGATTGGCACCAGTCCACCATGCAGGACTTGTGAGCAGCAACGCCACGCCAAGGCTCCAATTATGTCACTGTACATTCATACACCATTCACACGGACCTGGGGATCACTTCTCCCTGGGGAACCCTACTCCACCAAAATTGAGGGTGACACCCCTTTTCCGGCAGGAATGTCACCCCCACATTCAAACAGCATTTACAACCCCAAAAAAAATGGAAAATTGTATACTCACCTTTCCGTAATTTTCCTTTCCTGACGCATCTTCATGGCAGCACACACTGGGTTGTGACTCCGCCCCCACATCCTGACAGGATTGGTTAGCTATAAATCTGAGTGGGAGACACCCGGCGTCATTCTCCGTATATATCATCATTGAACAGTAGGGTGGGCAGTTGTGTGCTGCCATGAAGATGCGTCAGGAAAGGAAAATTACGGAAAGGTGAGTATACAATTTTCCATTTTCCTGACGCATTCATGGCAGCACACACTGGGAAATAACTCGCCAGTCGGGAGGGTTCAATGCAAAGTATTTATTCTCTAGAGAGCCGAAGAATTGGCCCTGAAGACAGATCTGCCAAATTCAGCTGTAGCCAAAAGAGCTGCGTCCACTCTGTAGTGGGATATGAAGGTATGCCTGGAAGACCAGGTAGCTGCTCTGCAGATGGTTTCTGACGAGACCCCGCAATATGCTGCCCAGGAGGTCGCCACTGCCCTGGTTGAATGCGCTTTGATGCCTTCTGGGATCTCTAGCTGTTGCATAGAGTATGCCTTTTCTATAGCTCTGACTAGCCAAGAGGCGATGGTTCGGGAAGTGGCCGCCTGGCCTCGCCTGGCTCCGTGAGGGATAATCAGGAGGGCGTCTGACGAGCGAAGATGGGTGGTAGCCGACAGGTAGCTGGAGATTGTAGACTTAATGTCCAAAGCGTGAGGTTCCCCATCCTCGTTAGTAAGGCATGGTAAGACGATATCCTGGCTGTAGTGGAAAGCCGAGGTAACCTTGGGGAGGAAACGGTCAGAAGGCCTCAACACCACCCTGTCTGGTAGAAAAACCAAATATGGCTTCTTGAACATGAGAGCTTGCAACTCAGACACTCTTCTAGCTGAAGCTATAGCGATGAGGAAGGATAACTTCAGGGTCAGGTCCCATAAGGAGATTGAGCTGAGTGGAAAGAAGGGAGGATTGGAAAGTGCTTCTAGTACCACCGAAAGATCCCAGGCTGGAAAGGGTGGTCTTCTTGGAGGTCTGATCTTCGCACAGGCCTGCATGAACTGGGTAATCAGAGGGTGCAGGGCCCATCTAGTGCCAGTCTTTGCAGAAAGAGCGGAGATCTGTACCCTAAGGGTGTTTGAGCTCAGGCCTTTGTCGATACCCGTTTGAAGGAACTCTAGAATCTGGCAAGGGTCTGGCGAGATGTGATTCCAGCCTCTAAGTTGCGCCAAGTGGGTGAACTTTCCCCAAATTCTTGTGTAGACCGTGTTTGTCGAAACTTTTCTGGCTTGCATTAAGGTTGTTATGACTGCCTGGGAGCATCCATGTTCCCTAAATCTAGCCCTTTCAACCTCCAGGCTGTCAAGTGGAGCCTGTCGGGGGCCGGATGGAAGGATCGGCCCTGGAGTAGGAGGTCCGGTGACGCTGGTAGATGGATAGGAGGACAAATATTGAGCTGTAGTAGAGTTGTGAACCAAGGCCTCCTTGGCCAGAATGGTATTACCGCTATTACTGTGGCTGACGATCTCCGGAGTCTGCATAGAAATCTCGCTATCAAAGGAGTCGGAGGGAAGGCGTATCCTAGGTTGAAGTCCCATGGGTGGAGAAGGCAATCTGTCCCCTCCGCTGTCGGAAAGGGTACTCTGGACAGAAATCTCGGGCACTTGGTGTTGGCTGGTGTCGCTGCCAGGTCGATCTCCGGAATCCCCCAGGTGTCCGTCAGCATAGAGAACTCCCGGAGGTTCAGGGACCATTCGTTGTTCGATCGAAGTTCCCTGCTCAGGAAGTCGGCTAGCGTGTTTTGATCCGCTGGGACGTAAACTGCTCGTAGGTCCGATAGATGTGTCTGGGCCCATTCCATTATGGGGCGAACTTCCTCTAGTAGCGTGCGACTTCGGGTACCGCCTTGCCTCTGGACGTAGGCCACCGCCACTTTGTTGTCCATACGAATTTGGACGTATTTCCCCTGTAGCAGAGGCTCGAAAGCCAAGAGGGCCTGGAATGCCGCTCGAAGCTCCAGAATGTTTGAGACCACTCCTCGAGCAGGAAAAAGCCATCGTCCCTGGGCTGTCTGATCCCGGTAGTGCGCCCCCCCCAACCCTTCTCGCTGGCATCTGATGTCACGATTTCCGGACTCGGAGGGACTATAGGTCTGAAGCCCCTGAGTTTGGGAGGCAGAGTCCACCAAAAAAGGTCGGGTCTCACATGGCTGGGAATGTTGATGGGTTGGTGCATTGAGGCTCCGTCCCACTGTCTGAGAAAGGTGTTTTGTAAAAGTCTCATTCGCCACTGGGACCACTGGATCATGGGTATAGTTGAAGACATAGAGCCCAACAGGCTGAGGCAGGACTTGGCCGACGTAGATTTGGAGGATAGTAGGTTTTGCACCTTCCGAGCTAGGGGTTCCACCTTTTCTAGGGGCAACTGCACCCTGTTCTGTCTCGTATCTAACTGTGCTCTGAGGAACGTCATCACCTGTGAGGCGGCGTACACACGATCGGACATATCCGATGAAAACGGTCCGCGGACCATTTCCATCGGATATGTCCGATCGGGAGTTTGATCCGATGGCGTGTACACACCATCGGATCAAATTCCCCGCCGCCGGACGGCGCGGTGACGCGGCGGTGACGTTGACGCCGCCGCGTCACCGCCACGTCACCGCACCAGGAAGTAAAACACTTCCGCGCATGCACCAAATCCATTCGGCAGCGGCGCGGCGGCGGTGGGGGCCGACATGTCTGCTGGTAAGTGTACTAACCAGCAGACATGTCGGGCGGACAGATTCCACCGGATAGATTTCAAAGCTTGCTTTGAAATCTGTCGGGTGGAGAAATCTGTCCGCTAGCCCATACACACGAGCGGAGATGTCTGCTGAAACGGTCCATCGGACCGTTTTCAGCGGACATATCCCCTCGTGTGTACGCCGCCTAGGGTTGTAGGCTGCTCTTCTGCCAATTGATTAGCCACCCGAAGCTCTGAAGGGTTGAGATTAGGATTTTGCGTTGGAAGAGCAGAGTCTCCTGGTCCGCCGCTAGGAGCAGTATGTCGTCCAGGTAATGGTGAACCCGCAAGCCCTTCTCCCTGAGGAATGCTATGAGCGGGAGGAGGACCTTTGTGAATGTCCTGGGTGCTGAAGAGATGCCGAAGGGCAGGCATCGGAACTGAAAGTGGTGTTGCCCGATGGAAAAACGAAGGAATTTCTGAAAGGCGGGGTGGATTGGTATGTGAAGGTAAGCGTCTGACAGGTCGACGGACAGCATCCAATCTCCTAAGTTCACTGCCAGAAGAATAGACTGGAGACTTTCCATTTTGAAGGCTTCTATTTGGATCCTTTTGTTTAGTCGTTTGAGGTCCAATACAGGCCGAAGGTCTCCTGATTTCTTTCGCACCAGAAACAGAGGGGAATAAAATCCCCTGCCTCTCTGGTGGGAAGGGACCTCTATGACTGCTTCCTTTCGAATTAAGTCTGAGACGTACTGCAGTAGGAGTTTCCTTTTGTCTGGGGAGGAGGGAATTAAAGCTCCATTTGTGGCCTTGTTTGACCGTGGAAAGGGCCCATTGGTCTTCTAAATGCTCTGCCCAAAGTTGTGCAAAATTCCTGAGCCTGGCGCCCACCTGAGCTGGGTGGGCAGACGAACTCTCAAAAAGACTTTTGCTGGTCCCCTGTGGTAATGGCCTTGATCTTTTGACCCCTAGCAAAGGGGGGGCGAGTAGATCTCCCATCTCTTCTAAATTCCCTGCCTGGGCGATAATTTCTGGCTTCTCTGTACCTATCGGGCAGATTGCGCCTGAGGGTAGGCCCCCTCTGGGGCTTGGGTCTCCTGTCGGAGGGGATAAGCCCCGATTTTCCTCCGGTAACTTTGGAGATTGCCGTATCTAACTTCGCACCAAACAGGTTTACGCCATCATACGGGATCTTGCACCAGTTGGACTTGGAGTTTGAGTCAGCGACCCAGGGTTTCAGCCATAAGGCTCTGTGGGCCATTACCGAAGCTAACATGGAGCGAGCCGAGGAGCGAATGATATCCACTGAGGCTCCTGCCACAAAGTCTCCTGCTAGCCTAATTTCTTGTAAAGAGGATATCACCTCCCTCTGGTCAGTCCCTTCTAAGAGGGCCTTCTCCGCATTGGCTGCCCATGTGGACATGGCTTTGGCAACTGCAGCCGTGGCAATAGCTGGTCTACAGGCTCCCCCTGCTGAAGAGTACGATTTCTTTAATTCCAGATCCATCTTGCGGTCAAGCACATCTCGGAACGAGACCACGTCCTCTATCGGTAAGGTGACATGGCGGGCGAGTCGCATCAGGGATGAATCGACAACGGGAGCGTTGATGAGGGAAGACACCTTGGACTCCATTAGCGGGTACAGCTTAGCAAGCTTATTAGAGAGGCTGGGCCGCCTATCAGGTTTTTCCCACTCATCTTTAATGAGATCTTCTAACTCATCTATGGAAGGAAATAGTTCCGGATCCCTTCTTAACTCGGGAAAATACTTCCCAACCTTCGGTTCTGCCACGGGATCCTCCCAGCCTATAGCCTCCTTAATGGAGCGTGCAAAGGGCTCAACTAGGCTGAAGTCAAATCCTGATGTCATCTCATGCTCTTCCTGGTCGGACAGGGTCCCCGCTAGTTGGGCATAGGGGTCAAGAGCCGATGAGGTGCCTGGGGTGGGGTCACCGCCGGTTAGAGGGGTCCAGTTTGAATCCTGCACCGGATCTCTGGCAAGACTTGTCGCTGTCCTGGCGTCCACCTCCCTTTCTCCAACCGCTTCATTGAAGCAGGTACGACATGCTAATTTTCCTGGCATTGCAATGGCACCACACACCCAGCAGGCATTAGCCGCAGGACGGGTATGGTAACGTTCGCGGTGCACTGATCGACTATGGCGTGATCGGCTGTGCCTAGATCGGCGGTAGTGGGAGGAGGTTCTTGACCGACTTCTGCGGGATCTCCTAGATGAATGTCTGGATCCCTCCCTGCGCCGTGGGCTTGCATCGCTGGGCCTGGTGGGACTGCGAAAGAAGGCAGTGTTTAGTGGCCGGCTCTCTTTTTTCTCTTCCCTACTTACCTCTATTGATGGCCTACCTACCTTGTTTGTTGGCAGTGGTCTGCTAGGGCAGTGGACTCCATAAAGCAGAGAAGTAGCAGCTGGAGGAAAACAAGAGGAAGAGAAATAAGGTTAGGAAGGGAGAAGGGCACAGCCATTCTGGGGAGAGGAACAAGGCTTACCTGGGGCAAATAATATAGAGAAGTTTGAGCAAAGCAGCAACTTCGGGGAAAAAAGGGAAAAGTTTCCTATTTAAAGCTGGCGCCGCCATCGCGGCGTTGATGACGCGATCGCGCATGCGCAGTAGCGCCGCGCGCGACCCCGCGCCATCTTGGATGTGGGCGAGTAAGCCCCTGACGTCATCACTCCACTGCGCGCATGCGCAGAGCGGCCAGAGGGACGCCAGGAGCGAGGAACCACAAGGCCCAGCGGTCTGCGGGCTCCAATAACCTAAATACCAGAGGGGAAACAGACTGGATAGACAAGAGGATTCCAAAAGAAGGTAAGGGGAGCCACTGCCAAATCTAAGCTCATTTAGAGCTTGTAGGATGCCAGGTATTCGCCGGGATTTTGACCCCCGAGACCACCAGAGCGGGGTTCCCCCCATAGAGCTCTATTAGAGACTGTACAGGGGGGACTTCCAAACAGGAGAGGCTGAACCTGCTGGGGCGATAGCGGTAGGAAGCGAGCTGTACGTCCGTTCCAGTCCTGTTCAGGTGAGGATAAAAAAAGAGAATGACGCCGGGTGTCTCCCACTCAGATTTATAGCTAACCAATCCTGTCAGGTTGTGGGGGCGGAGTCACAACCCAGTGTGTGCTGCCATGAATGCGTCAGGAAAAAAACATTACCAGCAAAATCAAAAAATGTCCAGCAAAAAAAAAAAAGGCCAAAAAAAAGGGAAAAACAAATTAGTGCCCTTGACGTGAGCCACGCCTGGGGCGCCCCCGGCCACGGCCCCGGCTCCTCAGGGGAGACTCATGGGGAGGGGGAAAACCGGGGAAGGAGGAGCAGCCCCTGATCTCTGCCCACCTGGCGGCCTGCCCTCCAAGGCCACGGCTATTCTGTCCAGGGCACCACCTAGTGTTGCCGTGTTGGCCTGGATAGCCTGGGTGAGGGCCCTCACATCCTGCCCAATGCCTGCTGATGTAGTCTGCAGGTCGTTAAGGCAGTTTGTTAAAGCCTGGGAGTGGCAGTCCAGGTTCCCCAGCGTATCCTTGATGGAGGACAGGCTCTCCTCCATCCGCACCAATGTCTGGCTGACCTGTCCCAGATGGCGGGTCTGGAGAAACTGGTCCCTTCTCAGAGTGGCGGGCAGGAGATCGGCCACCCCCCTGGTCTTCTCGGTCGCCTTCCTGCCTCCAGCTGATGCTTGTGGCCGGGGAGAAGGGGAGGCCCTTGGGAGAGGAGCCATGTTGGGGGAGGAGGGGGGGGCTCCCCCTTAGGGAGAGCTGGCTGCTGCCAGCCAGAGGGGAACGGTCCTCCAACAACAATAGGCCAGTGCCTGACATGGACTCCTCCTCAAACTCCTCCTCCTCAACCTCCTCCTCTTCCTCGGACTCCGGCCTTGTCGGGGGGGCCTCATTAGGCTGCTGTCCTGGGGATGGTGCGGTGAGGCCAGATGGCCCTGCACCCTCCTGCACATCTGTGGATGACACAAAACATTCACAGGTTGGAGGATCCACACACTTGCCACATATTCCCTTTCACCCCCTCCCCCACACATGTTACACACCTGATGTAAAAAAAAAAAAACGTACCTGGCACCACAGGCTCCGGACTTGAGTCAAAGCCGGGCAGGCCCTCCACTTAATGCCGATGAAAGGTCAGGGCCACCGCACGCTCCTCCGCTGTCAGCCTAACACGGCATGGTGGGCCCCCTCCTGTGCCCCTGGCATGGGCAAGCATTTTGGCCAGCTTCTTTTTGACCAGACGCCGGAGGTCATTAATCTTTTTATCAATCCCAGACCGGTTCCGTGTCTCCCCCTCCCCCGCTGAATTGACCTGCTCAGTGATGATGTCCAAAATCTCCCTCCTCCTGTCCGGGGTGGTGTTGGCACTGTCCGGGCCGTGGAGGAAACGCCCATAATCGCTAATGGCCCGGGCAAGAATTAGTTTCTCCCCCAAAGTGAAATTTAGTTTTCTCTTTCTCTCTGTCATACTCATACAAAAACTCACTCCCAGTCAACAAAAATCAGTCACAAAAACAAACAGCAACAATTAAGTAAGAAAACAAACGACCAGAAATATATCAAACAAACAGTCTCTCAAACACTTATCAAAAAACACTTTCAAAGATCTACTAACAAACACTTGATCACACAGTACACTAATCTGACAAATACAAAACACAACGCAACTAACAACGGGACAAAAGCACTTTGTTAAATGGGAAGGGACAAAGGGATGTACTTTTGCAATGGAAGTGCGTTTGTGTCTGTCTATTTATGCTGTCTGCGTAGTCCTTAGTCCATTTCCAATTTCACTGATTGCGCCGTTCCCGAGTTGTGAGCATGCGCACAGAGGTGCTGACCATGGTCTCCCTCAAGCGCCCATGCGCGAGCCGGCCGGCCCTTCATTTGCATGGGGTCACGACTCATTTCAATGTAACATGCCCACGTCCTTCCCAATTTGTATTACTCCGCCTTACGCCTCTGAAATAACGTTACGCATGCGCAATTTTCTGCGCAAAAGCTACGAGAATAGGGTGATTACGCGGCTACATTGCGCAAGTCTAACGTAAAGGTGGTGCGCTACGCCGGTCCAATAATGCGCAGATGTACCTGAATCTGGCCCAATGTGTTTATATTTTAATCCAAATGGCTTTTAATATCATAACCAATAAAATGTTGGATTTTGTTGTGTTTAGATATTATATGTAATGCAGCACTCTAAATATCCCATCCACAAATTCTTGTGTTTGAATTACTACTAAAGGGATGTGGTGCCATATATTCATGTGTCATTCACCCACACCATAAAAAAAAAAGATAAACAGTAGAACTGCATTATAATCTAATTTCAACCAGCAAATGTGGTCACTAATATTATGGACCATTTGAAATCTAGACTTTTGGCAAGAGATTGCAAGGTTCTACAAC
Source organism: Rana kukunoris (assembly GCA_029574335.1). Taxonomy (NCBI): domain Eukaryota; kingdom Metazoa; phylum Chordata; class Amphibia; order Anura; family Ranidae; genus Rana; species Rana kukunoris. The sequence goes on from CM056056.1 coordinate 75,786,448, forward strand.
ATAAGACCATGATCAAGCTGGTACTTGCATATGAAGCTGAGACCTGAACACTTTCACAAGAAACAATATGTATTTTGCCCTACTGAAAGGATAAAGATAGTGGATACCCAGCTTTGAGAAATATCCGTTTAACATGAATTTCATTCAGGAGGCAGGTTATGTCATCTGACTGGATGATATTGCTCGTGTCAAAAAAAGTTCTACTTGGTAAGCCTACCCTGGTCTGTGGCACCAATGGATGGATGCAAACAAGAGTCATATCAAATCATCAAAAAAGTTCCTAAACGTTGCTAATACTGAATAATGACTTTTCCATCCCAACTGTAGGTGCGCTTTTCCTAAGAGAAATATGAGGGTTAGCATTGTTGAACATTGTTGTTATGCAGATTTTCTGGCATCTAATGTTCTTTAAAGGCTTCAATAAAGCTGTCTGAAGCTTGCTTAAAGTTTTACAAACACCATAAAAAAGTGTGCTGTACACACTGCTCGTATACAAGCTGAAGCCAGTGTAAACAAGTTTTATTTTTATGGACTGTGCTGAATGATATTAAAAATGTCTTGGCCTTCTAAGGCCTCTTTCACACTGAGGCATATTTCAGGTGTTTTAGCACTAAAAATAGCGCATAAATAACACCTGAAATAATCCTGTCCCAGCATTCTCAATGTGAAACCCGAGGGCTTTCACACTGAGGCGATGCGCTGGCGGGAGGAAAAATAATCTCCTGCAAGCAGCAACTTTGGAGCGGTATAGGAGCGGGGTGTTTACTGCCCCTATACGGCTCCTTCCCTTTGAAATCAATGTGAAACCGCGGTAATACAGCCGGCAATGCACCTCTGCAGAGGCGCATTGCGGGTGGTATTAACCCTTTTTCGGCCGCTAGCGGGGGTTAAAACTGCACCGCTAGCGGCCGAATCTCGCCATAAATACGACGGTATTAAAAAATTGTGCCGCTATACTGCCAGAGCACCTCCCCTGCCCAGTGTGAAAGGGGCCTTAAGGAAGGAATTGTGAAAACCTCCCCAATGGGTATGCAGACACCAATATAAAACTAAAATCGAATCCTTCCCTTTTTCTTGAATATACTGTAGTATAGTATTGCTATATGTTTCATAGGAATATTAAGTGAATACAATTCCTTAGAATGAAGATACAAGTAGCAATTCAAATCTGGAGCGGCGGCGCCTGGCGTCTCCAGGTCTGCAGGTCATTCTGTGGGATTTACCCTTCCTCTACATTTATTATTGTTATTAATGTCTTACCTATGTTATATTTTTCCTTCTTCCCTTTTATAATTAGTACTCTGTGTAATTTGCGACGCATGGCTGCCCACATTGTCCCCCCACCCCTTAGCGGCAGACTTGTGCTTCTCCTGGCGGGGATGCCCTTTAGATCATCCCCTCTTGCTCTTCCATGGCTCGGGGCTCCCCGCCCCCTGGCCTGGTTTGACCGCACATGCGCAGTATCGCAAATCACGCACCTGCGCAGTGTGGGGAAGCAGACCTGGAGACGCCAGACGCTGGCGCTCCGACGTCATCAGGGTGTGCCCTGGTTGGGGAGCTCATTTAACGGGCCTTGGCCTGTGGATGAGCCAGAGGGGATCTTGCCTAGGTGAACTCCCAGCGAGACATTGTAGCCAGGACAGCACCAGCGCTATAGTGGGGACTTCTATGGGAAGCCTCCATCCTCATCCATGCAATACCCTGCAATTCCCGTCACATATATGGATACCTCCATGGTTGACAGAACACCGGTCAGCTACCAGCTATACCGGACCGGACCTTGCTCCTCTCATGACCCCCCTATGCGTCTGGAGCAGTCCTTGCCCTTGCCTACAGTCAGTCCACCTGGCCCCCCACCATCGGGATTTCATTTTCCCTTGGCTTTGGCCCCCAATGCATCCGTCGATGCAATTTGCTGTGGTGAGTTCCACCCCTTACCACCCTCTAAGGGTTACCCCCTTCCTCCCCCTTTCCCCCCCTCCCCCCCTTTTCCCCCTTCCCTTTCCGTTCTTTCCCCTTTTTGCCCCCCCCCCCATTTGCCCCCTCTCTCTTCTCTCCCCCCCCCAAACCTCCCCTTTTCCTTTCCTTGCTCTCCGGTTCCCTCCCCACTTTTCCCCACCCCCCTTCCTCTTCCTTCCTCCCCTTCCCTCCCTACCTCTCCTTCCCCTCCCCCCCCTTTTCTCCACCCTTCTCCCCCTCCCCTCTTTCCCAATTTCCCTTCCTCTCCCACCCTGCATTGTATCTACGTACTGCCCCCCCTAATTTAATCTATGCATTGTGTTTAGAGATCAATGCACAATCCCCCATGTCCACCGCAGGGGATTATCACCTGGGAAGCTCGGCTCTGCGCCTGCTTCGCTACACATTGGATAAATCTTTAACTGTTATGTATTATGTACTTTATTGCTGAATTGTATTATATGTATTTTATTATTTTATTGCATTATTGTCTCTTAGATTTGTTCTCCTGAAGAAGCGGGCCCCCCGCGAAACTAGTTGAGAATCTTCTGATGTACATTATTGTCAAATGCAACATTTTAATTATAAATAAACATATTTTTTATTTATTTTTGTTTAATTTGACTTATCAGTACCGAGATAGTCCATACATCATTTGGGCAGGTTTGTTTTGGGTTTAGCTTCAGCAACTACTCCCTCATCCCCACCCTCCCCGTTTACCTGAGCCATGGTTTTACTGACCCCTGACCAGCCAAATAAACAAGGGCATGCAGCTGCCCAGGAGTGTATACATGCCACAGGAAAAAATAAAATGGCATGCTGGTTCTGGGTGGTGGTACAACATCCCTCCTGGATCGATTTTCAGAGGAGCAGCAAAGTATACATATGTGAACAAGCCTTCAGAAAGCCAAAATAGAGTGCTGGTGCAGCCCTGATTTTTCCTGCCCCTGTCATTAAATGTAAACTCCTAGAATTAGACAAAAGTGCTGGGATGGGCATAATACTTACTTTATTCCTGGTTCAAGAAGGCTCCCTCAAGACAATGTGCCCGGTCCAGCGATGCTGCCGTTCTAAGGTGATTTGGGTCCCAGTTACAAGCTTGTTCCCTCATGTACAATGCAGGGTTAATAGCCCTTCATTGTACATGATGATGCCAAGGGCCTACCCACAGCTTGGAGCATAAGAAAACAGCACTGGTACAAGGGGTAAGGGAAGTGATACACCTTATCCCTGAAGCCCTAGACTAAGCAAGCTTTTAAGGCTGGAATCACACTAGTGCGAATTGGATGCGGTTTCACCACATCCAATTCGCACAGCAGGAGACTGTCTCTCTATGGAGCCACTTCACATATTTCTGCAGCTGCTCTGGTATGATTTTTGCAGGAGCCCTGTGTGTCGTTTAGTCCATTTCAGGTCCGAATGCAGCAAAAAATTTGGGCTGAGATAGTACCTGAAAGTAAGTGAATGAGGACGCACTTGACGCCTGCTGTGAGCCGCTGTGTGCTCATATGTAAACCCATCCTAATGCCTTATACACACGATCAGAATTTACAATCAGAGTTTAGAAATTCTAATCGTCTGTGTGGAACTCCGATGGAGAAAAAAAACGCATGCTCAGAATCAAGTCGACGCATGCTCCATAGCATTAAACTTTATTTTTCGCGGCTTGTCGTAGTGTTTTACGTCACCACGTTTTGGATGGTCGGAATTTGGTCTGACAGTGTGTATGCAAGACAGCTTGAATGGAATTCAGACGGAAAATTCCATTGGATTTTATCGTATTGGAAATTCTGATCGTGTGTACAACATAACCCTTGCAATGTGGGAGTTTTCTCTCTCCAAGAATAGAGTTTGTCTATTGTCTAAAGTTCAATTTAAATTTTTTCAGTGTTAACTAGGCAGTCCATTGTTCCATTGTCCACATCATGTGAACCCAAAAGGTATTTAAACCTCTAAACTACACTTTTGATTGTAATTGTACACATTACCGTATTTATCGGCATATACCACACACTTTTTTCCCCCTAAAATAAGGGGAAAATCGTGGGTGCGCGATATACGCTGATACCCGCTTCCCGCGCTCAGTTTGAACTGAGCCACGACATATACCGAGTGCAGTACACTCGGGTAAATTCGGCCGGGCTCAGCTTCGCTCGTAGTCACACTATGTGACATTTATGCGTGAGAAGCCGAGCGTGGCCGAGCGTGCCCGACAGCGCTGGAGAAGCCGGGAGGACACCACGAGGCCGCAGACGGACGCCGGACCGGCCGATGGACGCCGGGAAAGACACCAAAACTGTAAGTAATAAAATGTTATAACATTTTTTTTTACAGGAATTTTAGGGCAACTTGAGGGGTGCGCGCTATACACAGGAGCGCACAATACCCCGATAAATACGGTATTTTATTGCTGATTGTCACTGAGCATGTTTTTTGTAAATTACTTTTATATTATGTTTACAAAAATTTCCTAAAACTATTGCAATGTGTTACAGAAATGTTTACTATCCAAGCTGCTGGCTGGGTGCTGGTGTGACCTATAATTTACAGGAGAGATTTGATTTGTAGATCATTTATTGAGTATTTCCTAATAAAATTAGATTTTTGGACTTGGCGTCTCACTCCAGCCTTGTAGTCAATGATACTGCTCAAAGCCTATAACCTGAATTTTTTTATTCCATTAAAGAACATAACTTATTAACCCAGTTTATGGGTGACATCATAACTCTTCAAACATAAACTATTCCCCAAATATAAACAGTTTTTAATACTTTACGGTATGACATTTTTAAAAACATATAATTAATGATTAAATGATTTACTGTTGCTTTTTATCTTTGCCCTTTAGTAGACTCAAACATCTGCTGGACTATTTATCTTCCATATCTTCTAAGACTATTTATCACTTCCATCTAACAAGACCAGGTGTGGTATATTCTGCTATTCTGCTTTTCTTCACAATTTTTTTTTACAATTGAATTCAACAGGAGAAATGTGAATGGTTGATTTACATTAACTTCTTCAAAATAAGCCACTTAGGAGAATTCGTTTTTTATAGGCATTCATTACGACCTAACAACAAAGACTACTGCAGTAAACAACTAAGTGCTGCATAACTTTATGGACTTGCAAGCACATGTTTTTTTTTTGCTTTTTTGCCTGATCAAAGAGGGATCAGTTGTAGTTCTCCGATTTCATAAGCAACGGCTGTCATAATAATTCATAAGTCTACAACCTCATAAAGATAAAGGGCTCTTTACAAAATTGCCTAATGAATATGTCCCATTTTTCACAAGCAAATCAACTCTGTCATGCATCAAATTCATGAATTCCACCAATAGATCTTAATTTAGAAACTGTGCAATCGCTATTCTGAGAACAAATTTCCTTATACAAAAGAGTAAGGCTAAATGCAATTAATGTTCTGTTTTAAAGCATTAGTTATGGTTGTGCCTCTTTCATAATAAATGCTCTATTATTATGCATTACATAAAATGAACATGGGTACATCAAAAATCCACATTTATTTGCCATTAATGGAGAATATAATCACCCAAACAGAAGGAATGCACAGTGCTTTGCATATATTGTCTTGATTTATCTTGTTCAGGGTTGAAAAATAACTATTTGGAAATATGTTTCTTTCCTTAGTCAGGTACATACAAAATAATGCATATGAATATTTCAAGCAGTTTTCAAGGCAACAAAGCAATCAAAGCACAATGAATATTCTATGCTATGCTATGCTTTGAATATTCTGAATAGCAGCATATCAGGTTACACATCTCCAAGGTTGAAAGAGTTAAAGGAAGGATTCCGCCCCCCCCCCCCTCAATCCCTTCCTGCTAGCAGTAAAAGAAACCCAAAGAATGTTCTAATGCCCCGTACACACGATCAGAATTTCCGATGGCCTAAAATATGATGGAATTTTTTGTAGGAATTCCATTCAAGCCGTCTTGCATACACACTGTCAGACCAAATTCTGATCGTGACATAAAACACTACGATGAGCCGAGAAAAATTAAGTTCAATGCTTCCGAGCATGCGTCAACTTGATTCTGAGCATGCATGTTTTTTTTCTCAGTTGGAGTTGCATACAGATGATAGGAATTTCCTATTAAAACATGAAAAAAGTCAGATGGGGCCCACACACGATCGGAATTTTCGATTGTGTGTACGTGGCATAAGGCCCGATTCACACCTATGCATTTTTAGTGCTTTTTGCATTTTTCAGATTTGCACTACAGAACATGTTCCATAGGAAACCATGTTATATTGACTGTAGTGCAAATCTGCAAAATGTAAAAAGCACTAAAAATGCATAGGTGTGAATCCAGGCTAAAGGCAAACTTCTCCTTTAACCACTTAGGACCCGGACCATTATGCAGGTAAAGGACCTGGCCCCTTTTTGCGATTCGGCACTGGGTCGCTTTAGCTGACAATTGTGCGGTCGTGCGAAGTGGCTCCCAAACTAAATTGGCGTCATTTTCTTCCCACAAATAGAGCTTTTTTTGGTGGTATTTGATCATCTCTGAGGTTTTTATTTTTTGCGCTATCAACAAAAATAGAGCGACAATTTAAAAAAAATGCAATATTTTTTACTTTTTGCTATAATAAATATCCCCAAAAAATGTATAAAAAAACATGTTTTTTTCCTCAGTTTAGGCCGATACGTATTCTTCTACATATTTTTGGTAAAAAAAAAAAATGCAATAATCGTTTATTTATTGGTTTGCACAAAATGTATAGCGCCTACCAAATAGGGGATAGTTTTATTGCATTTTTATTTAAATTTTTTATAGTAATGGTGGCGATCAGCGATTTTTATCATGACTGCCACATTATGGCGGACACATCGGACACTTTTGACACTATTTTGGGACCATTGTCATTTTTACAGCGAACAGTGCTATAAAAATGCATTGGTTACTGTAAAAATGACACTGGCAGTGAAGGGGTTAAACAGGAGGGGGCGCTGTAGGGGTTAAGTGTGCCCTAAGGGAGTGTTCTTACTGTGGGGGGCCGTGGCTGTGCGTGTGACGTCACTGATTAATGTTCCCTAACACAGGGAACAGACAATCAGTGACAGCCACACTAGGAAGCACGGGGAGAGGTTTGTTTACACTTACCTATCCCCGTTCTCCCTCTCTGTGACCCAATCGCGGGACACCGGAGGTGATTGGGTCCGATGTTCCCCCAGGGACGGTCACGGAGAAGAGGACCAGGTCACGAGCGCTCCGCCGGTGGCACGCTGCGCGACCCACGGCTAAGCTCTTAAAGGGGACGTACATGTACGCCCTTGTGCCCAGCTGTGCCATTTTGTCGACATATATCGTCGTGCGGCGGTCCTCAAGTGGTTAAGGACTGAATTTACTCCTAGGAAATTGGATACCAGATTATTTTAATGGCACATGTTGCAAATGTCAAAATAAGATAAACTAAGCCTTTAACATATTTTGATACATTGTATTACTTGTCTTTTTTTATGAAATATATATATGTTTTTGTTCAGATTTAAGTGAATTTATGACCTAAACTGATTTTAGTCATTCTGACATCATAGCTGGCACCCACGCTAACATGGTAGTGCCAAAGATCAGGTTTAGACATATCTCTTATCTTTGCTACTAAAAGAATAAAATATAAATAAAGTCTCTTCTCCCTATAAATGTGTTCTGCTTTGGTTTAAAAGCTGTTCTGTGTTTGAACCAAGAATGCACATATATCCAGTAATCTGTTGAACTGTGACAACCTGTGCTTGAATCTTCCAGCTGCAACCTCATGCCAGGCTGTAGCTATGCAATCAAAAGCTATTTCAGGGCAGACCAAAAGAAATTAAATATTTTCAACTCAAAGACCAAGCTTAAAAATAAGCATAATTCATTATAAATCCTGGAACTGCTTCAAAATCTGTCTTGTTTGTTGTGTTTACATTTTTTTACCTAAACAAAAACATATTAATCCTTATGAATGTTTTCATATGACAGTTTTGTGTTGCCAGAAGTTGGAACTCAATAGATAGTTAAAGGAAAAGCATGGGGAGGGCTCACTACCACTGACCCCTGGTGGACCATAGAGTGTAGTGCAACTAACATACGTTTATAGTGTATTTCCACTTTTTGCAGCCAAATTGAGATAACACCTACTTTATATTTTCTACGTGTTCCCATTAACACATAATCATTTTAATAACTGTAGAATAGCTTTTTACTTGCTTTAAAATCTTTAAATGCTCTTCATGCTTTGTAATGTTTAGGAGGTGTCTGTGGGGTAATGATTAACATAATTAACCCTCAATGTACTGTATTCACAGCTCTTCAATATCAATGGTAAATTAGATTTAAAGAGGTTTTGAAGTCAGAAGTTTTTTCTTATCTTAACCACTTCAGCCCCAGAGGAATTCACCCCCTTCCTGACCAGAGCACTTTTTGCGATTCGGCACTGCGTTGCTTTAACTGACAATTGCACGGTCGTGCGACGTGGCTCCCAAACAAAATTGGTGTCCTTTTTTTCCCACAAATAGAGCTTTCTTTTGGTGGTATTTGGTCATCTCTGCGGTTTTTATTTTTTGCGCTATAAACAAAAAAAGAGCGATAATTTTGAAAAAAATGCAATATTTTTAACTTTTTGCTATAATAAATATCCCCCAAAAATATATAAAAAAACATTTTTTTTCCTCAGTTTAGGCCGACACGTATTCTTCTACATATTTTTCATTAAAAAAGATCATAATAAGCGTTTATTGATTGGTTTGCGCAAAAGTTATAGCGTTTACAAAATAGGGGGTAGTTTTATGGCATTTTTATTAATATATTTTTTTACTAGTAATGGCGGCGATCAGCATTTTTTTCAGTACTGCGACATTATGGCGGGCACTTCGGACACTTTTGACAAATTTTTGGGACCATTGTCATTTTTTTAGCGATCAATGCTAAAAAAATGCATTGGATTACTATAAAAATGCCATTGGCAGTGAAGGGGTTAACACTAGGGGGCGGGGAAGGGGTTAAGTGTGTTCCTGGGTGTGTTCTAACTGTATGGGGGGTGGCCTCACTAGGGGAAATCACTGATCAGGACCGGGAGCTTTGTGTTTAATCTCGGTAACGCTGCCCATGTAGTGGGAACGGCGTTGCCGAGAGGGTAAAAGTAATCAGGTAGGTTACTAGTTACCCGCAGGAGGCCAATCGTCACGTAACTGCGTTTATTTAAACGCCGTTACTTACAACACTGCTTGCCTACGCCGGCATATAGTGGGCGCATAGTTACGCTGGACGCATTCGGCGTACCCATGTTAAATATGCAAATGAGTAACATACGCCGATTCACGAACGTGATGCCCCAGGCAGAAAAGATGCGCGGTTTGCGTAAGGCTTACGTCCATATAGGTGGCGCAACCCATTCAAACGTATGGACCAAGGAACAGTCGTCGTAAGTTACGTCATTTACGTAGTACGTGAATAGGGCTGTGCGTAGGTTACGTTCACGTCATAGGCAGTGTATTGACGTTTCTTAGGCAGCTATTTCGACGTGACTTTGAGCATGTGCACTGGGATGCGTCCAAGAGCCGGCGCATGCGCAGTTCGTTTTTGGAAGCTCAGCCCATCATTTGCATGGGGTCACGCTTTATTTAAATGTTACACGCCCACTTCCACCTACTTTGACTTACGTTGGCTTACGCCGACAACTATACGCTATGCCAGGGGTGCCCAACCAGTGGCCCGGGGGCCACATGTGGCCCGCAGAGCCCTCTGATGTGGCCTGCAACCTCCTGCTCTGGGATGGAATTGAATACTTAAAAGGTCAGTTTATTACCAAAATCACAGGGTGTATATGGGCATATCTGTTCTGCAGTGGTTACTGGGCTGCTTTCAAACTTATCCGCATGTGTTGAGCAGTTTACCAGCGGGTTACCTGCACTGACCCATAGACCTCTGTTATTACCTACGAGTTTAGTGAGCTTTCTGAAAGTGCACCAAAACTGCAGATATATAATAGAAGTCTATTACAAAGTGCATGAAAGCCAAAAGGTACACTGCGTTGCACCCGCGGTGTGGGTAAACCGCAGCGCATCATTGTGAAAGCAGCCTTTGAGGCCCTTTCACATGGTCAGTCCGACCAATTGGACCCTTCATTCACCTCTAAATAGTGGGAGACATAAACCAACTTGTGTCCTACCTCCAATCCGATCCTCTAAAAAGTATAGTGGGCTGTGTCCTTGTCCACTCTGCATATGCAGAGCAGACACAGACCTGCTATCCATTTGCTCAGCTCATTGTGGCCCGCGACCGGTAACCAAGTCGCTTAAGTGGCCCTCGCTCTTCAAAAGGTTGGGCACCCCTGCGCTATGCCATCATAATGTTAAACGCATTTTCTTGGTGAATACCATGCTTGCCTCTCAACATTGCGTCATCGTAGTGTAAACAAGATATGATTAAAGATACGCCCAGGTGATGTATATACAGTATTTCTACAGGTGATATATTTTCCATTGGAGTTACAATACTTTCCAAAATTATACATCTCATGAATCACGATATCAGCTACATTGTGCAGTATTGTGCCCCAGACTTGAAGCTGGGTTCTCTGAAGAGAAAGAAAGAACAGAAAAGCTTCCCTGATGTGTAGACTAATACAGCTCTCAGTTATCAGCAGACACTATTCAGCTATTGATGCTATACTAAAAGTAGACCTTCTCTGGTGACTGTGGATAATATAAAGCTAGTCACTGAAAGACAGATCTTCCATCAACTTTTAGAAAAAAAATATCAGACCCGTACATTCCTTACAACCATCATACGGGCTGCACTTTAAATCCAGGATGTAACTTTTTTTTTTAACAAATGCACATAGATAAGAGTCAGCTTAACACTTGATCATTGATAGCTTTCAATGTGCTTAAAAAAGCTTAGAGCTACAGACCTCACCATTTACAGCTATTCCTGACAGTTGCACAATTTTTTATATTAAATAAAAAGTACAGTTATGTTAATTAAAACAAACTTTCAAAAACACTATATTTCTTGCCGCACAATCAAATTTATATACTTGATCGTGTTCAAGTGGTTATATCGGGACCCAGGCCTGGACTGGCCATAGGGAAGCCTGAGCGCTTGCCCGGTGGGCCGGGGGCGTTTGGGCCGCATGTCTGGCTGTGACATGCAGGGCCGGCCGCGGGGTCCAACATACAGGGCCAGCCGCTGATGTTCTGCGCTGCATCCAGGGACATGCAGGGCCTGCCTCTGGTGGTGGTGGGAGGAGCGGAGGCAGAGGACAGTGGAGGAGAGGACGCTATGTGGAGGCAGTGCAGTGCCGTCTATCAGTGATCACAAGCAGTCACGCTGTGACAAGGGGGAGGCAAATCTCCCCCACTCGCCACCCCTTCTCCTGTCCGCAGAGCGCAGCTCTCATCTTATCTGGCTGCTCAGCTTCTTTCCGGTTTGATTCTGTCCCCATTGGCCACAGAAAAGGGCCAATCAGAAGAAGCTAGCAGTGCATTGTGGGAAATGTAGTACTGGAGGATTGTAAGACCCATTGTTGTCCACAGGTAGCAGACTTTAGCCCCCAGCATGCACTCTGCTGGGGGAAAGAGTGAAAGCCTGGAACCCAAGAAGAAGCTGAGTGACTACTAAAGGAAAAAGAGAGGACTGTGCTGGGGGAAGCCAGAGAGAGAGCCACGCTGTACCCGCACCACTAGAGAAAGAGCCATGCTGTACCTGCACCACCATAGAGAGAGCCAAGCTGTACCCATACCACCAGAGAGAGAGAGCCAAGCTGTAACCGTATCATCAGAGAGAGAGAGCCGCGCTGTACCCGCACCACCAGAGAGAGAGCCACGCTGTACCCACACCACCAGAGAGTGAGCCACGCTGTAACCGCACCACCAGAGAGTGAGCCATCTGAGTGAGCTCCTACGGAAACCCCTGATACAGATATGTGGACCTCCGGAACCCCCGATACAGACATGAGAACCACTGGAACCCCCAGTACAGACATGTGGACCTCCAGAACCCCCTGATACAGACATGAGGACCTCCAAACCCCCCGATACAGTCATGAGGACCTCTGGAACCCCCAATACAGACATGAGGACCTCCGGAACTCCCAATACAGACATGAGGACCTCTGGAACCTCCCAATACAGACATGAGAACCATCGGAACCCCCCGATACAGACATGACAACCACAGGAACCCCCCCCCCCCGATACAGACATGAGGAAATTGTGCAGATGGCAGGAAACCGGCACAGAGGACTCCCCCAGTCCCGGTCCCTCACATTAACTGATCCACACCTCCATCCTCCGCCACCTCGCCAGCTACTTCCTGGTCTCAAAGCCACTTCCGCCAGCACAGCATCCCCCTCTGCCACGTCACTTCTGCCCGCACTCACAAAGCCAACACTTTCATTTCTCGCATGACCGCAAAGCGTCTTTTACACCGGAAATTGCCACTGAGGCTAATCTGTCACCCCCCTGCTAGAGGGAGCCGCGGTATCATTATCCCTGTACCGAAGAGAGCCGACCTACTGCCATCCCGGTACCGGAGAGATCTGACCTACCGCCATCCCAGTACAGGAGAGAGCCACCGTATAGCTCTGGGGTCGGATGATGGTGGCGCGGCTTCCCCTGGTGGTGGGAGGGCGGTAGTGCAGCTTCTCTCTGTTTACATTAATCACTGAAAGTAAAAAAATACAATTCTAAATAAGGCTTTCTGTATCTGTATGCGTTTTTATTTATTTATTATTAAATCAGAAACAAAACAACAAGAGAAAGAAGAAAAAACAAAAACGTAATTCTATATTATAGCAGTGCTGTTACTCTAACACTGGGAGCTTGCTGATAGGAGACAGTGCAGAGAGGACCTAGCTCAACAGTATAATGCCCCCTCATTGTCCAATCAGCAAGTATGCAAATAGGGGACAGGGGGACCTGACCAAACAGTACTAATTAAAAACAGTGGGGAGCAGTGCTGGGACAAGGCCATTCGGTGCCCAGGGCGAAGATGGTAAACTGCGCCCCCCCCCCGTTTTTAAAGCGGATGGCCCATGAAAAAACAATATTAAAAGCCAGCAGCTACTAATACTGCAGCTGCTGACTTTTAATATTAGGACACTTACCTGTCCTGGAGTCCAGCGGCGTCCGCAGCAGAGGACGAGCGATCGCTGCTCCCCCCTCCATCCACGGTGAGGGAACCAGGAAGTGAAGCATTCCGGCTTCACTGCCCGGTTCCCTACGGCGCATGCGCGAGTCGCGCTGCGCCCGCCGATTGGCTCCCGCTGTGTGCTGGGAGCCGAGTGTTCCCAGCACACAACGGGGGACAGACGGGATGTGCCAAAAAAAAACGTCTTTTGCCCGAGACTGCGGGCCGGAAGTGGGTGCAAATAGCTGTCTTTAGACAGGTATCTGCACCCCCCTTCCCCCCTGAAAGGTGTCAAATGTGACACTGGAGGGGGGAGGGTTCCGATCAGCGCGACTCCACTTTAGGGTGGAGATCCGCTTTAAGAAAGAATCAATGTGGTTTCAAAACAAGAATATAGTTAAAGCAATGGAACAAAGGACTGTGCCCCCTTGAGTGGGACTTTGAAAATGTCAATTGACAAAAGCTACAAATATTAAAAACATAAGTAGTATACATATAATTGATGGTCGCACTGGCGGCAATTGATGGGCACAGTGGCTGTGTTTGATGGGCACAGTGGCTGTGTGTGATGGGCACAGTGGTGACAATTGATGGCACAGTGGCTGCGTGTGATGGGCACAATGGCTGCGTGTGATGGGCACAGTGGCTGCGTGTGATGGGCACAGTGGCGACAAGTGATGGCACAGTGGCTGCGTGTGATGGGCACAGTGGCTGCGTGTGATGGGCACTGTGGCGACAAGTGATGGTACAGTGGCTGCGCGTGATGGCACAGTGGCTGCGTGTGATGGGCACAGTGGCTGCGTGTGATGGGCACAGTGGCTGCGTTTGGGCACGGTGGCGACAATTGATGGCAAAGTGGCTGTGTGTTGGCACAGTGGCTGCGTTTGGGCACAGTGGCTGCATGTGATGGGCACAGTGGATGTGTTTGATGGGCACAGTGGCTGCGTGTGATGGGCACAGTGGCTGTGTGTGATGGGCACAGTGGCTGCGTGTGATGGGCACAGTGGCTGCGTTTGGGCACGGTGGCGACAATTGATGGCAAAGTGGCTGTGTGTTGGCACAGTGGCTGCATGTGATGGGCACATTGGCTGCGTGTGATGGGCACAGTGGCTGCGTGTGATGGGCACAGTGGCTGCGTGTGATGGGCACAGTGGCTGCGTTTGGGCACGGTGGCGACAATTGATGGCAAAGTGGCTGTGTGTTGGCACAGTGGCTGCGTTTGGGCACAGTGGCTGCATGTGATGGGCACAGTGGATGTGTTTGATGGGCACAGTGGCTGCGTGTGATGGGCACAGTGGCTGCGTGTGATGGGCACAGTGGCTGCGTGTGATGGGCACAGTGGCTGTGTGTGGTAGGCACAGTGGCTGCGTGTGGTAGGCACGGTGGCTGTGTGTGATGGGCACAGTGGCGACAATTGATGGCACAGTGGCTGCGTTTTTTTAACTGCCATTTTTGTTAAAGTGGAGGTTCACCCTCAAAAAAAATTCTGACATCACATTCTGTCGAGTCATCCTACCGACAGAATGCCAGTGTTTTTTTTTATTTTTTCTCAGCACATACCTCCTAATAAAGATTTTTACCCCCCGGCTCTCCCACGGGACTGGGCGTTTCCAATCACTGCCTGTGATTGACAGGCTTCCGTCCGGCGCATACTGCGCATCACAGGTTGCCGAAAGAACCCGAACATCAGTGCGGCTCTATACGGTGCCTGCGCACCGACGTTCGGGTTCTGTCGTCAACCTGTGACGCGCAGTATGCGCCGGACGGAAGCCTGTCAATTACAGGCAGTGATTGGGAACACGGGAGAGATGGGGGGGGGGGGTGAAAAATTTGGATTACGAGTTTTGTGCTGAGAAAAAAAAAAAAAACACTGGCATTCTGTCGGTAGGATGACTCGACAGAATGTGATGTCAGAAATGTTTTTGAGGGTGAACCTCCACTTGCAAAGTGCTCAGTCAGCTCCCCCCCCCCCCCCCCAATATAGGCATTTAATTATTTTCTTCTGCCCATCACATGTTCTTCTTACTTTTTACAAGTGCAGACTTCAGTGGTCTTCTTTGCAGTAGCGCACTGTAGGCAGGCAGGCTCCTCGTGAGTAGTCCTTTCAGCTCAGCAGCGCCGACACAACTCAGCTCCCTGTGCAGTGCTCCGGGTCCTCCCTCACTCACCTCTCCTCCGGCCGTGACGTCATGCGGCTCGCGCCGCTGGAATGGACCAAGTGACTCCTCCATAGGGGGGGAATAAACAAACAGGAAAGGGAGCCAGACGCAGGAGCGCACTCGGCAACCAGTCAGGACACAATTCGTTCAGTGCCACTGCTGCTGCCCTCGCTGACTACTATGACACACACACAAGTGTACTGGTCTGCCCGTGTGTACCAACTGCGCCCCCCTCCTTTACCAAATGGTAGCGCCCAGGGCACTCGACCCTCCCGCCCATGCCTTGTACCGGCCCTGGTGGGGAGCAAAGATGCTTGGATGAAGAGGCTGGCAGATTGGAATTGGAAGCTTTCGGAAACACTTGTTTTCTTCTTCAGGCATGCCTGAAGGCAAGTTATATTTTAACACAGTACTACACTTTACTTGTAAGAAAGGCAAAATAAATGTAATGCTAAGTCTATGGCAAAATTCCATAAAAACTGTAGATCACTGTAGACAGGATGACAAATACATAACTTAGTTTGTGATTGATTTTTAAAAAATGTGTACAGGCAAACAATGTCTCAAGTGGAGATCCAACCACTAAATTCCTAGAAAAGTATACGTTTTAAACCGCAGCAGCAATATACCAGTTCCGCACTGACTGATCATAAAGAGTGCTGAATTATAAAACCTGTTTATTTTCATAGAAAACCGCATGAATGAACTGCATTTTCAACTGAACATCACTGCCCACTGTATTAAGTGTAGCTCATATTGGCTTTATGTGAAAACAAATGATAAGATTTAGGGCTGTTACTGATTAAAAATGTCTTTTAAATATGGTGGTGATCCGAAAAATGTATGTGCGTTATAATTAATCGAAATTGGACCTGAAACAGTGAACAGAGATGCACCTGCTGTGAGCCACTGTGCTGCAGTGTGATCCCAGCCTGAAGTATATGTATTTTTTTAGTTTTTAGTTTTGCATAGAATAGAAAACGATTCAAATGATAATAAAAATACACTGATCATGCCTGAAAACTTTTATGCAAGGAGAGTGAACATGTGAAGCCAACTATTATCCCATAGTTGTTTGGCTTCTTTTTAAATCATAATGGTAACATAAATCATCCAAATGGCCCTGATAAAAAGTTTACATACCCTGGAATGTTTCGCCTTCCAAATCACATGGAATCTTGTGGGAATAGATGGCAAGATGAATTCTTCTGCACAAACGCTGTGCATGGGATGCTCTTGGAACTTCCAGTCAAGGCTAAGTTGACCCTCCAGCGGTTACAGCAGAAAAAGTTGAAGGTTCTGGAGTGGCCATCACAGTCTCCTGACCTTAAAATGGTTGCAGAGGTTCCACCTTAAAGTGGATGCAGCTTCCCCCACAGCCCCTCTAATACTTGTCTAAGCACAATCTTCATCCAGCGATGTGCACAAGAGCCGAGGCTCATCCTGGTCTTTCGCTCCTCATTGGTTGTGATGCAGCAGCAGGAGCCATTGGCTTCTACTGCTGTCAGTCACAGCCAGAGAGGCAGGAGCAGGGGGCGGGGCTTCATAAGACACAGAGAGATGGCTCAGGAGCTAGTCATTCATGAGTGCTTCCATAGCAAGCTGCTTGTTTTGGAGGCACTCGGCAAGGAGTAGAGGCCCTCTGTAAAAAAAAACTGTTGGTAATCCCAAGGTGTATGGACACTTCAATATGAAAACACCACCAAGCTCAAAAATTGTAAAATTAGCTGCGTACCAGAGCCACAGAGGTCACGGAGTGTGTGTGATGATCCTTAGCTCATGGATGCATTCCTTTGTCTACCAAATTGCGGGGATTTGTGATGGACAACAGCTCCCAGCAGACCAGGATAAGTTGGTGAGCATGGATGCTCACCTATGGCTGATGGAATTATGAATTATACACACAGATGTTTTGTTCTTTGATTGTGCCATTCTGTTATAACCTACAGTTAAATATGAATCCCATAAGAAAAAAAATATATGTGTTTTGGCTGATCACTTATGTTTCCTTAAAATTGGTTCATACTGTGTATATTCTCCAAGGGTATGCAAACGTTTCAGCACAACTATATCGAAAATTTAGGGTTTTCCCTTTCTTTCTGTCTTAATGGTCACCACAAGGAAAAGGTGAATATTCCAAGTGGAGGAACCCCCCCCTCCCAAAAAAAAATAGAAGGAAACAAAAGCTTAGATTGAGATGTGCCCAATTCACAAACCTGTCACACAAAGATGAGTACATATATTTTT
Organism: Rana kukunoris; assembly: GCA_029574335.1. NCBI lineage: Eukaryota > Metazoa > Chordata > Amphibia > Anura > Ranidae > Rana > Rana kukunoris. The sequence continues at coordinate 75,803,951 of CM056056.1, forward strand.
AAAAAGTGAAAATTATTTTGAATTGAGTCCAATGAGATTTAAAAATTAAAGCCACATAGCTAAAATAAGCATCCTTATACAGTGCCTTGCTAAAGTATTCGGCCCCCTTGAACTTTGCGACCTTTTGCCACATTTCAGGCTTCAAACATAAAGATATAAAACTGTAATTTTTTGTGAAGAATCAACAACAAGTGGGACACAATCATGAAGTGGAGCAAAATGTATTGGATATTTCAAACTTTTTTAACAAATAAAAAACAGAAAAATTGGGCGTGCAAAATTATTCAGCCCCCTTAAGTTAATACTTTGTAGCTCCACCTTTTGCTGCGATTACAGCTGTAAGTCGCTTGGGGTATGTCTCTATCAGTTTTTCACATCGAGAGACTGACATTTTTGTCCATTCCTCCTTGCAAAACAGCTCGAGCTCAGTGAGGTTGGATGGAGAGCGTTTGTGAACAGCAGTTTTCATTTTTTTCCACAGATTCTCGATTGGATTCAGGTCTAGACTTTGACTTGGCCATTCTAACACCTGGATATATTTATTTGTGAACCATTCCATTGTAGATTTTGCTTTATGTTTTGGATCATTGTTTTGTTGGAAGACAAATCTCCGTCCCAGTCTCAGGTCTTTTGCAGACTCCATCAGGTTTTCTTCCAGAATGGTCCTGTATTTGGCTCCATCCATCTTCCCATCAATTTTAACCATCTTCCCTGTCCCATGTTTGACAGTGGGGATGGTGTGTTCAGGGTGATGAGCTGTGTTGCTTTTACGCCAAACATAACGTTTTGCATTGTTGCCAAAAAGTTCGATTTTGGTTTCATCTGACCAGAGCACCTTCTTCCACATGTTTCGTGTGTCTCCCAGGTGGCTTGTGGCAAACTTTAAACGGCACTTTTTATGGATATCTTTAAGAAATGGCTTTCTTCTTGCCACTCTTCCATAAAGGCCAGATTTGTGCAGTATACGGCCGATTGTTGTCCTATGGACAGAGTCTCCCACCTCAGCTGTAGATCTCTGCAGTTCATCCAGAGTGATCATGGGCCTCTTGGCTGCATCTCTGATCAGTCTTCTTGTATGAGCTGAAAGTTTAGAGGGACAGCCAGGTCTTCGTAGATTTGCAGTGGTCTGATACTCCTTCCATTTCAATATTATCGCTTGCACAGTGCTCCTTGGGATGTTTAAAGCTTGGGAAATCATTTTGTATCCAAATCCGGCTTTAAACTTATCCACAACAGTATCTTGGACCTGCCTGGTGTGTTCCTTGTTCTTCATGATGCTCTTTGCGCTTTAAATGGACCTCTGAGACTATCACAGTGCAGGTGCATTTATACGGAGACTTGATTACACACAGGTGTATTCTATTTATCATCATTAGTCATTTAGGTCAACATTGGATCATTCAGAGATCCTCACTGAACTTCTGGAGAGAGTTTGCTGCACTGAAAGTAAAGGGGATGAATTTTTCAGTTTTTTATTTGTTAAAAAAGTTTGAAATATCCAATACATTTCGTTCAACTTCATGATTGTGTCCAACTTGTTGTTGATTCTTCACAACAAATTACAGTTTTATATCTTTATGTTTGAAGCCTACAATGTGGCAAAAGGTCGCAAAGTTCAAGGGGGCAGAATACTTTCGCAAGGCACTGTACTTGTGATAAATTTAGCGAATTAAGTCTTAAAGTGTAACTCCACTCTTGTAGGAAAAATATTGCAAATATAAAATAAATAAACAATTATAGCATACAATTGCTACACTAACCATATTCTAAAGGAATGTAGATCCTAAAACTTTCTTTGTTAGAACACTGCAAGTGCATCAGCTAATAATAAAAACATCACTTCCATTCAGATTCACATTGACTTTGCACATTGACAAAAAAGCAAGCAGCTTTTTCTTCAAAACAGAAACAGGTTGGAATCTGCAACACAGTTTGTTACAATTGTACATGATTACTCAGAGGGAATTGTTTGTTTCTCAACAAAAGTGCACTTCCTTTTTAAATGTCCATTTTCAAATTTCTTCTGCAAGGGTGACCACCGGATATTGCTTGAATTGTATGGTAAACACAGGGCCAGATTCACGTACATTGGCGCATATTTTGACCGGCGTAGCGCACCTCCTTTACGTTAGACTGGCGCAATGTAAAGGCGCAATCACCGTATCCTCGTAGTATTTGCGCAGAAATTTGCGCCGGTGTAATGTAAATTCCGAGGCGTAAGGCGGAGTAATTCAAATTGTGAAGGACGTGGGCGTGTTTCATTGAAATGAGACGTGACCCCATGCAAATGAAGGGCCGGCCGGATCGCGCATGCGCACATGAAGCAGACCATGGTCAGCACCTCTCTGCGCATGCTCACAACTCGGGAACGGCGCAATCAGTGAAATTGGAAGTGGACCCGGGCAACTTAGTGAACTACGCAGAGAGCTTAAATAGACAGACACAAACGCCCTTCCATTGCAAAGGTACATCCCTTTGTATCCCTTCCTATACAGCAAGGTGCTTTTGTTCTGTTGTGTGTTCGCGTTTGTTGCGTTGTGACTTGTCTTTGTGATATTTGTTGACTGTTTGATCTAGTGTTTTGTAGAATCTATTTGATAGTGTTTTTTGGTGACTGGTTGTGAGACTTTTTGGTTGATAGATTTTGGTTTGTTTGTTTTGTTGCTTGATTTTTCCTGCTTGTTTTTGTGAGTGATTTTTGGTGATTGTTTGGGAGAGAGTTGTTGTATGAATATGACTGAGAGGAAGCGCAAGAGCAATTTTTCTTTGGGGGAGAAACAAATTATTGCCCGGACCCTTACCCATTATGGGCGTTTCCTGCACGGCCCAGAGAGTGTCAACACCACCCCGGCCAGGAAGGAGGAGATTTTGCAGAACATTACAGACCAGGTAAATTCATTGGGGGGGGAGACCCGGACACGCGAGGGGATCGTCAAGAAGATCAATGATCTCCAGCGTCTGGTCCGAAAGAAGCTGGCCAAAACGGAAGCCCATGCCAGGGGCACTGGAGGGGGCCCACCATGCCCTGTTAGGCTGACAGCGGAGGAGCGTGTGGTGGCCCAGACCTTTAATAGGCAACAAATGGAGGGCCTGCCTGGCTATGACTCCAGTCAGGAGCCCGTGATGACAGGTAAGGTTTTTTTTCCTATCTGGTGTGTAGCATGTGTGTGTGGGGGGGGAGGGAATATGTGGCAAGTGTGTGGATCCTCCAACCTGTGAATGTTTTGTGTCATCCACAGATGTGCAGGAGGGTGCTGTCTGGTCTGACTGCACCATTCCCGGGACACCAGCCTGATGAGGACCCCCAGACAAGGCCAGAGTCCTTGGAGGAGTTTGAGGAGGAGGAGTTTGAGTTGGAGGAGGAGGTCATGTCAGGCAGTGGCTTGTGGTTTCTGGAGCACTCTTCCCCCCCCAGACTTATCCAGGCATCGGAAACATGACTTCAGGAGGCCAAAGGTGCGCTCCACCACTGCACGTGTTTGGGCGTGGGCTTCATTGTATCTTTCCTCTCCTGGGGTTTGGGGGTTCCTGATAGGAGTCATGAGATGGGGTCCCAGTGCATATGCAGAGTCACCTGTAAGGGAAAAGACAGAAGGATGTTAGTCATGCATGTGCCCCTTGTGATGTGTGCATCATGGGGGGGGGGCAGTCATGCCTGCCACCCATGTCACTCACCAACCAGCCAGGTGTTCCCATACACGTTCTGTTTGAATTCCATTGGGATGGGGCTCTGATTGTATATGTAGCTGTCATGGCTGGATCCGGGGTGTTTGGCACGGACGTGCCATATGAGGCCTTGGGCATCGACTATCACCTGTACGTTGATGGAGTGCCAATGCTTCCGATTGCGGTATATGTGCTCTGTTTCACGGGGGGGGGGCTGGAGTGCCACATGTGTGCAATCAATGGCCCCCACGGTGCGTGGGAATCTGGCAATTCTGTAAAAATCTGTCATTGCCTTCAGCCACAGGTCCTCAGTGGTTGGTTTGATGATTTGGTTGGCCATGCGTCTGAGGATTGCGGGGACAACCTGGTGCACACATCTGCTCATGGAGGATTGTGACATCCCATCCACCACTCCACTTGTTCTTTGAAAAGAGCCACTGGCAAGGAAATGGAGTGTTGCCAGGACCTTGACCAGTGGCTGCACTGCATGTGAGTGGTGTGTTGGGCTTGTGATGTCCTCCTGCAGGGTTGTGGTTAATTCCAGGATGGCATGAGGGGTGAATCTGAAGATGCGATACACCTCAGAATCACTCATGCCAAAGAGGTCTATGCGTGTGCGGTATATCCTCTCCCGTGCCCTCCTCCATGCCCTCTTCCGTGCCCTCCTCCGTGCCCTCCTCCTTCTTTGCTCCTCTAAAGTCATTAGTATAGCTATGAGCAAGGATGCCCCCGGCATGTTGGCATAAAGTTTGTTGTCCAGCAAGTGTGACTGCTCAGCTCCTCACTAACAGTGTTGCTTTAGCTGACATGTAGACGGATTGTCTAATTTTATACCACCTTTTATATGGTCTGCAGCTGTTGCGCACAGCGCGTAGCCTGCGCTGCACCAACTTACTTTTGTGGATCCCCGTAACTCCCTCATTTGCATATTTGAATAGCAAATCAATGGTGTGTCTAGCGCAGTTTTGCGCGGACGGATACGCCGGTCTATCGAAATTACGCCGGTCCAAAAAAAGTAGAATTCATGCGTATATCGTTTTGGGGGTGCGGCGCATCGATACGCATGCGCAGATTTAGACTTACGCCGCGCATCTCCTGTAACGCCGGTATAATGGCTCTGTGAATCTGGCCCACAGTTTTTATCGTGCTTGGGTTTTAACTGACTCACACTAAATTGTTTTCATGGGAATATTGTCTTCAATTTTTTTTTTTTTTAGTTCAAAGAACAAATTGACATATTCCAGCTATAAAATGGTGTAGCCTATTTTGGTACATTAGATTAGGTATTTAAAACTATTTTAATTGCAGTTTATCCCTCTGATATCAAATATAGCATTCCCGTTACCATCAAGATTTTAATCTATTTTTATAGTAGTCCAGAGTTGGTAAATGAAATAATCAGATTATTTTCCGTGTAAAATCCCAGCGTGCAGCTAGAGTATATTTTCCTCACTGAAGCACAACATCAATAAATCCTCTTTTCTAAGTGGAGAGGTGCCCAATGCATTTCACAGCTTGCCTAAATGTTTCCAAAGCAGCAAGCCAAGGTAATAAAGTGCTAGCAGCCAACTACAGGACAGCGGAATTGTTGCCATGTTTACAAATAGAATCCAGTCACAGGTAACAATGTTCATTTGCCGGTATGACACACATAATAAACCCAGCATAGTAATTATCAGTATAACGCCTAACAGCACATTGTAGTGTAGGTTGTTTTAAAGAGAACATATATTTTTTAGTAAAATACAAATAAAAAATTGCTTCTGCAGAACAAAACTAAATCTACAAAATAATAATAATAATAATAATAATAATAATAATAATATATGCACTTGCAAATGGAGTTTACAGTATATGTTCAGCTTATTTTTATAAAGTCACCTTTCTTTAGGGGGAGCTCTAATGGCAGGTCTGATGCCGTGTACACACGGTCGTTTTTTGCGATGAAAAAAAACGTTGTTTTTTAAAACGTCATTTAAATTGATCGTGTGTGGGCAAAACGTTGTTTTTTGTCTTAAAAAAAACGACCAAAAAAAAATTCCAACATGCTTGAATTTTTTGTGTCGTTTTTCAAAACGTCGTTTTTTGTTTCACAAAAAGTCACCGTGTGTAGCAAAAACGTCATTTAAAACGACGTTTTTCAACCCGCGCATGCCCAGAAGCTAGTTATGAAGCGAGCTTCAATGGAAAAGTGTGGTGAACGTAACCTCGTTTTTTGTGAAAAAAACGATGGTGTGTATGCAACATCGTCTTTGAAAGTGACGTTTCAAAAACGTCGTTTTTTACTTCACAGAAAACGTCATTTTTTTTTAATCGCAAAAAACGACCGTGTGTACGCGGCATTAAAGTGTACAACCATTTAATAAAACATTTCATTAAAATAATAGAACTGGTGCGTCAGCTAATCCTGCCATGAAGGTTTATGTTTGGGCACTTCCTGTTATAGAGTGACAACATCCTGTTCTTGTCTCCCATCTGAACTTTTGCACTATCATCATGTTATTGTGAGCTTCTGATATAGACTACAAGTGGAAGTGCCAACGCACATTAGGTAAGAATGTTCCACCCTCTAGAAACCCGCGTGAGAAATATTGTGTAGTGATCACTAGTGTGCATATCGGTAGTAAGTGGAAGAAAATAGGCAGCAGGTGAATGGCAGAATGGGGTTGCAACCAAATATGAAAACAATAATTTTTATAAAAACTAATGGCTAATTGTGTATGATATACTGCTTCATCAAATATGTAGGGTTATTTATCAATGTTTACAAAAAAAAATCGCTCAACTTTTACACAAGTGTTGCTTAAGTAAATGGGTATGTCTTGATAAATATACGCATGCATTTAATTTAGTTAGGAGTTACACCTACTTTAACCACTTACTGACCACCCTATAGCAGTTTTACTGCTACAGGGTGCAGCTATGCGCCAGATCACTAATACATTATCACACACTTCCGCTTCTGCTGTGATTATTCACAGCAGAAGCCAATCTACAGGTGTCAGGCACTTTATGTCTGCCGTCACCTACCGATCGTCGGGCAGGGACTCAGGATGGAGTTCTGCCTATGTAAACAAGGTAGAGTTTAGTTTTGCCAGGGGGGAAGCAGTGGAGTCTGTGCTCCTGCAAAGCAGGGACTCAAATCCATCTCCCCTAGTAAAAGTAGCACACATAGTAAACACAAACACTGGCTAGGCACACAGTTGACCCTTTGCTTGCCCTAGATATTCAACACCTTCCCAATCAATGTCATTAGTACAATGATCGTGCATATTTTTTGCACTGATCATTCTATTGGTTTCACTGGTTTCCAAAAAGTGTCAAAAGTGTCAGTTAATGTCAGATCGTCCACCACAATATCGCAGTCCCGCTTTAGTTTCTATAACGTTTGCGCGGACCATATACAGAAATTGGGATTTATTTTACCACAAATATGCAGCATAATACATATTGACCAAAATTTTAATTCATAAAAATGTTTTATTGGATATGCTTTATAGCAGAAAGTAAAAAATATTGCTTGTTTTATTTTTCAAAATTGTCTGTTTTTTTTTGTTGATAGTTAAAAAAATAAAAACACAGTGGTGATTAAAATACCACCAGAAGAAAGCTCTATTTGTGGGAAAAGTGGTTAAAACTGAACTATGCAGGTTCAACAAATATTTATTCTGATATCTGCCCATCTCTGCCATTCCTATTTGTTTGAAATGCCTCTATTTTGCATAATAAATCCAGAGCACATGGTCTCATGCATCGGGCATTGTATTGCTGGTATCATGCGGTGCTTAGAGTGGTTTTAAACTCCTAATAAGAGGTATCCTACAAAGAAACTTCTATACCTTTATAATAATACTTTAGAAAGGATAGCTTGGATGTAATTGTACATATTAACATGATATACTTACCTCCTGCTGTTCTTTTCATAGATATTTCCTGGAGCCTTAAATGTTGTGCTCTGCTATGGCTTTTCCTTTAATTTTACATTGTTCACAATGGGCACATAAAAGCTCATACAGAAATACCAAAATATGATATGTAATAAACACTCTTATTAAAGGTAATGGTTTTAGTCTCATGTCTACAGCACTACATACATATATTATATATTTCACTTTACACTTTAAGCATGTTCCGTAAGACTGAAAGATGGAATGACATGTAGCTGCTCATCGGTGACATTCGTGAAATTATCAACCGCAAAACGTGGAGAGTGAATGGAAAGGTCTAAGCAGAATGTTCACCTTAAACAAAAATCATTACACGACAAAAGGAGACAAAATACTAGAGAACATTATTGAATGCTTAATAAAGATAGATGTGTTCAAATTATTTCAGCTGTATATAACTCCCCAGAGAGCATTAAAGTAATTGACTGAATTCATTTCTAAACCAATAAAGAAGAAATCTCTTGAACAAGACAGATACAAAAGATTAAAGAAGGCCAAATATTGTACCTCCTGTAAATTAATAAGAAAGGTACTTTTCCCAATTAAAATCTACAGTTATTACAATTCCTGTCATGTTCTAAAGAGATTTAGGTGGCAACATTTCTGCATATTTTAAATACAGATGGTTTCATTAAAGGGAAATGTGTTAACAGCTAAAGTGCTCGTTCCTGTCTGGTGGAAAGCAAAATGTCTAAGCTGCAAAAGCAAAAATAGATAGTTTATGGCATGGCCTACACATGGGGACATGTTTTCTGACATACCATTTACATTTATACAGTGTGCTATAAATATGCATTGATTACTGTAGTGACTGGCAGTGTTAACCACTAGAAGGGGTTAAATGTGTGTCCTATGAGTGTTCCCTGGGGGAGGTGACCCCCTATGTACAAGGGACACAATCGATCTCCTCTGTCCCTGAATGCAGCTCTGGTTTACACACAGAGCTGCACGAGCTCACTTACAGAGCTCGCGTCGTCGTTGCCGCCGGGCACTCGCACGGGATAGAAAGGGACATCACGTCATATGACGTGATGTCAGAACAATGGAGTCGTCTGCCCGCCGTCAATTGACAGATGACAAGTGGTTAATGTGTTAACAGCTAAAGGGTTCCTGTCTGGTTGTCTAAGCTGCACAAATGAATGTCAACGGGTGTGCATACTACAAAGGTAATCCTCTCGGCTCCTCGTACAGATAGAAAGGACTGCAAGGGCTGGGACAGTGATAATAATGGGTGGTTTTAACCACTTGCCGACCAGCCTCCGCAGTTTTACTATGGCAGCATGGCTCGGCTGGGCGAAGCGACATTATATTACGTCGTTTCGCCCTGTGGCCACTAGGGGTGCGCACGCTGCCAGAGGCACATGCCCGCTGCTTGTCAACGGAGACAATGCCCTCCAGGCACGATGACCACCAGGCACCTGCGATCGTTTATGACACAGCAAGATAGTTTGTATGAACAGCGATCTGTCATTTACCCTAGTAAGTCCCATCCCCCTTTCAGTTTGAAAATGCAGAGGGAACACAATTGACCCCTTGATTGCCCCCTTAGTGTTAATCCCCTTCCCTGCCAGTGACATTTTTACAGTAATCGTGCATTTTTATAGCACTAATCGCTGTAAAATTGCCAATGGTCCCAAAAATGTGTCAAAATTGTCCGATGTGTCCACCATAATATCGCAGTCCCGATAAAAATCGCTGATCGTCACCATTACTAGTAAAAAAATAATAATAAAAATGCCAAATATATGTAGAAGAATATATATCAGCCTAAACTGAGGAAAATAATAGTTTTTTTGAAAAAAAATTGGGATATTTATTATAGCAAAAAGTAAAAGATTATGGCCCGGATTCACGTAGCACTTACGCCGACGTATCTCCAGATACGCCGTCGTAAGTACAAATGTGCGCCGTCGTATCTTTGCGCCTATTCCCAAAGCTAGATACATCGATAAATAAGGCTTCAGCCGCCCGCCGTAACTTGCCTACGCCGGCGTATCTTGGGCGCATAGTTATGCTGGACGCATCTGGCGTTCCCATTTTAAATATGCAAATGAGTAAGATACGCCGATTCACAAACGTACTTACGCCCGGAGCATATTTTAAGCGATTTGCATAAGGGTTACATCCGGCGTAAAGTTATTCCTCATATAGGAGGCACAACCCATGCAAAGGTATGGACCAGGGAATGAACGCTGTAGATTTTTACATCGTTTACGTAGAACGTGAATAGGGCTGTGCGTAGGTTCACGTCGTAGGCAGTGTTTTGACGTATCTTAGGCAGTTATTTTGATGTGACTGTGAGCATGCGCACTGGGATGCGTCCAAGATACGACGCATGCTTGGTTCGTTTTTTAGTACTTGTTTGGAGCTCAGCCCATCATTTGCATGGGGTCACGCTTCATTTAAATCATACAGTCCACTTCCAGCCCACTTCCACCTACTTTGACTTACGCCGACGAATATACGCTACGCCGGCACAATGTTGGGAGCATTTGCTTTGTGAATTCCATGCTTGCTCTCAACGTTGCGCCGGCGTAGCGTAAAGAAGATAAGCTACGCCCGCAAAAAGATGCGCCGAGGTACACGTGAATCTACCCCATTGTGTTTTTTTACAAAATTGTCGCTGTTCTTTTGTTTATAGCACAAAAAATAAAAACATGATCAAATACTACCAAAAGAAAGCTCTATTTGTGGGGGAAAAAAATAAAAATTGTTTGGGTACAGCGTTGCACAATTTTCAGTTAAAGCGACGCAGTGTCAAACTGTTTAAAGCGTTCTGGTCAGGAAGCGGGTAAAATCTTTTGGGGCTGAAGCAGTTAACTACCCTAATATTGACTGGAGTAATGGCACTGCTGAAACAGTAAGAGCCCTTTCACGCTGAGATCGTTTTTAGACATTTTAGCACTGGAAATTTTGCCTGTAAGGCCGCGTACACACCATCGGACATATCCGATGAAAACGGTCCGCGGACCATTTCCATCGGATATGTTCGATCGGGAGTTTGATCCGATGGCGTGTACACACCATCGGATCAAATTCCCCGCCGCCGGACGGCGCGGTGACGCGGCGGTGACGTTGACGCCGCCACGTCACCGCCACGTCACCGCACCAGGAAGTTAAACACTTCCGCGCATGCGCCGAATCCATTCGGCGGCGGCGCGGCGGCGGTGGGGGACGACATGTCTGCTGGTAAGTGTACTAACCAGCAGACATGTCGGGTGGACAGATTCCACCGGATAGATTTCAAAGCTTGCTTTGAAATCTGTCGGGTGGACAAATCTGTCCGCTAGCCCATACACACGAGCGGAGATGTCTGCTGAAACGGTCCATCGGACCGTTTTCAGCGGACATATCCCCTCGTGTGTACGAGGCCTAAGGCTACTTTACAGGCGTTATAATTAATATATATACATTACATTCATTTATAGCTGGTAAATTGTTTAGGTAATGGGACATCAGTTACAGATTTGTTGATAATGATTTGATAACTTGTTGATCTTCTTCAGTGGACATAGCTGCTTCTGTAAGACTGAGAAAAGCTCCAGGGAGAAAAAGCAAATAAATGGTTTGGAAGAAGGACGCTGTGAAAAAAGTGTTAGCTGAATAGTTTAAAGAGGCTGTACTGAAATACAGTTTAGAGAAGTAGTAGTGGAATTCGTTTTAAATGGTTACTGGGTCAGGACCAGCTCCCCTTTTGTTTAAGGGTAAAAGGGATCAATATTGAATTGAACATTTTCAGGTGGTTATATGTATGGAGAAGTGTTGAATATACATTTTTTATACCTTCGTCCCATCAATTTTGAAATATGTATTTGGGAGGAGGCTGGGATTTGGACTTTGATAGTAACATATATCAACTGATTACCAGTCAAAATTAAAAAAGTATAAACAAGGGTTTATTACAAAAAACGTATACATAATTTACATAATCATAGAATAAACTTCTTTAGTCATACCAACTATAGAGTGCCTAAAAACATTCTGTCAATATAGATAGAATGTCAACATCATCTAGTTTATATTGAGAAGAGCTCGACATGTTTCTTATATTGTCCGCTTCTTCACTTTGTCAGATGATGTATAAAAGGTTGCCATGAGACTATGAATAAAGAAAAACAACATTAACAAAAATATTACAGTGTGAATACAATCATAACATATCAGATAAAATAAGGGAGGCGTTCATCCCACAAAAACCTCCCTAGAAAAAGGACCACCCATGAAAGTCTCACCATGGGGGGGCGGTGACCAAGGCTCCTGGTAGGTCGGGGTGAATTACCAATCCTGAAGCAGTATCCACATCCGGATAATGGTAATAATAATATTAATAATTATCGTTATTATTATTATTACCATTACTATCTTTTGCTATGAACGCATATGCTGGCCTTGGGTTTTCACAACCTGCTACCTATATCTATCAACTAGGTTCACACCGGATGTGCATACTGCTTCAGGATTTCCTATGTTCTCCGGGGTGGGTTGGTAATTCACCCTGACCTACCAGGAGCCTTGGTCACCACCCCCCATGGTGAGACTTTCATGGGTGGTCTTTTTTCTAGGGGGGTTTTTGTGGGATAAACGCCTCCCTTATTTTATCTGATATGTTATGATTGTATTCACACTGTAATATTTTTGTTAATGTTGTTTTTATTTATTCATAGTCTCATGGCAACCTTTTATACATCATCTGACAAAGTGAAGAAGCTAAACATGTCGAGCTTTTCTCAATATAAACTAGATGATGTTGACATTCTATCTATAATGACAGAATGTTTTTAGGCACTCTATAGTTGTTATAACTAAAGAAGTTTATTCTATGATTATGTAAATTATGTATATGTTTTTGTAAAAAAAACTACTTTATACTTTTCTAATCAGTTGATATATGGTACCATCAAACACCAGCCTCCTCCCAAATACATATTTCAAAATTTTCAGGTGGTTAGTTAGCATTGTGTTTGGTTTATTACTTTTACCCCTTCATGATGGAGGGTAGAACGAATCCTAATGCCTGAACACAATTTTGAAACTTTGACACGTGTTAGCAAAACTGTACATATCATATAAGCGGCCTCACAGAAAATAACCCACTTCAGCGAGGCCACGCGGCAGGAAGGGGTTAAGGTAATATTTTTATTTACTTCATCTTTGTCTGTTTTATTTCATTTTATAAGACCTCATGCACACTTGGTGGCTAGCACCAGTGCATATGTTACCAGTGTTTTGGTTTACGTGGAAGGCTCAGGCTCACTGTCCAGCCCCACTGATAGCAGCCTGTAAAATTAGAGGCTGACAGCTTCTGTGCATGGATGGGACTGGGTGGTGCACCAAGAGCTACTGACATTTAGGGCAGTATGAGCCCAGGGATAAATGCCTGAAATGCAAGCAGTACCCTGTACACTTGTCCAATGCCGGGACCACGGGACGTGTGACGTCTATCATAGACACTGCAGGCTCCAGAAGGTAAGAATTACAATGCGGCCACCACGGCTGAGCCAACGTAGGTCAGAGACAGTGTATGTAAATGTCAGTAGGTCACTACCGTCAGTGTAGGTAGGTCAGTGTATGTAGGTCACTACCGTCAGTGTATGTAGGCTAGGTAGGTCAGTGTATTTAGGTCCCTACCATCAGTGTATGTAGGTCTCTACCGTCAGTGTAGGTAGGTTAGGTAAGTCAGTGTATGTAGGTCACTACCGTCAGTGTATGTAGGTCACTACCGTCAGTGTATGTAGGTCAGGTGGGTTACAGCCCAGCCAAAAAAAAACATGCATCACCACATACCCCCCCCCCCTCGGTTTCCGGCCTTGGACTTCAGGCTGAAGCCCCTGGTCTTTTTGCCACCTAGCAACGCCCCTGGCGCTAGGTCCGGAGAAAGACTTGTGATAGAGCCCCAACAGGTCAGTGACTGTTTCAGATAGGCCTCAGTTTCTTGTATCGTTCCTCTTGGCTCTATTTTGTTGTCCTCCAGTTTGTCGTATAGCCCCTTTGAACTGGCCTGCACAGGCTCTAGATCCTGTTTCCGATCCCTGAGGACTGTGGTACAGCGATTCATATGCACCTCCAAAAGAGAGTGTGTTGAGGCCTATTTATTTTAGTTGTTTGTGGAAAACATCTGAGATTTAGGGGAATGTCACTGTAATCTCCTGGGAGTCATCAGTCAGTGGATAAAAGGCTGATGGGAATCACTGCTGGCTGTCTGTAGAATGATTTGAATCCTTTGAGGGATGTGGTAAGGTAGCTACCCTACTGCCAATAGTGAACTCCATCTTGGAAGCCCTGTAGGAGGAAACTACGGGTTTTTGATTTGCTTGCACTCTGCAGCATCTGTGTTTAGTGATGTAGGATAATAGGGATATCTCTTGATGTATAAATAGCCCTAACAACACTATTAAGGTGCATTATAGGGGAAACATGTCTGCCCAAACTCACTGAGTGCATTCACACTCACAAAATGAATCCTCCTAATGATGCCAGATAGAATAATTATTAATATGCCGATCACTCGCAAGAAAAGCTTGTATACAGGTGACATCAGTTATTAATCAAGAAAGACTTTTGAAAATTTTGAACATGCAGTGGGTGACCAAATCCCTAAATGCGTTATTTATTTACATATGTTTATGTAATTTCACTGAATAACAAGTTGATTACAATTCCCAGCAATGATTTCATCAACATATCTGCTAAAGTCAATGTGGTTTTAATGAACCATAAATTTGATGCTAGATACATGCTCAATTAACTGAGTTTTTGCAGCTGTGAAACATCGAGAAATAAACCCAAAGTGATTCAACAAAAGGTTACAGGCAAAGCTAAATTTGAACCTGTCCAAAACAAACCAGTATCGTTTTCAAGGAACTCTTCCAAATTCAGTTCTTTGTTAGCTTTAACAGAAAATGTGTTTGTTACCCACTACACAAGAGTCATTTATTTTACTTTAGATTTATTTTAGTGAAAGATTGTTGAACAAAAGCACAAAAATGTATCAGACAACTGCTTTAAAATTCAGTTTCTTTGAGTACCATAAAAGGCAAAGCTACATGACTAATTTTCAAATGACCTTACTGCACAATTAAAAACCACCCTCATCTGATGCAATCACCCCTCCAACCAACTGCACTAGCACAATATGGCATACTTACCTGTAAAACAGAACCCTCCAGTGTTGCACTTATACAAAATACAACAAATGTCTGAATTTCACCTTCACCAACCACTATTAAAAAAACAAGTAGCAAACTTCAGATATTGTTCCTGTATCCAAGCAAGGTGTGCAATATGGTGGTATGTCAGGTGCAAGCAGGCAGATACCATTCCCCAAGCTGCCCCATTGAGTTAAACAATGTTAAATAGTACAGTCCATGCCTGGTAGTATCTCCATCATAGGGAAACAGAGGCTTTAGCTCAGGTAGGTGAGGGGTGTTGTTGCTTTGTCCTGACCAAGTGGCCACTGCATACAAAACAGGAAGGGATATGTCCCAAGCGAGGCTGGAGTGCTAACGTGAAAACAGTCAGAGTACATGGGGGGCTCTGACCACCTCCGTAGTATGTCACTCCAATCACCCCACATCACTGTGCCATTAGCATCAGTGTCAGTGTCTCTGTTTAGGTTGCAAGTGGCAAACACCTCACTGTCTGTAAGTGCTCATGGGCAGCGGTCCCATGAGACGTCACGTGCGTGCTGAAGCATTTCGTTAGCCATTCAGCGCTAACTTCTTCAAACCTTCTTAGTAGGCCCTTTTTTCTCCTCCTTTTTCTACTTCTCATTATGGGGTGAAAAATGTCTCCCAACTGTGCTCCAGATATTGATCCGTACAGACACTATACTGGTAATGGCGGTGACCAGTGACTTATAGTGTGACTGTGATTGTGTGGATGGCAATCTAGCACTAACTAAAATTGGCTGGGAGGGAATCTAACTGACTGACATCGCTAGTGATACTAATAATGTTATCAGTGATAGACTTTGCACTGTACTAATGGCACTGGCTGGGAAAGGGTTAATATCAAGGGGCAAACAATGGGTTAACTGTGTGCCTAACAAGTTTAATGTGTGCTGCTTTTACTAACAGATCTGTCTACTTTTTTTCCCTATTTCTCCAAATCAGAGTTTATTTCAGGGAGAAGAAACAGACAGATCGCTGCCTGTGCACACAGAGTTCTGTGTTTTTGTCAACACAGAAATCTATGCTGTGATTGGCCACAGCCAATCAGCAGGTTTCAGCCCAAATCATCAGCTGGAATCTGCTGACAAACTCAGCAGAGGGTGCGTACATGTGTGCCGCCAAATCAGGAAGAACACTGCAAGGTACGAGTATGTCCCAGTGCCTGGCTGTGCCGCCCGTTCGCAGTACATCCACGATGAGTAGGTTGGCAAGAGGTCAATGCTAAACAATCATATTATTTCAAAACCCAATTGTGACTTGTTCCTTTCAATGTAGCGTAGTCTACATACTTTCATTGTATTAGAAATAGCTTATGGACAATTATAGTCCATAATGGTGGTGGGTTTGAAATTTTGACTTCCAAAGGGCAAATGTGAATTTTTGGTATTTTTTTATATGTAGGATATATTTTAAATTAAGAAAGCATTACTAAAAGTAAACATGTCTTATGGTAAAAATTATCTTGCTTACCTTTGCTCCTATAACCTTTTGATCTCTTGGAAGTACGCACATGCATTTATACAGCTTATAATGCTGAAAAAAACTAAAGGCAAAAGAAAGAAGAAACACCATAAATGTCAAAATGTATGTCAGTCCAAATATATTGGTGACAACTGAACAATACTTAAGTAGATATTAGGAATTTTATCAAGGCCTCAATTAATACTTTCATGTTGCCACGAATATTCTTTTCTCTCCGGGAATATTCTTTTATTGCACATGCGCATTTTTTTTCTATTACATTTCTCGCACAATTCTCCCATTATTGATCAGAAAATCGTTAGTTTTTCAACTTAAGCCAGTAATATATAGAACTAAATCTGTAAGCACCTGCCCCGCCTCTCCACCTCATCCAATCAAAAATACGTTTCAGATCTATTCAGAAAAAGCCTCCTATGTTCAAGATAGACCAATCCAGGCTGGACCAATGTACTGTAACTATTTAGAGTTCCACCCAAATTAACAACTACATCCTATCTCCTTCAGTACAATGCATATATGTTCAATTGCCACATCATTATTTTTTTGCACTGTAAATACCTTTTTATTGCGGGGTAAAGTCTGACTTCCTGTTTATCACTCCCATGGGAGTAGGCGTTTCTACTGCTTTCCCTGGTGCCGCACTGTCTCTTGGGAGCTACGTGTCATGCTTCCCAAGAGTCAGTGCGGAACGCCGCCCAGCGAAATCTTAAAGTGATTGCCATCACAATAAGGCGGGAACTTTCGATGACGCCAGTTGTGATGGCAACCAGGAGGTTTACGGCGCTGCTCACAGTAATCACTGAGCATGCGTGGGAATGAGCAGTGAATGCTGGGAGATAAGCATTGACCACATACAGGAAATCAGTGCTTGTGGGCTTCACATGCCCACAAGCAAAATGGAAAATGCCTTGATCACTTTTTAAAAGATGTTCTTGTGCACAAAAACGGACAGCGGATATATAAATACACCAAAACACTGAGTATTGTTTTGTAATGTGGAAAAGAATTGAATGACAAAAAAAAATAAAAAATTATTGGCCACGGGACCTCTGCTAAGAAACACACACAAGGATGATTCACCTGCTGTGATTGTTTGGTGAATGAGAGATTAACTGCTTTATAAATAAGCACCTTGAATAAGGATCATTATTTTCAATAAAGTAACAGTTATTTTGATGTTGAGTCTAATGAGATTTGGAAATTTCGGTCACAAGGTTGAAAATAATAATAGGGATCCTTGTCCTTTTGGAAAGCTTCTTGAACTGAACTATTATCGCAAATGTTTGTAACATTTGTAGAATTTGTGCAGAGTTTTACAGGTCTGTTAATGGAAACACAGGAATATTTTTTTTTAAATAACAAACATGTTATACTTTCCTCCTCTGTGCAAGGGTTTTGCACAAAGTGGCCCAGATCCTCTTCCTCTGGGGTCCCGCAGCGGTGCTCCTGGCTCCACCCTGCATCGAGTGCTCCTTCGGAGACTCGCATTCCAAGGGCACACCCGTGCTGTGTCCAATGACAGACAGCAGGACTCGACCCCGCCCCCGACTCCCGTGTCATTGAATTTGATTGACAGCAGTGGGAGCCAATGCCTGCCCTGCTATTAATCTATACAACGAGGACCTGAGACAGCGGCTGGAGCTTCTGTGCTCATCCATAAATGGAACGATAGTAAGTAAAAGGGGGGCAGCTGCACTACAGAAGATTCTCCATCTTAATGATTAGAATGGACATTAAAGGACACAAAATGGACATTAATAAAAAATGGTGTGACAAAGTGAATAAAAACATTTACATTTTTAAAAGACCAAGATGTAAAAGGTGCAGCAAACATGCTTGTTCCTGTTCACATGGCAGGAACTTTTAGTGGATCACTGGACTAATACTTCTGCATCTTTTTTATCCTCTTTTTTGAGTAATTCATTATTGTGCAAATTAGAATTTGCTGGTGTCTTTTGCACTTGAAATACAGGGGGAATTAGAGAAGAAAGAACATGGCTTAGCTTTGTGACCTCTGCAGCCCTGTCCTTGCTCTCCAGGTCTCAGAGCCCTCACCCAGCCACCAAGACATTTTCCAGAGCAGAGACTGAAGCTTTGCTCTCCTCGTATACAGCTGGTGGATCAAAGCTCCTCTGCTGTACCCTTGACTAGCACACAGCTTGGGGGGGGGGGGGGTAAAGGCAGATCCTATGCAGTCCTCACTCTACTTAAGCTAGCCATAAATGATCGTTGTTTTCTGACAACAGGACTCCTCCTCTGTCAGAATACACTGATATTTAAATATTTACAACATTCCCTTTTGAGATATACTGAAAATGGTATAATTGTGCTAAAATCAACCTATAAAATATCAATCAAACCTACAAGAAATTGTGCTAGTGCAATATAAAACAACCCTAAGTGCATATTACGATCAAAGAGAATAAAAGACCGTCCACAATACAGGAATAAACGGGCTAGTTCAAATCATCAAGCAATCACTGCAGATGGTTCCTGACGTGCAGTATACACTTCTCCATACACGCACATTAATGGAAAGGTACAGGTACTGTGTGACAAAGTTCCAAAAAATGCCTTAGATCTCACGGCTAGGGATGAGCTTCGTATTCGAGTCGAACTCATGTTCAACTCAAACATCGTATGTTCGATCGTTCGTTGAATTATGAAAGTTTTGGGCCGTTCGCGCCAAATTTGAGTTGCGTTTCACAGCCCATAATTCACTGCAACATCGCAGTGCATTGCTGGCTGATGATTGGCCAAGCATGCACTATGACCCGCATGCTTGGCCAATCACAGCTTGCAAAAAATGGAGAGCCATAATTGGCCGAAGCCAGGGTGGCTTTGGCCAATTATGGCTCAGGGTGTTTAGTACACGCCCCACACTATAAAAGGCTGCCTGCAGGTCGGCCTTGTGTAGTGTGTTGCGGTAGTTAAAAGAGAGAAGACAGAGAGAGAGAGAGTGTAATTTTTAGTAGGCAGGCTAGTCAGTTAAAGTTACAGTGTGTAGAGGATATATATGCATCCCAGGTGTTGTATATATATTTATACACTGTATAGTTTAGCTAGATCTGCACTTCCTAATTTACTGGCAGGCAGGTGAATGTGCTAGCTGCAGTATTCTCACGTGGTGTACTGCCTGTGTCCTCTGCAGTGTGCACCTAAAGCTACGTGGTGTGTACAGCCTGTGTCCTCTGCAGTGTGCACCTAAAGCTATGATGTGTGTACTGCCTGTGTCCTCTGCAGTGTGCACCTAAAGCTACGTGTTGTGTGTACTGCCCGTGTCCTCTGCAGTGTGCACCTAAAGCTACGTGGTGTGTACTGCCTGTGTCCTCTGCAGTGTGCACCTAAAGCTACGTGGTGTGTACTGCCTGTGTCCTCTGCAGTGTGCACCTAAAGCTACTTGGTGTGTACTGCCCGTGTCCTCTGCAGATTGCACCTAAAGATACGTAGTGTGTACTGCCCGTATACTATAGACACCCAGCAGGTATAATATTTAAAGGAATTTATTTTATTTTTTTACCTTTTTTTATATCATTAAAATCATTGAAAAACCGTTGAAAAACTTTTTTTCCATTGATACATGTTCCCTGGGGCAAGACCCGGGTTCTCAAAGACATTTTACGACAATAACTTGCATATTAGGCTTTAAAATTAGCACTATTGAATTCGAACGTTCGAGTCCCATAGACGTCAATGGGGTTCTAAATGTTCGCGCGAACGGTCGGTCCGTGCGAAGGTTCTGGTGCGAACCGAACAGGGGGGTGTTCGGCTCATCCCTACTCACGGCTCTCAGAGAAAACAGGAACAATAGAAAATAGCGCAATATGCTAGTACTGGTAACTAGGGTTGTCCCGATACCACTTTTTTAGGACTGAGTACAAGTACGATACTTTTTTTCATGTACTCGCCGATACCGAATACTGATACTTTTTTAAATGTGTCCCCAAATGCAGCCATGTCCCCCCACATATTGCAGCCATGTCCCCCCACATATTGCAGCCATGTCCCCCCACATATATTGCAGCCATGTCCCCCCACATATATTGCAGCCATGTCCCCCCACATATATCCAGCCCCACATATTGCAGCCATGTCCCCCCACATATTGCAGCCGTGTCCCCCCACATATTGCAGCCATCTCCCCCCACATATTGCAGCCATGTCCCCCCACATATTGCAGCCATGTCCCCCACAGATGCAGCCATGTCCCCCATATATGCAGCCATGTCCCCCACATATGCAGCCATGCATGTCCCCCACATATGCAGCCATGTCCTGTCCCCCATATAAGCAGCCATGTCCCCCCATATATGCAGCCATGTCCCCCATATATGCAGCCATGTCCTGTCCCCCATATTGCAGCCATGTCCCCCATACCTAGTAGTAGATGATGCCGATGCCACCGCCGCCGCCGCTGCTGCTGCCGCTGCTGCTGCCTTAATCCCTGTGCAATACAGCGCGCATTACAGGCATCTTTCGTTTGAATTCTTGTAATGCCCGCCGCACCGTGGATAGACACTCCCCTTCTCGGGATTGGACATATCCGTCCAATCCCGAGCAAGGAGGAGTGTCTATACATGGCTCTGTGCAAAGACACTCCCCCTTGCTCGGGATTGGACAGATCCGTCCAATCCCGAGAAGGGGAGTGTCTATACATGGCGCGGCGGGCAATACAAGTATTCAAACGAAAGCTGCCTGTAATGCGCGCTGTAATGCATGGGGATTAACGCAACGGCTTTGCGGTATGCGGCGGCGGCGACGGCTTTGCCGTATGCGGCGGCGGTGGCAGGGGGGGAAGTATTCTATTCAGGCATCGGGGGCATTTGCGGGAGTACAAGTACTCCCGCAAATTCTCGATATCGGTCCCGATACCGATACTGGTATCGGTATCGGGACAACCCTACTGGTAACTGAAGCTATACAGTATGTGTTGCACTCACATGCACCCAGCGGGGTAATGGCGCATAATCCGATCAGAAAATGGTACAGGTCAAAATTAAGAGAGTGAGAAGGATCCATCACAATTAAAGAAATAACCATGACAGTGTCATAGATCTGGCTGGCGCTGCTCTCAATTACAGCGGATGACGCGCCGCGCCGGGGGGCGGGGCCAAGTGATACAGTTGGCGGCTATGGCCGCCGCTGTATCACGGGAGCGCGCTCGCAAAAGCTTTCCACCGTGCGAACTCCCTCGCATTAAGGTGGAATGCTTTTGTGAGCAGGACCTGAGACAGCCGCCGAGGTACCCTAGAAGACAGCTTTCTGGTGCAAAACGGGCTGCACAGTGGAGGTAAGTATAACATGTTTGTTATTTTAAGAAAAAAACAATTCTGACTTAAGTGTTGCTTTAAGGTTTAGAAATTTGAGATTTCCCCTGCTACTTGTATAGGTCAGATTGCTGCTATCTTTATCAGGTTTTTCATATCTGTAATCAGATAAATTCAGAAAAAAATTGCCAAAAGACTGAGCCAACATGTTACCGCACCAAAAGCCAAAGATTCTGCCCTGAGAGTGGATGTGCCAAAGAGAGTAAGTACTGGGGCATTTGGAGATGTCATCTTGCTATACTGCTTTGGGAATCATTCCATACCCCGCAAGGAGTGGAGCTACAGCTGAAATAAGAATAGTAAGGGTATGATTTTTGGAAAGAATTGGCAGCTGATGACGTCTTCCCTTTTGTCCCTGCACCAGCATAGATTGAAAGGGTTTATGTAGTGATTATACTTGAATCAAATAGGACTGCAGTTTGATGGAAACAAGAAGTGGTACAATCACTACATTTATGCAAACGGCTTTTATAAAGATTTCTATTTTTTGTTTGTCTATTGAATAATCTGAGTAGCTGCAATTCACGGATTTCATAAAGGTAGTTTTTCTTTTCATTTTAAATACAATCTTACCGTTTAACAATTTCAATCTGTAGAATGAATTTGAGTAGATGTATGTCATGGGTCTAATCAAGATTTCATAAAGATACTTGTTTCTTGCAAAGAAAATAAAAAAAACTTTTTCTGTAAATTTTGTTTTTCCCTTGAATTAATCTGAATAGATGTAATTCAAATGTAAATGAACTGGTAAATAACAGGTTGCGGTTTCATACAAGATTAAATAATTTCAAATCCCATCTTCAGTCTTTCAGAACTATCTTCTATAAAATTAATACATTTTGCTATCATTTTTACAGCTGCATTGTTAAGAATTGACATGTTTAATACTTTAAACTGCTCTTTCAAACTTTCCTTTGCGATGATAAGAAAATATCTCTATCTCTGTGACACGCAATACATCACTGCTAGATACTGTCTCAAAGCAAACTTATTTTTTCCAATACTATGCTGTCAGATGTATCTTCCAAAGTGAGCCATAAAAGAAAAGCAAAGAGATTTATTTAACAAGGTGATTTTCTTGCCACATTTTTAAGCGTTCAAAGCCAATTACATCATCTGAACTTTCTGCTATGCTAGGTACATAAGCAAAAAGCTACTATGAATCAGTGTGCTTGGGGCATACAGACACATTTTTATGGCAACTAACCATTTGAAAGGGTGAAATATCACAACTTACTATTTTCCTAGTGGAGAAATCATGGGGGTCAAAAGGGGTAAAAGCATTCAGAGCCAAGTTTTGAATCAGCATCACTGGCTATAAATATGCCAAAAGATATGGTTGGATAAAGTAACTAATGCAGTTAAAATAGTTTAGGTTGCTCAGTGAACTAGTTCTTAAAATACTGATGTGACTAATGTGCATAATGGTTATTTTTATATAAGGGACCTCAGCAGATGCCCGTTTATATGTTGAAATCTAATGCCCCGTACACACGATGAGATTATGGGACGAATGATCGTCCGTTTTTTTTTTATGTCGAATCTGATAAGTTTACTAAAGTCACGAAAATTCTTGTATTACAGAATAAAAATTTAGAAGTGATGTCATGTGTTGTAATGCATTTGTATTGAATTTTTGAACGACAGCTGTACTGATTAAACGAAAATAGTACGATCTGGCATTCTACGAAAAAAAATTCCGTGCATGTCTGATAGAATAATCGGCTTTTAGAAAGCTCTGATCTAACGACCCGATTATCGTATGATCGCTTCTAAAGCGCAATTTTTCGTACGATTTTGGGATCGTGTGTACGGGGCTTAAAGGGGCTGTAAAGGAAAACATTTTTTTTCATAATATGCATCCTTTACCTGCAGACATTCCTCTTTTCACTTCCTCATTGTTCGCTTTTGCTCAGAAGTTGCTCTATTTATTCTTTGTTCTGTTCACTTCCTGCTTGTCTGATTTACCTGACCACCGTGAAGGGAGACTTTACTGCGGTGGTTATTAACGAGTTCGCCCCCTCCTGGGAACTACATCTGTGCGGCAGGATGCTCTCTACGCGTTAGAGACTTCAAGGAGGTGTGAATTACTGGGAGTGCCGCAATTCATACTGGGAAATGTAGTAAGGAGCAAGGAGAGCAGATTCCCTACAGGCTGACAGACTGGTAAGATGCCAAACCAGCAGGGACTGTGCCCGATACCAAGGGAGAGACGCCCAAGGCCACCAAACATAGACCACAGCAAACTTGTATTGCTGCAGCAGAGAGACGGGAGAGACCCTCTTCTTCCCAACACTGATCATCAGAGACAACGAAAGAAAGAAAGGAAGCCCCTTTCACAGTGATGGTTCGCAGCTGCACCACAGGGACTCAGCATCCACCATTCACATTGTTAGCAGAAAATGAGTCACTGGAGACAGGATATTAAGTCTATCACAGCCATACAGCACCTGTGCCATACCTATTCAGCATCTATACCACATCCATAACGCATCTATACTGCGCCTATACCAACTTTATAATGCATTAAACCAAACCTTACCGCATCTGAACCACATCCACCCTTGCATCTTTGCCAAGACTATACCATACCTATACTGTACCTATACTGTATGCAGGTTAACTGGGACTGCCGTTAAGTGCACTGACGATCTTAAAGAGCCCCAGGATTAGCCAGTAGAAGAACATCTCAAAGGACTGCCCCTCCCTTTATACTTATGCTGCAAGCCCTTTTGTTCCCCTGCCCCCCCCCCCTACTACCAATCACTTTTTCTTTTGGACAGTGCATACCCAGTCAGTCTGGGACTAGCATCGCCTTCATAAAATGTGGTCTGGAAGCATTGTTCCAGCACTCAGTAGATTAAGCTTCATTACTGCCCACTGCTGCATTCTAGGTGACCTTGCTACTGTTTATGCTGATCTGGACTTCAAGTGTCATGGTACTACTGATCGCTCTGCATGCCAGATACAAGTCCAAAGGAGATTGAAGGTTTGCAGTCCAGGGACCTCGGCTGTGGAACCCTCTGCCAACCACCACTCGATTGGAGTTGGACCACTTGGCCTTTAGGAGAAGGATTAAAACCCATCTCTTCTGAGGTCAAAGGGGTTTCATTCACGGAATGGATATATCGCCCAGAGGCGATTCAGTTCGCATGTGCTGCGCTATATACGTTTTTTACTCACTCACTCACTATGCTTCTTTACCCACCATATTATAACATATTATAACAATTTATAAATGTTACCTTTACTAACTGATTCAGTGCCTGTTTTTTTGGACATGGTAGTATTAATGGTCACCAGATATTATCTGTGATTTTTGTGGTAGTGCATGCTTTATAGACTCAACTTTTAATGTGTCAGAGGGGCTAAAGTTCTCATGGAGGTCGAGGCAAAGAGCAGAGCACCCATCTGAACCAGCAGCCCCTAGCACTACATGTTATAAATACTCATGTCAATCATATAATAAATTAAGACCGTTCCAGCAATAAGCTACTGTATACGGCTACAAGTGCAGTGGATTTTTTATTTTATTTTTTCCCATGTGCAAGAGGCCTAAAAAAACAATATATACTTCAAAACTTCCATCCTACCTCAAAGAAACAATGGCACTGCATAAAATTATTTAATTTTAAGGACATAATAATAGGTTGTTATAGATTAGAAATTAAAAAAATGTACACATACCTAATTTTAAGGTAGTCAATTATATCTTTAGCTTGTTCAACACTAAAGAAAGAGAGCTTCCCCTTAGTCTTCATTAGGCTGTGTCCTATTCCAGCCATGGCTCTTGCCAGCTCAGTTATATTTTCGTCTAGGGATAAGTGTTTGGCTGAAAAGTAAAACAAATCATGGATTAATTGTAAATCTTTATCCTTAAAAGAGATGTATGGCTTTAAAAAAAATAAACAATCATACTCACCTAAATGGCTGCAGCACTGATCCCAGCCGGGTCGGTCCCCCACCACCTCTAAGACAGAAAACTGAGCGATCAAAGGCTCATTTCTTAGTCTTCAACCTATAGAGAGCTGGTGACTGTCAATCACCAGCTCTCTGCTCTGCCCCTCCAGCACTCACTAGAGCATTGGGCTGTGAAGGTAGTGGGAACAGCTGGCTCAATCTCTGAGGGGCTCGCTGAGAGGCTGAGCTTGATTCCAGTAAATTCCGGCCTTTCCTGAGCCTGAGTGGCTGTGTGACAGTGGGCTTTAGCCTGCTGTTATCTGAAAAAGGGTTGCAGGAGTGCAGAACTAACTGCATCCTGATCTGAGGAGTCTCAATTTCAGCTGCGACATTCAGATAACTGGGCCAGAATTTGACATAAACAACATGAAAGCACGGATTCATCCTGCCTTGGTGTGGGGATATTTTCTTGGTACACTTTGGGCCCCTTAGTACCAATTGAGCATTGTTTAAATGCCGCAGCATTATTTAAGTATTATAGATTCATGCATTCATGAATATTTGCTTTACTAACACTGAACAGTCAATCAGATGCTAGGATTTTCCCATCACTTTCAGTCCTGGCGAAAATGGTCACCAGGACAAAAAGCGAGTGAATCACCCCAGCAGGGACACAGACAACAAAAAACCTTATGAGTTTTCCCATTGCCTACACTAGCCAAAATAGAAATGGCTTTAGATGCACGTTATTGATTTTTATTGGAGCTATGACTATATTAACCACCTCAATACCAGGCACTTTTACCCCCTTTCTGCCCAGGCCAATTTTCAGCTGTCCCACTTTGAATGACATTTGAGCATTAATGCAAACAAACCCAAACAAAATTTGTATAATTTTGTTCACACAACTAAAGCTTTCTTTTGGTGGTATTTAACCACTTGACCACTGGGCACTTAAACCCCCTTCCTAATCAGACCAATTTTCAGCTTTCGGTGCTCTCACAATTTGAATGACAATTACTCAGTCATACAACATTGTACCCATTTGAACTTTTTGTCCTTTTTTTCACACAAATACAGTAGGTGACTGGGATATTGTGTCAATCTCGCTCCCTTTCTCGGCGAGATTGAGCACTTGCGAGCTCCATCGCGAGAGCCAGCGCCGAGCTGGCTTGCCGCGATGGAGAGCGAGCGCGTCATAGAAGCGACGGGGATCCGACGCGGATTCCCGCCAATTCTACACGTGGGCGGAGTTTGTTATGAATCCTGAACGAGAAATCCCCGCCGGATTTAAAAAAAAATCCGGCATGGGTTCCCCCCTCAGGAGCATAACGGGCCCTTAGGTCTGTTATGGGTTGTAAGGAGACCCCCCCCCCTACGCCGAAAAAACGGCGTGGGGGTCCCCCACAATCCATAACAGACCCGTATCCAAAGCACGCCGGCCGGCCGGTCAGGAAGGGAGTGGGGGCGAGCGAGCGCCCCCCCCCCCCTCCTGAGCCGTACCGGGCAGCATGCCCTCAACATGGGGGGGTTAGGTGCTCTGGGGCAGGGGGCGCACTGCGGCCCCCCACCCCAGAGCACCCTGTCCCCATGTTGATGAGGACAGGGCTCCTTCCCGACAACCCTGGCCGTTGGTTGTCGGGGTATGCGGGCGGGAGACTTATCGGAATCTGGAAGCCCCCTTTAATAAGGGGGCCCCCAGATACCGGCCCCCCACCCTAAGTGAATGAGTATGGGGTACATCGTACCCCTACCCATTCACCTGCAAATAAAAAGTGTAAACACAAATAAACCACACAGGGTATTGAAATATTTTATTAGTTGGCCGCCGGGGGGGGTGTGTATGATCGCTTTTAGAAAAGCGCCCCCCTCCGGCGGGCTTCTGTGGGGGGTGGGTGCCGCCGTCTGGTTCTCTTCCGCCACTCCGGTAGGTACCACGTGCTACCTACCGGAGCATGATGGGACTGCGACGTCACAAGACAGGCCTATATATTTCGCTGCGAGCCGCGCGCCCGGCATAACAGCGGAAGGAAGCGTCGCGTCAACATCTGGAGAGCAGAAGAAGAAGAGGAAGAAGAAGAAGACGCCGACGTCGCAGAAGAGGGGACCGCCGCCGCTAGTAATTGAGCTAACACACGAAGATAGCGGCGGCGAGTCCTGAAGAAGAAGAAGACCCCCGGAGAGCGGAGAAGACCCCCCGGAGAGCGGGAGAAGACCCCCGGAGAGTGGGAGAAGACCCCCCGCCGCCGAAGACGTCGCAGAAGAGTGGGCCGCTGCTTGCTGTGGGGGCACTCGACAGGAGGAAGGGGCCGGGAGCAGCAAAGAGGGAGCGAGAAGAAGAGGATCCAGGCTTTCCTGTGCAAATCCACAGCACATGTTTGTTATTTTAAAAAAAAAAAACACGAGACATTACAATCACTTTAAGTATTGGATATGTACGAACTATTTTTGGAGAACAAAGATATCTTTTAATGTCACTTTAAATGGCAAACATTCACCTCTCATGCTTTCTAGCTTTATAACAGTAAAGCCTACCTCAACATTGACAACTTGTAGTGTGACTATATAGAGTGGCCTAATAAACAAACACCTTAAAAACAGGGTAAGTTTTGAGCTGGATAATCACATAAACACACTTTGGCTGAAGAAGTAACTAAAACAGATGACCTGAAATGTTGTCACAAAGTATTCTAGCAGACATGAGATATGCGCTGATTGTACGGAACGTTCTGCAATTTCACCTCATACAGCTATGCATTTGTGCAAAGGGCTGCAATAAATCAGGATCATAACTCATAACTCAAATTTTTGTTACTATTAGCAATAATATGTTTTATGTACATGTAGCGGCTTGCTCTTTTTGAGCCAGCGCTGCTGTAAATTTAGAGAGGAGTCTGAGAGTTAGTTTACTCAGACATGTGTGATTTGTGCAAATTTGGCTTCTGTTCCAGCCATGGCTGTGCTGTGAGTGACCACTATTGTTTGCCTGGGGCATAGTTTGACCCAGTGCTAATGGAGAGGGGCAGGTGAGGGGCAAACAAAGATGCTGCGCAACGTCCTCCTTATCAACTAATGATGCCATTGGTTGTTTGTGCAATGGCGGCTTTAACCCCCTGAGCGGTATTCCCGAGCCACACTCGGGTTTGCCTCGCTGGATGCAGGAAGAAGACACTTACCTTTTCCCTGCGATCCAGCGATGTATTTCCCCAATGTACGGCGGCCGGATGTCCACCCGATGCACTGTGTTCCTCTGATTCCCTTCCCTGCGAGCGTCGCAACGCAGGGGGGCGGAACAGGGGGGGGGTGGTGCCAAATTCAAACAGTATAAGTGATGAAAACACAGTAAAACACACTGATACAATTGGTTTACAATAAAAAATAATATACAGTGACCTTTTATTGCCCCCCAGTGCTTTCTCCAGTGCCCTTGTCTGCAGATTTACTGTACCTGTGTCTGTAAACTGCACAGCGACCATGGAATCAAAGTGCGCCTCTACCTCAAAATCGCTATGCGACCTGCTTGAAAAAAGCGACAGCGATACGGAATTGCCTAGCGATGTGTGGACTTGGTGCGCAAATGATTGTGGTACGGAGCACGTAGTGCCCCCAAGATTTTCCATTTACAGGAGCACCTGGGATCAAAGTGGACGTTGAGGATGAAAATCCCTTGGAATACCTCCAACTTTTTTTGACGGATGAAGTGATCGCCAAAATCATTTTGGAGATGAATCGATACCAGGACAAACAAGCTGCTACCAATCAGCGATTTTCAAGGCGCAGAAAATGGGAGCCTGTAACCAGCGACGACATCTGGAAGTTTCTTGGCCTCATAATTTTACAGGGAGTGGTGGGAAAACCCCTGCAAAAATGGTATTGGACAACAAATAATTTATTAGCCACACCTTTTTTTTTGGAACCATCATGTCAGAGTACAGATTCATTGATCATGAAGTATTTGCACTTTGAAAATAATGAGGACTTTGATGAGCGTTCTCATCCAGCTCCAAAGCTGAAAACAATTTGGGAGATTTACCAGATTATTTTGCAGAATTTCCAGCGGACCTATATTCCTGAGAGAGACATTATCATCGATGAAAGTCTCATGGCCTACAGGTAGGTAGGCTCAGCTGGATACAGTTCATCGCATCAAAGCACTTTATGCTGTGTGAATCCAGCTCTGGGTACATCTGGAATGGCAACCGCTTTGGTTCTTTCCTTGATAGAGCCCTTGCTGAACCAGGGCTACTGTGTCACCACAGACAATTTTTATACCTCCCCAGAACTGTACGAGTTCCTTCTTCTAAATAAGATGGATGCTTATGGGACCGCGAGGCCTAACCGGCGTGACATGCCGTCAGCATTTGCCAAGAAAAAGCTCAGGAAAGAAGTAGCTGCATGGCAGAAGGGGCAAATGATGGCACTGAAGTGGCGGGAAAAAAAAGACGTTTCCCTATGAGTACAGTCCATAACACCCCGACCGTCATGGTACATACCAAAGGTAGAAAGGATGTTATGAAGCCACAAGTTGTGTTGGACTACAACTACACTATGGGAGGTGTGGACAGGGCTGACCAGGCCATGACCTTTTACCCAACGATGAGGAAGCAGCAGAGAAAATACTAATACAAATAAAAATACAAATAAAAATACCGACATCTTTTGGAACAGTGCCTCTGAAATGTCATCATTTTTTGGACCACATTCCACTCACTGAAAAAAAAACAGCACCCACAAGGATGTTTGTGGTTTGCTGCTCCAAGCGCGATGACAGCGGAAGAAAAATTTGTAAAGAAACGCGTTTCTATTGTCCCGACTGCGACGTTGGACTGTACCCTGCTTTAAAAATGTTCATACCCGAGACGTTTACTGATTAATGATATTGCACCCTTGTTTGACCCCCCAAAAAATCTGAGTTTTTGAATATATTATTTACTAAAATGTATTGAATAAAAAGTATTGTTATTACTACATTATTATTATTTATTATATTATAATTTATGATTTTGTGTTTCAAACGTTATCAAAGTCTACTAGAGACTCTGGTTTGGACAGATTTAGGTGAGTTATTCCTAAGAATTACAGGCCTGCAATCTAAAACGCCAAATTTCCATGTAAAATAATGGTACCGCTTTCAGCGCCTAAAATTGGAAAGAATCATACCACCAGGGAGGTTAAGGTTGTAATGATGCACTATGTTCACTGCTGTGGCGACAGATTCATAAAGAATTATCACTAGTTCTCAGGTATGCAAACTGGCAGTACTAAACTGATCGATTAACTAATCGATTAACTGTTTTCCAAAACAGTTGGATTCAAGGCATGCCATGAATGATAACTGGTACAGTTACTTGTCAAGCCATCACATGTGCAGCACCATGGCAACTGCAGATCAAACAGAGGCTTAGGCCCATTTCACACTAGGGGGATCCGTTGCAGCGGAGTCCACCAGCTCAGTGGGAGCGCTCTCAGTGGATCTCCGCTGAGCAGGCGATTGACAGGTCCCTCATGGCTCACTGAGCATGTCCGTTTTGATCAAATCTCACCCGATCCGATCCGCTATAGACGGATGGCGACGTATAGCCATCCGTCTGATTTTAGCGGATCGGGTTGGATGTCAGCGGACATCTCTTTGCTGACATCCGACACTCCATAGAGATGTATGGAGCGGCCGTTCATGTCCGCCGACAAAACTGACAGGCGAGCCTGAATAGTCCAACTGTGTGAAAGGGGCCTAAGATGGCAGCTTCCTTGGCTATATAGATTACAAGGGTTTAGTTCCACTCTAAGAGTAACTCTGAGTTGGCGTATAGAGAAACTCCAGTGCTCACAGTACATGTGCCCTAATGCTACCTGCAAAGGGCTCATGAGCTGCTAGGGCACCAAAGGCTGCTAGTACCTAATGACTAATTGCTGGCCCCATTCAGATGGGAGATTTCCCTGCCAGCAGCTGAAAGAAAACAAAGGGATGGTGATTAGGGTGACCACGTGTCCCGCATTTTGCAGGTCTGTCCCGGGCACCTTCATTCCAGGACAATACAGTGTCCCGGAATGAAACTGACACAGCCACCCCCCGAGCCAATCCGATGCCCCCAAAAAAGGCCGCCACATCACCGCTTTACACACCGACAGTACTTGTCCTGGCCGGAAATGCCTGGAGGAGCACAGTCCCCTCCCCCTGCTTGTGATTTGAGAACTCTTAAATCCCGCCTCTTGTGTCCAATCACTGTGCTGTGATTCGTTACAGCACAAGTTGATTTTTGGGAAGGAGGGTATCCCTGAATGGTAGTTTGGAAAGGTGTTCACCCTAGTGGTGATGCTGTCTGATATCTTTGTCCAGTATGTGGTTAATGATATCAGCCAGCACCTCCACCTCCTTTCTTGTCCTCAGTTGTTGCCTGGGACCAGGGATGAGTCTTTTGTTGCAAGGATGCTGTTGATTGCAGAGCCAATGATGTCCTAGCCAACAAGGGGCTAAACATGCACTGAAGACAGAATGTCGTGGTAGAGGAGCTTTCAAGCAGAAAAAACCCTTGATGTGCCTAAATGCGGTTTTCAGGTGTTTCAGTTTTTCTAGTGTTTTGGGGAAAATTCTTATAAATGCAAACATGCCTAAACATGTGTACAATGCTCCAAAGGAGTGTTTTTTATGAAATTCTACTAGCTGGTGTAAACAATATGGGTTCATATATCTCCCATTTTCTCTTATATCAATAAAAAAAAAAAAAAATATGTGAAAAATATCTGCGCTAACTTAAATATAAAGAAGAAAGCTGCTAGCACAATATGTGGATAAGACAATGTTCCGTTCCCTGGGAACATGTCTGGCACGCATCGGTTCCTCTTTCTACTATTGTTGCGGTGGCGCGCATGCGCGAGCATGTCCACCGCTGATCACCCCGGGAGCTGGATTTTGTGCTTCTCTCTACCTGCAGGTGAGTGCAGACTTGCTGTGCTGGAGCACGACCTCTTTACATTTTCAAAGCTGACCCTCTAATCTCGCGATCGCGCTGGGCATGCGCGGTCGGCGATGTGAGGCGGAGGGGGCAATGATTGTATTCAGCTTTGCTGGCCTATCATGGGCTTCTGTGTAATTTGGTCTGTCTCTATTTATTGTGCGTGCATGTGTCACAGGCCACGCCTCTGAAGATATCCTGTTGGATGAAACGTGTAAGGCTGACCTGACACATGTACGCTATACTCCATGGAACCTTCTATGTTTTTTTGATGCCTGTTTACTCGTTATGTTTGTAAGTACATTACAATAAATTGCGTGTTGCTTTCACATACGGGCTTCACTATTGTGTTTCCTCTCTGCATTACTTGGTTTCCCTTTGTGCTGATGAATGCAATATACATCTTTGGATCTGTTTGAGTTGTGGATGTCTTCTTACCCTTGATGTGGTTTGTGGATTATTATTTTCCGAGTAGAAGTGCGACTGCCATTGATCCCTGCATTATCTATATGCCCATAATGATTTTGATCTGGTAAGCAGTTTGACTGCACAGGGTGTGGTGTGTCTCCATATCTGCACACTGAATTATTGGTGAAGGTTCTTCGTTTTCAAAATTGTGAACACCTTAAAGATTTCTTATATACTCATTTGGACACTGTTTTATTTCATTAATAATTCCTACAGCGCTGCACTTTTGAACTTTAATAAAATAAAATTGCTAGAAACAAGAACTTTCACTGGCTATTAGCACATATGCATAAAAAAAAACCATAAAAGATACTATGGTATTTAAACTGTATGTGTATTTTCAATGTATAGGTGATTGCACACTTACTTTCAATATTCTCCATGAGGAAATGTAACAGCCCAATTAATCCGGTCAACTGCAGTGAGCTAAACTTGTTCTCTTTTCCCCAACAGAGTCCAGATACATAGTAATCCACCAGTATGCCTTCCTTTAAGTTTGTTTGAGTGTCTTTAAAGCCGAGAAACTCTTCCATTATCCTGAAAATAAAAATGTACTGAGGTTCTGAACTACATTTCACAAGAAAATCTTTAATATACAAAACAGGGCTTAAATCGGACAATTTGTTTTTTAGTGGTTCTGGATATATAGGTGCATCTCAAAAAATGTGATCATCATCAAAAAGTTAATTTACTTCAGTAATTCAATTCAAAAAGTGAAACTCATATATTTTATATAGATACGTTTCATATTTGAAGCTTTTTGTTTATTTAATTTTGATGATTATGGCTTACAGCTAGGGGAAACCCAAAATGTAATATCTCGGAAAATTTTAATATTACATAAGGCCAATAAAAAAATATTTTTAATACAGAAATGTTGGCTTACTGAAAAGTATGTCCATGTACAGTATAGTATGCACTCAATACTTGGTCGGGTTCTCTTTGCATGAATTACTGCATCAATGCAGCGTGGCATGGAGGCAATCAGCCTGTGGAACTGCTGAGGTTTTATGGAAGCGCAGGTTTCTTTGACAGTGGCTTTCAGGTCATCTGCATTGTTGAGTCTGGTGTCTCTCATCTTCCTCTTGACAATACCCCACAGATTGTCTATTGGGTTTAGGTCAGGCGAGATTGCTGGCCAATCAAGCTCAGTAATATCATGGTCATTAAACCAGGTATTGGTACTTTTGGCAGTGTAGGTAGGTGCTGCTGGTAAATGAAATCAGCCTCCTCCAGACTCTGGGAACTTGATATCCAAATGAAATGCAACATTTTCCACAGTCTGTGACGATTTGGGGAGCCATGTCATCTGCTGGTGTTGGTCCACTGTGTTTTATCAAGTCCAAGTCAGCGCAGCCCTCTACCAGGAAATTGATTTTGTGCTTCCTGCTACTGACCAGCTTTATGGAGATGCTTATTTCATTTTCCAGTAGGACTTGGCACCTGTCCACGCTACCAAAAATACTAATACCCGGTTTAATGATCATGGTACTTTATTGGCCAGCAAATTTGTCTGACCTAAACCCCATAGAAGAAAAAATAAGTGCAGCGCTTGTAAACGTGAAATTGCGTGAAGCAGTTTACACAAATCCCATCCAAATGGGTGAGATTATAATGAGTGATCCAAAAAACACAATACAAAAATGTACAGAAAGGATGATGAGACCCTTTGGAATGCAAACAGTGAAGTATAAAATATAAAATAAGGAGGATGTCCTTCAAAAGACAAAGTATAAATACAGGTGGGCCTTCATATGAAACACTCCTGTGGAACACTCCTGTGTTACTGGAGATTCGAATGGTATGCGTGATCCACTTTAATGGGCATGCAGGATAATCAAACTGATAAATTAAGAGAATGGGTACTCTTACCGCATAAGGTGGACACATATGCCGGGAGCACTGTGTCAGATGCGCTTGTGAGAGCTCCTCGGATGGATGGCTCTATGGAAGATGATGGTTGGAGGAATTGTAGATCCTTGCCAGGGATCCCAAGGTCCAAGGAAGAGAGTGGCTCCAGGCTTTCAGATGGAACAACACTTGTAGGTATCCATATAAGAGACAAAAAAACTCCACATGGTGTAGTTTGTTTGAAAGGGGAAGACTTTATTAGGCTGTTAAAACACAGAGCAATAAAAACAACAAAAAAGGAGAAATGCCAGTACTCTGGAAAGGATCTGGCACATGTGATCACATGAATGTAAAAAGAGCGTGGTAGTTGGGTATAAAAAAGCTATGTACCCGACATGTTTCGAGCTAATGCTCATCGACAGGGGCAATCAATTTGTTTGGATAAATTACACTAATTGGCTATGCCCACTGGTGTCTGCAGGAAACCACATTAGTCATGCCTGTCCAGCCATATAGTCATTAGATTGTGTACATTCATTGGTGGAATGTAGGTGGGTGTCAGCCCATTGCTGTGTGTCATAAGTATAATATAAGTATAATGGGCTGACACCCACCTACATTCCACCAATGAATGTACACAATCTAATGACCATATGGCTGGACAGGCATGACTAATGTGGTTTCCTGCAGACACCAGTGGGCGTAGCCAATTAGTGTAATTTATCCGAACGAATTGATTGCAGCTGTTTTGAGACACAGTGAATTGTCTTTTCAATATATATATGGCGTGGAGTGGGTGAAGGAGCCATGCCCCTGTCGATGAGCATTAGCTCGAAACATGTCGGGTACATAGCTTTTTTATACCCAACTACCACGCTCTTTTTACATTCATGTGATCACATGTGCCAGATCCTTTCCAGAGTACTGGCATTTCTCCTTTTTTGTTGTTTTTATTGCTCTGTATTTTACCAGCCTAATAAAGGCTTCCCTTTTCAAACAAACTACACCATGTGGAGTATTTTGTCTCTTATATGGATACCTACAAGTGGTGTTCCATCTGAAAGCCTGGAGCCACTCTCTACCTTGGACCTTGGGATCCCTGGGAAGGATCTACAATTCCTCCAACCATCATCCTCCATAGAGCCATCCATCCGAGGAGCTCTCACAAGCGCATCTGACACAGTGCTCCCGGCATATGTGTCCACCTTATGCGGTAAGAGTACCCATTATCTTAATTTATCAGTTTGATTATCCTGCATGCCCATTAAAGTGGATCACGCATACCATTCGAATCTCCAGTAACACAGGAGTGTTTCATATGAAGACCCACCTGTATTTATACTTTGTCTTTTGAAGGACTTCCTCCATATTTTATATTTTATACTTCACTGTTTGCATTCCAAAGGGTCTCATCATCCTTTCTGTACATTTTTGTATTGTGTTTTTGGATCACTCATTATAATCTCACCCATTTGGATGGGATTTGTGTAAACTGCTTCACGCAATTTCACGTTTACAAGCGCTGCACTTATTTTTTCTTTATTGTTTACTCACAGGTTGTTTCACTGTTAGTGCTGGCAGCTCTACTCCATATTTTTAGCAGCGCAACTTTATTTTGTTTTGTTTCTAAACCCCATAGAGAATCTGGGGGGTTTTGTCAAGAGGAAGATGAGAGACACCAGACCCAACAATGCAGATGAGCTGAAAGCAACCATCAAAGCAACTTGAGGTTCCATAACACCTCAGTAGTGCCATAGGCTGATCTCCTCCATGACACGCTAAATTGATGCAGTAATTCATTCAAAAGGAGCCCCCGGACCAAGTATTGAGTGCATACTATACTGTATAGTTGTGGCCAAAAGTTTTGAGAATGACACAAATATTAGTTTTCACAAAGTTTGCTGCTAAACTGCTTTTAGATCTTTCTTTCAGTTGTTTCTGTGATGTAGTGAAATATAATTACACGCACTTCATATGTTTCAAAGGCTTTTATCAACAATTACATGACATTTATGCAAAGAGTCAGTATTTGCAGTGTTAGCTCTTCTTTTTCAGGACCTCTGCAATTCGACTGGGCATGCTCTCAATCAACTTCTGGGCCAATTCCTGACTGATAGCAACCCATTCTTTCATAAATCACTTCTTGGAGTTTGTCAGAATTAGTGGGTTTTTGTTTGTCCACCCGCTTCTTGAGAATTGACCACAAGTTCTTAATGGGATTAAGATCTGGGGAGTTTTCAGGCCATAGACCCAAAATGTCAATGTTTTGGTCCCCGAGCCACTTAGTTATCACTTTTGCCTTATGGCACAGTGCTCCATCGTGCTGAAAAATGCATTGTTCTTCACCAAACTGTTGCTGGATTGTTGGAAGAAGTTTCTGTTGGAGGGTGTTTTGGTACCATTCTTTATTCATGGCTGTGTTTTTGGGCAAAATTGTGAGTGAGCCCACTCCCTTGGATGAGAAGCAACCCCACACATGAATGGTCTCCAGATACTTTACTGTTGGCATGACACAGGACTGATGGTAGCGCTCACCTTTTCTTCTCCAGACAAGCCTTTATCCTGATGCCCCAAACAATCGGAAAGAGGCTCATCGGAGAATATGACTTTGCCCCAGTCCTCAGCAGTAGTGATGAGCGGAATACGCCATATTCGATTTCGCGATATTTCGCAAATATTTTGAAGAATATTCGCGAATATTCGTTAATATCGAATATTCGTGATATTTTAATAAAAAAAAAAATTGCGAATTTTCGCCAATGCGAATTTTCGCTAATGCAAAATTTCGCGATTTTTTTTTTTTTATAAAATATCACGAATATTCGATATTTACGAATATTCGCTATATTTTATAAAAAAAAAAAAAATAGCGAAATTTCGCATATGTGAAAGGATGATGAGACCCTTTGGAATGCAAACAGTGAAGTATAAAATATAAAATAAGGAGGATGTCCTTCAAAAGACAAAGTATAAATACAGGTGGGTCTTCATATGAAACACTCCTGTGGAACACTCCTGTGTTACTGGAGATTCGAATGGTATGCGTGATCCACTTTAATGGGCATGCAGGATAATCAAACTGATAAATTAAGAGAATGGGTACTCTTACCGCATAAGGTGGACACATATGCCGGGAGCACTGTGTCAGATGCGCTTGTGAGAGCTCCTCGGATGGATGGCTCTATGGAAGATGATGGTTGGAGGAATTGTAGATCCTTGCCAGGGATCCCAAGGTCCAAGGTAGAGAGTGGCTCCAGGCTTTCAGATGGAACAACACTTGTAGGTATCCATATAAGAGACAAAAAAACTCCACATGGTGTAGTTTGTTTGAAAGGGGAAGACTTTATTAGGCTGTTAAAATACAGAGCAATAAAAACAACAAAAAAGGAGAAATGCCAGTACTCTGGAAAGGATCTGGCACATGTGATCACATGAATGTAAAAAGAGCGTGGTAGTTGGGTATAAAAAAGCTATGTACCCGACATGTTTCGAGCTAATGCTCATCGACAGGGGCAATCAATTTGTTTGGATAAATTACACTAATTGGCTATGCCCACTGGTGTCTGCAGGAAACCACATTAGTCATGCCTGTCCAGCCATATAGTCATTAGATTGTGTACATTCATTGGTGGAATGTAGGTGGGTGTCAGCCCATTGCTGTGTGTCATAAGTATAATATAAGTATAATGGGCTGACACCCACCTACATTCCACCAATGAATGTACACAATCTAATGACCATATGGCTGGACAGGCATGACTAATGTGGTTTCCTGCAGACACCAGTGGGCGTAGCCAATTAGTGTAATTTATCCGAACGAATTGATTGCAGCTGTTTTGAGACACAGTGAATTGTCTTTTCAATATATATATGGCGTGGAGTGGGTGAAGGAGCCATGCCCCTGTCGATGAGCATTAGCTCGAAACATGTCGGGTACATAGCTTTTTTATACCCAACTACCACGCTCTTTTTACATTCATGTGATCACATGTGCCAGATCCTTTCCAGAGTACTGGCATTTCTCCTTTTTTGTTGTTTTTATTGCTCTGTATTTTACCAGCCTAATAAAGGCTTCCCTTTTCAAACAAACTACACCATGTGGAGTATTTTGTCTCTTATATGGATACCTACAAGTGGTGTTCCATCTGAAAGCCTGGAGCCACTCTCTACCATGGACCTTGGGATCCCTGGGAAGGATCTACAATTCCTCCAACCATCATCCTCCATAGAGCCATCCATCCGAGGAGCTCTCACAAGCGAATCTGACACAGTGCTCCCGGCATATGTGTCCACCTTATGCGGTAAGAGTACCCATTATCTTAATTTATCAGTTTGATTATCCTGCATGCCCATTAAAGTGGATCACGCATACCATTCGAATCTCCAGTAACACAGGAGTGTTTCATATGAAGACCCACCTGTATTTATACTTTGTCTTTTGAAGGACTTCCTCCATATTTTATATTTTATACTTCACTGTTTGCATTCCAAAGGGTCTCATCATCCTTTCTGTACATTTTTGTATTGTGTTTTTGGATCACTCATTATAATCTCACCCATTTGGATGGGATTTGTGTAAACTGCTTCACGCAATTTCACGTTTACAAGCGCTGCACTTATTTTTTCTTTATTGTTTACTCACAGGTTGTTTCACTGTTAGTGCTGGCAGCTCTACTCCATATTTTTAGCAGCGCAACTTTATTTTGTTTTGTTTCTAAACCCCATAGAGAATCTGGGGGGTTTTGTCAAGAGGAAGATGAGAGACACCAGACCCAACAATGCAGATGAGCTGAAAGCAACCATCAAAGCAACTTGAGGTTCAGTATTTGCAGTGTTAGCTCTTCTTTTTCAGGACCTCTGCAATTCGACTGGGCATGCTCTCAATCAACTTCTGGGCCAATTCCTGACTGATAGCAACCCATTCTTTCATAAATCACTTCTTGGAGTTTGTCAGAATTAGTGGGTTTTTGTTTGTCCACCCGCTTCTTGAGAATTGACCACAAGTTCTTAATGGGATTAAGATCTGGGGAGTTTTCAGGCCATAGACCCAAAATGTCAATGTTTTGGTCCCCGAGCCACTTAGTTATGACTTTTGCCTTATGGCACAGTGCTCCATCGTGCTGAAAAATGCATTGTTCTTCACCAAACTGTTGCTGGATTGTTGGAAGAAGTTTCTGTTGGAGGGTGTTTTGGTACCATTCTTTATTCATGGCTGTGATTTTGGGCAAAATTGTGAGTGAGCCCACTCCCTTGGATGAGAAGCAACCCCACACATGAATGGTCTCCAGATACTTTACTGTTGGCATGACACAGGACTGATGGTAGCGCTCACCTTTTCTTCTCCAGACAAGCCTTTATCCTGATGCCCCAAACAATCGGAAAGAGGCTCATCGGAGAATATGACTTTGCCCCAGTCCTCAGCAGTAGTGATGAGCGGAATACGCCATATTCGATTTCGCGATATTTCGCGAATATTTTGAAGAATATTCGCGAATATTCGTTAATATCGAATATTCGTGATATTTTAATAAAAAAAAAATTGCGAATTTTCGCCAATGCGAATTTTCGCCAATGCGAATTTTCGCTAATGCAAAATTTCGCAATTTTTTTTTTTTTATAAAATATCACGAATATTCGATATTTACGAATATTCGCTATATTTTATAAAAAAAAAAAAATAGCGAAATTTCGCATATGTGAAAGCGAAAATGATTGCGAAATTTCGCTATTTTTTTTGGATAAAATATCACGAATATTCGATATTTACGAATATTCGCTATATTTTATAAAAAAAAAAAAAAAAAAAATTGCGAAATTTCGCGAATGCGAAATTGATTGCGATTTTTTTTGCGAAATTTATTGCGAAATTTGAAAAATACGAATATTCGAAATAGCGAATATTCGCCGCGATATTCGAGAATACTCGAATATACAATATTCGTAGCGAATATTCGCAATGCGAATATTCGTGAGCAACACTACTCAGCAGTCCATTCACCATATTTTCTGCAGAACATCAATCTGTCCCTGGTGTTTTTTGTGGAGAGAAGTGGCTTCTTTGCTGCCCTTCTTGACACCAGGCCATCTTCCAAAAGTCTTCGCCTCACTGTGCGTGCAGATGCGCTCACACCTGCCTGCTGCCATTCCTGAGCAAGCTCTGCACTGGTGGCACTCCGATCCCGCAGCTGAATCCTCTTTAGGAGACGGTCCTGGCACTTGCTGGACTTTCTTGCGCACCCTGAAGCCTTCTTCACAAATGCAGTGGAATTTTTTTTATGGGATTAAGTTCATTTTCATGGCAAAGAGGAACTTTGCAATAAATTTCAATTCGTCTGATCACTCTTCATAACATTCTGGAGTATATGCAAATTCCCATCTCAAAAACTCAGACTTTGTGAAAATTAGTATTTGTATCATTCTCAAAACTTTTGGCCATGGCTGTACATGGACATACTATTCAGGAAGCCAACATTTCTGTATTCAATGTTTTTTTTTTTTTTTCATTGATCTTTTGTAATATTCACATTTTCTGAGATACTGAATTTTGGGTTTTCACTAGCTGTAAGCCATGATCATCAAAACTAAAATAAAGAAATGCTTGAAATATATCACTCCGTGTGTAACGCATCTATTTAAAATATATGAGTTTCACGTTTTGAATTTAATTACTGAAATAAATTAACAATTTGAAGATATTTTAATTTTAAGAGATGCACCTGTATATGGAAATGTGATCAGCTTAAGGAAAATAGTCTAATGCCGCGTACACACGGTCGTTTTTTGCGATGGAAAAAAACTTCGTTTTTTAAAACGTCATTTAAATTGATCGTGTGTGGGCAAAACGTTGTTTTTTGTCTTCCAAAAAACGACCAAAAAAAAATTCCAACATGTTTGAATTTTTTGTGTTGTTTTTCAAAACGTCGTTTTTTGTTTCACAAAAAGTCACCGTGTGTAGCAAAAACGTCGTTTAAAACGACGTTTTTCAACCCGCGCATGCCCAGAAGCTAGTTATGAAGCGAGCTTCAATGGAAAAGAGTGGTGAACGTAGCCTCGCTTTTTGTGAAAAAAACGATGGTGTGTATGCAACATCGTCTTTGAAAGTGACGTTTCAAAAACGTCGTTTTTTACTTCACAGAAAACGTCGTTTTTTTTCATCACAAAAAATGATCGTGTGTACGCGGCATTAGGGTCTGTTCACAATAGCGGCAACAGAAAATAGGCTACTAATGTGTGCTAAAGCTATACTGTTATAAAAAAAAAGTTAGGAAACAACTAAACATACAAAATAACACAGTGATGTACTGCAGTGGTTCTCAACCTTATGGAGACCAGGGACTGGTAATTTCTTCCAAAACCTTCCAAACCATAACAGTACAAAAAAGTTTATAATCACATAATAAAAGTAGTATGAGAACGTAGATGAAATGCTGGAAGGCTCTGGATGGAGCTGGGTGTCAATGTTGGGGGGGGGGGGGGAGTCTGCTCAGACTTGGTAGCCCTATAGCCCTGTAGGGGATGAGGTTTCTAGAGGGGGCTGGGATGGAGATCAGAGTTTAGGAGACATTGTTAGGCCGCGTACACACGATCGGTCAAAACTGATGAAAATGGACTGAAGGTCCGTTTCATCAGTCCAAATCGATCGTGTGTGGGCCCCATTGGTCAGTTATCCTTTAGTCAAAAAAAGAGAACTTGCTTTAAAATGTAACCGATGGACGCCTAACCGATAGGTCAAAACCGTTCGTTAGTACGCACGACCATTGGTTAAAAATCCACGCATGCTCAGAATCAAGTCGACGCATGCTTGGAAGCATTGAACTTCATTTTTTTCAGCACATCGTTGTGTTTTACGTCACCGTGTATTGGCACATTAGACCATCAGTCAGCTTCATCAGTTAACCAATGAAAACGGTCCTTCAGACCATTCTCAATGTATGGGCTGATCGTGTGTTTTGGAGGCACTGTGGGACACTGTTGGAGTTTGAGGGCACCATCAGGGGGCTGGTGGCACTGTGGAAAGCTGGGGGGGTCACTTTGGTGAACTATGGACAGTGTCATCTTTTTTGATATCAAAGGAGACAGGAACAACAAGCGCCCAGAGGCGATTAAGTTTGCATGTGCTGCGCTATATAAGTTTTCATTCATTTATTCATTCATTCAGTGTGGGGGATGCAGGGCACTGCAGGCAGTAATAGGAGGTTAGCTGGGAAGCACTGTGGTAAGTTAAGAAATGTGCAGCTGGCTGGCATGCTGAAAGGAGGGAAACCAAAGCCTAGCACTGTGTCACGTAGTTTGATGCTCCCAAAAGTGACAGTTTCCCAACTGAGTTCAGAGTGGTGCAATTTGGGTACTTTTAACATGCATTATTCTTCTTCCCTGGGGACAGTGCATTTTGGTAGAAAATTTACAAAAGAGATGGAACACATGAGGTGCAACTGCCCCTGTAGATTAAAATCCACTGATCAAGGCTGCCTAAGCTAAGAACTCAGGAGCAGCATTTTATATTCATAATAATAAAATGCATAATGTTATTTGGTAAAGTTCTGATAGGCTCTATTGATTCATGTTAAGTGTGGATTTTGATAATAGATCTACTGTAGAAGTGGATTTCTTAATGTACCTCAGTCAACTTATGATTACATGATCAATGTACATGAAGCTTTGTGAATTTAAATATGTAAATCAAAACTTTTTTTGCAGTTTAGGATAGAGTCATAAGGAGTTAGAGCCCCTGTCAAGTTTCTATTGCTCCCTGTGTCCCTGTTGGGTAGCTTTAACCACTATACTGTATTTGTCTTGGTGACCAATGTCACTGAGACAAAAAAGTGATGTCAAATCCAAAATTTTACAAGTGTCACCAGAACAGAAGGTATAAGTAATTCTTCCAACTGGGACATGTGTTCCTGCGTCCAGGAGTGGCCACCACACGACAGCCATCTTTCTGATGCAACATTAATGCGGCAGGGCCTCATGGAGGGGCACCTACATGTAGCTTGGCAACATGCAGAGTGGCAGGAGACTCTGTTATAGCCTTAAATGTAGGTACAAGTGGTAGTACAGAGTTTACTACCACTTTAAGTCAGATTTTTTACAATATTTTTTATTTATTCTATTTTTTTTCACAGCTCTGACCCCCTGAAGTCTCACTTTTGATACAGAGACAGGTATTGAGGACAGAGATTCCACAGTCCCTTTCTCCATAAACAGATGATTCTCTAAATCATCAGTGTTCATACAGTGTGACTGTCCCAGCTCATGGGGCCCCCTACTGGCATTGGGTCCCTCGGGCAGTGCCCGAGAGCCATAATGGTCAGTCCACCCCTGCCTCTATCTAAGAGGTGGATTTTCTCTATCCTGTTGCGTCCCTGCAACAGGACGTTAAGGGAAATCTCTTCAACAGGTCATAGACAACATGAAAAAAAACCTGACAGGGGTATAACCCTTCTATACTTTTTCCAAAACAAAAAATATACTATACTGTTCATACACTGAGGCTGCGTACACACGACCAAATATATCTGTTCAAATCGGTCTGGCAGACTGATTTGAACAGATATGTCTGCTGGCTGTTTTGGTTTGATCGCTG
This sequence comes from Rana kukunoris, assembly GCA_029574335.1. Classification (NCBI taxonomy): domain Eukaryota; kingdom Metazoa; phylum Chordata; class Amphibia; order Anura; family Ranidae; genus Rana; species Rana kukunoris. Next base: position 75,848,297 of record CM056056.1, read on the forward strand.
TAGACACGATCAAACCAAAATCCCCACCGGCAGACAGCGCGGTGACGTGGCGGTGACGTTGACGCCGCCACGTCACCGCACCAGGAAGTAAAACACTTCCGCGCATGCGTCGAATCCATTCGACGCATGTGCGGGCAGATATGTCTGCTGGTTAGCGTACTAACCAGCAGACATATCGGTCCGACGGGTTCCCAGCAGACAGATTTTAAAGCAGGCTTTAAAATCTGTCTGCTGGACAAATCCGTCTGCTCGCCCGTACACACGATCGAATCTGTCTGCTGAGACGATCTGTCAGACCGTTTCCAGCAGATAGATTTGATCGTGTGTACGCGGCCTAACAGTGTTCTTAGACAGCATTCCTTTCAGCAACAGGATACAGTAGATGTTTTCATAATGTGTGTAGGCATTAGAGGTTTGTCCTCACATATACTAATTCTGACATGGTCTGTGTTCCTGTGTGATTCGGTGTGGTGCAATATTCAGGCCATTCATATGAATAGGACAAAATTGCACTGAATCGCACTAAAAGCAATGCTTTGAATGCTGTTTGGCAGTGGCGGCCCGCACGGGCGCCGCCCCCCCTCCCGCAGTCACAAAAAAACGGGCCCTTTAAGAACTTTTATTCGGCTAAAATGTCATTTTAAAATGTCATTTTGACATTTTAGCCGAAGTTCTGGCGGCCGTCTATAGAGGGCGCTGCAGCGCCACCCCCTCTCGCAAATAACACACGTTCAATGCAATGCATTGAACGTGTGTTATTCTTGCCAGCTGCCTGGTCTATTCATATAACCAGACATGGGTCGCCGGTTACCTGAATAGCGGCAGCTGGTTGGCTGAGGGGAACTGCCTATCAAAGCCAGCGGCTCTGATAGGCTTTTTCAGTACCGCCCTCTGTCTCTCGGAAGTCTATGCTCGGAGCGCAGGCAATCTGTGGTCCTTGCATTAGACTGACAGCCGTTTCAGCCAATCAGGTTCCCGGATTCTGGTTATCAGGAACCTGATTGGCTGAAGCTTCTCCACGGCGGCAGAAGACATTGAGGGAGGACATGGAAGCATCAGGTAAGTGTTTTTTTTAACAGGGAAAGGGGCATCATGGGGCACAGTGGCATCATGGGGCACAGTGGCAGCATGGGGCACAGTGGCATCATGGGGCACAGTGGCATCATGGGGCACAGTAGTGACAAAGGGCACAGAGGCGACAATGAGCACAGTGGCATGGGGCACAGTGGTGACAATTAAAGGACACAGTGGTGACACTTGATGGCACAGTGACTCCATATGATGGCATGGCACAGTGGTGACAATTGATGGCACAGTGACTGCATTTGATGGCATGGCACAGTGGTGACAATTGATGGCACAGTGACTGCATTTGATGGCATGGCACAATGGTGACAATTGATGGCACAGTGACTGCATTTGATGGCATGGCACAGTGGTGACAATTGATGGCACAGTGGTGGCGTTTGATGGCATGGCACAGTGGTGACAATTGATGGCACAGTGGTGGCGTTTGATGGCATGGCGCAGTGGTGACAATTGATGGCACAGTGGTGGTGTTTGATGGCATGGCACAGTGGTGACAATTGATGGCACAGTGGCTGCATTTGGTGGCATGGCACAGTGGTGACAATTGATGGCACAGTTGCTGTGTTGCATGGCACAGTGGTGACAAGTGATGGCACAGTGACTGCATTTGATTGCATGGCGCAGTGGTGACAATTGATGGCACAGTGGTGGTGTTTGATGGCATGGCACAGTGGTGACAATTGATGGCACAGTGGCTGCATTTGGTGGCATGGCACAGTGGTGACAATTGATGGCACAGTTGCTGTGTTGCATGGCACAGTGGTGACAATTGATGGCACAGTGGCTGTGTTTGATGGCATGGCACAGTGGTGACAATTGATGGCACAGTGGTGGCGTTTGATGGTATGGCACAGTGGTGACAATTGATGGCACAGTGGTGGCGTTTGATGGCATGGCACAGTGGTGACAATTGATGGCACAGTGGTGGCGTTTGATGGCATGGCAGAGTGGTGACAATTGATGGCACAGTGGCTGCATTTGCTGGCATGGCACAGTGGTGACAATTGATGGCACAGTTTCTGTGTTGCATGGCACAGTGGTGACAATTGATGGCACAGTTGCTGTGTTGCATGGCACAGTGGTGACAATTGATGGCACAGTGGCTGCATTTGGTGGCATGGCATAGTGGTGACAATTGATGGCACAGTTGCTGTGTTGCATAGGACAGTGGCTGCATTTGATGGCATGGCATAGTGGTGACAATTGATGGCACAGTTGCTGTGTTGCATGGCACAGTGACTGCATTTGGTGGCATGGCACAGTGGTGACAATTGATGGCACAGTGACTGCATATGATGGCATGGCACAGTGGTGACAATTGATGGCACATTGACTGCATTTGATGGCATGGCACAGTGGTGACAATTGATGGGCACAGTAGCTGCGTTTGATGGCATGGCACAGTGGTGACAATTGATGGCACAGTGGTGGCGTTTGATGGCATGGCACAGTGGTGACAATTGATGGCACAGTGACTGCATTTGATGGCATGGCACAGTGGTGACAATTGATGGCACAGTGACTGCATTGGCGTTTGATGGCATGGCACAGTGGTGACAATTGATGGCACAGTGGTGGCGTTTGATGGCATGGCACAGTGGTGACAATTGATGGCACAGTGGCTGGCATTTGGTGGATGGCACAGTGGTGACACACAGTGGTGACAAGTGGTGATGGCACAGTGGTGCATTTGATGGCATGGCACAGTGGTGACAATTGATGGCACAGTTGCTGTGTTTGATGGCATGGCACAGTGGTGACAATTGATGGCACAGTGGCTGCATGGTGGCATGGCACAGTGGTGACAATTGATGGCACAGTGCTGTGATGCACAGTGGTGACATGATGCACAGTGGTGACAATTGACAGATGGCACAGGCACAGTGGTGACAATTGATGGCACAGTTGATGGCACAGTGGTGACAATGGCACAGTAACTGTGGCGTGATGGCATGGCACAGTGGTGACAATTGATGGCACAGTGGTGGCGTTTGGCATGGCACAGTGGTGACAATTGATGGCACAGTGGCATTTGGTGGCATGGCATGGTGACAATGATGGCACAGTGGTGACAATGGCTGATGGCACAGTGACTGCACAGTTGCTGTGTTTGATGGCATGTCACAGTGGTGACAATGATGGCACAGTGGCTGCATTTGGTGGCATGGCATGGTGACAATTGATGGCACAGTGACTGCACAATGGCACAGTGGCACAGTACACATGACTGCATTTGATGGCATGGCACAGTGGTGACAATTGATGGCACAGTGACTGCATGGATGGCATGGCACAGTGGTGACAATTGATGGGCACAGTGGTTTGATGGCATGGCACAGTGGTGACAATTGATGGCACAGTGGTGGCGTTTGGCATGGCACCGTGGTGACAATTGATGGCACAGTGGTGGCGTTTGATGGCATGGCACAGTGGTGACAATTGATGTCACAGTGGCTGCATTTGGTGGCATGGCACAGTGGTGACAATTGATGGCACAGTTGCTGTGTTGCATGGCACAGTGGCTGCATTTGATGGCATGGCACAGTGGTGACAATTGATGGCACAGTTGCTGTGTTTGATGGCATGGCACAGTGGTGACAATTGATGGCACGGTGGCTGCATTTGGTGGCATGGCACAGTGGCTGCATGTGATTTTTTTTCGTTTGCGCCCCCCCCAAAAAATTTTGAGCACCAGCCGCCACTGCTGTTTGGTAAACATGATGAAACATGGCTTTCCTACTCTACATTCTGGTGTGAACAAGTACTAAAAGTGTGTTTTCTGTCAAACCAGGGTGACCACATAATGATCAGAAAGTGGCCGGTCCCTGTTGGAGCAGCTGAATTTCGATTGTGGCCAGCTTTAAGCTGAACTTGTAAAAATGAATAAGGCGTACCTCTGTATGTCATCTATGTCTTCATGTTCTAAAAGCGTATTTATTTGTGACTGAGAAAGGAAATCCAGCTTTACAACATCCTCCATTTCATCATGAAGATTATGTTCCTGTTCATAAAACATAAAGATAATATAGATATATTGTTTAGTCAAAAATGTGACGAAACATATGGAAAACAACCAAAGACATTGCTGGGAGAAGCAGCAGAGGAGAACCCAAATGCGTGTAGTGCACTTCCTTCTGGATGCCCCTTGTGCTGTGAATGTTTCATACAGTTGGGGTTTTCCCTTTCGTCTGAATGCTACGTGCACAAAGGATGATCTCCCATGTTTCCTCGAAAACTTAGATCTGCCTATTGCCTTCCCAGATTGGAGACTCTGCAGTACGATTCTGCTTCCACAAAGACCCAACCACTGGCATCACGCCTCTTCCAGATCCCACAAAAGGATCCACATGGGTAGTCGGACTTAAGACTCTGCATCACGGTCTCAAACTTGACTACTCCTTTTGACTTTCATATTGTATGACCATCAACATTCTAGATTTGAATGTTGGGCTTCTCACCACCTTCACGATCAACAGTCAATAGCGGTATATGGTTTGATCGGTCACCTGAGGCTCCTGGAAGAAAAAGGCCCTGGCTGGGTGTTAGTTTCAGGGAACTCCTGTGAGACGTTTTGCACACAGACCTGCGCAAGCGCATAACCTTTGCCATAGAATGGCAGAGCTCGCAATTGCAGGCACGTATGCGCAGAGATACGAGCATGCACGCGCACGTACGAGCCTAATCCCATTTGGCGCCAGACAGCCTATTTAAAGGGAGTCTGGGCTCTTGTGCTTTGCTGACTGATCTTCAGCTGTGTCCCTGAATCCTGCTCTGATCCTGTGTGTCTTCCCAGTATTCTGACCCGGCTTGCTCTTGACCTTGGCTCTGTGTTCTGTTCCTGTACTGATGCCCATCCCTGACCCGGCTCCGTTCCTGACTCTGGCTCTGTCTATGCTTTGGTACCTCACTGCCTGCTTGCTGACAAACCTGGCTATCCCTGAGACCTTGCTCCTGTCCATGTCCCTGCTTGCTGTTAACCCTCGGTTACCTGCCAGGATGTTACCTGTTATTGCGCAGCTCATCACAGTCTGCTCCAGGCCACTTAACCCTGCCAAGCTGTTCTCCCGGGACCTCCTGCTCCAAGCACTCGTGTCCCTCTTGTCCTTCGGCTTCCTCTGTATCACCTTCAGCGGAGCCAGGACAGGAGATATAAGAGAGGCCAACCTCATCAAATCAGTCTCCCACCCGATCCCTGACAGTTAGCCACAAGCTTCAAAGCTTGTTCAGCTGGTAAGCATGCACTCTCTGTGGTGGTGGTGATTCACTTTGTCTTAAAGTCACAGGAGAAAGTCACTATATTTATCCCCCTATTCTTCCACTGAAGGATCTTTCAAGATTTCCCCATTTCATTGGAGGACCTTTTATATGTCACACGACACACTCATTGGGACTTGTTTTAATTTTTATATATACGTTTTTTTTGCATCTTATCATTGGGTCACATGTCAGTTTCAGAGTGCAGCTCCTTATGTATATGTATATATAAAACAAGTATATATGTACATACACATGAGGTGTAGCCAGATTTCTTTTTTTTAATGTTATGCCCTGTACACACGATCGGTTTGTCTGATGAAAAAGAACGGATGGATTTTTTCATCAGATATCCGATGAAGCTGACTTTCATCAGTCTTTCCTACATACCATCGTTCTCACTCTTGATTCTGGAGAACTGGTCTCACTATGATGGATCTGTTACATCCAGAAGCCACAGAAAGCAAAGCTGTCCCATGTAAACACCAAAGGTTTCTGTGTTTACAAGTGAAAGCAGTTAGCAGGTGCAGAATGTGAAAGATGGAGGTGGTGGAAATGGAATGGAGTTCCGCCACGATCTGGCTGCAAAATTGGACAAGGTCATCTAGATCCCAGGGCGAACATGCCAAACTGCGCCCTCCCCAAAATGTATGAGCATTATGTGTTGGCAAAAATCCTGTCTCCCCAAAACAGAAATTAAACGCTAATTTGCATGCTTATCCCTAAGCATAAACCCCCCTCCTCCCAGGACACATCCTCTTCCCCTCTCCAAACCCTCCCACCCCATTCCTTCATCCAGCACAAATCCTCTTTCCTCATCCGCCCTCCCAAAACCAAGCCCACCAAATCACCACTCCCAGAACCCCCCCCCCCCCACCCAAATTTCCCTACCTAGAACAATTCTTATCCACTTCCACCCTCCCAATCCCCCTCCCGACACAGATCCCCTCCCCCCAATCTCCTTGTGGTGCCCCTGACTTCAAATGAAAGCACAGTGCCCAGGGCAGCCTTCCCTCCTGCCCACCCCTTGTGCCGGCTCTGGCCACATGACAAGGTCTGTCGGGTCAGATTCGGCCCCCTGGCATTGTTACATGCTGTAGATGTTAAAACAAAAAAACTGAAAACATTTTTTAACCCTGCTTAAAGGTGGTCATACACGCTTTAATTTTATTATATGATTAAAAAAAAATATTCAAATCAGAAACTGATTGAATAGCCATACCTTCCCTTCTGATTGATTTAGCCTTGCTTTAGATTGGATTTGATGAAACTTAGTCGATTGGCCAAGGTGGAGCCATCAGCATCGAACTGATTAGGTAAAAAATGTGATCATGTTTTGTTCGAACAAATAACGAGGTTGCACGGTAGAAACAGAAATACAATCAATTTGGCTCTTTTGGACATTTCCGAGCATCCCATATCCTTGGAGGAGCCATACAACTCCATGGCTGTCTTGTCTGCTTAGTAAAGTGATTTTTCCCCACATGATCAGAAATTCCGACAGCAAAAGTCTGATGTGAGCTTTTGAACTCGAAATTCCGACCGCGTGTATGCTTCATCGGACATTTGCTGTCGGAATTTTCGCCAACAAAAGATTGAGAGCTGGTTCTAAAATTCGGAAAATCCAATTACGACACGCAAAATTACGACGCATGCACGCATTCATTTTCTCAGCTCGTCGTAGTGTTGTACGTCACCGCATTATTGACGGACGAAACTTAAGAGATCTTTTGTGTGACTGTGTGTATGCAAGCCAAGCTTGTGCGGAATTCTGTCGGAAAAAACATCCAAGGTTTTTCCGACGAAAAATCTGATCGTGTGTATGCGGCGTAAAACCAAAAATGCAATATATTGCATACCAATCATTAATGGCTGCATTTGTTTACTTTTTTTAGGGTCATTTCTTTTATTTTCACCTGGTGATCTGGCCAGTAAGTCTATTATTTACACGTACAACACATTTACGATGGAATTATTTCTCAATGGCACCCTAAATGCAGTACAATTTTGGCAGGATTGTCACGCAACAAATCGAGGCAAAATCGCGCAAACAAAATCGCGGGACATGTGTCGCCTGGACTTCTATTGGATGACCCACATCCTGCAATTTTGTTTTGCTTTATTTTGACACAATTTGTCATGCGACAATCACTGCAAAATCACGGGGGCAATTGGGGTGTCCATAGAAGTAACAGCAACACAAACGGGTCCCATGTTTTTGTAACCATTTGAACTCGCAGGGCAGAGTTCTGCCCAATTCCAATCATAATCATGTGTGCATGGAGCTTAAGGCATTCACACTTATGCAGTTTGCTTTTGAGCATTTCTGCAGTGTTTTTTGCAGTTCTTTACTGTGATTTTGCAGCAATTTGCAAAATGCACTACATGCTTTTCTCCAGCTTCTCCATTGAAGTCTATTGAATAAAAAAAATGCAAAAACTAGCACAGTTTTGCATTTAAAAAAAGTCCCTGATCCTTTCCAAAAATGCAAAGGCACAAAAATGCATTGATGCGAATGTGTTCTATAGGAACCCATGATAAAATAATGTCCATGTGTTCCTGCAAAAAGCATGAAAAAACGCATTAGTGTGAACCGAGTCTAAGCCCTCGTTCACATTGGTGCGATTTGACATGCGATTTGACATGCCAAATTGCAACCTATTGGCAGCAACGGCACTGTCCCAATCGGTGCGACGCCAACTTTGTGGCCCCGCACGAATATCCAAAAGTAGTTCCTGTATTACTTTTGGCGACTTTGGGGCGATTTCAATTGACATCTGTGCATGAACCCGCAGAGATGTCTTTCAAATTGCCCCCCGATCTCACACTGAAATGCGGGTATGAATTTGTGCGAAGTCACGTTTTTCCTTTGGGTTCAATATCACTTGAATCTATAATACAGAGCAGAAGGTATTATCACTTAAAGTGCATGTTCACAAATAACAAACCTATGGTGTTCTGATCTCTGTGGAACTACAAGTCTCAAGATGTGCTGTCCATGCCTATGACAATGGTTCCTCAGTCTCTCAGCCGCACAAACAGCTCAATGCTTGAATATCATCAGACATGTTGCTTATATAATAATAATACAAATAAAAAAAATAATAATATATATATATATATATATATATATATATATATATATATATATATATATATATATATATATATATCCTATGAACATCCATCCTCTATCCATGTCCTACCTGCTCTGTGCCTCTCCTCTCCAGAGACTCCATACTGCTAGAGTTTAGCTTTGTGTTGCCATAGTGACCAAGCAGCTTACTGCACATGCTCAGTGGGACTCTGTCTGAGAGTTTGCAGCTAGCACAGTGAAGTTGATGGCAGATTAGCCTAGTGTCAGATTTCCTGTAAAAATCCGCTGAGTCAGTTGCATGTTGGGTTCTGTGACTGAATGACTGTGACAGGGCACATGCTGCTGTGTTTGCTGTGCTCAGCTGATGACTTTATGCATGCAGTAGATATCTTTTCTTATGTTTGATGTCTTATTAAAGTGACATTAAACTCTGATTTGAATGGTGTATTTCTAAACTCCTAAAATTCCCTTTTATTGCTCTCAGTCTCCTTAAAGAGGAGGTTCACCCTAAATATAGTCTTTTTCCATGTGATCCAGCATTCTGGCGTCAGCGCCAGTATGCTGTTTTTTTTTTTTTTAAATGCCCCACTTACTGACTAATCTTCAATTTTGATTTAGCTCCCCCGCGGTGGATGGCGCCTGTATAGCCTGTTACTGGTTCCGAAAATACCCGATTTAGGATTCAGGTATTTCCGGCGCAATGCAGCGCCTGCGCACAGACCTAGGAGCTGACTGCGCAGGCGCCGTATTTCTCCGAGTCCTATTTCGGCTTTTTTCGGAGGGCGTGACCTGCCATAGCCGTAGGACTCGGAGACATACGGCACCTGCGCAGTCAGCTCCTAGGTCTGTGCGCAGGCGCCGTATTGCGCCGGAAATACCCGAGTCTTAAATCGGGTATTTTCGGAACCAGTGACGGGCTATACAGGCACCATCCCCCGCTGGGGAGATAAATCAAAATTGAAGATTAGACAGTAAGTGGGGCATTAAAAAAAAAAAAACAGCATACTGGCACTGACGCCAGTATGCTGGATCACATGGAAAAGAGGTGAACCTCCTCTTTAAGATCCCCAAATGTTTGCTGCCGTGATCCGACTTCCTGTTAGAAGGTGGCTTTTGGTAGCCACCCTCTCTCAAGATGATTTTAGGTTAAAGCATAAGTGTGCGCACAGGGTGTGCCGGTTGTGCCTGGGCACACCCTAATCACCCTGTGCGGCGCAAATTCCCTGTGTTTAAATCCCTGATACTTCACCAAAGCCCCCTAACAGGGTTTTCAAAAAAATGTGTAAAAACAAAAAAAGATTGTAAGAAATAATAAAAAATAAAATAATACAAATGAAATCTACTGACATCATACACTGTCCTACTGGCACCAATCTCTGCCCTATTGGCACCAATCTATGCCCTACTGACACCATCCTCTGCACTACTGATATCATCAGTATATACACATGCACACACACACACACACACACACATGTGTGTTTGAGCTTTGAGGTCCACACCTTAATGTAATAGGCTATGCACACCTATGGGTTAAAGTTTAGTTACAAACCTCAAACATATATTTTCTAAACGTAAACACTAGGGATGAGCTTTGCGTTCGAAACAAACGTATGTTCGACTCGAACATTGTCCGTTCGATCGTTCGTCGAATTTCGAACAAAAACGATCGTTCACGGCAAATTCGAATGAAACGAAACAACCGTTTTTAAAACTTTTTTCCATTGATACATGTTCCCTGCGGCAAGACCCGGGTTCTGAAAGATGTTTTCCAACAATAACTTGAAAATTGGTCTTTAAAATGATCGTTTTTGAATTGAACGTTCGAGTCCCATAGACTTCAATGGGGTTCGACAGTTCTGGTGCGAACCGAACGCGGGGGTGTTCGGCTCATCCCTAGTAAACACCCTAAAAAAATGGTAGTTGCAATTTTATGTCACACTGTGTTTGTTCAACAATTTACCAAGCACAAATAAATAATTTTAAAGCAATACATTAATCAATTCTTTGGTAAAATATAAAAGCAAATAAAAGTAAATAGACCTCCAAGAAGTGAAGTCTTAAAATTGTGCGCACCCATAAAACAAGACGAACTTCAGTACCCTAAATTCTCCGTAAGTGACAATTTAAAAGCCCCTACATGTCATCAGTTTAGAGTTAACATCACTTTAACGTGCATGGTAATATGCAACATGTGTATCGCAGGTGGCGTTTTCATACATAGGCGCCCCTATGGACATGTGTGTACGTTGAGACAAGGTGGCTTAAAATTTATTGTGGGAGGATTTAAGTGCTTGGGTGTAACTTTTCTTTTTAACAATTTTTATCCAATCAAACTATTTATATCAGAAAGGGGACAAAAAGTCCCCTGGGTGATATTATTACTTTGTTACAGGTTCTCTTTAACAGACTGACAGATCAGCTGTGTCCAATCACTTGCTGGTTATTGCCATTCCTTTCCTCACACACTATCACAGCGCGAGGAGAGGAGAGCAGGTAACTGGAAATTCTGAGAGCAAACATTTACACTGGTAATCAGGGCACTTATCATCAGTTCCCTAAATATCAGTGAACCCCTGTCAGTTCCCCCACAGTGCAGCCTATCAGTGCCCATTAGTACCCATCGGTGTCGCCTTTCAGTGACACATATCAGTGCTGCCTTATGAGTGTCCATCAGTGCCATCTTATCAGCGCACATCAGTGAAGGAAAAAAATTACTTATTTGCAAAATTATATAACAGAAGCTAATAAAAACATATTTTTTTTTTGTCTTTTTTCATTAGTTTAGCAAAAATAAAAAAACAGCGTTGATTAAATACTCCCAAAAGAAAGCTCTATGTGGGTACAGTGTGGCATGACCATGCAATTCAAAGTGTGTGTGTCAGTCAGGGCCAGTTTCCACTAGTGCGATTTCCGACATTGCATATGATTTGCTAATTGAACACACTGCAGTCCAAATCAAATGCGATCTCTATGCAATCTCAGTCATACAGATAGTATGGCTGAATTCATATTGCATTCGGATCAAACTCGCACAGGACCCTTTTTTTGGTCCACAGCAGAATCGAGTTCACACCCATGCGATCCATTTCCTGTCTGAACTTGCAGTTCGCAGTGCGATATGAAAACTGATTTGGGGGTGTCATTAACTTTTAATTGACACTCCCAGCAGTTCGCATAGGGCAGTGTGAACTGCCGCCAGGAGACATGCGATGCGGAAACCCGCAGTGGATTTACAGGGTTCCAGCATTACTGCAGTATGACCACACTGAAAGCTAAAAATTGGCCTGGGCAGAAAGAGGGTAAAAGTGCCCGTTATTGAAGTGGTTAATCTATTGGCAATCACAAATAAGTTTTGACATGTTGTAATGTAATTCTAAAAGTTGTTTTTAATATTTTTAGATTTACAGTTTACTTTAAGGGCAGTCCTTCATGGACAAAAGACAGAAGTCTTGCTCTCCATTGTATCAGTTCACCGGGATGCTGCATTGGTATGCACTGAAAAAAACAAGGCAGGCAGAATTTTTATCACGCAGCGCAAAGGAAAACAATGTGCCTTACAATAAAACACAGAAACAAATGCCACTGCACCACAAGTAAAAACGCAAGGCACAGCACACACAAATGCATTACAGCACCTACACAAATGCACCGTAATGCACATTGTCCACGAATGTCAATGCACCCAAAAAGCTCTCTTGCATTGTTGCCCTGCAACATGCGTCCCTCATCCAATTCGCATATATGTGAACATAGACTGAAAGAGCAATAAGGAAATCAATAGTCCTGAGATGAAAAAAAAAGGTGAATATAGTATTTTATGAAACAGTTTAGCAATTGTTTATTTTGGATTAGCACTCTAACAAAGGTTATCCAAAGCAAAACACCAGTAATAATATTTTAATTATATGCAAAAGACAAAATAACAGTAAATATTTATAATTATATTTTTTCATTATTAATATTATTATCTATTTACTTAATATTGTACTCTTCATCTAGATTCATTTTTTAGATAGATAGATAGATAGATAGATAGATAGATAGATAGATAGATAGATAGATAGATAGATAGATAGATAGATAGATAGATAGATAGATAGATAGATAGATAGATAGATACGATCTATTCACGCTATATATTTGAAGGTCAATGGTTTCATTTTCATCCATACTGCCATCTAGAGCATATTTTGCACAATGCAATAAAGGCTTGAGACATTCTCTTTCGAACACACTATTTTTATGTATTTTATAAAATGAAGTAATGTAAATGTATATCATTGTGTAATGTTTGTTCTGGACGATATATTTCAGATTAATATTTATATTTATCTATGAACAAATATGTTTTTTACATTTTTTAACAATTGCATAGAAAATGGAGATGGCCAGGCAATTCGTATTTTCAGAAGGAAGTCAATAGTTGTGGACCACAGTTTCTCTCAGAACATATAATCTTTTGGCAGTGAGTTTGCTAAATTGCCCTTTCAGAAATAGTTGAAAGTAGCTGAAAGTAAAATAGCATTTAACATTTTTGAGAGAGAGCAGAAAATATCCTAATATTTATCTCTACTAGCTGGCTAATAAACAGCACGTTTTCTCTTATTTGCACATGCTTTGTCCTTTTCAAAAAAACAAAATGTTGCCTGTTTTACTTGATTTATCCAGGGTTATCGTGGCAAAAGGTGAGGCTAGAGTACAAAATATAATACAAAAAACTAACGCTGAAGTGAATAAATAAAGTGGAAATGACCGCTGCAGCTGCTGCGCCAAAAGTGCTAAAACTGCAAAATGTGATAGACTAATAAGGAGCAGCGCTGGCAACTAAATAGTGAGATAATAAATGATAAATGTGGAACTTTGCCCATAAATAAATGATACAACATTTGCAAAAGAGCAATAAAGTGCATAAAGAACAACACAACAATATTCATGGTCGTGGCCCTCTGACCGAGAGAGATGTGGATCACCTAAACACGCGACAAGACTTACAACATAAATAGATCTGAAGTGTGCCTTGGTGGTCTGGTCAGTATGCCAATAAAAGGGGGCATACCCAAGGTAAGTAATGGGTAGTTAAAGCGGTTGTAAACCCCCATCTACTCTGCAAAATATTAATATATTCCTAAAGACAGTGTCCCGCTGTATCCAACGATCGTTATCTGATCATTGCAATTATCATTATTCCTGTTTAATCCTTACCTTTGTCCTTGCGATTCCCTGTACTAAGCCAGCGCCATTCCTCTATTGGTCTTCCGCATCTATTGCTGTTCAAACTTCCCCCCATAGTTGATGACGATTGCTGTAATCCCGCGCGTGCGCACTACAGCAAATATTCAAGCCTCTTCTTTGTTTCTGTTTATTGTGGAAACGAATAGAAGCTCTGCACAGCGTACACCCGGAATCTGTTATTAGAGCTTCCGGAGCACGCTGCAGATAATCTGCCAAAATATGACAAAAGATAACAGTAAAACATACACTGCAGACTTAGCTGCATCAGTAATCCAGGCTTCCCACTGCAATATGAAGATGCTTCCTGGTTTATGTAGCGCCATCTTCCTCCTTCATACCTTGTGACTCGTCACATGGTAAAGATACATGACCCTCTTGGGGGGGGGGGGGGAGAAATGTCTATGTAAAATATTGCGCGATTGTCGGGGCTGACGTCAACAGCAGGAAATGACGCAGCCCCGACATAAACAGCGCTATTGACCGACAGAGTATCGGCTGGCCGGATTAACGAACGGATGGCGCATGCGCGGAGTGACGTCACCACTCGAAATATAGGGCATATCAGGAGAAGGAAGCAGGTAAGAACAAAAATAAAGACAGGGACGAATTGGCGATATTAGGCTGCTAATAGAAAAAGAAAGATGAAATGTTCGGTTTACAACCACTTTAATTGAAGAAGGATATGCTGAGAAGTGCCCTGAAAAAAGGAAGGGTGGGAGGGTATTGAATGCGCAGACTCACGAACATGAGGTGAGCTGGGAAGAATCGGCCCAGTGACGTGTAGTACCGCACACTGAACCGACAAAAAGCATGTGTGAGTGGACTGCTTAAATACCCTCTGGGCTCCTCCCATAAACTCAGGCCACCATATTGGCCTTCGAATATATGCTAGAACTCTTGATGAAGCTGAATAATTATCAATCTTCAATGAGTCCAAAGCACATCAAGGTGCTACTTACAGAATGTATGGCAAAAACAGGCTTTCAGAAAGAAATTCCGCGATAGTGTGCACTACACAGAGGCACGAAATTGCATCACAAGTTTGTTTTTAAAAAACTTCCGGTTTGCGGCAAACCAGTGACGCAATTTCCTGCCTCCGTGGAGCTCACGCAATACAAGTGGCAACCGCGAAAGTTCTGTTTTTGCCATACATTCTGTAAGTAGTGCCTTGATGCGCTTGTCCCAGATGCCCAGCGGTACTTCACTATATTTCCTTCTCTTTATTTGTCGTGGAATGCGATATCCCTCCTACCACCAAGCATGTGTTGAAAAACCCATCTGAGTAACCCTGACATCTAGAGAGATTGTTTCATGCCTACATGATCCCAGACTGAGAAGCTGAGGATCTGCTATTTCTGGGGAGTGGGGTCTCCAAAGGGGGATTGATATATCCTTTCGTGGGAACTTTGGACTCATTGAAGATCGATAATTATTCAGCTTCATCAAGTGTTCTAGTATATATATATATATATATATATATATATATATATATATATATATATATATATATATATATATATATATATATATATATATATATATATATATATATATTGTCGTGTTGTTCTTTTGCACTTTATTGCTGTAGAGTACAAAATGTTTTTTTTTTCT
This sequence comes from Rana kukunoris, assembly GCA_029574335.1. NCBI lineage: Eukaryota > Metazoa > Chordata > Amphibia > Anura > Ranidae > Rana > Rana kukunoris. Next base: position 75,863,583 of record CM056056.1, read on the forward strand.
AAATATGAAAATAGCCCAAGTCACCTAAATGAACATGAGAAAAATGTGCCTGGCATAGTATGTTTTACAGAGTACAATTTATGTAGGCCCCTGTCCCTGGAACAGTACCACACATTAGTGCCATGTTATTAAACTGTAGGAAAAACCCAGAAGCACAATCGAGAAAACAGGTGGTGTATCAAAAAACAAAAATAAAATTCCCACACTAGATTTCATTGCATATACTGTAAATAGTGTACATTGTGGTCCATTACCAAAATCCCAAACCTAAACCTACTTAAAATAACAAGTGAAGAAACGGTATAAGGGAAATCCTTTATTAAGACACATGATACAAATAAATAAATGCAGTCCCCCAACATTTATTTATTTATTGGCATTTATATAGCTCTGACAATTAACACAACACTTTCCTTATACAATGGTCATTCACATAAGTCCCTGCCCCCAAGGAGCTTACAGTCAAATGTCTGTAACTCACATTATACATGCGCATACTGGGGACAATTTAGACAGGGCCAAATAACCTAAATAAAAAATATTCATATTTTACAGGTTGGGTGATTGCATTCATTATTTTATTAAAGAATTATTATACTATTGCCTTTTTTTCTATGTAGCCCTAGGTGGGATTTGAACACAGGATTTAGAGCTACAAAGGAAGTGTACCAACCTCTTCGCTGCCATGCTACTTATTTATTGTAGCAGACATTTATGGTTCAGATAGATTTAGTACATCACTATGTTTTCTTTCCTTGGTTTTGGATTGCATTTACTAATAGACTGCATCTAAATTGTATCACTTTACATAACCCATTATTTACAATTAACTGAATAAATTTTGCTTCTCTTATCTTCACTTTTTGCTTTGCATGTATTTCATCTGATTATTGCAAAGTGTTGGCCTTGGAATCATAACCATCATAAGAATAACCTGTATCATTCACTGTAATCTAAGGCCTTCTAAAAGAAAATTACCTTTAACCATAATTGCACATTTTATAACAAAATCATTTAATGCGTACCAAAACATTTGTATTCAATTGTGTAAACTGAACTAGCTCTCACTTAATTTTTTATGTCAATTATATACATTTAATTGGACTTTAGAGCAATGCACGCATTATCTAAATTATCGACTTTGGTAACAGAAATGAACTAATTTGCATTTTACTGCCTTTACTTGTATGTTTAAATAATTAGGAAATATTACCATAATGCAGTTCACTGCACTTTGTCAGAATAAAATAAATACTATATTTCAACAGAAGCCTATGGGATTTGAGGCTAAAAGGATTTAATATTTTATATGCTGTTTTTTTTTTCTATTTACATTTTTGGATTATATCTATGTATTTAATTTAATAAACATTTAGTTTCTTCCAATTACAGTATTACGTTTAATCAAATCATATATTGTTCTCTTCAAAATGCTTATCTTCATTTTTTTGCTTCATCTTCTCATACTGTATATGCTACAGAATTACTGCAATGTGTAGCAGCACATTGATAATCTCATTGTGTTTGGCTGGTGTTATTAAGATTATAAAATGAACCTGTTTTATCTACAATTACCTTTTAATGTCCAAGTAATCTTTTACATTGCTTTCAAGAAAAGTAATGAGAAAAGAAGCACTTAAATGTATTTCAAATAAAGTGAATAAAAGACTGTCTCTCACTTATAATTTTTTATGTCAATTGTATAAATTTAATTGGACTTTAGAGCAGTGACCACATTATTTAAAGCATCCGCTATAATCATTTTACTGCTTTTAATTGTATGTTAAAGCAATTAGGAAATATTACCCTGACGCAGTTTATTGAATTGTATAGACTGTAGTCAATAAGGATTATTAAAAACTTTTTTGCAAGTTATATAATTATATACTGTTGATATAATATATAGAAGGAAGGAACAATGTGTTGCATTTAAAGCAATCCCGTTAGCAATGTTTATTGAAGACACCTCATGTTGAAATTTGTATCTGTAACCCTCTTGTAAAAGGCCCCAATTCATGGTTGCAAGTACCAAAACCCAAAATGTTATGTATTTACGATGCCAGTTTACTCCCCCTGCTTCCATTAATGCAATGCGGTCAGTTGCTGAAATGAATAAACGTTTGATGAAAATTTGACCCTTTTCTTTCAACAAGCTGCTCCTTTCGAAATGAAAAGTCAAATTTAGGTTACTGTACTATTATACATCAAAATCTTTGGGCCAGATTCACGTACATTGGCGCATATTTTGACCGGCGTAGCGCACCTCCTTTACGTTAGACCAGCGCAATGTAGAGGCACAATCACCGTATACTCGTAGTATTTGCGCAGAAGGCGGAGTAATTCAAATTGGGAAGGACTTGGGCGTGTTTCATTAAAATGAGCCGTGACCCCATGCAAATGAAGGGCCAGCCGGATCGCGCATGCGCGCATGAAGCAGACCATGGTCAGCAGCTCTGTGCGCATGCTCACAACTCGGGAACGGCACAATCAGTGAAATTGGAAATGGACCCGGGCAACTTAGTGAGCTACGCAGAGTGCTTAAATAGACAGAGACAAACTGTCTAAGATATTTGGTGACTGTTTTGCAGAGTGATTTTTGTCTTTTCTGTGTTTTCTTTGTTGGGTTTTTTTTTAAATTATATTTTTCCTGGGCTTTTTTTTTTTGCTGGGCATTTTTTTTTTTTTTGCTGGGCATTTTTCTTTTGGTTCTGTTTGTGAATGATTTTGGAATGTGGGGGTGACATTCCTGCCGGAAAAGGGGTGTCACCCTCATTTGTGGTGGAGAAGTGATCCCCAGGTCCGTGTGAATGGTGTATGAATGTACAGTGACATAATTGGAGCCGTGGCGTGGTGTTGCTGCACACAAGTCCTGCATGGTGGGCTTGTGCCAATCCAATGTGATGAGGATGTGATGTGTCTGTGCTAGGGACCACAGTGGTGTGCATGCATGCATTCTCATTGTGCCATGATTAATGTGTGTGTTTAACGTGCAAAGATGCCTAATGTGGGCTGTCTCCTGGCTGCTCTTCCCTCAGAAGACGGGGTAGCCTCGGTTAGGGGGGATTGTCTGGTTCAGGGGTCAGGTCATCAGGTATGTCAATCTCCAGGCCCTTTTTCACAGCGAAAATTGTTGTGCGGCATGCAACATGCACCGATGATCTGGCATACAAAGTTTGGGGAATACAACAGGGTACCATGGGGGGTTCCGGATAGGAGTCATAAGATGGGGTCCCAGTGCATATGCAGAGTCACCCTGAAGGGATAAGACAGGAGGATGTTAGTAGTGCATGTGCCCCTTGTGATTTCAGCATCATGGGGGGGGACAGTCATGCCTGCCACCCATGTCACTCACCAACCAGCCAGGTGTCCCCATACACGTTCTGTTCGAATTCCATTGGGATGGGGCTCTGATTGTATATGTAGCTGTCATGGCTGGATCCGGGGTGTTTGGCACGGACGTGCCATATGAGGCCTTGGGCATCGACCATCACCTGTACGTTGATGGAATGCCAATGCTTCCGATTGCGGTAAATGTGCTCTGTCTCGTGGGGGGGCTGGAGTGCCACATGTGTGCAATCAATGGCCCCCACGGTGCGTGGGAATCTGGCAATTCTGTAGAAATATGTCATTGCCTTCAGCCACAGCTCCTCAGTGGTGGGTTTGATGATTTGGTTGGCCATGCGTCTGAGAATTGCAGGGATAACCTGGTGCACACATCTGCTCATGGAGGATTGTGCCATCCCAGCCACCACTCCACTTGTTCTTTGAAAAGAGCCACTGGCAAGGAAATGGAGTGTTGCCAGGACCTTGACCACTGCATGTGAGCGGTGTGTTCGGCTGGTGGTTAATTCCAGGATGGCATGAGGGGTGAATCTGAAGATGCTATACACCTCAGAATCACTCATGCCAAAGAGGTCTATGCATGTGCGGTATATCCTCTCCCGTGCCCTCTCCCGTGCCCTCCTCTGTGCCCTCCTCCTTCTTTGCTACTCTAAAGTCATTAGTATAGCTAAGAGCAAGGATGCCCTGGCATGTTGGCATACAGATTTTTATCCTGCAAGTGTTGCTGCTCAGCTCATCCCTAACGGTGTTGCTTTAGCTGACATGTAGACGGATTGTCCAAATTTAAAGCTGTTTTTATAAGGACTAACTTTAGACCGGACGCTGATGTGCACAGTGCGTAGCCTGCACCGCACAAACTTACTTTTGTGGATCGCTGTATCTCCCTCATTTGCATATTTGCATATTTGCATAGCAAATCAATGGTGTGTCTAGCGCATTTTTGCACGTACGATGCGCCGGTCTATCCAAATTACGTTGGTCGAAAAATTCTGGATTTCAGGCATATATCGTTTTGGGGATACGGCGCAACGATACGCAGGCGCATATTTAGACTTACGCTGCACATCTTGTGAAACGCCGGCTTAAGTGCTTTGTGGATCTGATCTTGATCTTGCTAGGAAGAGACATTCTCAGAGTGCATAAAGTACACAAGCAGTGCAATGGACCTGATGATGCCCCTTACGCTCATAAACTTGATCTAGGCTAGGTAATTATGGGTGATGTATGCTTGGATAGAATGCGTACGTCCACTCCTTCAAAACTTACATGTTAGGAAAATGGACATGCATCCCACTTCAAACAGTGTCCTCGCCATTATGAAGCAAAAGAGGAGCCTCTTGAAATCATCCAAGTACCTGACATCACTCCTATCCTTTGTGATGACAACCTAGGTACCACAGTGTTTTGTACTACAAGCAATGACAACAAAATAGCCTTGTCAGTTGAAGACTTGGGACCAGATTCTCATACAAATTTGCCGGCGTAGCGTAACGCATTTACACTACGCCGCCGCAACGTAACAGAGCAAGTGCCGTATTCTCCATGCACTTGCTCCGTAGTTTGCAGAGGCGTAGAGTAAATCGCCCAGCGTAAGCCCGCGTAATTTAAAGGGGGCGGCTTGTATTTAAATTAAGCGCGCCCCCGCGTGGAACGAACTGCGATGCGCCGGCCGTGGAAAAAGCCCAGGCCGTGGAAAAAGCCCAGGCCGTGGAAAAAGCCCAGTGCGCATGCTCCAGCGTCGCGGAAACCGACATAAAAACGACATGATCGACACTACGCAATGCCCTATTTGCGAACGAGTTAGTAAAATGACGCAAGCGACGGAAAAAGCCGACGTTGATCCGACGCCATACTTAACATGGCATCCGACGGCACCTGACGGCATCCGATGGTACTGCGTAAGGTTAACCCTCATATTAGCAGGGGTAACCTTACGAGTTCGTAAACGACGTATGCGACGGCGGGGCGGAGTAAAAGCGATCGGGAATCGACGTAGTAGCCTCATTTGCATAGGCAAATGAGAAAACAACGTAAAGGCCACCTAGTGGCCGGAGTTGTCATTACAACTATGATCCGCAAGTGTAATGGTATTACACTTGTCGGATCTTCAGGCGTATCTATGCCAAAGTAACTCGAGGAATCACTCGCATAGATACGAGTCAAAAAAAACGGCAATACGATGGGGTATCTGAGATACTCCGTCGTAGCGCCGCTGAGAATCTGGCCCAAAGAATTCTTCCAGGGTGAGTCTAATGCCATGTACACACGATCGGTTCATCCGATGAAAACTGATGGATTTTTTCATCAGATATCCGATGAAGCTGACATTCATCAGTCTTGCCTACACAGTTCATCAGTTAAAAATCCGATCGTGTCCAACGCGGTGACGTAAAACACAACGACGTGCAGAGAAAAATGAAGTTCAATGCTTCCGAGCATGCGTTGACTTGATTCTGAGCATGCGTGAATTTTTGACCGATAAATTTCCCCACAGACGACCGTTTTTTTCTATCGTTTTCTTAACCATCAGAACATTTTAAAACAGGTTCATTCTTTTTTCACCAATGGGAAAAAAACTGATGGGGCCCACACACGATCGGTTTGTCCGATGAAAACGGTCCATCGAACTGTTTTCATCAGACGAACCGATCATGTGTACAGGGCATTACAGCTGGGTTGCACCATTACCTCTTTGTGCTGCAAGGGTTTAACTCTCAACCAATCGTGAACAGGCTCTATCCAGATTCAACTCACTTTAGCAAAAACTACAGAATAAGCCTGAAATGAAGGACCATTTCATCGCCTTTATGAAAAGGATCTTTGACAATGATCACACCGAACCAGCTCCATCACTTCAAAGACACGAGGAGTGCTGGTACCTGCCTTTCTTTGGAGTGTATCATCCACGTAAGCCAAAGCAAATCAGGGTATTATTTGACTCCAGTGCCAAGCATCAAGGCGTATCCCTAAACGATGTTCTTCTCACTGGTCCAAACCTAACCAACAACCTTGTAGGTGTACTTATGAGGTTTAGAAGAGAGGCAGTTGCCATAACTGCTGACATTGAACAAATGTTTCATTGCTTCGTTGTACGTGAAGACCGTAGGAACTTCCTAAGGTTACTGTGGCACCATGACAACAACATGGACAATGAGATGATTGAATAGCACATGAAGGTACATGTTTTCGGAAATAGTCCCTCACCTGCTGTTGCAACATACGGTTTACGAAGGACTGCCTTTGACAGAGAAAAGAAGTATGGCGTAGACGCTCGACACTTCGTTGAGAGAGACTTTTATGTGGATAATGGACTTAAATCTTTGCCAACAGATGAAGAAGCCATAGACTTGCTCCGAAGGACACAAGGTATGTTTTCTGAGGCTAACCCCAGCCTACAGAAGATTAACTCAAATAGTGTTGCTGTTATGAAAGCCTTTCAACCTGGTGATCATGCCACAGGGTTTAAAGACTTAAATTTGGGAATGGACATACCATATGTACAGAGAAGTCTGAGCCTATGGTGGGACTTATTAAAAGATACCTTAGGCTTCCAAGTCAGCTCCGCAGACAAGCCATTTACCAAACGTGGTGTTCTGTCAGTGGTAGACAGCCTATACCAGGGATCCTCAAACTACGGCCCTCCAGCTGTTGCGGAACTACACATCCCATGAGGCATTGTAAACCTCTGATATTCACAGACATGACTAGGCATGATGGGAATTGTTTTTTTCCTGAACAACTGGAGGGCTGTAGTTTGAAGATCCCTGGCCTATACGATCAATTGGGATTTGTAGCTGCTATCACCATACAAGGTAAATGCTTACTTAGACAGCTCTCAGAGACTATTAAAGATTGAGATGCTCCACTACCAATAGACCAGCTTTTAAAGGGGTCCTGGAAACAATCTCTATATGCCTTAGATGGCATCCCTATACCACGCTGCTACACTTCTGCATCCCTTGCTACAAGTTAAAGGAAAGAGCTTCACATATTCTCAAATTCCTCTCTGGAATCGTTGTAAGATGGAATATCTTCCTACTCTGCAAGGATGCAGGAAATGGCAAAGCCTGAACCCTAACATACAAGTTGGAGGTCTCATTCTAATTATGGACCAGCAAGCTGAAAGGATCGAATGGTTTATGGGACTTATTGTAAAGAGCGTTCCTAGTGATGACGGTAAGGTACGCGAGGTGAAGGTTTCAAGACAAGGGACTGTAAAGACTTTCATCAGACCCATAACGGAACTCATTCTGCTCTTGCCTTTTGGAGAATGAACTTGTTTGTGTGCGCTGCTGGATCCTACCTGTGACTTCAAGAAGAAAGTGTCTTGAACTTTAGTTGACATAACTTAAAGCCTTAATTTCAGAGTTGTTGTTATTGCATTATATGCATGTCCTTCTTATGTCTTTCAGGTCTTCAAGACATCAAAGCAAATTACACTGTTTGTTATTTGCAGTTGCATCACTACCGTTCTGATTTATATAGTAAATGCTTCAATGCTTTATTGGTGGGAAAACAGGAGTAGGAAATCTCTGTCAGGGTTTTTGCCATGTATGCAGAGGCATTGCTAGGAGGGTGCAGGGGGTGTGGGCCGCACCCGGGTGACACCCGCAAGACTCCTGATTAGCTCTGCCTCGGCTTGCGCCGCTGTGTAGGTACACTGAGGTCAGCAGCACAGACCGAAGCCACCACAGCCTTAGCTCCCTATGTTCCCTATGAGGCTGTGTGTGGGAGGTGTCTGTTCCCTCCGCTCAGGTTTCAGATTACACTCAGCTCAGTAAGGTTTATTATAACTTTAAATGTGTTAGATGTGGTAACTGCACTATTTTTCTTTTCTTTAATAATTTGTTCCTGTATTCTTAGGCCCGTTTAAGACTTCCTGTCTTAGGGTGTCTCCACTCTATAGAGGAGCATGGAGACACCTTTGAACAACAGCATTGTCAATCTAGAAAGAGGATAATGTTAGAAGCACTAGAAAATTTTGATTGACTTGACCAACAAATTGAATCTAAACTCCAGCTAACACTATATAAGCAGCTGCAGCAAACATCTTTTATTTTTTTTTTTTTCATTTTGGTAGTTTTGGAATAAATGTTTTATTTAAATTAAAAAAAAACTGGCAGTGTTAAATGGTTTATCTCAATCCTCTAATTACCACTTTTGCTGAATAGTTTGGACTGGTACACAAAAAAAAGCCTGAAAAAGAAAACCTGTGCAGCCACCAAACTACCACATGCTTTTTCATCTCTTTCACACATCATTCCTAGTAACTATGCAATACAGACACCTATTGTCACTATTGTTGTAACATGCTGTCATTTCTTATCTATGTTGGAGCTACAAGTGCCATTACACTCTGTTCCCAGACCTGTTCCAGTTAGAGAGCACATGCACAGATTTTCTGTCCCTGCTACCTTTTAATTAATTCTGGTACTATAAATGCCATTGTATCTCTTTCTTATCTCAGGGCTTTATGTCATTTGTTAAATTACCTAAGACATCTGTATTGCAGGCAAAAAGAAAAAAAACGTGTAAATCATATATTTATATTAAATGCCGTAGTCTCATGTTCTGCTTTGTATATTTTTGGATCTGAAGTCATGGCTAATGAAGCCAAGGTGTGATTACACTCTTAATTTTTCTCCTAGACATAGCACTTCACATTAACACCTGCTGAGACAATGTCATAAAATCTCAGAATTACTGCAGCCAGAAGGGATGAACAGACTACATAAATAAATGTTTTCCTGATATATGCTACCGTTATTATTTTGAAACCTTTTACTGTGTTTTTCATCTACACCTAATACAAAGATGTAGCAACCTGAAATTTGGAGCAGTGGTACTAAATAGATTTTTTTTAAATAAAGGACTTTATGTACGGTGTGTGTCTATTTACTATGCGACATTTTTTGGGCGAATGAGTAACCAGGGGTGCCATGTACCTCGAAAAACTAGATATCTGGGGGCCTCCTTATTTTAACCCTTTCACTGTCATGCCCTGTGCTCCATTTTGTACACTCAGATGGCCAGACCATTTTTGCAATTTTTCCTTTGTTGTTTATTTTTCACTTATAGCTTTCAGAATTTGTGAAAGACCCCCCCCCCCCCAAAAAACCATATATTTTCTGAAAGCACATGATAATTAGAATAAAAAAAAGGTGCTACTGATTTTTTAGACCCTGTGGTATTTGCGCAAATGTTTATCAAACCAATATATTTGCAAAAAAGTACACGATTATTAGCAGATAAAAACACAGCAACTTTTACAAAATTCCTACTAAATATAAAAGCTTAACCTGTATTGAGTGAATAAATAACAAATATTTGTAACATTTAAATTGTGCTTTTTTTGCAAAATGGTGAAATTTGAACAGATGCAAAAGTTTAAATTTCCAACCTTCTCTAAAAAATCGAATTTTTCCCTCCAGCTTTCAGAATTTGTGAAAGGCCCCCAAAACCATATATTTTCTGAAAGCATATGACCTCTAGAATAAAAATTAGGTGCTACTGATTTTTTAGACCTTTCGGTATTTGCGCACATGTTTATCGAACCAATGTATGGGCAAAAAATACACTAAAACCAACTAGCAGATAAAAACACAGCTAATTTTACAAAGTTCCTGCTAAGTCCCTACTAAATATAAAAGCTTAACCTGTATGGAGTTAATAAATAACAATTGTTTTTATTTTTACATTGCCCTCTTTTGCAAAATGGTGAAAATCGTACGCACAAATTTAAATATCCAAATTTCTCAAAAAATCTGAAGGTTTTCATTTTTCCCTTACAGCTTTCAGAATTTGTCAAAGACCCAAAAAAACATATTTTTTCTGAAAGCATATGACCCCTAAAATAAAAAGAGGTCCTGATTGGGTGAAGCTTTTAATTCAGCCAATCAGGGCTTTAATTGCATTGTGCGGCAGTGCAGTGCATTTAGGTCGTTCCGGACCAAACAAATGGTCGAACGACCCTATAATTCGGTTGTTTGGAGAACTTCTGAACAGCCAATATTCGGGCTGAACTGTTCACCCATCCTTACTTTTAAGTGTTTCTCAGATACATGTAAAAAGGATACAACTGTGGACAATCAATTACATACTGTATAAATTTGCTCCAAATGGATCAGATGTCTATATTGTATCTAACTATTTTGTTTTTTTCTTAAGAGCATCAAGTCCATTTAAGCTACAAGGGTGGTTCCTTGATATGAATTTCACCTCTACTGAGATATACACTGAGGATAGAAAGCAAAAAAAAAAGCTTGTTAGATGGCCAGTTATAGGTGGGGACAGTGGCTTCCTTTTTTGTAATATTGCTATATTGATCAGGCAATGCCCTGACACCTTTGCAGCCCTGTGCTGGGCGTTCAGTGTGCCTCTGTACCTTTAAAAAGGGGTGGGATCCCCTCAGTCCATCTGCCCTCCATCTATCCATCAGAATGCATGTGTTTCCATTGTGGAGTGCCTCATAAGCTAGTGATAACAAGGAAATGGGGGGGGGGGGCGCCTCTGAATATATATCATATAAGCATTTATTTAAAACAGCAATATCCACTCACATGGGGGATGGTGGTGTTGAGTACGAGTCAGTTGTTGGACTGAAGAGATGGAAACTGCAGATCACTAGTGTTGCTCACGAATATTCGCATTGCGAATATTCGCTACGAATATTGCATATTCGAGTATTCGCGAATAACTCGAATATTGCGGCGAATATTCGCTATGGCGAATATTCGTATTTTTTCAAATTTATTTTTAAAACAGATCACATCCTAGTGATCTCCATCGACGTCTAAAAGCATTGCTGGTATGATTAGAGACCCTGGGCCGAGTAGCTGAGGCGATCCTTTTATGTTGCCGAAAATTCGCATTGCGAATTTTCGGCAACATAAAAGAATCGCGTCAGCTACTCGGCACTTCTTTTGCATCAGAGCCAATCAGAATAACTTGAATATTCGACAAACGGAATATTGCGCGATTATCTTCTCCGCCCTTCTTTTGCATCAGAGCCAATCAGAATAACTCGAATATTCGGCAAAAGGAATATTGCGCGATATTCCTTTTGCCGAATATTCAAGTTATTCTGATTGGCTCTGATGCAAAAGAAGGGCGGAGAAGATAATAGCGCAATATTCCTTTTGCTGAATATTCGAGTTATTCTGATTGGCTCTGATGCGCCCTTCTTTTGCATCAGAGCCAATCAGAATAACTCGAATATTCGGCAAAAGGAATATTGCGCAATTATCTTCTCCGCCCTTCTTTTGCATCAGAGCCAATCAGAATAACTCGAATATTCGGCAAAAGGAATATTGCGCGATATTCCTTTTGCCGAATATTCGAGTTATTCTGATTGGCTCTGATGCAGTTGTTGGACTGAAGAGATGGAAACTGCAGATCACTAGTGTTGCTCACGAATATTCGCATTGCGAATATTCGCTACGAATATTGCATATTCGAGTATTCGCGAATAACTCGAATATTGCGGCGAATATTCGCTATGGCGAATATTCGTATTTTTTCAAATTTATTTTTAAAACAGATCACATCCTAGTGATCTCCATCGACGTCTAAAAGCATTGCTGGTATGATTAGAGACCCTGGGCCGAGTAGCTGAGGCGATCCTTTTATGTTGCCGAAAATTCGCATTGCGAATTTTCGGCAACATAAAAGAATCGCATCAGCTACTCGGCACTTCTTTTGCATCAGAGCCAATCAGAATAACTTGAATATTCGACAAACGGAATATTGCGCGATTATCTTCTCCGCCCTTCTTTTGCATCAGAGCCAATCAGAATGCAAAAGAAGGGCGGAGAAGATAATCGCGCAATATTCCTTTTGCTGAATATTCGAGTTATTCTGATTGGCTCTGATGCGCCCTTCTTTTGCATCAGAGCCAATCAGAATAACTCGAATATTCGGCAAAAGGAATATTGCGCAATTATCTTCTCCGCCCTTCTTTTGCATCAGAGCCAATCAGAATAACTCGAATATTCGGCAAAAGGAATATTGCGCGATATTCCTTTTGCCGAATATTCGAGTTATTCTGATTGGCTCTGATGCAAAAGAAGGGCGGAGAAGATAATCGCGCAATAGGAATATTGCGCGATTATCTTCTCCGCCCTTCTTTTGCCCCCTTATTCTCCTTTCTTTTAAGTAGAGTTAGTGTAGAGTTAGTGTTTAGTGCATATTAGTTTAGTAATACAGGAAATGATCTCCGTTTATGAGAATTTCGCAATCATTTTCGCATTCGCAAATTTTTTTTGGATAAAATATCACGAATATTCGATATTAGCGAATATTCGCGAATATTCTTCTATATATTCGCGCAATATCGCAAAATCCAATATGGCGTATTCCGCTCAACACTACAGATCACCGCAGGTCCGCATTGCTAGAACCACATTAAATCCAAATGGGGATGGATGAGTAGGCTTGGTTGAGCACAGCAGGGCAGGATCTTCTTTAGATGTCCAGACTCTTTATCTTATTCAGTTGGGGATAAAAATAAGTCCCTCTGGTAAGTATATAGGTTTCACTTTCAATAGGTGAGAGGGGTAAGGACAGACGTCCAAGCCTATGGCTAGCCGCGCTGTGTCTGCATAAAGAACGTCTGGTTTCCGCAGTATAGAAGGAACACGGCTGTGTAACTGGAGCTGCTAGCCATAGGCTTGGACATCTGTCCTTACCCCCCTCACCTATTGAAATATACTTACCAGTGGGACTTCTTTTTATTCCCACCTGAATAAGATTAAGAGTCTGGACATCTGAACAAGATCCTGCCTTGTTGTGCTTAACCATCCCTACTCATCCATCACCATTTGGATTCGATGTGGTGCCAGCAATACGGACCTACGGTGATCTGCAGCTTCTATTTCTTCAGTCCAACAACTGACTCGTACTCAACACCACCATTCCCCATGTGAGTGGATATTGCTGTTCTAAATAAATTCTTATATGATACTGTATATATTCAGAGGCGTCCCTGTTTCCTTGTTTTTACTTTAGCACACTGGAACTCTGCTTCTGTTTTTTTTGGTGGCTGCCCTGACTGGCCGATTAACATATTCAATGCCTATGACGTGAACGTAACTTACGCACAGCCCCATTCACCTACGTCCATACCTTTGCATGGGATGCATGGGATACCTTTTTGGTGGTTTATCTTTACGCCGGAAAAACGCCTTACATAAACAGGCATAGATTACTGAGTCGGGCGTACGTACGTTCGTGAATCGGCGTATCGTGCTCATTTCCGTATTTAACATGGGAACGCCGAATGCGTCCCGCTTAACTATGCGCCCATGATACGCCGGCGTAGGCAAGTTACGTTGGACGGCTGAAGCCATGTTTTTCAGCGTAACTCACTTTGTGAATCGCCGCAAAGATGCGACGGCGCACATTTGAAATTACGGCGGCGTATCTGGAGATATGCCGACGTAAGTCTTTCTAAATCTGGCCCACAGTCTTCGTTTTATCCAGCCGTATTTACTAGTGCAATTTGTAGCATCCAAGTGAAAGATATAACGTGTCCGAAAAAAAAATCAAAAACAGAATCACTGAGTTGAAAAAAGGATCACCTCCCTTAAGTCAGTATTTTCATTTTTGCTTTAATTACAGCCTTTAGTCTGTTCAGTTAAATTTGATGGTGACCGTTTGTGGACTGCAGTCTTCAAGTCATTCCACAGATTTTCAATGGGTTTTAAGTCTGGGCTCTAACTAAGCCATGCAAGGACATTCACCTTTTTCTCCTTCAACCACTGTGTGGTCATTTTTGCTGTGTGCTTTGGGTCATTGTCATGTTGGAAGGTAAACCTTCTTCCTATTGACAACTTTCTGATGGAGGGCAGCAGATTTTCCTCAAGAATATGAGAGTATTTTGCCCCAATAATTTTTCTTCTATCCTGACAAGTTCTCCAGTCCCTGCTGCAGAGAAAACAAGCTCATAACAGCATATTACCACCTCCATGCTTTACTGTAGGTATGCTGTTATTGGGATGGTGAGATGTATTGGATTTTCGCCAGACATATCGTTTGGTTATTGAGGCCAAGTAATTAAGTCTTATTCTCACTTGAATATAACACCTTTCTCCATGCGACCTCAGAATCTTCAATGTGTGTTTTGGCAAAGCTCAGTTGTGACTACATGTGAGGAGTGGCTTTTTTCTTGCAACCCTCCCATGCAAGCCATATTTGTGGAGAATTTGTGATATTGTTGTCACATGCACACAATGACCAGTTGCTGTAGGCCTTTTTATAGCCTCTCTAACCACTTTCCTCCTGGCTGTTTTAACAAGTTTGGAGCAATGTCCTGATCCAGGGAGGGTCTGTGTTGTACCAAATACCTTCCACTTCTTGATAATAGACTTCACTGTGCTTCTAGGCGTTGATAAGGCCTTTGAATCTTTTTTTTTTTGTATTCATCTCCTGACTTGTGCCTGCTTATAACTTTATCCCAGAGATCTTCTGACAGTGTCTTGCCACCCATAGTTGATTGTTTGCTTCAGTTGCACTACCTGGGACTGAAATGCTCAAGGACAGTGTTTTTCAACTCCAGTCCTCAATGCACACCAACAGGTCATGTTTTCAGGCTTTCCATTATTTTGCACAGGTGATTTGATCAGTTTCACTGCCTTAGTAATCACCACAGCCATTTTATCTGAGGAAAATCCTGAAAACTTAACCTGATGGTGTGCCTTGAGGACTGGAGTTGAAAAACACTGCTCAAGGAAAGGTATTTTCATGCTGAGCTCATCAAAATGATCACAGCTGATCTCTGTTGAAAGTCAAATGGCTTTGTCTGCCATTGAGAAGGTACACTTGATTGAGTTTATAAGTAATTTTTTAGAAAGGGTGATCCCTTTTCCAACCCAGTTATTCTGTTAGAATTCTTTGAATATGTTTTCTGACATGTTGGCATTATATCTTTCACTTGGATATTATAAGTTAAGTTTCACTGAGTAAATACAGCTGTAATTTCAGGCTGCAAAGCAACAAAATGTTATTATTTTTTTCTACCCACTGTGTGTATATATATATATATATATATATATAAAGTTTAACTGTTTGTTTTCATTTTGATTGATTTGATTGATGGGTATTGGCTATGCATTGTCGTGGTTGCACAGTATTTAGTGCCTGCAAATTCCTTCAGCTTTAAAATAACCGTTGTTTTAATTATATTTTGGCCAAAAATAGATAGATAGATAGAAAGATAGATGTAGGAATAATTAGACATTCCCACTCATTTTTGAATATACAGGTACATTCATATTAGCCACATCATGAAAGTGTTTTATTAGCTCCAGGTCCATATTGATAAGGTTAAAATAAAATGAGAATATGAAACCACATTTTCTGGAGATAAATGTCCCAATAAATATTACAGTCACTGCCAGTGTTATATTTTTTAAATAATCTAGCTGATTAAATTCAGTTCGTTTTTGGAGTAGAAATAATTATACTCAGAATTTCCAGAAACTTACTGGGAAATTAGTGTAACTGAATGCATCCTAATTCTGAACAGAAACAAAATGTTCTTGATATCTCAGTAGGAAGGCAAACAATTAACTGAGAGCAAATATGGATTTTGTTAATAATTCATATAATTACAGTGTAAGTAAAATTAACATTTTGAATTGTTAAAAGGGAAAAGATGCTGGTTAATTACTGTACATTTTTTTTTGCATTGAGGGTTTGTTAGATTTCCTTAACTATTTGAGTCCCAGGACCAGTGGCTGCTGGTGGTAAAAAAAATTTGGGGGGCGAAAAACAGGACACCCACCACAACCCCCCAGGTCAGGTCGGTGTCCAGTCGGTCGGTGCACTTACCTCAACCAGGGGCGGCTTCCCTGGCTCTGCTTCACAGGCATCACGAGCAGGAATATTCTTCCCCTGCTCGGTTGCTTTCGTCTCCGCCTTGGTGGACAATCAGAACGATTCTCCTTTCGGCCAATCGGGAAATGTGTCATACACCCGTGCTTCATGCAGAGAGGCGATTCAATGTTAGAATAGTGAATATTCATTCACTATTCTAACACAACTGGGTGGGCAGTACAATGCTCTGCTTCCGGAGCCCACCATATTTTGAAGCCTATTAGAGCCTCTGGCTCTAAGTAGGTGCTTTACCACTTAAGGACCGAGCCTCTTTCTGAGATTCGTTGTTTACAAGTTAAAAACAACACGCTAGAGAATAAAATGGCGGCTGTTGCAATACTTTATGTCACAACGTATTTGCGCAGCAGTCTTACAAGCGTACTTTTTTGGGAAAAATACACTTTTTAAAATGAACAAATAAGATAACAGTAAAGTTAGCCCAATTTTTTTTTATATTCTGAAAGATAATATATGCCAAGTAAATTGATACCCAACATGTCACTCTTCAAAATTTCGCCCGCTCGTGGAATGGCACTTTTATTCCTATTACAAGGAATGTAAACATTGCTTGTAATTGAAAAAAAGCAAGACAGGACCTCTAAGGCCGCGTACACACGATCATTTTTTGTGATGAAAAAAACGACGTTTCAAGTGATGAAACAAAACAAAGTTTTTCAAACTTCATTTTCCAAAACGACGTTGCATTCACACCATCGTTTTTCCAAAATGCTCTAGCAAAGCGTGGTGACGTACACCACGTTCGACGGCACTCTGTTCCATTGAAGCTCTGTCTCATAACTTGCCTCTGAGCATGCGCGGCTTTAAAAACATTGTTTTTAACATCGTTTTGCCCACACACCATCACTTTTTATGACACAAAAAATGACGTTTTGAAAAACGACACAAAAAATTCAAGCATTCAGAATTTTTTTTTGGTCGTTTTTTTTTAAGACATAAAACGACGTTTTGCCCACACACGGTGATTTTAAATGACGTTTTTGAAAACGTCGTTTTTTTTTATCACAAAAAATGATCGTGTGTACGCGGCATTAAATATGAGATCTGGGGTCAAAAAGACCTCAGATCTCATATTTACACTAAAATGCAATAAAAAAAGCTATGGGCGGAAGTGATGTTTTAACGTCGCTTCTACCCTGCTATGGTATGGAGACAGGTGGGGGCCATCTTCCCCTCACTCGTCTCCATACCCAGCCACGAGAAGGACCCGATCACCTCCGCCGCTGCCGACGGCTTGGGTAAATGGCGGAGGGCACTGGAGAGTGGGGCCCCCTCTCCCGCCACCAATAACTGTGATCTTGCAGCGAAACCGCCACAGAGACCACCATTATCAGATACCGGACCGCCCACTGAAGAAGAGGATACCTGGGTTATGGCAGCCAACGTATATCATCATACGGTGGTCCGTAAGTGGTTAAATTCATGTGCACAGTGATTGCATTAGAAGTGAAATGACTTCATGATTGACCTCATAGCATTTCCTGTTAGTACAGAGACAGAGACTAGAGTGGAGCTTTCAGAGATTGATTCATCCTTTCCCCACAGCAGTAGATCACTGCTATAGTGATCTATTGAGGATTGATTGCAGCTAGCTTTAGATCATTATTATGCCCTGTACACACGATCGGAATTTCCGATGGGATAAAATCCAATGGAATTTTCCGTCGGAATTCAGTTTAAGCTGTCTTGCATACACACTGTCAGACCAAACTCCGACCGTTCAAAACGCGGTGACATAAAACACTACGACGAGCCGAGAAAAACGAAGTTCAATGCTTCTGACCATGCGTTGACTTGAATTTTGTCCGTCGGACATGTCCGATGGTTAGTACGCCAAACCATCGGACCGAAATCCCGCGCATGCGTCAAATTGATTTGACGCATGCGTGGAAGCATTGAACTTCCTGGTTTGAGCACGTCAGTGTCTTCTACGTCACATCATTCTCTGTCCGCAGGGATTTTGGTCTGATGGTGTGTACACACATCAGACCAAAATATCCCAGGAGACATGTCCGATGAAAACGGTCCGCGGACCGTTTTCATCGGACATGTCTCCTCATGTGTACAGGGCCTCAATGTTAGACTGTGTTGTTGGACCTAATTTAAAAATAAATATGCTGATTGTTTACTTCATTGGCTTTTAAGTTAATTTTGACCTGACACATCCCAGTTACCACATCATATTCAGAGAATTCATTGACAGCAAAGTAAATTGGTGCTTATGGCCCAACGTATTATCTAGCTATTGCTAGGCAGCATACAGCCCTATTATCTTTAGTCAAGCAGTTCAGGCTCTTGTCCATCAGGGATTTGTTTATAACCATCCGTGCAGCTTTTATCAGATGGATGGTGTGACCATCTATAGGTGGCCCTGATGCCGTGGCCATGTTGAATAGTGGCAATCATGTTAACTAAGCTGTGAACTTGCTGGTTTTACTTTGCATTTGCACATCAGCATGTACTGTATGATCTTCTAGGTTGATAAAATGGAGCTTGCATAGTTTTAGATTGACAGAGTCAACAGAAGAATTAAGAACCCAGCAAAGAAAAGGAGGAGATCCACAAGAGAAAAGGAGAGACAAGCTACTATGTTGCATATTTTTTTAAGGGTTTACATACACTTTGACACATATTTGTATACATGTATACATGTATGCAAAGTAATTCTTCAATACTGTTGATTCCTCCAGGTGGCAGCACATGTCTTTGATAAACATAATGGGATTTGGTTTAGTCCCTGTATTCTGCTCTTCTAACACTTATTGATGGTTACAGTAACATGATCAGCAGATTCTTCAGTATCTCCTGCAGGTCAATTTACATAGAGAGAATAACAACCATATTCTGGTCGTCTTTGCTTACTAAATGTTGCACTTAATCCTTGCTTTTAATGCCTTTATAAGCTCTCCAAACAATGTCCTTTGTGCAACAGAATGAAAAAAGTCCAGGAAATATTTGATCACTTAGCAGCTCCATGAGAACACATTTTGAATGATTACAATAAATGCAGGGGTACTTTGTTGCTAAGCTGAGCATTGATTGCAATAGTATTTTCAAGGGGGGCGCTGAATCAGGGAATGGAGAAAATAATATCCCCAGGCTGGCTGCACTCTGGTATAGGGAACATGAAGATTTTTAGGTTCAATGTCCTGATGAGTCATGGCTCGGGGACATTATTTGAGGGACGGGTTGGGGGCAGTAGCATATGTAGGGAATTAGGGAAACTTTTAATGATACTGTATTTCCATGGCTGCTGCTCTACTGAGTCATGGATACAAAAAATGATATATCTAGGTACAGCGTCCTGCTGTGTCATCAAGGATCTGACTCCGGGGGGGGGGGGGGGGGTTTATGGTACTGAGCTGAGGTTGAGGGGGCCGTGTGATTTTTCCAGAACACTTAATTCGGGTTGAGGGACACAAATTCCAAAATTTAGACAAGGGAAAAAAGCGTGGAGGCATTTACAGAGTATAGTTTTTTTTTTCTTACAAAACAAAACACGCATTTGCCTCTTTACTAGTTTAGCTTTTCATTAGTCAACAAATGGGCACATATACAGTATATCCAGGGTCAGGACAAGGGGTGGGCAGAAGGGTGGGCTGCCCTGGGCACTGTAGTATCATGTGAGGTGGGTGGCACCAAGAGAGGATTGAGGGGAGGAATTTTGTGTTAGGAGGATGAACTGGAGAGGGGGGTTAACAATTGTTCTAGGAGGGGAAATTTGGGGAGGTGTGCTAGAAGTAAAGTAGTGATTTGGTGAATTTGTGTTGAGAGGGGGGATTTGTGGTAACATGGCGGGGAAGGGGATTTGTGCTAGGAGGGAGACTTGGAGTGGGGGGAGAGGATATGTTCTTAGAGGGGACATTTGAGGGGTAGAGGATATGTGCTGGGAGGGGATTTTTTCTTTATTTTGGAGGGGTGGATTTGTGCTGGGGGCATATGGGGAGAGAGGATTTGAGCTGAGAAGGGGGGGGGATTTTGTGCCAGGAGGCTGGGTTTCAGCAGGGGGGGGATTTATACTGGGAGGAAGGAGGAATATATTCTTAGATTAGTGCTTAATTTTTTTTTCTGGGGGGGGGATTTTACTGACACATAATTATACAACCGGGGGGGAGGGCGCAATATATTTAGCATGTTCGCCCTTGGCTCTAGATTACCATGTACCGGCACTGAGTATATCTCTCTCTCTATATATATATATATATACAGTGCCTTGCGAAAGTATTCGGCCCCCTTGAACTTTGCGAACCTTTTGCCACATTTCAGGCTTCAAACATAAAGATATAAAACTGTAATTTTTTGTGAAGAATCAACAACAAGTGGGACACAATCATGAAGTTGAACGAAATTTTTTGGATATTTCAAACTTTTTTAACAAATAAAAAACTGAAAAATTGGGCGTGCAAAATTATTCAGCCCCTTTACTTTTAGTGCAGCAAACTTTCCAGAAGTTCAGTTGGGATCTCTGAATGATCCAATGTTGACCTAAATGACTAATGATGATAAATAGAATCCACCTGTGTGTAATTAAGTCTCTGTATAATAGAACCCCCCCCCTGTAAAAAGAGATCCTCTCAGGCAACAATAGATCCCCCAGCAGCCAGCATCAATAGACCCTCCAATACACCCCAGCACTCCTTGCCATTACATATATTCAGAGCTGGAGGTGCCGGCACTGCGTTCCCCCGCATTCCTTCTGAAAAAAAGCCCTGTGTATATATATATATATATATATATATATATATACATACACACATACTGTATATACACAGTATATCATAGATATTTTATCTTTCTAAAGAACTGTAGAGAACTTCCCTAAGTACAAATGTTTCTCACTAATTCATGCACATAACTAGCAATGTCTGCAGGCTTAGAATGTCACCAATATCCATTGTGTTTGCTTTATTTCTTCTTCAATAAATGTCTCTTTTAAAACATCATTTGAGTCTGTAGCTTTAGAATTATATGGTGGATTTTAGCCAGCTCGGAATGTACATTTCATAAAGTCTAGTCATTTATTTCTTTGTCTGAATTATACATTATTTAAAAATGGAGTCTGCTTTACAGAATTCAGCACATCATATTGTTTGCCCGCTGTCACGATTCTCTTATTTTTCCCAGAGTAACCATTCTTGTGGTAAGATGCTTCCTTTGAATTGCAAAATACTTTACCTGCCTTTTAAATTATTCACATTCAATATAGGTTTACTAGCCAACAGCATAACATTTTTTTCTTTTTTGAAGTTTTAAACAAAATTGAAACCATTATTTGACCTGATATTACTTTTTTTTTAGCAAATATCAGTAAGTTATTGTCATACACACCATCTTGCAGAATGAATGACTTAAAGTGGATGTAAACCCGAATGTTTTATTTATTTTTTGCTGTCACAATGCACAGTATAAGATTTCCTATCATATGTGCCCAGTCTTGCCACACAGAGTTAATCCAGCTCTGAGAAATCCTCTTTTATTCTTCAGTGAGATGAAACAGACTTACAGAGAAAAACCTTGGTCCGTTCCGCTCCCTTGCTGTGAGTGGCAGGTTATTTACATATCTCATGCACTAGCCTGGAGACAGGTATTATTTTTTAATTCCCACCCCCACTCCTTTTCTGAAGACATGTGGTTACTTTCCTGGATTTTGACTGGATGTTAGTGATCATAGCAGAATTCAGTGTAAGGGGAGTGTAGAGGAGGGCAGGGAGTCTACTGACATCACGACTCCACCCACCGAGCTCCAGACAAAAGATCCACCCACAGAATCTGAAGTTTTTCAATTCTTATAACAGACAGAGGGAAAACATTTGACAAGCAAGGATACATGCAGGAGGCATCTATATCCTTATAGATCAGCACTATGGCAGTAGTTTAGAAAGGATGAGAGTGGGTTTACATCCACTTTAAAGTCAAAACATAGATCTATTCTGTAGGAAAGTGATGTGTAAGAGCTAGATAGGAATTGCAGTAAGCTGGCTTTTACAATTTCAGTATCACCAGGTAGGAAAAATTATTAGTAAACACCGTTTTGTTTTATTTATTTTTTCTATTTTACGCATTACAGAAAATACATTAGATCGAAAACATGCAATGGGTAGTAAATAGTACCCATTATAAAAACTGTAATATAAGTAGCAATTTAAATTTTTTAAATAATGTATCCATATAAGTAATTTGTATTTTTTCATCATTGTCGTTATAAACATAATAAGGATTGAATATATTTCAAATAACATTTTATATGCACATATTTTTTAAACCGTCATTGAAAATAGCCCAGTGCTTTTCTCTTAACGTGCTTGTAGCTGTAAAAAAAAAAAAAAAAACCTGTTGCCTTGTAGCAGGTTAAACGGCACAGTGCTTGTGCTGTCTAATCAGCCCCTCTAAGCTGTAAAATACCTGGCTGATCCTGGCAGTTTCTGCCCTCCCCCTGTAAACTGACCATGGTTTATCATGGCTGCTGAGCCCTGATGCCGTGGTCGGTTTATGTGCCTCCATCATCCACAGCTCTCCTGTCCTCTACTCCCCTCCCTGCTTGCCAGCTCATGTGTCTGTGTTTGTGTGAGCTGTCTCCACCCCCCTGCCACTTTTAGTATAAAAATAAAAAAAATGTCACTGACAGCCCCTCTCCTGTATACAGCAATAACACACCCTTTAAATGTTTTTTTTTTTTTTTTTTTAATGGTGCTTCTAAATACCTTTTTTCTGTTATCCTCAGGTCAGTTGCGTGACTCCCGGCTACTCTGCTACTCCAATCCAGAGCTACAGCGGGAGGTGCTGAGCAGCCAACACGGTGGTCACGTGACCTCCCGGCTGACGTCAGCGGAAGATCTTGGCTGTAGCCTTGGATCGGAGTAGCAGAGCGGCTGGAAGTCATGTGACCGGCATGAAGATAACAGAAAAAAGGTATTTAGAAGTACCATTTAAAAAAAAACTTAAAGGGTGTTAATCATCATTTTTTTTTTAATAACAAACATGTTATACTTACCTGCTCTGTGCAAAACCCTGATTCTCCTCCTCTCCGGTTCTCTGTCTAAGCTCCTGGATTTTCCTGGAGTACCTCCATAGTAAGCAGCTTACTATGGGGGCACTTATGCAGAAGATATTTGCATTTTTAATGTTGCTCTTCAAGTTTTATGATAATCATTGCTCCTTGCTGACCTGATTTTCTAAAAAAAAAGTTTTTTTTGCTTTGGTACATGTTCCCCAGGGCATTGCCCAGCCCCCTATGCTATTTGTTTGACATTCCCCTGCCTATTAGCCTTGACCAATATGGCCATTATGATTTTATAACATTTGGCTCACATTGACTTCAGTGAGGCTTGGCTTTGGCAAACGTGTCCCGAATCAAACCCGGAGTATTTTCCGCTCAGCCCTACAAAGGATCACAACTTATAGACAGGGACAGTGTTTTCACCCAATAACAGATAGTGCCTAAACATAACCCTCAAAGCAGGATCATTAACTTTTTTTTTAAAGAAAGCTATAGATTTAAAACTAAAACACTAAAGGAAATTGCTTTTGAAATAACATTAGCTTGGTAAAGCTTATGTGAGGTTTTATTAATTGGGTCTTCATATATTTTACGTTTTTTTTATATCTGAACTGGAGTTTTAAGGGTATTATCTCTAAGGTTTTTATCATCTTTTCAGAAAGATTTGGCACCATATGACACAAGTCACTGGTGGCTTTGTAACCTCTAAAGCATAATGCTGTACTTTGTGCATTTATTTTATTCAAACTGTGGTCTATCATAGGACCTAGGACAGTAATTACTTACAGTATATAAAGCTTTTTAGATCTACACTGCATGATGCCTTGGAAATTTTAACCAAATATTTCTTGAATATGTTCAATTTAAGAGTTCTTTCACGTTCTCTTTTTAAACTTTTATGTAGGTTAATTATATTAAACTGTTAAAAGACAACCAGTAAATGTTATTAACTTTGTTAGAAATATTTACAGCGCTTAAAGTTAAAACATAGAATTTTATACATTTTCCAACCTAGCATGCTCTTTGAATATTGAAAGTAATAAACACAATGTAGAACTGTTAGCGAACAAAGCATAATTACTGTACTTTATTCAAGAATAAATTGTCAGCAGTATCTCAGGGAAAGCAGTTTATTTTATTTTTTTCAACAAAACGTATTAACATTTTTTATGGGTCAGTAACAGGACATTAGCAAAGAACAGGGATTTTGGATCCACTGTACAATACAGCATATAATTAATCAGAAAAGGTTTCATAAACACATGCTTTGGATATAGTTTTGGGGCTTCCATCCTTATCCTTACTGGAAAAGCAAGAGCTATTGAAGTCCTTCATGTTACTAAGGCTGGCCATAGATGAGCCATTTGTAATTTTGTTCAACTTGAAGGTTGAATAGAAAAAAAAATGAATTGATTCCTCCATCCACACATTCTAAGTGGAGAGGGGCATCCCCCCCACTGAGCTATTCTATTCTGACAGCAAGGAGACTTCTCCCCTGTCAGAATATATTGATCAGCATTGCCCGCTATAGTTGGCAGCAATGATCTAGTGGCAAACACCACCCTGCTGTATACAAGCACCTTGCCCGTGGATCGAAATTCAACCAATCCCTGCTAAACTGACTAAATTTTGATCCTGTATGGCCAGACTGACTACTTATTTTAGCCAAGATAAGGATGATCACCATGCAGATAATTGTGCCCCCAGCAACTATAAACTCTAACTGATCCGGCAAAGAGTACACTTTTGTTAAAGTGCATGTAAACCCACTCTCATACTTTCTAAACTACTGCCATAGTGCTGATCTATAAGGATATAGATGCCTCCTGCATGTATCCTTACCTGTCAAATGTCTCTCCTATGTCTGTTATAAGAACTGAAAAACTGCAGATCCTGTGGGTGAAATCAGTATGTCAGTAGACTCCCCGCCCACCTCTACACTCCCCTTGTCAACATGCATTTTGTCCTGTGTATTTCTTACACTGAATGAACACTAACATCCAGTCAAAATCCAGAAAAGTAACCACATAACTTCACAAAAGGAGTGGGGGGTGGGAATCAAAAAATAATGCCTAGTGCATGAGATATGTAAATAACCTGTCACTCAAAGCAAGGGGGAGGATTTGACAAAGTTTTTCTCTGTTTGTCAAGATTTAGCTCACTGAACAATAAAAGAGTATTGCTCAGAGCTGGATTAACTCTGTGTGGCAAGACTGGGCACAGATGATGGGAAATCTTAAGTCTCTAAATTGTGCCAGCAAAAAAAAATAATAATAATAATTCGGGTTTACATCCACTTTAAAGTAAGATGCCACTTTAAAAAAAAAATACAGTGCAAAAAATTGCTATACAAGCCTTTTTGTAATTTATTGTTATTAAAAATTACCTTTCCATTTCATTCTGTACCAGTCAAGAAAGGTACCCTGAGTGTGTAGTGACTTTACAGGCGACTCAAATATACCAATTTATAGTAAAATATAAAGTTTTATTCATATACATAGATCAAAAGTTGGTGCATAAATCACCATCAAACAACATTTCCAATACATCTTAAAATATGACAATTGGCACAGCTAGATGTGGTATTGATGTTTTTCTTTGCACTATGCCAGACATGTTTCAGGAACAATGAAGAATCCTTTCTTCAGGGGCATTCAATAGAAAAGATCATAAGTTTGCAATACTCTATAACCATGAAACAGATATATGAGATGGGAACAGTGTGGAGAGTGAGTACAACAACATACCAAACAGACATCCCTTTCCATTTCATTCTGTAATGCTGTACTTTTCTAAAAAAAAATTCAAATAAGTCAATACAGTATCTCAAGCTGGAGGTGTATTGTACGCGCTGGTGTATGGAATGCCCCCATATGTTATTTTCTGTTTGGGTGATTGCCTCCCTGGTTTCCTCCAATATTTGCACTAAGATACAAAAACATTTTGGGCATGCAGTTTTGGTAAGAAACTGCCCAAGGGTTAAAGGGGTTGTAAAGGAAAAACTTTTTTTTTTCATAATAAGCATCCTTTACCTGCAGACGTTCCTCTTTTCACTTCCTCATTGTTTGTTTTTGCTCAGAAGTTACCCTATTTCTTCTCTGTTTGGTTCATATCCTGCTTGTCTGATTGTTACTCACCACCGTGAAGGGAGACTTTACTGTGGTGGTCAGTGACGTGCTCGCCCCCTCCTGGGAACTACATCTGTGTGGTAGGACGCTCTTTACGTGTTAGAGACTTCAAGGAGGTGTGAATTACTGGGCGTGCCCCAATGCATACTGGGAAATGTAGTTCTTACATGAACGAGCGCCGCAAACCAGGAATTACTAGTTTTTTAACAGAATCATTACACTATTCCAAACATTTTTTTTTCCTTTACAACTCCTTTAACTACTTCTAAAGGAATGCAGACACTTCAGCTTTTCTCATTAAAAGAGTGAAAGTGCACCAGGTGACTATAATGAACACAGACAGACCTTTCTATTCAAGAATTGGTCTGGAAAGAACACGATGAAACGAATAGGTGTTTCTTTGGAAGAGAAAAAGGTAGAAATTGTGCTATAAAGTTTGGGAAGATCATTGTAATGTACATCGATTACCTAGAGGGGATTTTTTTCTTTCCTTAAAAAAGTGGTGTGTCATGTTATCCCCACATGTATTGAACATCCTTTTTGGAAGCTTATATGCATTTTAGTTGCATTACTGTTTTTTTTAAGCCCCAGGAGGGGGGAATGTGAATTTGCGTATCTCTTATTGTTTATTGTTTAATAATTTATTGATGATTTCAGCATAGTTGCAAAGGCTTCCTTTCCAGTTGCAATATAATGTTAAAATTTGTGCCTTAGTCACTTCCAGTTATAGGGTTACAATGCTGCCTTACTGCAGGGTCTGCATTGTCACTAGGGATGAGCCAAATAGCAAACATTATGGGGCGTTCGCGGGAAATTCGAGCACCCGAGAAACGTGACATAATGAACGGCACTGCAAGATTTTTCAGTTTTTCTTTTTCTTCTCGGGTCGTCAGACGCTTTGATCAAAGATAAATGGACATAGTGGGACACTTTTTTTTCATAATTTTGTTTTTAATAAAGGACGTTTTACACTTTTTTTGGTGAATATGTAGGGGTCCAATGTACCCGATACCCATTCACATAGGGGTAGTGGGATCTGGGAGTCACCTTGTTATAGGGGCTTTTAGAATCTGACAAGCCGCCTGCCCACAGACCCCCACAACCACTGGGAAAGGGTTGTGGGCTGAGGCCTTGTCCCCATCAACATGGGGACAGGGTGCTTTGGGGGGACCCCAAACCATCTGCCTCATGTTGAGGGTATGTGACCTGGTATGGTTCAAGAGGGGGGCCACTCTCCCCCCCTTTTCATGCGACCTGCCAGGTTGTGTGCTCGGATAAGGGTCTCTTATGGACTTTGGGGGTGACCCCCTACACTATTTTTTTTTTAAATTGCGAATCGGCACTGCGCTGCTTTAACTGACAATTGCGCAGTCGTGATGTTATTTTTTCCCACAAATAGAGCTTTCTTTTGGTAGTATTTGATCACCTCTTCGGGTTTATTTTTTTGCGCTATAATGTTCTACATATTTTTGGTCAAACAAATAAGTGTATATTGATTGGTTTGCGCAAAAGTTATCGCATCTACAAAATAGGGGAAAGATTTATGGCATTTTTATTACAATTTTTTAATTGGTAATGGTGGCAATCTGCGGTTTTTTATCGTGACTGCGACATTGCGGCGGACAGATCGGACACATTTTTGGGACCATTGACATTTATAGAGCAATCAATGCTATAAAAATGCACTGATTACGGTATAAATGTCACTGGCAGGAAATGGCTTAACACTACAGGGTGATCAAGGGGTTAACTGTGTGTTCCCTCACTGTGTTCTTACTGTGTGGGGATGGGACTAGCTAGGAGAGATGACAGATCGCTGTTTCTGCTTTGTAGAAACACACGATTTGTCTCCTCTCCTCTGACAGCACAGGGATTTGTGTGTTTACACACACACATGTTTACACACACAAGTCCCTGTGCTGACTCTTGAGCACGTGATCATGCATGGTGGCGGCGATCATGCCCATCGGCCACGCGCATAGGGTACCCCGCCATGCAGCCGACTTATATTGGTGTGACCCGGTCAGCAAGTGGTTAAATTTATTTTTTTCCTTAAGAAATGTCATTTTGCTGTGGTACTGTTCTAAAGGCGGGAAAGATGCAGTACTTTACAGGCATACTAAGGACACCCCCTAGCCACGATATTTAAAGGAATATTTCATTTTTATTGTTTCACTTTAAGCATTATTAAAATCACTGTTCCTGAAAAAGCTGCCCTTTTTAAAAAAAAATTTTTGCATTGATACATGTCCCCTGGGGCAGGAGACTTTTATGGCAGTAACTTTTAAAATTAGCACTTTTGATTTTTCATGTTTGTGTCCCATAGACTTTAATGGTGTTTGCGTATTCGTACAATTTTTTTGCCTGTTCGCAAGTCCTGGTGTGAACCGAACCAGGGGAGGGTTGGGCTTATCCCTAATTGTCACTGCAATTATCACTACAAAGCTGCACTGCACGCCGATACGTACCATACTGAGGCACAGCTGCACTTTACACACACATTTCGCACACAAAAGTTTATTGGACTTTTGAAGGGTATTAACAAATTGCATTATTTATTCTTTTTAAGGGGAGGGGGGGGGGTTAATAATACGTTAAGAAATGCATGTTTAAATATGTTTTTGTATGCCCCCTCCAAACTATACTCATGTCTCTCCATTTGCTGTTTTTGCTTGCTTTATTTCAACTTTGCAAAAGTGTGTGAACAAGGCCCAGTTAGCCTAGGAAAATATTCACCCAGAAACAATATTGGCAATGGAATGCATACAGTTTCATGTCATATTGATGTGAGTGATAATGTCTTCAGTCGGGTGCAAATACATACATCGTCTGTCAAATGCAAACATTTGTACTTTTTTTTTATGAAACAGGCCCTTTGTGGCTAATTAATTTCACATGCAAATAGCCACTAGAGGGAGATTCTAAAAAGCTATATCTGAAGGTCAACCTGTATGTAAAGCAGTAATACAGCATGGCAGTTATGTAAAAATATAAAATTCCCATTAAAAATTACCTTTAGAGAAAAGTGAAAATAATTGTAAAAAATGTGAATAATACAATGCCTTGAAAAAGTATTCATAACCCTTATAATTTTCTACATTTTGTCATGTTACAACCAAAAATGTAAATGTATTTTATTGGGATTTTATATGATAAACCAACACAAAGTGGCACATAGTTGTGAAGTGGAATGACAATTAAAAATGGTTTTCAATTTTTTTTTTACAAATAAATATCTGGAAAGTATGGCATGCATTTGTATTCAGCCCCCTTTACTCTGATACCCCTAACTAAAATCGAGTGAAACCAATTGCCTTCAGAGGTCACCTAATTAGTAAATATAGTCCACCTGTGTGTAATTTAATCCCAGTACAAATACAGCTGTTCTGTGAAGCCCTCAGTTTTGTTAGAGAACCTTAGTGAAAAAACAGCAGTTTAGAGATAAAATTGTAGAGAAGTTTAAAGCAGGATAAGGTTATAAAAAAATATCCCAAGCTTTGAACATCTCACAGAGCACTGTTCAATCCATCAACCGAAAATGGAAAAAGTGTGGCACAACTGCAAACCTACCAACACATAGCTGTCCACCTAAACTGACAGGCTGGGCAAGGAGAATATTAATCAGAGAAGGAGCCAAGAGGCCTATGGTAACTCTGGAGGAGCTGCAGAGATCCACAGCTCAGGTGGGAGCATCTGTCTACATGGATATTTATTATAGCAAAAAATATTTTTTTTTTTTAAATTGTCACTTTTTTGCTTATAGCACAAAAAATAAAAACCGCAGAGGTGATCAAATACCACCAAAAGAAAGCTGTATTTGTGGGGAAAAAAATCATCAAAATATTATATGGATACAGTGTTGCATGACGGCACAATTGTCATTCAAATTGTTACAGCACTGAAAGATGAAAATTGGCCTGGGCAGGAAGGGGGTGAAAATGCCCAGTATTGAAGTAGTTAAACTATAGGTATTGGAATTTCCTTTGAAACTTGGCTGTTACGTGAACGTAACAAATACAAATGAATCTGAAGTTACACATTTTCCGAAATAACGAATGCTGTATCTAACAAATGGAACGTAATGAATTAATAATGATAAATAATATAAAAAACATTTTATTATTAATATTATTAATTATTCATTAGTTCCGTTCCATTTGTTTAGATGCAACATTCGTTATATTTGGATAATTTTCGTTACGTTTACTAACAGCCAAATTTGGCAGTAAATTCAAATACCTATAATTTAATAGTTAGTTATTATTAGTTAGTTAGTTAGTTAGTCATTACTTCAAATTACTGGATTTCGGATTTTCGAATTTCCAATTTTTTTTATTTATGATTTTTCAGATTTCCAGAATTTCGAATTTCCGGATTTCAGATTTTCGAATTTTCGCATTTTCGAATTTACAGATTTTCAAATGTATGAATTTTGATCATAACAAATGACCCTCTGGGTGCAGACGTTTTAAGTAAACTTTAATGAACAAACATTAGTCAAACTCATGCCGCGTACACACGGCAGAGAAACTCGACGGGCGGAACACATCGTTCCGCCCGTCGAGGTTCTCTGCCGGCCGTCAGATTCGGCAACCCGCCCATCGGGGAAAGGCGACCAGCCATTCACCCCGACGGGCCGTCGAGCAAATAGAGAACCTGTTCTCTATTTGCTCGACGGGTTTCCCGACGGGCGGGGCTCGCCGAGAGCGTACACACGGCCGAGGTTCTCGGCAGAATGCGGCTCCCAGCGAGGTTCTCGCTGGTTTCTGCCAAGAAACTCGGCCGTGTGTACGGGGCTTCACATTTCAGTAGAAAGTGACAGGCATAGAAGTATAAATGTAGTTATGTCGTGGTGTCATCATCATGACATAACTAAGTTTATACCTCTATGCCTGTCACTTTCTACTGAAATGTGAGTTTGACTAATGTTTGTTCATTTACTTAAAACGTCTGCACCCAGAGGTGCCTCTTTCCTTGTGTTTCTTTGCAGCTCCCTTTAACATGGTTTCTGTTCTAATATGATGGCAGCCCTGCTTGCTCTGGACATTTAACCCCTTTCACTATTTGCTTATAGACTTATACAGACTGTGCATATAATACGGATTGATCACAGATCCAATATAGATCTCTTTACAGTTTCATTGCAGACTTTTATTGGGTCATGTATGGTTTTAAGTTGTTGCGCCTCCACTTGCTAGAATAGGGGAGGCTGCCCTGGGCACTGCGGTATCATGTGAGGTGGGGGGGAGACACCACAAGGAGATTGTGGGGAGGGGATTTGTGTTGAGAAGGGGAATTTTCAGGAGGTAAGAATTGTTCTAGGAGGGCAAATCTTTGATGGTGTTCTAGGAGTGGTTATTTGTGTTGGGAGGGGAGGATATTTTTTTGGGGGGATGGTATAGTAGAGATGATTGTGGGGTATTTGTTCTTGGAGGGGAAATTTGTGGGAGGGATTTGTGCTAGGAAGGTGTCAGGGCTGGGCTCAGCCCTCCCTTCTCTGTGCTGGCAGCTCAGCTGTCAGCTAATTGCCAGCTCTCATCTCTCCACAGTGATCCACCTGTTGATGATCCTGCTCGTCAGCTCTGCCTACTTAAAGCCTTCCAGTTAATTTGCTTTCTGCCTTTGCCTGTGTTAACATCACAATGGACTTTCTCCTGCATTCTAGTTGAAGACTTGCTTGACTGATGTTCCCTCTGGCTACAGACCGTGCTTGCTGTACTACTACCTTTATCGCTGGCTCTTGGACATTGGCTTGGCCAACTACCCGATCCGGTTACTGAACTCTGGCTATGTTTTGACTATGCTTACTCTGTTTATCTTTTTATTTTTATAATTAAACAAGTGTGATTTAAATGTACTTCTGTCTCGGTCTGATTCATGGTTTCTGACAGAAGGGAGATTGGGGAGGGGACTTTGTGCTGGAAGGGGGGGAGTTTGGAGTGGGGGGGGGGGGTGAAAGGATTTGTGCTAGATGGGGAATTTTGGGGGTTAGAGGATTTGTGCTGGGAGGGGGAATTTCAGCAGGGGGCAGATTGGTACTGGGGGAGGAGAAATGTATTTATTTATTTTGGGGAGGGGTATTTGTGCTGGGGGCATATTGGGAGATAGAGGGATAACCTGGGGGGAGCGGGAAGATTTGTTCTGGGAGGGGGGATTTCACCAGGGGGGCAGATTGGTACTGGGAGTAGCGGAAATGTATTTACTTTTTTTTGAGGGGAGGGGTATTTGTGCTGGGGACATATGGGGATAAAGAAGGATAAGCTGGGGAGGTGGGGGGCAAAGATTTTTGATGGGAGGGGGGATTTCAGCAGGGGGGAAAGTTGTTATTGGGAGGAGGGAAATGTATGCTTAGGGGGTAAGCATGCAGATGAATGCCTGATTCTGTTTTTTTTTTGGGGAGGGGCGCAATTTGGCATGTTTGCTCTGGGCTCTGGATGATATAGTCCCAGAACTGTTTGCACTAGCTTGCCCTACTCTATCGGACTGCAGGGGTTTGTAAGAAAGCTGCAAATATACATATGGCAAAAGTGGTTTCTAGGTCCCTATACAATAAGGTGACAAGATGTTTAAAATGAAATCCGGGGACATATTTTTTTTTTACTAGTAATGGTGGCAATCAGTGACTCTCTGCCCGTCGCCACTGCCCGCCTCACAGCCTATCAAGTCTTAATCTCCTGGTTACTACTGGGTAGGGAGCAGAGGAAGCTCACTCCACCAGGGAAGGCAAGGAGATAAGCAGGCAGGCGGCTGGCCGGGACTTAAGCCAAGG
This sequence comes from Rana kukunoris, assembly GCA_029574335.1. Taxonomy (NCBI): domain Eukaryota; kingdom Metazoa; phylum Chordata; class Amphibia; order Anura; family Ranidae; genus Rana; species Rana kukunoris. Next base: position 75,896,710 of record CM056056.1, read on the forward strand.
CGGAAGAACATGCCAGTGGAGTTCAATGGGCATGCGCCTGAAACTGAAAAAATATTCCCTCCGCTCCGTCCAGCACATGATCATCAGAAAGGGGCACAAATAATGGAAAAAAGTACACCCCTCTAAACTAGTAGGTGCAGTGGAGCAGGGATGTGTATTTTTTTTTTTTTAATTCTGCACTTACTGTCTTTGAAATTGCCCCAGCCCTGTTCAAATTCAATCTGGGGACAAAACCGAGGAACAGACTTGGTCAGGGACTGTCCCCGGGAACCAGGGATGTCTGGTCACCCTACTATACAAACCAGTACATAAAATACCTTTACTAGTTGAATGGATTGGTTTGCTAATCCTAAAACATGAGTCACACCTCTGCATGTGTTATAACTATATCACTCATGTTACAGGTCAGGACAATAATCTCAAATAACTGGAGAGGTCAGTTACTCAGCCGCTACAATGAGTTTATAATGAGATCAAGGCAAATTTGCCAAGCTCTCTGTTTAAAGCAAGGAAATGAATTTCAACTGTCTGGACAGTAAGTCATAACAGTAGTCTCTTACAGTTTCATTTTGTGCAAGCCACTTGGGGAATTCTCAGCAGAAATGCAGTTATATAGTCAAAGAAAGCTGCTGAACTAGCAGCTATTTTTCAGCAAGATTGCAATTACAGCGTGGATCTGTCTCATTAAAACTAATTTAGCTTTATATAAGCATCAATAAGTCATATTGTATCTGCAAGTTTGATCATTAGGCTGAACACAATTGTAATGTATATTACAGCAAAAAAGAAAACCTCACCAGCTAAAATGTATCCGCTAGGGAGGTTTTCATAGCGGGCTATTAATCAAATATTTAACTCAGTCATTTTTTCATTTTTATTTTACGATTGCACATTCAAGGAAAAATAAGTTACAAAACTGAGCTAAAAAAGAAAGTCTAAGGCCTCGTACACACGATCGGACATATCCGATGAAAACGGTCCGCGGACCATTTCCATCAGATATGTCCGATCGGGAGTTTGATCCGATGGCGTGTACACACCATCGGATCAAATTCCCCGCCGCCGGACGGCGCGGTGACGCGGCGGTGACGTTGACGCCGCCGCGTCATCGCCACGTCACCGCACCAGAAAGTAAAACACTTCCGCGCATGCGCCGAATCCATTCGGCGGCGGCGCGGCGGCGGTGGGGGACGACATGTCTGCTGGTAAGTGTACTAACCAGCAGACATGTCGGGCGGACAGATTCCCACAGGATGGATTTCAAAGCATGCTTTGAAATCTGTCGGGTGGAGAAATCTGTCCGCTAGCCCATACACACGAGCGGAGATGTCTGCTGAAACGGTCCATCGGACCGTTTTCAGCGGACATATCCCCTCGTGTGTACGCGGCCTAAGGCCTCGTACACACGATCAAATCTGTCTGCTGGAAACGGTCTGCTAGACCGTTTCAGCAGACAGATTCGATCGTGTGTACGGGCGAGCCAACGGATTTGGCCACCCGACAGATTTCAAAGCATGCTTTGAAATCTGTCAGCTGGGAACCCGTCCGCCCGACATTTCTGCTGGTTAGTATGCTAACCAGCAGACATGTCTTCTCGCACACGCGCCGAATGATTTCGACGCATGCGCGGAAGTGTTTTACTTCCTGGTGCGGTGACGTGGCGGCGTCAACGTCACCGCCACGTCACCGACACGTCAGCGCGCTGTCTGCTGGCGGGGATTTTGGTTTGCTCGTGTGTACACGCGAGCAAACCAAAATGCCAGCAGACAGATCTGTTCAAATCGGTCGGTCCGACTGATTTGAACAGATAGATTGCCTCGTGTGTACGAGGCCTTAAAAAAAAAAAAAAGCGTACAAAGCTTGATTTTTTTTCCAAAGTGCAGCCAAAAAATGTACTTGCTCAATCCATTTTGCTGGAGGTGCTAATTGTTGGTAGCTATGTACTAACCCTGTGTTAGTGCAAAGTGATGTAGCTTGTCCCAACAGTTTTTAGTAGAGCTAACCACACTGAATGTGGATGCTGTTGTTGCTGACCTCACCTACTGAAAATGCTGGTCGCCTGGCTGTCATGCTGATCCAATGGCACACTCCTAGAAAGAGAATGCAGATTATTATCTATGACTTTTTACTCTCAACACAGGTTTTCTATCAGGGGCGGACTGACCATTGAGGAACTTGGGCACTGCCCGAGGGCCCCATGCCACTAGGGGGCCCCATCAGGGTTGCCAGGCTCATTAAAACCAGGGACAGTATGTAAAAATCTTTTTTTTTTTTACATCTGTCCCTGATATGTCCAAAACCTATATGCATTTGATGTGAAAATCCTGAGATTTTAGCTGCCCTGCCTCTGTACTGCCACCTGACTTGGTGGCCATCTGTAAGCCAGGGGGCCCCATAATCATCTATTGCCCAGGGGCCCCATGAGTTGTCAGTCCGCCCCTGTTTTCTATAAACCTAGACTCTATGCAAATATAAAAGACATGAATGAGATGAATGCATCTTTTTTATGATTATTAACCACTTGCTGACTGCGTAACGTAGATATACGTCGTCAGAATGGCATGGGCAGGCAAAGCAACATACCTGTACGTTGCTTTGAATCTGCCACCTATCGGGTGTGCGCAGCCACCACAAGCTCCGTGACCATGCCCGTCGTGTCCCGCGATTGAGTCACGGAGCTGCAGAACAGGAAGATGCCTATGTAAACAAGGCATTTCCCTGTTCTGCCTAGTGACAGGACAGTGATCTTCTGCTCCCTGTGATCGGAAACAGTGATCATTGTTTTGTCACTTGTAGCCCAGCTCCCTCACAGTTAGAATCACTCCCTAGGACACACTTAGCTCCTTCCTTGTCCCCTAGTGGTTGACCCCTCCCCTCCCCTGCCAGTGTCATTTACAGAGTAATCAGTGCATTTTTAGAGCAGATTGCTTTATAAATGACAATGGTCCCAAAATAGTGTCAAAATTGTCCGATGTGTCCGCCGCAATATTGCAGACACGATAAAAATCGCAGATCGCCGCCATTACTCGTAAAAAAATAATGATAAAAGCTCCATAAAACTATCCCCAATTTTGTAGACGTTATCAATAATCAAACTAATCAATATACGCTTATTGTGATTTTTTTTACCAAAAATATGTAGAAGAATACATATCAGCCTAAACTGAGGAAGAAATATATATATTTTATATATTTTTGGGGGATTTTTGTTATAGCAAAAAAATTAAAAATATTGTTGTTTTTTTTCAAAACTGTTGCACTTTTTTGTTTATAGAAAAAAAAAACGCAGAGGTGATCAAATACCACCAAAAGAAAGCACTGTATATTTAGAGTGGTGGATTCCATATTGTCTACAGGAAGAAGGATGCTTGTGGCTTCCTCTTCATAACGTCTCTGTCTAGAGGTCTGATTGACAGGAACCTGCTTGTTAACCTAGCTGAACTCTTATGTCTGTCTTCCTTCCTTTCGTTATTGGCATCTATGATGGCAAGTAAGGTAATCTCCAATCAATGTGTTTTTAGGCTTGCAAGGCTGTCAAAAGAAAATAGTTTGGAAATAAACCAAGAGGTTGACTATTGAATATTCTATTGTTTTCTGTAACTTGAAGATGGATTTGTTACTGTTTCTTTGCAATAGTGTTTATTTACTACCATAATACGTGTATATATTTATATATATAATTTGTTTGCTTTTATGTTCCTAACTTTTCTGAGAGCATACCATCATTAAACTTTGCCATCTTAGGCTAAGGAGGCCTGTATGATATTTTTGCAAATGCAGGTCTTCATATCTGGAACCACTTAGCCGTCCATTGTCTAGCAGAATGTAGTTCAAATATTTTCATTTTATAAATCTTCACTTTTGTAATTGGTCAAATTGACATTTGTTGTCAACCATAAAGGCAATACATTTTAAAGGAGCACAATGGAGAATTTTTCATGTCATAGATGAATGCTGTACTAATGAGAATTGGTGTATGAATGTTTGTATAGATGTTCATACATACCTCTACTAGTAGTGGAAGTCCTTCGTGCTACCAAGTGAACTAATAGTAAAAAAGTATATAATGTATATACCTGTCAAGCTGTGATAATCAATAACTAAAACCAACTGCAAAAGCTATAGCGATCCTGCGCAGTAATAAATGAATCACAAACAATATATATGTGCAAAAATGGTGCATCAAATAAAGTCCCAAAAAACATATATTAGAAAATCCACACAACACTTTATGATGGAGATGTCATTAATAGCTAGCTATTCATTTTGTGCCTTCACACAACTATTATGTGCTCTCAGATCCCTCACCTTAGAACAGTGATGACGAACCTTTTTCAGCCCGAGTGCCCAAACCGCACCACAAAACTAACTTATTTCTTTCAAAGTGCCAACACAGAATAAAACCTACCAGCGGCTCTGTACAGAGGATGGGACTGATCATCCCTCTGAATGAGCCCTAAGTGACCAAAAATGTACGATTCTGCCAGATTCGCTCAGGATGCAGGGTTCAGGAATGCATAGTGCTCAGAATGCACTGTGCAACATACACTGACCTACCTGATACATGCACTGACCTACCTGACTATTACATTCACCTACCCGATACATGCACTCATCTACCTGACGCATGCACTCACCTACCTCCTCGATATCCCCGCTCTCGGGAGGTCAGCTACAAGCCATTGCACCGCTTCTCATGGCCCGCTCCTCCCCCTCTGCTTTTTCACAGGCTGCACTAGAAGGACAGACTGAGCCAAAGTCGTCCTGGAGCAGGGGGAGCTGGAATATCATGCCTGCAGAAAGGAATGCCCGAATGCCTTACCAGAGGTGTAGGGATTCGGAGAGGCAATAAGCTGCCGAACAGAGTCGGGACGGTGGAGGAATAATTTTACACCCCCCCCTAAACAGCGCACATGATGACTGGCTGCCCACCCTCCTGCCGACGTCACTGGCACCTATGCAAAGAAGGGAGCCGGTGTCCTGTCGAGTCAGTGCAATTGACTGCCTGGCTGGGGCAATCTCCTGGTGTGCCAACAGAGAGGGCTTGGAGTGCCAGCTGTGGCACCCGTGCCATAGGTTCGCCATCACTGCCTTAGAACAATTAATATCCAGCCTTAAAGTTATAGGAATATCCATCCTTCAAGCTCCAGATTACAGGATACAATGTATCACAACAGGTTCCTCTTAGGCCGCGTACACACGATCAAACATATCTGCTGAAACTGGTCCGCAGACCAGTTTCAGCGGACATATCCGATCGTGTGTACGGGCTAGCAGACAGGTTTCCAGCAGACAAAAGTTTTAAAGCATGCTTTAAAACTTGTCTGCTGGAAAGCTGTCTGTCGGATATGTCCGCTGGTAAGTACGCCTAACCAGCGGACCGAAATCTCTCTCATGCGTCGAATAATATACCAGCCTTACTGGTATATTAACGGCTTCCTAAGACCCATAGAGTAATTACAAAAATCTGGGCTCCAAAATGCCAGACTTCAAACTTCTACCATATCTCTGAAGGTTTCAGTTATAATATGAATCAAAAAGAAAAAAATGGCCTTCAAAGTGTAGTAAATTCAAATAAAGGGATAATTTATTGTAGGCAAATAGATTCTTACATCAAACAAGCTTTAAAAGTGCATTAGAATAAAAATGTGTATGAAGGCACAAAATGAAAAGCTATTAATGACATCTCCATCATGAAGAGTTGTGTTGATTTTATGATATATGTTTTTTTGGTGCACCATTTTTGCATATATATAGGCCCGGATTCACGTAGAGAGGCGTATCTTTGTGCGGGCGTAGCGTATCTTCTTTACGCTACGCCGCCACAACTTAGAGAGGCAAGTGCTGTATTCACAAAGCAATTGCTCCCTAAGTTACGGCGGCGTAGCGTAAATGGGCCGGCGTAAGCCCGCATAATTCAAAGTAGCAAGGCAGTGGCCGTGTTGTATTATAATGAACCGTGGCCCCATGCAAATGATGGGTGCATGCGCCATCCGTGAACGTATCCCAGTGCGCATGCTCAGAATAACGTCGAATAGAATGCCTAAGATACACGTCGAACACTGCCTACGACGTGAATGTCACAGCCCCATTCACGTACGACTTACTTAAACGACGTAAAAACAACTGAAAATTGTGGTGATACTGCGCTGTCTAGGTGATGATAAATGAATGAAATAATGCAAGCAGCTTAAAATGTGAGATACCCACAAACAGACTAGTACGATGAAAAACAAGCTGCGCAACTCATGTGAACTCTATAGTTATGATAACATAGAATGATATAATACCTTTTTAATTTACATGGAACAAGAAAATTAGCCCCATGAATGAGATATGAGTCCCATAAATGACAAAAATATAAATCTAATGTGAGAAAGTCTATAGTTCTAGCACATAAAACTATAAAAACGTGCGTCTGATGATATTGATAGCAGTAAAATATCTTTCTCCTTCAAGCTGATAGTGACATCAAATGCAAGAAAACCTCAGAATAGTGCTTAGATAGACAGGACACCTCCACCTTTCAATCACAAAAGCCCCTTACCAGAGGAAAAGATCCCAACCAGAGATCTTCTGACAGCAGATGGCTTACTTCCCAGCCTGGGGGTTTGCGTGGCAGGATATCCAAGAGCCAAAACTTCTCTCACAATGGACCGATGATCAGTGTAGTATGAATGTGAAGAAGGAAAAAAGCTATATAGTGTGAACCCATATAACAAATTTATTGTAAAAAATTAAAATCACACTTACAAGAATGCAGATAAAAATCGCTTGTGAAAATATAGCCGGCCGGCTAGCACAACCCGTTCACTCCGGGACACAGTATGCGGTTTAAGACGTCAGCACGCCGCTACCCTACGTCGTTTCGTCTCATAAGACTTCGTCCAGGGGCACGAGCGGCGTACTGACTCACCGCAATTTATATCTAACAAACACGGATGGTACTGCCCCCATCTGAGCTCTCAGAATCCCTGAAGCTCTAGTGGCCATCTTGGATGAGGGAAATGTTCAATAGGTAAGAATAGCTTGTCCCTTAATCTGTTGCTGATCTAACTAAAAAAGCTCAAAAACAGCTAAAAAGGAATTAAAAAAACTTCTAGGAGAAAATTAGCTACTCACAGTAATTAGGGGATTGTAGTGTCCACCTCTGAAAACATTGGATCGCTTCTTGCAAGTCCACCCATGTTACTCTGCATGATGCCTCTACACTTCCATTGTCAGCCTTCTTGAGTTTGGTTGCAAACATAAATTGAATGGTTTAAATCATCCAGAGCGCGCTGTGCTCTGTTGTGTACACATCTGTCACATGACAGAGATGCACCTCCCATGTCAGGTGCACCAATGGCCAATAGGAACGAAGGAGAGTGTGGGCAAAGATGCCCACACTCCAGTATCATGTGTAAAACGTGCGCGTCTCCAGTGTATGACGTGCACGGTCATATCAACGACGTGATTGGTCGGACGTGAATAGGTCCGCCCACCAGTGTCAGCCTCGTCAGAGGCATACACCCCACCCAGGGAAGTACAAATTCCTAAGGTACAGGCGTCGCCATATTAGAAACTGGAAAAATGCCCTTAATATGTATTCAGGATGGTTGATTCGAAAAACGATTGTGTCCAATCTGTTCCGCGATCCCCCGAATAGAAAGGGCACAAAAAATAAAAATGTAACTCTTCACTTAGGCCAATGATCAAGGAAATATTGTCAAAATGAAAAAAGTATAATACCTTTGATCAAAAAGGAAAATTACATTTAAAATAATAAGTTAAAAGGAAACATCCCAACTCCATGGAAATGTCAAATAGGGAAAGAGAGTACCCCTGATTGGCTGAAGCTAGGAATGAGCAATTATATTGCTGCATTAAAATTTCTAGTATATGGACAATGCTATATTGCAGGTATATAACCTGAATATTTAGGGAGAAAAATTCAATTGTAGCCACCCGGTGGATGAAATTAATACTACACCTGGGAGGTATAGGACATGTTACTATGATGTAGTTTACAAAATTTAAGAAAGATGATATTGATAGAAAATTCTTAATTGTCCTTGTTCTGTAATCAGACTGATGTAGTATAAGAAAAATGTGAATATAGCAGGATTTGTCTGGGAATTCAGATAAAGTTCACAATCACATAATCTCAACCAGAGCTTTTTTTCTCAGAAAATAGGTGCAGGAACTCAACCACGACCCATTCAGATTTCACAAACAGTAGAAGGGTCTTAAAGGGGCATTAAATACCAGAATTGCATTACATACAGTGTGCAGAGTTCAGGGGGTTACAAAGCAGTCACTTGTAAACACAGAAACCAGACTTCTGTGTTCACAAGTGATTGTGGTGAGCGGGCACCAAAGGGTCTGAGCCAAAGGTGGTGGAACTGAGTTCCACCAAGTTCCCCCAGAAAAAAAGCCCTGATCTCAACTATTATCAATAAATGCATTTACATCTACGTCAATGTTTAACCCATAAGGTGTATAGCACCGTACCCTATGGATCCATGCCATTTCCATCCTAGAAATTTGTCTGACCAATGAGTCCCCCCTCCAATGGGGGCTGTAGCGATCTATACCCAAAAAGATGGTGTTGGCAGGATCACGTTGGTGGTGAAGATCATAGTGTCTTGAAACTGAATGATCTTTATAGCCATTCCTGATATTTGTTATATGCTCCCCTAAGCGTACCTGCATTGCCCTTTTGGTCCTCCCTATATACTGTAGCCCACATGGGCATTCCAACAAATAGACCACGCCTATAGAGCTGCAGGTGACAAAGGACTCTATTTGATGTTCTCTCTGAGTGCTTGACGATCGAAAGGATTCAGTTTTTTTGTTTCTGATTTTATTAAGGGAGCAGAGCTGGCATTTTCGGCACTGATGATAGCCCTTCAGTTCCCTTTGGAAGAAAGACACTTTCTTCGATGGCGGATCCACTACGTTTGGTGCCACCCTATCTCGAAGAGAGGGTACACCCCTGAAAATTACCTCAGGCTTTGCTGGTAGGAAAGTACTAATAACCCGATCGTTTGCCAAAAGATGCCAATGTTTACGGAAAATCTTATTGATCAGAAAATGTTGCGAGGAATAGGTGGTGATAAAAGGTATCACTAATCCATCCTTTTTGCGTTTAGGACCATCCTTCAGTAGTGGGGCTCTTTCTAGTTCAGCCACTTCTCTTTGGGTGACCTCTAGGGAACCCTCAGGCCTTGTACACACGAGGGAATAAATCCGCTGAACATGGTCCGACGGACCATTTCAGCCGAAAAATCCACTCGTGTGTAGGGGCAAACGGACCGTTCTGGCCGGAGAAATTTCAAAGCATGTTTTGAAAATTTTCCGCCGGATGGCTGCCCGTCAGGTATGTCCGCTGGTTAGTACGGCAAACCAGCGGACATATCTGCCCGCACATGCGTCGTATCCTGTGAATGGATCCGACACATGCGCGCGGAAGTGTTTACTTCCTGGTGCGGTGACGTGGCGGCGTCAACGTCACCGCCGCGTCACTGCGCTGTCCGCCGGCGGGGAATTTGATCCGATGGTGTGTACCGCCATCAGATCAAAACATCCCGGCGTAAATATGCGCTGTAAACGGTCCGGGGACCGTTTACAGCGGATAAATCCCATCGTGTGTACAAGGCCTGATGGTACCCTTTTTCCAACATTCTATTTTTTAGGATATCAGACTGGGTTTGATAGTCTGTGATTTCTGAACAGTTACGCCTCATACGTATAAATTGGCTCTTTGGTACTGATTGAAGCCAGGATTGTTTATGGCAGCTTTCCAAGGGGATGTAAGCGTTACGATCAGTTTTCTTGAAATATGAGATCGTTTTGAAATTTGTACCATTTTTGATGATGGTGAGATCTAAGAAATGTACTCTTTCCTGACTGGCTTCATATGTAAAATTAATTCCCCTGTCATTGTGGTTAATGGAAAGAAAAAAATTCTTCTAGTTGTACAGCAGAACCATCCCACAGGAGGAGGACGTCATCGATATATCTTGCCCATAGGGCAAGACAAGGGTTACGATCCCTATAGATGACGTCCTCCTCCCACTTGGCCATAAACAAATTTGCCAAGCTGGGGGCATATTTAGCCCCCATTGCAACACCTCGCTGTTGCTTGTAAAAATTAGAACTGAACCAAAAATAATTATGATCAGCTGCATATTCCAACAGGTCCATAGTGATACCTTTTATCACCACCTATTCCTCGCAACATTTTCTGATCAGTAAGATTTTCCGTAAACATTGGCATCTTTTGGCAAACGATCGGGTTATTAGTACTTTCCTACCAGCAAAGCCAGAGGTAATTTTCAGGGGTGTACCCTCTCTTCGAGATAGGGTGGCACCAAACGTAGTGGATCCGCCATCGAAGAAAGTGTCTTTCTTCCAAAGAGAACTGAAGGGCTATCATCAGTGCCGAAAATGCCAGCTCTGCTCCCTTAATAAAATCAGAAACAAAAAAACTGAATCCTTTCGATCGTCAAGCACTCAGAGAGAACATCAAATAGAGTCCTTTGTCACCTGCAGCTCTATAGGCGTGGTCTATTTGTTGGAATGCCCATGTGGGCTACAGTATATAGGGAGGACCAAAAGGGCAATGCAGGTACGCTTAGGGGAGAATATAACAAATATCAGGAATGGCTATAAAGATCATTCAGTTTCAAGACACTATGATCTTCACCACCAACGTGATCCTGCCAACACCATCTTTTTGGGTATAGATCGCTACAGCCCCCATTGGAGGGGGGACTCATTGGTCAGACAAATTTCTAGGATGGAAATGGCATGGATCCATAGGGTATGGTGCTATACACCTTATGGGTTAAACATTGACGTAGATGTAAATGCATTTATTGATAATAGTTGAGATTATGTGATTGTGAACTTTATCTGAATTCCCAGACAAATCCTGCTATATTCACATTTGTCTTATACTACATCAGTCTGATTACAGAACAAGGACAATTAAGAATTTTCTATCAATATCATCTTTCTTAAATTTTGTAAACTACATCATAGTAACATGTCCTATACCTCCCAGGTGTAGTATTAATTTCATCCACCGGGTGGCTACAATTGAATTTTTCTCCCTAAATATTCAGGTTATATACCTGCAATATAGCATTGTCCATATACTAGAAATTTTAATGCAGCAATATAATTGCTCATTTCTAGCTTCAGCCAATCAGGGGTACTCTCTTTCCCTATTTGACATTTCCATGGAGTTGGGATGTTTCCTTTTAACTTATTATTTTAAATGTAATTTTCCTTTTTGATCAAAGGTATTATACTTTTTTTCATTTTGACAATATTGCCTTGATCATTGGCCTAAGTGAAGAGTTACATTTTTATTTTTTGTGCCCTTTCTATTCGGGGGATCGCGGAACAGATTGGACACAATCGTTTTTCGAATCAACCATCCTGAATACATATTAAGGGCATTTTTCCAGTTTCTAATATGGCGACGCCTGTACCTTAGGAATTTGTACTTCCCTGGGTGGGGTGTATGCCTCTGACGAGGCTGACACTGGTGGGCGGACCTATTCACGTCCGCCCAATCACGTCGTTGATATGACCGTGCACGTCATACACTGGAGACGCGCACGTTTTACACATGATACTGGAGTGTGGGCATCTTTGCCCACACTCTCCTTCGTTCCTATTGGCCATTGGTGCACCTGACATGGGAGGTGCATCTCTGTCATGTGACAGATGTGTAAACAACAGAGCACAGCGCGCTCTGGATGATTTTAACCATTCAATTTATGTTTGCAACCAAACTCAAGAAGGCTGACAATGGAAGTGTAGAGGCATCATGCAGAGTAACATGGGTGGACTTGCAAGAAGCGATCCAATGTTTTCAGAGGTGGACACTACAATCCCCTAATTACTGTGAGTAGCTAATTTTCTCTTAGAAATTTTTTAATTCCTTTTTAGCTGTTTTTGAGCTTTTTTAGTTAGATCAGCAACAGATTAAGGGACAAGCTATTCTTACCTATTGAACATTTCCCTCATCCAAGATGGCCACTAGAGCTTCAGGGATTCTGGGAGCTCAGATGGGGGCAGTACCATCCGTGTTTGTTAGATATAAATTGCGGTGAGTCAGTACGCCGCTCGTGCCCCTGGACGAAGTCTTATGAGACGAAACGACGTAGGGTAGCGGCGTGCTGACGTCTTAAACCGCATACTGTGTCCCGGAGTGAACGGGTTGTGCTAGCCGGCCGGCTATATTTTCACAAGCGATTTTTATCTGCATTCTTGTAAGTGTGATTTTAATTTTTTACAATAAATTTGTTATATGGGTTCACACTATATAGCTTTTTTCTTTCTTCACAGTCATACTACACTGATCATCGGTCCATTGTGAGAGAAGTTTTGGCTCTTGGATATCCTGCCACGCAAACCCCTAGGCTGGGAAGTAAGCCATCTGCTGTCAGAAGATCTCTGGTTGGGATCTTTTCCTCTGGTAAGGGGCTTTTGTGATTAAAAGGTGGAGGTGTCCTGTCTATCTAAGCACTATTCTGAGGTTTTCTTGCATTTGATGTCACTATCAGCTTGAAGGAGACAGATATTTTACTGCTATCAATATCATCAGACGCATGTTTTTATAGTTTTATGTGCTAGAACTATAGACTTTCTCACATTTGATTTATATTTTTGTCATTTATGGGACTCATATCTCATTCATGGGGCTAATTTTCTTGTTCCATGTAAATTTAAAGGTATTATATCATTCTATGTTATCATAACTATAGAGTTCACATGAGTTGCGCAGCTTGTTTTCCATCGACGTAAAAACAACGGCTGTTCCGACGTCCATACCTTTGCATGGGATGCGCCACCTTTTTGGTGGTTTATCTTTACCCCGGAAAAACACCTTACGTAAACGGCTTAGATTACTGCGTCGGGCGTACGTACGTTCGTGAATCGGCATATCTTGCTCATTTGCATATTTATAATGGGAACGCTGAATGCGTCCAGCGTAAATATGATACGATGGCGTAGGAGACTTACGTCAGTCGTATCTTGGCAAAATTCAGGCGTATCTGATTTAAAGAATCATTTGGACTTATGGCGGCGTATCAGTAGATACGTGGGCGTAAGTCTTTGTGAATCTGGGCCGTATTGTTTGTGATAATTTATTACTGCACAAGATCACTGTTTTATTATTAATACCTCTACTAGTGTATGGAGAGCTTTGGTAATCTTATTTCAGTGGTACTGGCATACTAATTTATAAATAATATGCTTTTATGCTAGTTTTATATCCACACCAGGGAGAAATCCTCACATTACTGAAAAAAGAAAACAAATTCCTTTACAACCCCTTTAAGCAGCTTAAAGAGATTGTAAAGGCTATTTTTTTTTTTTAATAACAAGCATGTTATACTTACCTCCTCTGTGCAGTTGCTTTTGCATAGAGCAGCCTGAATCCTCCTCTTGTCGGGTCTCTCTTTGCTGCTCCTAGCCCCTCCCTCCTTTGAGTGCTCTTCTGTCAGCAGCTTGCAGAGTCAGAGCTCCGTGTATCCATTCAGACATGGAGCCCCAACCTGGCCCTGCCCCCTCTCTCCCCTGATTGGTTGACTGACTTTGTTTAACAGTTGTGGGAGCCAATGGCACCGCTGCACTGTCTCAGTCAATCAGGGGGAGTGCCCTGAGGGGATTGCGGTCATCACTGGAGAGAGAATGGGCTTGGGTAGGTTATTAGGGGGATGCTGAGGGGGCTGCTACACACAGGAGTTTTTTTTTATCTTAATGCATAGAATGCACCTTCTGCCTTTACAACTCCTTTAACGGGTGAAAATGAGAGTTTCAGCTTTAGTGAAATTTTCCACATGCCTAATAGGCACTGAGCATTTATTGGAAGCTACAATAAAGGGATCATTCGGCAGAGTCACTGGTTGGAGACCACAATAAATGTAGATAGAATAAAATAATCTTATTTAAATCATGTACTTGTGAAAATGTAAATATTAGAGGCTTTTTTTTTTCCATTAAAGTGTAGTTGTGTTTTTAAAGACATGAAAGATAATTTAACTATGAAACAGTGGTGGTGACAATGCATATAATTTATTCAGTCATTATATCCACTTGAAAGGAAGGGACAGTGTGACACTTGACTAATTGGCTTTTACAAATGGCCATGACAGCTTTGTAGCAGTTCCAGTGGCATGATACAATGTCTTCACTGCTTCAGCAGTCTTGTCTGTGACATGTCTTTTTAGTGCTTTTCAAATGCAAACTGAAAAGTATGTTCAAATGTTTAATCATATAAGGGAAATCTGTTTGATTTTTATTTAAAGAAACAAGGGCAAATCTTATTCTTCTGTATTTTTAATGAACTCTGGAGGCTTACTGTTTTAATTTAGGTTTTGTACACTTGACTGCAAAAATTGACTTATGACTTGAAGTACAAATTGTTACAAAATGCCAATACACACAAACAATGTAGTATACTTAACCACTTTCATACTGGGCACTCCCCCCCCCCCCTTCCTGACCAAGCCAATTTTCAGCTTTCAGCTCTGTCGTTTTTTTAAATTACAATTGCGCGGTCATGCAACACTGTACATGAGATAAAACCACAGTGCGAGAAAGCCTTTATCAGGTTAGGTATAGTGGTGTGTGGCTGTGTCAAGAAAAATAGTAAGTCATCTGCGTAAGCCGCTATTTTAAACTTTCTGTCCAAGAGTTTAAAACCTTTGATTGCCTTATTTTTTTTGACCATTCTCAGGAACGGTTCCAAGGATAAAATAAACAGTAAAGGTGACAGGGGGCACCCCTGTCTGGTACCATTTGTAATGTCAACCCTTTCTGACAAGGATCTATTCATTTTTATCCTGGCTGAAGGACTCTGATACACTGCAGAAATCCAAGCCATAATTCCGGGACCTAAGCCCACATGGGCGCAGGTGGCCAGCATATAGTCCCAGGATACCCTATCAAAGGCCTTCTCCGCACCTGTAGATAGGAGAAGGCCCCTGATGCCTCTGGAACACGCAGCCTGTGACAGCAGCAATGCCTTAATGATGTTATCTTTGGCTTCCCTTCCGGGCATAAAGCTTACCTGTTCCAGACCAATAAGGTCGGCCAAGAAAGGGCTCAATCTGTTGGCTAGGATTTTTGTTAGCAACTTGAGGTCCAAATTCAAAAGTGAAATTGGCCGATAGCTGGCACATACAGTAGGGTCCTTGCTGAGTTTAGGTATGACAGTGATAAAGGCTGAAAGAAAATCCGGTGTGACAGATTTTGGTTTTGGCAGAGAGTTCAAAGCTTTAGCCAGTGGGGTCAAAAGAATGTCTGTGAATGTTTTGTAGTAAATTGAGGTTAGCCTATCAGGGCCCGGGCTCTTACCAGATTTTAAATCTTTAATAGAGTTACGTAATTCTGTGAGAGAGATTGATTCCTTTAGAGAGATTAAGGTGTCGTCACCTAGCGTGGGAAGTCCACTATCTGTCAAAAATTCCTGTATGATCTGCTGCCTACTACCTTCCACCCCAGGAGTTTTGGGCAAAGTAGGTAAGTTGTATAGCTTAGAGTAGTAACAATGGAATTGTTTTGCAATAGCTTCTGTCGTGATAGCACAAGTACCATCCGTCTTTCTTATATCCATGAATTTGTGGGTAGTGTTGGGATCCCTCATTGCTCTAGCAAGAAACCTGCCCGATTTGTCACCCCATTCATAGTAAATCTTTTTCTTGAGAAAAAGGATAAGCTTAGTTTTGGCCTCTAGGATTTTTTGTAATTCTTTCCTGCACTCCAACAATTCAGTGGCCGATTGCACCTGAAGGGAGTGTTTATGCAGTGTTTCGTGGTCAAAAATCTTATTAGACAACCAAGACTTCTTTCTCTCGTTCCCTTTTACGTTGTGAGTACAGTTTGATTAATTCTCTCCTGATGGAGCATTTATGTGCCTCCCAGACCATGTCAGTGGTGTCATTAATTTGGAAGAAGTCAGTCAAAGTGTTTTTAATGCTGGGTAGTAGTGTAGGGTCTGTCAGTAGGGATGCGTTCAACCTCCAAGTATTAGATTTGGGTCTGGCATTAAGCAGGTTCAGAGATATGGCTATAGGGGCGTGGTCCAAGAGCGTCTGTATACCTATCTTTGCGTCTGTTATTAAAGATAGATCTCTCTGAGTCACAAAGAGATAGTCAATGCGGGAGTATTTATCATGAGGTATTGAGTGGAAAGTGAAATCCTTCCCTTCAGGGTGGCTGAATCTCCACGAGTCTATCAACTGAAGGGAGTGTATAAGGTTTTTAATTGTTTTGAGAATTTTGTAAGTCACACAGGACTTCCCAGGCGACGTGTCAGCTAATGGATTCAGTGGGATATTGAAGTCTCCTCCCAGGATGAGGCATCCCGAGGAGAAACTCAAAAGCTCCCGTGCTATTTTCTGGCAGAATTGTATATGTTTCGTGTTCGGGAAGTAAACGTTCTCCAGCGTAAGGGGCTGGCCTCCATATGTGCCCCTTAGAAAGACGAAGCGGTCGTCTGGGTCTATCATGCTAGCAGTAACACTAAAAGGTACCCCCCTTGAAATCAAGATCGAAACTCCTTTCAACTTAGAGATATCACAGGTAGAGTGGTAGGTTTCCGTGAAATAGGAGTTAGTCAGTCTGGGAATCAGGTGAGTTCTGAAAAGCATTTACTGCAGGAAGACAAAGTGCGGCTTACCTTTTTTCAACTCCCTTAGCAGAGTAGATCTTTTCTCCAGGACGTTCAGACCTTTCACATTGTGCGAGATCACTAATGGAGCCCCCCCCCCCCCCCTGGGCAGAGTATGCCATTGTGAGGACTCAGTAGTGGGTTACTCAGGTATGACGCTGCAAGAGAAACTGGCAAACAGTCAGAAATCAAAAAAAGCTTCAAACAAAAAAAAAGGGGGGGGGATAGTAACAACAGAAAAAGATAATGAAGTAATTGTAAGTTATCACTTTAGTCGATATAATCGATCACTATCGAAGAACTAGTCTTCAAAACTAAAGTATCAATTTAGTGAATCTTAGGACTCGGCTAAAATGCCCAGCCAAGATCACTGTGTGGTAGCGTGAGTGACCAGCAACGGTATGTTCAATTTGGTGTAACTGACAACCAAATTAACTACGGGTAACTAGATCCTTCACCAATCAAGCTATGCAAAATGGAGAAAAAACACAGCCTATAGATAAAATTACAGAAACAATCTCTGTGAAAGTAACTTATCAATAAAATCAACCCTGTGAGCAACATCTCCTATCCCTTCTGTACCTTCCGTGGTATGCAACCAACTTTGCTGCAACCAAGTGTGCGTTCCATTTTCACTAAACTAGCCTATCAGTAAACTGTATGCTATAAAGTTAATGTCCTTGCTATGCAGAGATCCAAGAATACCTAGTTGACTGTATGTCTTTTTTGTTGTAAACCCCACATTAAGGGATTATAAGCATCAGAGGCAACTCAAGAAATTAGCAAGTGCACTAAGCAAATCGTTCTTTAGATCAGCAGGCAGCCAGGCAACGTTCCAGTCTATAGCAAAAATAATAGAAAAGAAAAAAAACATTTGGTTGCATCAGCATAACTGAAGAGAATGGGTCTAAGATGAAGTTGAGCCACAAAGAAAACTCCTGGTACCATTCAGGAAGCTCGATCGGATCAAGGTTTAAAGCAGCACAAGTCCTCTGGTGTGCGAAGAACATGCTGTTTGCCGCCTTGAGTGACAATCAGTGCAAAGGGAAACCGCCACGTGTATCTTATGTCTTTTTCCCGGAGCGTATCCAGCAGAGGGCACAATGCCCTGCGGTTCTTTAAAGTTATCTGAGAAAGGTCCTGAATGATTTCCCCATTAAAGATAATGTGCTCATTCTATCTGGCTTTCCTCATTATGTCCTCCTTCAAAGGAAAGCTTTGCAGGCAGCAAATGATATCCCTGGGGGGAGCCGAATCTGGGCCTCTGACCGTGTCCTCCTGCGGCTCCAGCAAGCTGTTGAACACCCTCTGCAGCACATGGACAATTTGATCTGCTTCCACTGACTCGGGTATCCCCCGTACCCTAATGTTGCACCTTCTCCCTCTATTGTCCAAGTCCTCTATATGGCGGTTCATCTCTATGAAGTGCGAGGAGTGGGAGACCGCAACTCTTTCTATTTTTTTTTTAAATCAACGTTTTTTTTTTATTGGAAAAACGAAAAATCAGAGTACAAAATACAGCCAGGGTACCGAAAACACAAATCAAAACATATCAATACATACTCTGAAAAGTAAGCTACTTTTATATCTTATGACACAAGATAGCAAAGGGAAACATCACAACCTAGGATGTCACCCGCTACTAACTACTACTAAGAAAAAGAAAAAGGAAAGTGAGAAGAGAAGAAGAAAAAAAAAAGGGGGGGGAAAGACACTGTGCCCAAACGGCTCATCTAGAATCTCTATATACCAATGGGAGTGAACAAGAAAAGATCAAAACTACAACCACAATCTCATCTCATATCTAATTGTGAGTATTGATCTGAGTATCTAAACGCCACCCAAGGTGACCACATCTGATTAAATTTCTTTGACGATTCCCTGGCAATGGCTACCGTTTCCTCCATTTGGTGGATATTCTCTATGGAGCTAAGCCATTCTGGAATAGAAGGAATATCCTTTGATTTCCAGTGCCTGGGAATTAAGACTTTCGCTGCATTGAGCAGGTGTCTAACCAGTGATTTTTTATAATGCTGCATAGAACAATCCGCAATATGGAGTAGACAACATGCGGGAGAGAGAGAGATTGTGGTATCCGTAATGGCCTTGATCACCTCACACACCCTGTCCCAGAAGGGTCTCACACGAGGACATTCCCACCAGATGTGAAAAATAGACCCCTGGTCTTGCTCACATCTCCAGCAAGAATCTGATGTCTGTGGGTACCATTTTTTTATTTTATCCGGGGTGGCATACCATTGTGTTAAAAGCTTATAAGACGTTTCCTGAAATCTTGTACCAATAGAACACTTATGGGCAAAAATACAGGCACGTTTCCATTGCTTATCAGTGAAGCTTGTTTTAATCGCCTTTTCCCATTGTACTCCTATTCCGGAGGGTATCCCCCCCCTATCTCGTTGGAGCCATGAGTACGCGAGATAGGTAGCTCTAGGTACCGGAGCTCCAGCCAAACAAATTTGTTCAAAGGGAGTTGTTGGTCTAAACAACTGTTTTTTGGTCTGGGAAACCTGTGTATAATTATGCAGCTGGCGGTAGGTCCAAAATGAAAGAGAGCTCTGAGGATTCAATTCTCGTTTTAATAACTCAAAATGTTTTAGGGTGTTTGCCTCTACACAGTGTATCAATAGAAGGGGAATCGATTTGTCAGTAGGAGCAGAAATGTGCAGGTTCATCCCAGGCAGAAAATCTGGGTTGCGAGTAATGGGAGTAAGCGGTCCAGGAGATGAGGAGAGTTTATGGTGTTTCGTCATCGTATGGAACACTTTAAGTGTGGTCCCCACCAAGGGATGCTGCTGCACATTTTGCGGAAATTTTACCCAAGGAATCCAAGGTAGGAGTTTAAGATGAAGTGTGGTGGATGCTTCCTCCAATGTGACCCAATCCTTCTGCTCCTTATGGCAATTCCAGTCCATAATTCTAGCTAAGTGTATCCCAGAATGGTAAAGTTTAAAATCAGGTAAACCTATACCTCCCTCTTCCTTAGATTTTGTAAGCATATCAAACTTTATCCTAGGTTTTTGCCCCTTCCAAATAAAAGTGCGTAAAATGGCCTGAAGTTGTTTGAAAAAGGAACCTGGGAGTGGAATAGGTAAGGTGTGAAAGTGGTATAGGATTCTGGGTAAGATTACCATCTTCAATATAGCTGCTCTGCCGAACCAGGAGAAAGGCCTTGAGATCCAACTTTTAAGATCTACTTGAATTTTTTTTAGTAAAGGCAACTCTTTCTAGTCTCTATATGACCTTGTCTCTGCGCCTCTCCGTGTTCTCCGCCATGGCCAACTTTTCCTGGAGGACGATCAGGCTTGATTTTAAATCTGTCATTGCCGCAGAAAACGTGGATTTTATATCTGTGGCAAATCCTGACATAGCAGCAAAAGTAAGGGGCTGATCGGGCTGATCGTAGCTCCTACCTGCGTCCTCTGTGGTGGATTGGGAGTCTTCGCTGAACTCATCCATCTCCCTCATGACCTGCACCATCTTGTTCCCCACCACGCTGCTTTTCGAGAGTGACTGTTCCTTAAAGATGTCCAAGATGTTCCGCGACAAGCTAAATGCTGTGTTGCAGCAGGATCTCGACTGCGGTGTCTGGAAGGTGTTCTTGCCCATCTACAGCTGTAGGTTCACAGGGTATCAGGCTGTAGGCTGTGTTGGTCTCTGGAGCTCAGCTAGTGCGCGACCATCTCCGCTGCGCACCAAGCCACGCCCTGGATTATCCCTTTTTTATACATTTTAATATTCTGCTAGATTTGCTTGCTTCAGCTTGGCATTGCATGTCATTGCTGAGCCTGTCATCTACTAGGATCCCCTGATATTTTTCCATCCTGGATTCCCCCAGAAGTGAGTAACTTGCATTCACATTCAGCCCCCAAGTGCATTACTTTACATTTTCCGACATTAAACCTTATTGCCCTATTTAACTTTGTATCATCCACACACACGCGCCTTTAGGGATTGCAAGAGGCTAATACCGGGTGAAATCCAGGTACTTACACTGCTTGTATTTACAATATTAATTTTATCATTACATTTTTAAACCCTTTATTACGGTCCTGCAGTGGGCCTCCTTCCTGCTGTCTTGGCATCCCCCCATGGTGGTGGAACACCAGAGCCCAGTCATAAGTGTGACCTTTGTGACCCTAGTAGTACTGCCACTGTTGTCAGTAGTTGCTTTTTTATTATCATTTTTTGTGCCATTTATTTTTAAACATGTATTCATTTTTTACAATATAGTTTTTTATTATTAATTTCATATTTTTTAGAACCCCTGTTTGGGGGCTTTGATGAAATATCAGGGGTCTAAACAGACTCTTGATGTCTCACTTTTGAGACACAGAAAAAGACTGAGGACAGGTTCATCAGTCCATTTCTCTGCAGTTTCATCTGCACAGAATGAATGAACAGGAATAGCTCTGAATAGAGTTTCCTGTTAATTCATAAACTGAAGCATAGTAAACACAGTTTACTATGCCCCAGCAGTGAATGACTAATAATGAGTCAGTGATCGGTACCGACACATTTACCGCCCCCTTCTCCTGACAGATTCCCTGCAGCAGCTGGCAGGGAGGAGGGAGTGGTAAAATCCGGCAGCACTGCGGGGAGTTGAGGGGGGCCAGGGAAGCCTACAGGGGCCCAGGGTACCAGGACAGGGATAAGGAGGCAGCGGGAGCGATATGTAAAGGAACCAATACCCTCTTTTTCCCTCATGCAGCAGCTAAATGTTTGGGGGAGGGATAGGAGAGCAGCGGCTGCATGGAGGGACTTGTTTTGCTGCCCTCCTATTTAGGTGTACAGGGTCACCGAATGGGCCCCCTGTACGTTCACCACTGGATCTCAGCCTTAGGCCACGTACACACGATCAGACCGGTCTGATGAAACTGGTCCGACGGACCGTTTTCATCGGACCACGCTGAAGTGGTCTAATAGTCTGATGTGTGTACACACCATCAGGCCAAAAATCCGATCAGACCAGAACGCGGTGACGTAGAACACAACGACGTGCTGAAAAAACGAAGTTCAATGCTTCCAAGCATGCGTCGACTTGATTCTGAGCATGTGCATGTTTTGGTCTGATGCTTTTGTGTACTAACCATCGAATTTGTCCAATGGACAGGTGTCCGTCGGACAGATTTTAAAGCA
The DNA here is from genome assembly GCA_029574335.1 of Rana kukunoris. Lineage (NCBI taxonomy): Eukaryota > Metazoa > Chordata > Amphibia > Anura > Ranidae > Rana > Rana kukunoris. Next base: position 75,918,545 of record CM056056.1, read on the forward strand.
AGTTTTAAAACTTTGGTCCGACGGACAACGGTCCGATGGGCCGTACACACCATCGAATTGGTCCGATGAAACTGGTCTTAAGACCAGTTTCATCGGACCGGTCTGATCGTGTGTACGCGGCCTTAAAGCTGAACTCAAGGGAAACACATAATAAAGAGTTAAAATACCCATGTTTTAACTGTTTTTCATCTCAAAATGAATTGCCATTCAGTTCAGCCAGTTTTGTGATTCAGAAATTTATGTAAGAGAGCAAAGATTGGGGTTCTCGTGTTTTTCCCCTGCTCCACCTGACGAAAAAGTTTTACTTTCCAAAGCACTTGTATATCTTTCCAACCAGTTCTGAAGCTTAGTCACAACCCATTAGTCATTCATCCCACACACATTTGTTCTCAGCTTTCCTCACTGATTACCAGTGGCCTCTTTATTCATTCTAAACACCGTTTTCTCATATGCTTTCAACAGCATCTCTGCTTGTCTAGGTTTGTGTCCCAGTGTAATCAAAGCTCTCCATCATTTTCCACTTTGCATTGCTCTCTTTGCATGAAATGCCTGGTGATTTTGCCAGTCCTACTGCTTTGCTATTTCAAACTGACCATGCCAAGGCATGAAAACGTAACCATCTCAGAACGGTCATTTTGCTTCATTCCATTATACTTAGGAGCACATCATGCCTGTACTCCAGTGGTCAAACCTGTGCTGAAATGCCCCCCTGCACAGCTCATCACTTTTAATTGTTATCTTAATGCCACGTACACATGGTCGTTCTTTCGACCAGGTAAAACCCTGTCTGAATTTCTGATGGAAAAATAGAGAACCTGCTCTCTATCTAAGTCCATCGGAATTTCCAACAGAAAAAGTTTGATGGGGAATACACACGGTTGGAATATCCAATGAAAAGCTCCCATCAGACTTTTTCCATCAGAAATTCTGACCGTGTGTAAGTGGTTTAAGAAGCATTTCTAATAAGTATTTTCAGCGGTGCCTTACAAAAAGAACTGTTGATGATTAAGTGACTAAAGCTGGATGCACACTATACAATTTTCCTTTGATTTTTTCCTTTAGATTTACCAAAACCATATAATATGAGGTCAAACCCAAACACTTTCAATTTGTATGTAATCAGACAGGCCCTTGCACTATATAGTTAAAGGTAAATCTAAAGGGAATCATTTCTTTTAATATTATAAAATATTATAACATTTTTAAATATATAGTAGTCCTACATAAATAATAAATATATCAGTAGTTCTGCTGTTCGTTTGTAGCCATTTTCTGAATATTTCGAATGCAAACAAAAAGTTCATGTTCTTAAATAAAATAGCACAGCTCTGCCCAAAATATAAATAGATCTTATCTACATATACATAATTTGTACTATGCCAGTGCAGGAGCACTGTTGTTTTTCATGTTGAAGTGTTTGAATATTTAAAACATTAAAAAAGGTTGTTGTTTTTTTTATAAGACAAAGGGCGAAGTTCAAAGTGTAGTAACCATTTTTCAACCAACAAACAGTATCGTGCATTGTTCTAACTCCTCTGAACTGATGAAAATTAAACTGGCATAGTAAATAGGTCTTAAAAATACATTTCTCCTAAACCTGATTTGATTCAGAGGAAGGCAAAAACCCTTATAACACATGATCCAAAGGCAATTAAATACTTCCCGAATCAACAGTCAACATAATTTCTTATAAATATTAATAACTTGTATATTTTGTGCACACATCCAGGACAAAGCAATCTGCTAAATCTGCCAGGACTACTTATTGTGAAAGGCTATCCCAAACTTCTACAGCATTTACAGTTTAGAATAATTTCCATACACAGAAATTAAACCTGTGTATAGTGCCCTATAGACTTATGAGGATCTTAATGGGAACAACTCTCCACTGAGTTTACTTTATAGAGCACAAATTTGTTTTATACTGTACAAGATGACAATAATTGACTCTTCTTGAGAGTAAATTAATTAATTTCAGTTATTTTTTTCTAAGCTGTGACCCCCAATATCCCTTATTTTAACTAATATTACCGTAATTCCTTTTCTTGAATCTAAACTTTTTGTAAAAATAAACTATATTGCTCTTTCAAAAACAGTGGTCACCAAACTATGGCCCCTTATTTTCCATTGGCTGGCTCCTGGAATGAGAACCTGCTTTAAGGAGGGCTTTATCATTCAATGCCAGAGGATCTCCTGTGCAGAGCAATGAAATGCAGTGCACAATCTATTACAGATGCTTACAGGCAGAGTGCTCACCTACCATGACTTCAGAACAAGAAGCGTAGCAGGACATAGAGTCTACAAGCAGGTAAGGTACCTCTGAACACCAATGCTTGGGTTTCTTTTATTATCCCACTGACACCAATACCAGAGTTTTTTTTTATTATCTCACTAACACCAATTCCTGGGGGGAATTGGTTATATTTAGTTTACTGACACCAATGCTGGAGACATTTTTATTACCACTGACCCCAGACACAAGGGCATATTTTACTGACCACAAATGTGGGGGCATTTTTCACTTTAACTGACATCTCAGACAAGAGCATTTATTACTTCTACTGACCATCAATTGTGTGGGCAATATTTTCTTGGCACATTTTGGGCCCCTTTGTACCAATTGAGCATTGTTTAAATGTCACAGCCTACCTGAGTATTGTTGCTGACAATGTCCATCCCTTTATGACTACAGTGTACCCATCTTCTGATGGCTCCTTCCAGCAGGATAATGCACCATGCCACAAAGCTCAAATCATCTCAAACTGGTTTCTTGAACGTGACAATGTACTCCAATGGCCTCCAAAGTCACCAGATCTCAATCCAATAGCGCACCTTTGGGATGTGGTGGAACAGGATGTCCAGCTGACAAATCTGCAGTAATGTCAGTATGAACCAAAATCCATGAGGAATGTTTCCAACAACTTGTTGAATCTATCGTTATAAAATAAAATTTTGCGCTAGGTGTGTAGTGAAAAAACAAAATGATGAAAAATTGTTGTTGAGAAAACCGTGATAGTAGTCCTGTAGCTAACACTATAACCCTGATATGGGGCAAGATGAAGGATGAAAATTAGAAAAAGTGTAGCGCTGGAAAATAATTAATGTGATATAAAAATAATCAAATAATATTACTGAGCAATGTCCATAAATGCAGTGTCCTTAATAAACATATATGAATTATTCAGAACGTGACTGTTCAGTGAACACAATTCTGTGAAACTGAAGGTGAAATCAAACAAATCTTGTGCTGCCCGCCACCTCTGGTAGAAATAAAGGCTTACTCAGGGTGGTCAAACAAGGCTTAGCAAAATGGTGTCCTCGCTGGATGAGAAGAAGCTCCTCCCACTGGAAGCCAACTGCAGATTTTCGATTCGCAATCTTAAACGCATAAAGGGAGGTCAATCCTTAGCCTCAATCTGTGCACTCCCTCGTGGATGCAGAGATAAATATCGGAATGGATGGCAAAATGTTCTCAAGAACAAAAACAAAAAGATCCAATAGTGTAGAAGTTCATCAACTGGTTTATTAAAAACATATTTATAAAAGGAGGACCTAATCCTCATACATGGAAAATTCCTTGCAAGGATTCAAAAACAGCTCTGAGTGTCAGATAGGTTTCAGTTCACGAATGCGCAGTGCGTGTATGTGGTGACCCTATGAAGGTTTCATCATAACTGACGTCATCAGGGGTACCACGTATGTGCTCCTACTATAGAGGCTTTCAAAATCTATAGAGTTAGGATTGCAGATAATACTGGGGTGCCTTGTCATGGCCTCTGCTGCTTACGCATGTATTTGCAAATGTGTGCAAACTAGTTTTGTAGTTTGTAAATGTGTGTGACTACAGCATGGGAGCAAGCTGAGAGAGCTTCAAGAGAAAGAGAGATTGTTGTGAGAGACACAGAGCGGTATTTGAGCACAGTCATGCTGTGCAAGATGGCCCAAGGGACTAAGGGAAAGGCCAAAGCTTGAAGCCGAGCCACAATGCTCCAAGATAGCCAGGAGACTTAGTATTATTTGTCCTTTCCTATTTTTAAGGTGAAAACCCCTGTGAGGAGTATCATTTATTTTATTGAACTTCTCTTTACATTTCTCTTTACAGTTCATGACTGTTGTGGACTCACTAGAAAATGCCACCATAACTAAGTTAGATTTCCCAAGATAACAATAAATAAATTCAATGTCATTTGGCTAGGGTAACCTTACATGAGATACATGATCTGGATGGGTATAGAAAAATTAACTACTAAATTACTCTAGTGCCATTCTGTCAATTAAACCAAATATATGCAATTGTGGATCTTAATCACTTCATCAGAAATCTCACACTAAAGAGATACTTGCCCTTAAAGTGGACATTCAGTATTTTTTTCAACTTTCCATCTATTAAGTTTTCTGCATTTGTTGTTTTAACTTTGGATACTAAAACATTTTTTCTGACAGTAAATACCTTATACAGCCCACTTTCTGCTTATTTTGGTCATTAGCCTAGGCTTATGACATCATGCACAGCTTGTGAGAGTTTGCCAGGAAGGGAGGGGGGATAAGTCATAAGAGGGCAATAAAAGCTGCAGAGCTGGAGGTGTGCCTCTGTGTGTTTGTGTAACTCCATGAAGTGAACAGGCAACAGCTTCAGCTGCCCACAGTTAAAATGGCTGCAGCCAGACTTAGTGGAGGGAAATTTCTGCAGCATATTTGGCAAGTACATAATCACAGTATATATAAAATAATATGCAAAGCGGATGGAGGGAAGCTTAACCACATCAATACAGGGTACTTCCTCCCCCTTCTCTCCCAGACCAATTTTCAGCTTTCAGCGCTCTCGCATTTTATTTTTTATTTTTTTTAAGATATTATTAGGTTTAAGACAAACCAACAAACAGAAAAACATACACAAAAAAAACAAACACCAGACAACCTGGTCATAAACGTTAGGCAATACACTCAAACATAGAAAAATAAACTGACATCAGTGCAAAATATAACGCTCTCGCATTTTCAATGACAATTGCGCGGTCATGCTACACTGTACCCAAATGAAATTTTTATCATTTTGTTCACACAAATAGAGCTTTTTTTTGGTGGTATTTATTCATGACTACGTTTTTTTGTTTTTTTCGATATAAGCAGAAAAAGACTGGAAATTTGGAAAAAAATATATATATTTTCGTCTTTCTATTTTTAAAAAATTCAATAAAATCAAAATTTGTCATAAATCTAAGCCAAAATGTATTCTACTACATGTTTTTGGTAAAACGAAATCCTTTAAGTGTATAATAATTGGTTTGTGTAATCACAGACATATGTACGCAAATGATCATGTACAGATGTGCGCAAGTGATCACGGACATATGTGTGCTAATGATCTTTGGGACATGTGATTTTACTGTTACATATGTGGGGGGTAGGTGTTTTTACTATGTGGGGACATGTGTGTTGGGGACATGTTTGTTTACTTTGTGTTTTACACTGTGTGGGACACTAGACTGGTGATCAGTAAGTAAAAAGCAGGAAAAAATAGCTCATACTCACTGATCACCAGCCAGCTGCAGCAATCCACGCTCCTCTACTCACTGACTACTTTTGTGTGAGGAGAGGAGAGCCTGTCACCTAGCAACTGGCTGTTTGTTTACATCACATGATGGCTGTGATTGGACATGGCCATCATATGATCAGGAGGCCCAATCACAGAGCCCTCCTGCTGATCTATTATGCGCCGCGTCCAGGTGACATGAGTGCATCAGCATCGCGCAGCTGCGCGGGAATGCACGCGTGTGAAATCCCCCCCTTCTGAGGGACGTTCCTGAACGTCCACTCAGAAGGAGTGAGCACCCACCATGTCGTATATGTGCAGTGGCTGGGTGGGAAGTACTTAATTTGTAATAAAAACATCTTTGCCATTCTTATGTGAGCGGACTACAGTTCCCTTTTCAAAAATAAAACCCTACTACCAACTCCAAAACCTTTCCCATAATGATTAAACATTAGGATATTGTTCCAAATGCCATCTTGTGTACATGGTTCTGGCCACACCTGTTTATGACAAATATATTACATTTTTGGTTTTGGGTTTAATACTGCTTCAACTAAGATGCCTATACCATAGACTTTCTGGACCCACAGCTGTCTATTTCATATAAGAAAACAATTGAAAACCTTTACATTGATTTCCACAGAAATTACCTCAAGAGCTGGAAAACAAACATACCATATGACCAATTTGAAGGCTTTCAAAAAACTGTCCTATATGTAAAAAAAATTCACACACAAGTAACAACACTAACACAAAAACAAAACAAAGGCAAACATGATCCAAATACTTTAGTCCAAAACTACAAAAAAAAGGATGTAATTTTTTTTTTTTACCAGATACAACATTGGACATAACAAAATAAAAAATGTCTGCAATCAAACTGGCACATTTTGCTACAGGCCCCAAAATTAAAGACGACTCTGCACAAACAAACCAATTTACACTTTCAGACAATAACAAATATTTGAGCACCAAGCAGACTAAAAACCAAAGGATAAAAAAGAAACCTGAAGACAACAAAAAGACCTCTTTATTAACCCACTTAACCCAATATTAGGATGTTACAAATGCAACTACTGCAGGCGTAGTCATCTCATCAGCAAACAAGCAAAAAAAATGTAAGTCCTTTAATATATGTGAAATATACCTAATCAAATCCTTCCTTACTTGTGATACAGGTTTTGTCATCTGTATGCTTGAGTGCTTTTGTGGTCTCCAATACATAGGATGAACCACTCATAAATGTAATGAAACACAGGGTTACAATTATAGAACACATGAAAGCCTTGAAACAGTATGACAGATACAACAGTTTTAAATAAAGTGAAGTATATTGGATGTATAAATCAAATATGAGGTATACGAATGTAATCACCCATAGTACAGATGTTGTAGTTGCTCATCAGATGGGTAACTGCACTTTGCACAGTGGTTTTTGCCTAAAAAAAACTAACACTTTGTTCTTTATTAATATGTATTTAAATGTCTGATTCATTGCTTCGGTGATTTCAAAGGTCATAAGGCTTTGTAATAAAATCTTAAGCTAGCAATACACAAAGTATTTTGTAGATTTAGCTATACAGTTACTCTGTGGCCCCAATACAATTAAAGGTTAAATGATAAATCTTTAACCTCAGATGTTTAGTTTGTATTTCTTTAAATATGAATGAACCTGATTTTGGAACTGGAGCCTGCCTATCTAATCAATATAGTCTCTGAATAAATGCCAAATTCCGTTCTGATAGTGACAAAAGAAAACCTATCTAATACAGGAAATGGAGACTGTGTCCTATGAATTGTTCTAAGCATTTTACAGAAGCTTTAATTTCTATGGTATCGATGATAATTTAACTACAAAGGATTATCTAAACAACAGGCAGCTCTTTTAATAACAGCTGGTCTCCCTGATAACATAACATGTTATAGCCTGCAAGATCCCAGATATAGAAACAAGCTTTAAAATGTCTTTTTAAGTTGTCACTTGTAGATTTTTTATTTTACATTTAAGCTGCATGTGTAGCTTATGTTCAAAGTTTGCAGAAGATGTACTTACTTGCTTTATCATTTTACAAGAGTTGGTTATTGATGCGTTTCATTTGCTTGATACAGTCACAATTCAGATTTCATATTAGCATTGTTTTAGATTACCCATGCATTGTTTTAGAGTGCCCATGCATGCTATTGATGTCTACAATAATCAAAAAGTTTTCCTGGTTCAGATCATTTAGGGGTTAACAAAGGAATCAAGTGCAAATGCTCTAACTAAGTCCCCTTTCACACTTACACGACTTGTCCCACGATTTTGGACTGCAAAATCGTATGACAAGTCATTCTCCATTATTTTCAATGAACACCATTCATACTGGCACGACTTTAAGTAGTGCCGACTTCAAAGTAGTCCCTGCACTTCTTTGGTCCGATTTTGATGCTACTTACACAGGCATTCATTGAAATCGCGGCCGCGAATCGCGGCAAAATCGCGGTAAAATCGCGGCCGCGAAATTGGGGGCTAAATCAGAATCCCTACTTTATCATATTCTTAAAGGGAATAGTTGTTTCACTGCACAACAGCAGAGGGGAAATGTTTTTGTAACTTGGTAGAAATATCAGGATGGGCTTAATATTTGCATATTGGCAACAAGAATAGATACTGTAGATCTCCCATTATTCTGATATCTGTCTGAATATGGGAAGCTTAGATTTTGTAGCTTTTGTTTGTTAAGTACAGAGGGCCAGATTCACAGAGCCATTACTCCAGTCTATCTCCTGATAGACCGGAGTAATTTCAAATTACCCGCGTCGTATCATTAGTTTGAGTCCTCAAACCATGATACGATGGCTTTGGGCTTCGATCCGACAGGCTTACATCTTCGTACGCCGTCGGATCTACGCTGCAATCTTTTTCCGCCCGCTGGGTGGAGTTTGCATCGTTTTCCACTTCGGGGTATGCAAATTAGCTTTTTCCGGCGATCCACGAAGTTACAATCGTCCGTCGCATTCTCTTACGGCATCTGTAGTCATCTTTTTGCTGCGTAAAGTTAGGGAAGCAAAAATCTGGTCTATAGTTAGAGTTAAGTAGTTAAGATGTTAAGTATGGCCGTCGTTCCCGTGTCAAATTTGAAATATTTTTTTTGTTTTTGCGTAAGTCATCCGGGAATAGGAATGTACGTAAACGACGCTACTCCAAAAAAAAACTGACGTAACAACATAATTTCGCACAATGCACGGAGCATGCGCAGTTCGATTGCCGCAGGGACGCGCCTAATTTAAATGCTTCACGCCCCCTAATCGCGTATTTCGATTCCGCCGCAAGAAATACACTATGCTGCCGTACCTTACGGGCCGAAATCTACCTGAATTCGTCTTAGAGCCAGGTAAAATACAGAGGCGTAGTGTATCTCTGATACTCTGCACCAGGGCAATTGTACCTGAATTTGGCCCAGAGTCTCTAGTAAAATGTCCTTAAGGCTGGGTTCACACATGCTGAGGCCTCGGTCCACAGCATGGGGTCTGATGTGTCCCTGTTCACTAATTTAGGTGCAGATCAGGTCTAAATTTCTGCCTGAATTCGCACCTGAATCGAAACCGAAGACTCATGGTTTCAAAATGCGCTTAGTGGCTGCCCCGGAGCTGTGTGAACCAGCTCCATTAAGAGCCGGGCACACTCTCCTGTCATGCAAATTGGATGTGGGAAAACACACATCCAATTTGCTTATATGTGAACCTGGCCTAACCAGTATCTTTCATGTAACACAACAATTTGGGCAACTTACAGCCATTTCCTCATGCTGTGGACCATGTGCATGTTCCTCTATGCAAGGTAGTGGCACAAGTGATGAAAAAAAGTGAGTGAGTGGTTGTATGTGATTTCATGTGCTTCTGTGTAATAACAGACAGATGCAATGATTCATAATGGTACCATATACTTTATTCAAAGTACTTCAAACTTGAGCGTAAATTCAATACTGTTGTGGGCCAGATTCTCAGAGGCGTTACGATGGAGTATCTCAGATACCCCGTCGTATCGCCCTTTTTTTTTGACTCGTATCTATGCGTGTGATGCTTAGCATCACTTTTGCATAGATACGCTTCTACATCCGACAAGTGTAATACAATTACACTTTCGGATCGTAGGTGTAATGACAACTCCGGCCACTAGGTGGCCTTTACGTTGTTTTTTCATTTGCATATGCAAATGAAGTAGTACGCCGATTCTCGATCGCTTTTACGCCGCCCCGTCGTCGCGTACGTCGTTTACGAACTCGTAAGGTTACCCCAGCTTCTATGTGGAGTAACCTTACGAGGTCCCGTCGGATGCCGTCGTGTCCCGTCGGACGCCATGTTAAGTATGGCGTCGGGTCAGCGTCGGCTTTTTCCGTCGCTTACGTCGTTTTACTAACTCGTTCGCGAATAGGGACTTGCGTAAATGACGCTCACGTCGTTTTGACGTCGGTTTCAACGACGCTTCCCGACGTGAGCTGGAGCATGCGCACTGGGCTTTTTCCCCGGCCGGCGCATGCGCAGTTCGTTCGACGCGGGGGCGCGCTTAATTTAAATACAAGCCGCCCCATTTGAATTGCGCGGGTTTACGCTTGGCGATTTACGAGACGCCAACGCAAACTACGGAGCAAGTGCTTAGAGAATAAAGCACTTGCTCTAGTACGCAACGGCGGCGTAGTGTAAATGGCTTACGCTACGCCGCCGAAAATATATGAGAATCTGGCCCTGTGTGTTCATTATATTCTTCTTATATTAAGCTACCCATAGACACATAATAAAGAGAATAAATGGGAGATTTCAAGCCTTTTAGTCAGTCATCTAGACTTTTTGCATGGATGATTGTATGTGGACAACTGTGATCCAAAAAAATAAATGTATTTTCTCAGTATAAGGTTTAATATCCAATATGGACTGTAGTATACCTTTAAGGTAACCAAATGATTAAATACAATGGGCCAGATTCAGGTAGATGGGCGCATATTTCTTCCGGCGTAGCGCAGCGCATATATGTTACGCCGGCGCGAACTAGTGAGTCAAGTACAGTATTCACCAAGCACTTGCTCCTTACTTTGCCCCGGCGTAACGTAAACGCGAAGGCGCAACCCGACGTAAGTGGAAGTGGGTGTGACCATATGTAAATGATGGGCAGAGCCCAGCACAGAGACTTATGTACGACGCTTCATCCACGGAGCATGCGCAGTGTCGTCGGGCTCTACTCGCTTCCCTGTGCGCATGCTCACAACTTCCGTCGGCACCACTTCCTGGGAAACATCGACGCATCGTCTTACGTCGTGCGTATAAATGCGGCCGCAGATGCACCAGTCCGGCGCAAAAGTATATCCGGTTCCCCCCCCCAGGGAAGTTACTTTTGTTCGTAGATGGCTGCTCCCGTTCCCCGCAGACAGAGGAGAAAGCTGAACTTTAATGCCCAGGAGCTGTCAGCCGTCATCTCGGCTATGGAGACCTACGATGTCTTCCTCCATGGGTAAAAGTCACCAGACAAGCCGGGACAGGAAGCAGGCCATCCTGGAGTCCATTGCTGCCAGGGTCAACAGCTTGGGATTTTCGACCCGGACTGCTGCTGATGTATCAATAAAGATTAATGATGTCAGGCGCAAAGTCTGGAACAAGGTGGCCGCCATCAGAAGGCATGAGAGGGGCATGGGGGGTGGACCCCCATGTGCAGTCAGCCTGACCATGGAGGAGGAGGTGGTCGCCCGCTGTCTGGAGAGGGAGCAGTTGGAGGGCGTACAGGGCTTTGATTCTGTGGAGGAAGGCTCCAGGACAGGTAAGTGATTTTTATCCCCTATTTGGTGTGATGCATGTGGGGGGGGAACATGTGCCAAGTGTGTGGGACCACCAACATGTGTATGCTTTGTGTCATCCACAGATGACGGAGCTGGGCCATCATCTGATGCGGGCAGTCCACCCTATCCCCCCCAACTGCATCCTGAGCCCGACCCCCTGGGCACTGAAGACACCGAGGTGGAGGGGAGTGCCCACACCTCACCTGCTAAGGTGGTTGAGGAGGAGCCGGTTGTCTCGGAGCAGGAGTTGTTTTAATTTTTGGAGGAGCCCTTCCCTTCGGCAGGGCCCTCTCAGATCCCCTCCCCCATCATGGAAAGCCCCTCAAGGGCGACTCCATCTCCCCGGGGACTACCATCTCCTGGCCCCAGGAAGGCGACCTGGAAGACCAGGGGGGTGTCTGACGTGGTCCATGACCAAATGGCAAGGGACCAGGCCAGGCAGACCCAGCAGATGGGAAGATAGCTGGCCACCTGGACCGTGTGGCTGGCAGCCTGGCCTCCGTGGGACACATGACAGAGGCAGTGCAGGACGTCAGCTGCAACTGCGCTGCAGTGGTGACCAGCCTGGGGGATGTGCAGGCTGATGTTCGGCACCTTACTGCAGCCGTCCAGGCCAACACAGCTGCAATCCAGGAACAGGGGAGGCAGAGGCAGTGGGCCCAGCAATATCAGGTGACCCGGCAGCTGAGGATGCAGGCCCAGACTAACTTCTTCCTCAGCCGGATAGCCGTGGCCTAAGAGGGCATGCAGGCCACACTTGCCAGGAGTGGCCCACCCGGGGATCAGCCACCTCCAGATGCCCCCCCCCCACCCGAGGCTCCCTCCAGGCAGCTGAGGAGCCAGAGAGGGCCCACCAGAAGGAGCCCCCGTCAGGCCAAATGATGGGTTGTTTTTGTGGCTCTTTTTTTTCTACATTTTTTGCTTATGCTCAGGTTATGAGCCTTTTTTTTTTGTTTATGCTCAGGTTATGAGCCTTTTGTTTTATACAAACTGCACACGGTCAGTAGTGCAGACTACAGTGTGAATGTTGTGTGAATGTGGGGGTGGCACTCCTGCCAGTAAGGGGTGTCACCCTCGGTATTTGGGGAGAAGTTATCCCCGTGTGAATGTAGTATGAATGGACAGCGACATCATTGGGGCCTTGACGCGGCGTTGCTGCTCCCAAGTCCTGCATGTTGGACTTTGGCTAATCCAATGTGATGTGGATGTGGTGTGTATGATCTAGGGACCTCAGTGGTGTGCATGCGTGCATTGTATGTGTGATCAATGTATTTGTTTATTGTCCAAAGTTGCCTACCGTGAGGACCCTCCTGACTGCTCTTCCATCAGCAGAATGGGTAGCCTCGGGCAGGTGGGGATTGTGTGGGTCGGGGGTCAGGTCATTACGTATGTCAATCTGCAGGCCCTTTCTCATGGGGTAGTTGTGCAGCATGCAACATGCACCAATGATCTGACACACGAAGGTAGGTGAATACAAGAGGGCCCCCCCGGACTTATCCAGGCATCGGAAACGGGACTTCAGGAGCCCAAATGTTTGCTCCACCACTGCCCGGGTTTGGATATGTGCTTTATTGTATCTTCTCTCTCCTGGGGTTTGGGGGTTCCAGAAAAGAGTCATGAGATGGAGTCCAAGTGCATAAGCAGAGTCACCTGGAAGGGTAAAGACAGGAGGATGTTAGTCATGCATGTACCCCTTGTGATGTCTGCATCATGGGGTCGGACAGTCATGCCTGACTCCCATGTCACTCACCAACCAGCCAGCTGTCCTTGTACACGTTCTGTTCAAATTCCGTTGGGATGGGGCTTTGACGGTATATGAAGCTGTCATGGCTGGACCCGGGGTGTTTGGCACGGACGTGCCATATGAGGAATTGGGCATCGGCTATCACCTGTACGTTGATGGAATGCCAATGCTTCCGATTGCGGTATATGTGCTCTGTGGCATGGGGGGGCTGTAGTCCCACATGTGTGCAATCAATGGAGTGGGAATCCGGCAATGCTGTAGAAATCTGTCATTGCCTTCTGCCGCAGGTCCTCAGTGGTGGGTCTGATGATGTGGTGGGACATGCGTCTGAGGATGACGGGGACAACCTGGGGCACACATCTGCTCATGGTTGATTGTGACATCCCAGCCACCACTCCACTCCACCACTCCACCTTCACCAGTGGCTGCACTGCTTGTGAGCGGTGTGTCTTGCTGGTGATGTCATCCTGCAGGGTTGTGGTTATTTCCAGGATTGCATCAGGGCTGAATCTGAAGATGCGATACACCTCCTCATCACCCATGCCAAAGAGGCTCATGCGCGTTCGGTATATCCTCTCACGTGCCCTCCTCCTCCATACCGGGGGACCCATTAGTAGTGCTAAGACCACAGCTGCCCCTGGCATGTTGGCACACAGAGGTGTTGTCCTGCAAGTGTGGTTGCTCAGCTTGCTATTTTCGTCGGTAACACTGCTGCTGTAGCTGCTCTCCTGCTGACCTGTGGTCGTCAGGAGTGAAGATAAAGCAGCTATTTGTAGGAATAACTTTGCCCCGGACGTACGGCGTACGCACGGCGCACGTAGCCAGCGTCTGGTGCTAATCCGTTCGCGAATCGGCATATCTCCCTCATTTGCATATTTGAATGGGAAATCAATAGGCGCGACAGATGCGCCAAGCTGGCGTAGGAAAGTTAAGTCGGTCGGAGGAAGCCTGTTTTTAGGCTTATCTAGTTTTGTGGGTACAGCGCAGAGATACTACGGCGCATCTTTTCACTTAGGCGGCGCATATCGATATACTCCAGCGTAAGTCTTTCTGAATCTGGCCCAATATCTATCAGTTCAATAGTATCTGAAATATTAGCTTTTTTTTTTTTACTTAAAATTGTATTTGGTTTTCAAGGTAGAAAATAATGAGCAAAGTCTGATGGAAAACTGGGTACTAAATACAGTTTAACGTACAGAAATGTACAGACAAATGTACAGCAAATACCATTAAATATATGTATTAAATAATAGAAAATTGTCAAATACATTATGGTATGCAGCATTCCTCAAACAAAAGTCCTAATGTTGACCCTAGAACAGGGATGTCAACATCATTAATATAGGGGGCCTCAAGTGCACCAATGTCATTTTAAAGAACTGCACATAATAGTAAGTGCTTGTAATGCAACAGGAGATGGTCAGAAACTGCAGATGTGATGTAATAACCAAAAAAAAATATTGTTCCAAACTTTTTTTAAATCAACTTTAATAGCTTGAAAACATATTGGGCCAGATTCACAGAACGATTACGCCGGCGTAACAGGAGATGCGCGGCGTAAGTCTAATTGTGCGCGTGCGTTTCGATGCACGGCATTCCCAAAACGAGATACGCAAGAAATTTACTTTTTTTTTGTCCAGCGTAATTTCGTTAGACAGGCAAATCCGTCCGCGAAAAACTGCGCTAGACACACCATTGATTTGCTATTCAAATATTCAAATATGCTAATGAGGGAGTTACGGGGATCCACAAAAGAACGTTGGTGCAGCGCAGGCTACGCGCTGTGCGCAACAGCTAAATGTCCTGTCTAAAATTAGACCATATAAAAGCTGGTATAAAATTAGACAATTCGTCTACATGTCAGATAAAGCAACACTGTTAGTGAGGAGCTGAGCAGTCACACGTGTTGCCCAACAAACTGTATGCCAACATGCCAGTGGCATCCATGCTCATAGCTATACTACTGACTTTAGATGAGCAAAGAAGGAGGAGGACACTGAGGAGGACAGTGAGGAGGGCACTGAGGAGGGCACAGGATTTTTTTTTTTTTGGAAAACTTTTTTTGGCTTATATAAACTTTAAAATGTAATCTAATCTAATACAATATTCTTATCTGATACAATCCCCTCACTCTTCACTTGATATATCACACACGCATAGACATCTTTGGCATGAGTGATTCTGAGGTGTCTCGCATCTTCAGATTCACCCCTAATGCCATCATGGAATTAACCACAACCCTGCAAGAGGACATCACCAGCCCAACACATGACACTACCCATGACACCCATGACAGCTACATATACAATCATAGCCCCATCCCCACAGATTTCGAACAGAACATGTATGGGGACAGCTGGCTGGTTGGTGAGTGACATGGGTGGCAGGCATGACTGCCCCCCCCCCCATGATGCACACATCACAAGGGGCACATGCACTACTAACATCCTCCTGTCTTTTCCCTTCAAGGTGACTCTGCATATGCACTGGGACCCCATCTCATGACCCCATCTTATGCCAGCTCACATTATGCATCTTTGCACGTTAAACACACACATTAATCATGGCACAATGAGAATGCATGCATGCACACCACTGTGGTCCCTAGCACACACACCCCACATCCTCATCACATTGGATTGGCACCAGTCCACCATGCAGGACTTGTGAGCTGCAACGCCATGCCACGGCTCCAATTATGTCACTGTACATTCATACACCATTCACACGGACCTGGGGATCACTTCTCCACCACAAATGAGGGTGACACCCCTTTTCCGGCAGGAATGTCACCCCCGCATTCCCAAATCATTCACAAACAGAACCAAAAATAAAATAAAAAATTGATCAGCAAAAATAAAAAATGCCCAGCAAAAATATAATTTAAAAAAAATAACAACAAAGAAAACACATAAAAGACAAAAATCACTCTGCAAAACAGTCCCCAAATATCTCAAAGACACGTCACAAACAAACAAACGCTAATAAACAACAGAACAAAAGCACCTTGCTGTATAGGGAGGGATACAAAGGGATGTACTTTTGCAAAGGATGTGCGTTTGTCTCTGTCTATTTATGCTGTTTGCGTAGTTCACTAATTTGCTCTAGTCCACTTCCAATTTCACTGATTGCGCCGTTCCCGAGTTGTGAGCATGCGCACAGAGGTGCTGACCCGGCCCTTCATTTGCATGGAGTCATGGCTCATTTCAATGTAACACGTCCACGTCCTTTCCAATTTGTATTACTCCGCCTTGCGCCTCTGAAATAACGTTGCGCAGGCGCAAATTTCTGTGTAAAACCGACGAGAATAGGGTGATTGCGCCGCTACATTGCGCCAGTCTAACGTAAAGGCGGTGCGCTACGCCGGTCCAATAATGCGTGAATCTGCGCCCATTCTATCTAAATCCAAAAAGGAAAACTTGTTCGTTAAGATAGCATTGTGAAAAAGTGGGAATATATATTGTTGATCATTAGCGCTGCACTAATTAGCCACCGCTAAGATAGCATTACCCACAGGAATATTAGACTACTGCAAAATACATCAATCAACAAACGAATGGACCAAACAAGGCTTCCAAACGTATAATTGCCTACCAGCACACTTCAAGGTAGGGAAATTTAGCAAATGCGCATATCTAAAAAATATAAACCTTTCTGACAATATTGATATCCCAACAGAAATATGGCTAATATTTCACACACCACAAATTTCAAAAGGTAAGAGGAATTAGGCCTTTCTACAACCTTCTGTCCCCTTCCATATTCATGGTGAAAAACGGTCGTGTGTGGGCATTAACAACAGGAAAAAACGTGCATGCTCAGAAGCAAGTTATGAGACAGAATCACTCGTTCTGGTAAAACTAGCATTTGTAATGAAGATAGCACATTCATCAAGCTGTAACAGACTGAAAATCACGAAGACTAAAAAGCGCGAATCGTCTCTCACTAAACTTTTACTAACATGAAATCAGCAAAAGCAGCCCAAACAGCGGCGCCATCTGAATGTCATTTCCCCTTTAGACCCCATTCACACTGAAGCGTTTTTACAGCGTTTTTGCGTTAAAAATTGCGCTATTAAAACCCTCATAAAACACTCTCAATGCATCTCAATGGACCCTTTTGGGCGCTGAAAAAAACGCTCCAAAAACGCCCCTCTCCATTGAAATGAATTGAATGCGCCATAAAAACGCCTTGCCCTTTCACACTGAGGCACTGCAAAAACGCCCTAAAACGTTAGGGCCTTAGCGGTGCTTTACCAACACTTTGGGATTGCAGATGAGGCTTTGCTCAAATAACGCTCGAAAATTGCTCGAATAATGCTCGTAACACGCCCCAGTGTGAAAGGGGCCTTATAGTGCCGTCATATGTGTCGTATTTTTTTTTCACGATCGTGTGTATGCAAGGATGGCTTGACAAGAATCACGTCGAGAAAAACATTGTTTTTTCTAGGACAATAAAAATGGTCGTGTGTACGCGGCTTAAGTCTAATCACTCAGGCCGCGTACACACGTACGAGAACCTCGTGGGGCTAAACCCATCGTTCCGCCCGATGAGGTTCCCGATGAGCGGTCGGAAAAGCTCGTCGAGCCAAAGTCCTCATTGAACAACGAGGAAAAAGAGAGCATGCTCTCTTTTTTGGCTCGACGAGCTTCCCGATGGGACGCTCGTCGGAAGTGTACACACGATCGAGCTTCTCGCCAGAATATGTCTCCCAGCGAGCTTCCCGCTGGATTCTGCCGAGAAGCTCGGTCGTGTGTACGGGGCCTCAGGCCCAATATGAATTGATGTTAGCATTTAAAAAAAATTCTATAACTATTTAAAAAAAATGGCAAGTTTGGATAAACAACCCGAGAGCCTATAATTACTTAAAGAATAGCGATATATGATAACCAAGATATTAAATTTCTTATAGACCCCTCTTCTTTTTATTCCTTCAAATTTGAGTATTTGAGGACCAGCTCCCGCCTACAGTATGATCCCACTTGGGGTGGGCGGTAGCAGAATATCAAATTTCAGATATTGTATTTTAAAGTTATTATTACTTCTGGTTATTCATTCCTTAATGTTTGTTATTATGTTTTCTATGCAATAGGACAATGTGATAAGCAATACCAATTAATTGTATTCATCTATACTGGAATGTATTTTGGCAAAAATAATAAAAAATTTAAGTTTAAATGAAAAAAGAAACTGCAGATATGCAGCAGGGGATGGCCCGTGACCAAAGATATGCTACCAGAGATGGTCAGAGGGCATGCATCACCAATCATTCTATAGGAGTTGTTGGAGACTTAGGGACATGCTTCAGGACACAGCCAGAGAATGGAGACATGTTTAACGAGACTGCTAGAGATCAGTGGTATTACAGCCCCTTTATAAATGAATGCTGTCACATTTGTGCTCCATGCAGCCCCCTTATGCCTCGTACCCATGACCGGTTTTCCAGATGGGAAAACTGACTCATTTGCTTTTGGTCGGGAAAACCGGTTGTGTTGTGTTGTGTTTTTTCCCCGCCGTGATTCTTGATGTTTTTTTTGCTCGGCAGTTTTCCTATGGGAAACACTGCAGTGGACCATACACAAGGCCGGTTTTCCCAACCAAAGTCATGGCAGTTTTCCTGTCGGGAAAACCGCCATGTGTACACAGGGAAAAGCAACCGAGCAGGTTCTCGGTTTTTCCCTCGGTTTTCCCAGCAGACTTTTGACCGCCAGGAAAACTGATCATTTGTACGAGGCATTAGAAATCACTTGCACCACATTTGAAATTCCTCTCAACAAGATCCATAATAAAAGCATAAAAAGAGAAAAGGGATAAACAGAACAGAAAAGTTTAAATAGTATGAAAAAATAACCAAACTACTGAAATACTGAAATTCAGTCTGAAGTTTTCTTTCACTGTTTTATTATTGTTTTATATGTAAATTTATATAATAGAACCTATTAATCCTGCCATTCAGAAATCAGACTCTGTCTACACATGCAGTATGGTACCTGATTATCTGATTCATTCAATAATCTGAAACACAGCTGTTGTCCAATAGAAAATGATCAGATTTCATTTAGCATAATACAGCTGAAAAAATTCCACCTAAAGCTCTAATCTTTTTAAATCTTTACAATTTTGTATTTGTGATAAGCATAACCTGTATCCATTTAGCTATTCGCTATTACCTAAAAATCCAGTTCATGTTTTAAAACTGTTTTCCCATTCAGTAAGGGTTTGGCAAAACCTATTTGTGTCTATCTGATTTAATGCACTCAGTGCTCCAAATTATGCTATTTCCCACATTGTGTGTTGTTCATACTTCAGATCCTTTCAGAAATGCAATGCTGTTCATTTGTAATTCCACTGCTATAGTTGCAATACACAAGCACAGTAAGCTTTTACTGAGAACATTATAGTTATACTTGCAGATTTTAAACTATTATCATACTCATAGGAAATATTTTCAGACTATTTAGAAGCAGTGTATTTTCCTGTACTCATGGGCAAGAAATGATTTAAAGAGGATTTGTCACAAAAAATAATTGTATAGGAATGTTGCAGACCTCCAAACAGATAATGTAAAATGCTCTCCCCAAGTCTGTGTAAAGGTAGGTGCAGCCTGTTCTCCCCACTGTAGGTAGCTCAACCAAAGAAGCAATACAGAAAGGGAAAGAAGTCGTGGGGAACTTAGATCCTCTATGACTTCCTGCAGGCGCCAGAACACTGGGACCTCCCTGGCCATCTTGGGTGAGGGCAGAGCTTATTTAAAGTGGTTTTAAACCCTTACATATACCCAGTGAAGTGACTAGCCTCAAGTGATACGCAAAAATGAAACAAGTCCTCCTACTTTAGTCATACCTGATCTGCAGCTCTATTTTCTCTACATCCCTTCAAAGTGTTGAATTTTAAATCTCATGTGCGGGTTAAAAAAATAGGGGCAGAGAGCAGAAATTACTCTGCAGAGCTCAGTGAGAAAAGCTCAGATAGCTGATTGGGTAAAGGGACATACCCCCTCCCAACAAAAAAAAAAAACTTGCCAGAAGTGACTCATGCAGATAGCAGAGGAACAAAGCAGAAAACAGTATTGACACTTAGTGCTCTTAATTGAGACACGTACACACTATAGGGGGATATGTATTGTTCATATTTCATGTCTGAGGTTTACAACCAATTTAAGCCCCTGCCCCCCTGCCGACAGTTTATGCCATGAGGAGTAGGGAGAGTGCAGGGGCTACTCAATCTCCATTCAGAAAGCCTCCCATTTTTGTTGGAATTGCCAGGCCACATTCCCACTCCTCGTTACAGAAAATGTTGGCATCTCTTCAAGTACAAAACCCCTGTAACTACCCCCGAAACTGGCTCCAGGTGGGTATGATCTCCTGTTGGGCCTAATGGTACTTAGTTTAGATGTTCTACAATATACAGTTCATATTTCATTAGCCTCTGTGTAAAACAGCTTACCACTCTGCTCACATGTGAGTATTCAGATTACAGAGAACAAGTGCATTACCCAAACATGGCATGCTAAAGATTCACTTTAAGAGCCCATTCACACAGGTCCGACTTTGGATCCGACCTTCAGTTGCCCCAAGTCGCCCCTAGTTGCCTCAAGTCACGCTGCATGAAGAAATCAATGTAAGCAAATGGAGTCTCCATACAGCAGGGGTAACTTTACGCCGGACATACGCTTACGCAAACGACGTAAAAACACTGCGCCGGGTGTACGTACGTTCGTGGATCGGCGTATCTAGCTCATTTGCATATTCGACGTGGAAGCGCCCCTAGCATCCAGCATATATAGGAAACTTTAGGACGACGGCGTAAGACGGCGTATCTACGCAAAAAAACTACGTATCTTGTTTTGTGGATACAAAACAATGATACGCCGCCGCAGATTTGAAATTACGGCGGCGGATCTGGAGATACGCCACCGTAATTGTTTGTGGATCTGGCCCCCTGTGTACATTAGGGCTTCTTGCATACTGGCTTAAAAAAATTTGCTTCTACAGGGTTTTGTGTTCTACCTGTAGAAACAGCTCAATATTATCCTATGTGTTCATGTACATTAGGACATTAAGAGGCATATTTTGAGTTTAACGGTTAGAGTCAGAAAAAACAAACTTATGGTTTGCGTTTCTGATTGAAGCTTGGAGGTGTAAAAAATGGGAACTCTCCTAAACTTATCTAAACTTTGTACAAAAAATGCTCTATATGAGCAATTTTTACTCCCGAGAGAACATCATTTTTTTAAGCCCAGTGTGTATGGAGCCTCAGTCTTAGATCAAACGTTGGTCTGTAAATGAGGTCAGTTTAGAAAATTACTTAGAACTTCCAAACATTGTATATATTTTTTTTTAGCAGAGACCCTAGAGAATAAAATGGCGGTTGCTGCAATATTTTATGTCGCACTGTATTTGCGCAGCGGTCTTTTAAATGCAATTTTTGTGGAAAAAATACACATCAATGAATTAAAAAAAGACTAAACAGTGAAGTTAGCCCAATTTTTTGTATAATGTGAAAGATGATGTTACGCCACAAGAGTTGTGAGAGAATCATGATTTTTTTTCTAAGCAAAATAATTGTGATTCTCATTTTAGCCAGAATAGTGCAGCTCAAGTCACATTCCTCCCGAAAATTCTGATTTGAATAAGGAAGGCCACCACTATACATACAGTCATAGGTGTGCGCAGCCTATTGCTTTAGGGCAGTGGTCTCCAAACTGCGGCCCGGGGGCCAGATGCAGCCCTTTGCTTGCTTTAATCCGGCCCTTGGAGCACTATTTTTAAACACCAATACCAACAATAGGACATAATTCGACCCACTGACACCAATGATGGTGCACAATTCCTCCAATGAGACGAACGATATGACACAATTCCTTGCAATAATACCAACAATGGGACACAATTTCTCCCAATGACACCAGCAAATGGGGCTTAATGACACCAATGATGACATGATTCCTCCCACTGACACCAAAGATGGGGCATTGTTTATTCCCACTGATAATCGGGACCTTTTCTACTCCCGATGGCCACAGTCCGGCCCACCCGTTAAGTCTGAAGAACTGTAATCTGGCCCTTTGTTTATAAAGTTTGGAGACCCCTGCTTTAGGGTATGCACCCCAAAGCTCAAACACACACTAACGATCACTCACGATCTTTATTCAGAAAAGGGAAGGGGCCAGTAAATTACTTACTTTCCGGCCCCTTCCCCTACTCATTTTAAAACATTCCCACAGCAACAGCTCACAGGAGAGGAGAGGAGAGGAGGGAAGCCATAAGAGCTGTAGGTTGAAGGGGAGGAGCTAGGGCAGTAGGGGGAATTTGTGCTACACAGGGTGATTAGGGTGTGCCTGGGCACACCTGGCACACCCTGTGTGCACGTCTATGCATACAGTACAGGGAGTGCAGAATTATTAGGCAAGTTGTATTTTTGAGGATTAATTTTATTATTGAACAACAACCATGTTCTCAATGAACCCAAAAAACTCATTAATATCAAAGCTGAATATTTTTGGAAGTAGTTTTTAGTTTGTTTTTAGTTTTAGCTATTTTAGGGGGATATCTGTGTGTGCAGGTGACTTTTACTGTGCATACTTATTAGGCAACTTAACAAAAAACAAATATATACCCATTTCAATTATTTATTTTTACCAGTGAAACCAATATAACATCTCAACATTCACAAATATACATTTCTGACATTCAAAAACAAAACAAAAACAAATCAGTGACCAATATAGGCACCTTTCTTTGCAGGGACACTCATGCAGCCTGCCATCCATGGATTCTGTCAGTGTTTTGATCTGTTCACCATCAACCACAGCCTCCCAGACACTGTTCAGAGAGGTGTACTGTTTTCCCTCCTTGTAAATCTCACATTTGATGATGGACCACAGGTTCTCAATGGGGTTCAGATCAGGTAAACAAGGAGGCCATGTCATTAGTTTTTCTTCTTTTATACCCTTTCTTGCCAGCCACGCTGTGGAGTACTTGGACGCGTGTGATGGAGCATTGTCCTGCATGAAAATCATGTTTTTCTTGAAGGATGCAGACTTCTTCCTGTACCACTGCTTGAAGAAGGGGTCTTCCAGAAACTGGCAGTAGGACTGGGAGTTGAGCTTGACTCCATCCTCAACCCGAAAAGGCCCCACAAGCTCATCTTTGATGATACCAGCCCAAACCAGTACTCCACCTCCACCTTGCTGGCGTCTGAGTCGGACTGGAGCTCTCTGCCCTTTACCAATCCAGCCACGGTCCCATTCATCTGGCCCATCAAGACTCACTCTCATTTCATCAGTCCATAAAACCTTAGAAAAATCAGTCTTGAGATATTTCTTGGCCCAGTCTTGACGTTTCAGCTTGTGTGTCTTGTTCAGTGGTGGTCGTCTTTCAGCCTTTCTTACCTTGGCCATGTCTCTGAGTGTTGCACACCTTGTGCTTTTGGGCACTCCAGTGATGTTGCAGCTCGGAAATATGGCCAAACTGGTGGCAAGTGGCATCTTGGCAGCTGCACGCTTGACTTTTTTCAGTTCATGGGCAGTTATTTTGCGCCTTGGTTTTTCCACACGCTTCTTGCGACCCTGTTGACTATTTTGAATGAAACGCTTGATTGTTCGATGATCACGCTTCAGAAGCTTTGCAATTTTAAGAGTGCTGCATCCCACTGCAAGATATCTCACTATTTTTGACTTTTCTGAGCCTGTCAAGTCCTTCGTTTGACCCATTTTGCCAAAGGAAAGGAAGTTGCCTAATAATTATGCACACCTGATATAGGGTGTTGATGTCATTAGACCACACCCCTTCTCATTACAGAGATGCACATCACCTAATATGCTTAATTGGTAGTAGGCCTTCAAGCCTATACAGCTTGGAGTAAGACAACATGCATAAAGAGGATGATGTGGTCAAAATACTAATTTGCCTAATAATTCTGCACTCCCTGTATATAACACTTCAATATTAAAGATACTTTAAACTCATCATTATTTCAATAAAGAGACCTAGCCACCAACTTAAAAAAGTGCAGGCAAAAGCACAGAAAAATAATATATTTTTGTGGTGTTTTTCCTTTACATAAAGTTTTATTCCCTTGCAATGCGCCTTTGAACTTGCTAGTTGATTGTTCAGTTTCTAGCATTGCCTCCTTTCTCCTTACACATCATAGCCATCTCCTGTTTTAGGAGTGTCTACCTTCTCTGTATGCTGACCCAGCTCCCCCCCACCTCCCTGCATTATCTTTAATGTAGCTTATGTGGGAGAAGCGAAAGGGGAATACTATAAAGTGTCATTTTAGCAACAGCTCCTATTCTGCTGGAATTTGAAATACCGACATCTAGATGGCTGCGTCCGTTAGCAGTATCAGGGCTTTTGCATGTCTGCACAAAGAAAGCTTTTACAGGAAAATAACGTTCATAAAATACAGTAAATGCTTGTGTAATTTTAGGAAGATTTTGGTTGAACTCAATGATCTGGTGACAGGTTCTCTATAAAGGAATTCCATCTCCACATGTACATTTTTACTAAAAGCCATAATTCTGCCCATTTCCTATGTAGCAATGGATTTATACCAAGTGAATTTACCAGTGCCATTATTATTTTCTTCACTGGCTGGGAAAGAAATTCTCATTTCCCAACTAATCTGTTTAATGTCCTCGTCTAAGCTAATGTAACAGCTCCCTTCATTTAAAATGCAAATTATACATTCTACTCCCAAGTATATAATTTAAATCTATTAATGCTGTTAGCAATATTGTGAATTGCACTGATATAATCTTATAATACCTGAACATTTTCCTGCAATGTTTTCTTCCAGTAAAAATGGAACATTTATTTTTTAAGCAAGTTAATTAATGAAACTGCATGAAAAAGGTTTCATTGTACCTCAGGGGCTGCAATAAAACAAAACAAACTGTGCTTTTCACAGGGGTTTTATCAATGTTTCATTTGCATTCTACAAGTAATTAGTACACAAGCATTGAAAGAACACGTTTAACTTTATTAGGTATGAAAGCTGCAGTATTATTTGTTAAGAACTAAACTAAAACAAAAATATAAAAAAGAGCAATTCTCATTAAATTGGTATAGATTTTTTTTTTTTATGTAAAAAGCTTGCAGAAGTAAGATTTAAAGCTCATCTTCATTTTAAAAACAAAGGGCCAGATTCACGTAGATTCTGCGGCGGCGTAGCGTATCCTATTTACTCTACGCCGCCACAACTTACAGAAGCAAGTGCCGTATTCTCAAAGCACTTGCTCCGTAATTTGCGGCGGCATAGCGTAAAGGGAACGGCGTATCCCCGCGTAATTCAAATTGGGAAGGAGGGGGGTGTGCTGTATTTAAATTAAGCGCGCCCGCGCCAAACGAACTGCGCATGCGCCGGCCCTAAACGTAGCCCACTGCGCATGCTCCATAGTACGCCGCAAATACATTGATTTAGACGGCAACGTGATTAACGTAAAGGCCTATTCGCGACGAGTTACACAAACAGCGTAAACAACGGAAAAACACAACGCTGTCCCGACGTCCATACTTAACATGGCTTACGCCGGACCTACACAAGGTTACCCTTCATATAGCAGGGGTAACCTTACGCGTACGCAAACTACGTCGACGGCGCGCAACTTCGTTCGGGAATCGGCGTATCATGTTAATTTGCATATTCAACACTGAAATCGACGGCAACGCCACCTAGCGGCCAGTGTAGAATTACATCTAAGATCCGACGGTGTAAGTGACTTACGCCAGTCGGATCTACGCCAAATCTATGCGTAACTGATTCTAAGAATCAGTCGCATAGATACACAGGGCTAGAAACAGAGATACCAAATCCAAAAAAGACAAAAGAAAAGAAATCACCGCTCCAGGTGAGACCTGTAGACGATCAAGGATAATTAGATTACCAAGGTGCTGGCGATGCAAATAGCAATGATGATGAAGAAAAAGAGGGAAGGACGGCCGCACTCCAAGGATTTTCAAACGAAAAAAGTTGTCTTTATTGTAAATCCAAAAACATGTACAGTCACAGCAATCACAGAAAACAGGACAGCCGACGCGTTTCGCACTCGATCAGTGCTTAGTCATGGCTATGGTATGGTGCTATGTTAGTGTTGACTTTCAGCCTGCACACACTTGACACTCTGATTACACCCATTCAGGATGTCTATCACAACTAATTAACTTTAAGTTGCTATAGGCTGAAGGGAGTCACATGTTTTATTTGGTATTCTGGGGTTTAGTATAAATGTTTTTGTGTTAGCACCATACCATAGCCATGACTAAGCACTGATCGAGTGCGAAACGCGTCGGCTGTCCTGTTTTCTGTGATTGCTGTGACTGTACATGTTTTTGGATTTACAATAAAGACAACTTTTTTCGTTTGAAAATCCTTGGAGTGCGGCCGTCCTTCCCTCTTTTTCTTCATCATCAGAAACAGAGATACGATGGTGTATCTGGAGATACACCGTCGTATCTCTTTTGAGAATCTGGCCCAAATTTTTTTCTAGCCACCCACATGTCCCTTGCTGATTGCTAACTTTTATTTAAAAGAAGAATCTAATTTAAAGCCACGATTACTTGCCTAAAACCATGGTCAAGTTATGCCCTGTACACACGATCAGACCTTTGTCCTACCAAATTCACGTGGGAGGAAAATAGAACATATTCTCTATGGAATTCATTGGAATTTCCGATGGAATTACTCCAATGAGGCATACACACGGTCGGAATTTCCGATGGAAAAAGTATATCGAACTTATTCCATTGGAAATTCCGATCATGTTTGCACGAGGCATTACAGACTGGTTCCCAATTTTTCTTTATTCTGGTCTGTGGTGTGGGGAGATTTTTGCTCATTTCCTGCTGAAAGGAATGTTGCCCATTGGCTGTCAAAAGAGTCCATCACAGTTTTAACAGGATCTAGAAGTCTTCCAGTGACATCATCACAATGTCACAACATGAGGGACATGAAGAAAAGGAGCAGTTGGCTGGCCTGGAGTGCAGTGGAGTTCTGTTTACTTCTCCTCATTTCCAAGACAGGCAACTTGTTCCATGAAATAGGACTATAGTAACTAAAAGAGAGTCTAATGCCACGTTCACACGATTGGATTTTCCGTCAGAAAAAACCTTTGATGGTTTTTCCAACTGAATTCCGCTCAAGCTTGGCTTGCATACACACTGTTACACAAAAGTTCTCTGAACTTTTATCCGTCAAGAACGAGGTGATGTACCACACTACAACGAGCCAAGAAAATTAAGTTTAATGCTTCCGAGCATACGTCAAATTGTTTCCGAGAATGCGTCAAAATTTTGCGCGTCGGAATTGCTACAGACGATCAGATTTTCCGATAAGAATTTTTTCCGTTTGAAAATTTGAGAACCAGCTCTCAATCTTTTGTTGGCAGAAATTACGAAAGCGAAAGTCAGATGGAGCATACACACGGTCAGGATTTCCAATCAAAAGCTCACATCGGACTTTTGCTGTTGGAATTTCCGAGCATGTGTATGGGGCATTAGAAGCTGGTTGCTAGCTTTTATTTAAAAACAATGTAAATAAAAGCCACAATTACTTATCTAAAATCATGGTAAATTTACAAGCTGGATCTCAAATTTCTTCTGCTCTGTAGTGTGTGAAGATTTTCACACCATCCATTTTGCCTCCTGCTGATATGGACACTGCCAGGATTTTAATGTCTTCCAGTGGTGACATTATTATGTCACAATGTTAGAGGCAGCAAAAAGACTGGGCCAGATCTTGGAAGAGGCTGAGGTGGGCTGCCACCTCCTGGGTATCAGTTGCTCCCCCCAGGACCTGGGGCTGCCAAGCCTCATCAGAGTGGGGGTGGTGAGGCCATGAGTGTTGCTAATAACGCCACCTGCTGGCATCTCCTGCAGGGTGATTCAGGTCCCAATGCTGTGATGTATGGGGACATTAAAAAGGGCAGGGCCACATAGACTTCTCCTTAGCTCTGACATGTCATATAACACAGCCAATAGGAAAGTTTGTCAGTGAGGAAATCTCCTGCCTCTCTGCCGTGTTGTATATGAAGTATGATAGGTGTACAGAGTGAGTATGTGAGGATCCCTACCTAGAATAAGTGGAATGAGTTTTACTTTACTGGAGGGGTAATTTGCTTCTGAAAGGGGGTTTGTTTGAGTGAAAGATCTCTTCTGGAAGATTACTTTTGAGGTGGGGAGTAATATTTTCACGTAAGAGGAGGAAAAGGTTTGGTAGGGCACATTTTTGCCTTGAAAAGGTTGCTTGAGTTATGAAGGAATTTGCTTTGGAAGGGGAATTTTGCTTGGCGGGAGAGTATTTGTGCTTAAAGGGGGAGATTTCTTGAGGGAAAAGGGGATTTTTGCTTGGGCAGTATTTTTGCTTTGTGGGGCAAATTTATGCTAGTGAAATTTCTGCATGAATGCCATTAAAGGAGAAATGTTTTTGACAATTCTGACAGGTTGTGCTGACTTCAAGAGATTGAGGGGGATGAGAAAGGGGAGCTCCAGCACACAGCCTGTCATTCAAAGCCACAGCTGTGCATTTTTTCCTTAAAAGATTGTGTTGACAGATTGGGGTGTTCTTGCCCCCCCCCCTTAGGTCTCAGATTATACTCAGCTCTCCTCTCTAATCTGCGCTGTGTGTGATGTCAGATTACCGCCCCCTGCCTCTAGAAGCTCAAAAATGCTGTGTAAATTTTGGAGTTTGAACCTATATAAAGGAGAAAAAACAGCAGGTACAACTTATGTATGATTTGTATCACCTGAGGCCAGTCATTTCCATGGGTATATGTAAGGATCTACAACCACGTTAGAGGCAAATATGAGTGCAATATTATTTGTTTTTGAATTTGGATTTTAATACATTGATTCATTCACTTTAAAGGATAATATGTACATGTTTTTTATATAGTGCACTATATACACACGATCAGACCAAACCAATGAGACTGGTCGGACGGACCATTTTCATCGGACCACCGCTGAAGTGGTCTGATGGTCTTATGTGCGTACACACCATCAGTCCAAAATCCCATCTGGCCAGAGCGCGGTGACGTAGAACACAACTACGCGCTGAAAAAACGAAGTTCAATGCTTCCAAGCATGCGTCGACTTGATTCTGAGCATGCGCGTTTTTTTGGTCCGATGCTTTTGTTTTGGTCCGATGGACAGGTGTCCATCGGACAGATTTTAAAGCAAGTTTTACAACTTTGGTCCGATGGACAACGGTCCGATGGGCCATACACACGATCAATTTGGTCCGATGAAACTGGTCTTCAGGTCAGTTTCATCGGACCGCTCTGATCTTGTGTACGCGGCCTAATAATCAGAGTAAAAAGAATACTATGGTCTGAAAACAGTAATTTCCATCTTTCAATGGCATCCATGCTCTGTATTTACACAATCCCCTTGCAGTCATTTGGCCTTGAATGGCCACCACTGGATCAAACTTATGAGAGAACTATAGTTTATTAACTAGATCCTAAAGTCAGCCCCAGATATCCAATAGGTTGGGCTGAAATGGAATGCACCGTCCTAACCCCAGGTTTTGATATTTTTTTATTTCTGCAGATAAGGCACCAGAAGAAGTTTGTCTGTGTGATAGAACCCTGGATTTTTGTCTGCTTTGGGCTCTGGGCTAATAGGAGGTGCTATTTAAAAAAATGGTCTGGAGTGAAACACAAAGGGAGTGAGCAAACTAGCCAAGAGAATGACAAATTATTTTTGTTTTGTGTCATAAATGTACCTGTTAATAATCATGAGTAAAGATGAACGTGCCTTGACCTGATATTTATTAGCCTAAACCCTCACAACACATATTTCAATCTAGGAATAAATTAACCTGGTTGGGTTAGGTTCCTGGAGGTTCACCCAACCCAGAGGAATGTCTGTGATCCCCAAACATAGTGTCCAACCCCTTTAGAAGGCTACTTTACAAGTTAATGTTAAAAAAAGGCATGGGTAGCTGGGCGATGACAAGGGGTACATGTACCAATGCAAACATTGTTTTTAAAAATAATGTTCAGCCGAATGAAAGACTCAAAGGTCACCCAAATTCTTTAAATAACATTCTTAAATAAAATGTAAAAATTATGTGGGGCTCCTCTTATCCAGGCGTGTCTGGGTGGCCAGGGCAGTGGGCATGTGCATTTTGAAATTATCCCTGTAAAAGACTAGACTGAACATGTTTTGCGAGTGGCTGAGTCAGTAGACTGCCAGATGCAGCAGCCAAAAAGCAAGCATCTAAGAAAAACTAATTAAAAAAATATGTAATAAGCAGTTGATTAATATTACATGTAAACTTACTTTGAATTATATTGAGATGCATAAGAGAAAAACAAATCAACAAAACATTGTTTGATATGTATCTTGTAGTTCAAAATATATTGCGAGAAAACATATATTTTGAGAGCACTATATTTTTTCTTCATGCAGTAACAGCTTTATTTGTAGAAATTCCCAGAGCAGACACTGGCAGACAGAGTGTTCTGATAGAATACAATGTACACATAAAATATTAATGTAACTATTGAGCAGTAAATAGAGAATACGTTGCAAGTTTTTTTCCATTACTTCAGTCTCATCACGTAAATGCATTCAGTCTCAAATAGTTTTATTTTCTATTAGAAAGCTGTAATAAAACTTAGGAACTTTCTATCAGTAAAATGTATTTTAAAGCAGATCTAAACTGTCATTCTACAAGTTATTTTACTATGTACACTCCACCCCCCCCCCCCCAATTCCCATGCACTGTCACTAACCTCACATTCTGAGCTGCCAAATAGCAGATTGGTGCATCTTTCATCTGCCAAGGTTAGACCAAGCAGTGGTTGATTAGGTAGTATCTGTGTTTAGGATTGGCTTTACTGACCATCATCCTTTTAGGCCTTGTACACACGAGCAGACAGATTTGTTCAAATGGGTCGGACAGACCGATTTGAACAAATCTGTCTGCTGGGATGTATTGGTTTGATCGTGTACACATGATCAAACCAAAATCCCCGCCGGCAGATGGTGCGCTGACGTGTCGGTGACGTGGCGGTGACGTTGACGCCACCACGTCACCGCACCAGGAAGTGAATTACTTCCGCGCATGCGTCAAATCCATTCGACGCATGTCCGAGGAGATATGTCTGCTGGTTAGCGTACTAACCAGCAGACATATCGGGTCGACGGGTTCCCAGCCGACAGATTTCAAAGCATGCTTTGAAATCTGTCGGGTGGCCAAATCCGTTGGCTCGCCCGTCGGGCTGACCGTTTCCAGCAGATAGATTTGATCGTGTGTACGCGGCCTTACAGTTGTCAAATGAAAACATGCTTTTTTTTTTTTAATCATATAATTTAACTTTATAAGCAAAATGCATTAGTGGAGATTTACAAAGTTGGTGGTCCCCATTGCTTGATTTTAGGTTGTAGATTTGTGGGGTCATAACCGGGGGTTCAGGAGTCTCAAGACACGTCGCTTGCTTTTGGAACATTTAGTTGTCCATACACATCCTGTATGTTTACTGCCGTTTTATATTGGCTAAAATGTGAGTAGCCTATGCTTTTACTACCTTTTAAATAAATGCTTGAGTTTAGCAGAGAGCTCTTAGATCTGTGATTTCTTTTTTCATGTTTGGGTCTGTATGCACCGCTGACCTTTGAGGATCCGAATTGCTACCCTGCTTCCTGGTCTCCTATGCTGAGATACCTGCTCATTTGACCATCTAGTAAAATAGTGGTCTACATGCGAAGGTGAGAGTAACCATCCTTACTGGTGGAGGGATCACTTTAAGTTTTTGGCCTCTCATCGTCACGTGGTGGAGAATTTTAAGATTCGGCTATCTGGATTTCTCTTACATATTTCTGTGGACTTTATTTCATCAATTTAGTATAATTATTCTTCCTATATTTTGTTTGTTTCACACATATATGTATATAATTATTTGAATATATTCCTATGGGTTTTGCGCTGCACTGTTTTTTCTTTAATATTTTACAGCTATCAGTTATCTAATTAAACAGTGATCTAATTAACAGTAAGGCCATTTTCACACTGGGGAGACAGCAGCGGCTGTTTAGGGTCGGTTTGCAGGTGCTATTTTTAGCACAATAGCACCTGCAAACCGCTCCAGTGTGAAAGGGGTCTTAGCTAACTAAAAGCCAGGCACTCAGACAATGCTTTGATTAGTTAGGAAGCCCACCCCAGACAGTTTAGCGCCTACATTGGAGTACATTACACATGCTGTCTTTCAGGTGTTTCGCTTTCACTTGTGTACAGGCATACCCCACTTTTAAGTACACAATTGTGTTTATTTACTAAAGCTTGAAAACGCAAAATAAGGCTCACTTCTGCACAGAAACCAATGATCTTCCAGGTTTTATTACCAGGCTTAATTGAACAAGCTGGAGTTAGAAGCTCATTGGTTTGTTTGCAGAAATTAACCCGATATTGCGATTTCCAGCATTAGTAAATAAACCCCATTGTGTACTTAACCTCCCTGGCGGTATCCCCGTGCGTGACTCGGGGTGGGTTTTTTCTGCTAAGAACGGTATCCTCGAGTCACGCACAGGGTAGCCATGCAGAGCCTGCAGCACGTGCTGACTTACCTTCTTCCTGGATCCAGCGATGCATCCCCGCTGTGTGAGCGAGTGGGTGCTCGCTCGATTCACACAGCGTCCCCGTGTGCCGCCGATCTCCGTTTCCTGCGACGTTACGACGCACGGAAGCGGAGAACAGCGCCAAATTCAAAAATGTAAACAAACACTTTACATACAGTACAATGTAATCTTATAGATTACAGTACTGTATGTAAAAAATACACACCCCCCTTGTCCCTAGTGGTCTGTCCTGTGCCCTACATGTTCTTTTATAAAATAAAAAGTGTTCTTTCTGCCTGGAAACTGTAGATTGCCCATAGCAACCAAAAGTGTCCCTTTATGTCAAAAATGGTTTTAGATCAGCTAGAAAACAGCGATAATAAATTTTAATCACTTGCAGAATTGAGCGATAGCGATTTGTGGGGAAATTCGTCATAAAAAAAAAATAATAATGACAGCGACAATTCTGCAACTGAGCAAATTTCAGTGTTTTTGAGTTGATTACATTATTGAATATTTTTTATTATAATTACATTATAATTTGTTATAATTATTTATAGTTTTTTATTATATAAAAAAATATGATTTTGTTTTTCAAACTTTATCATACCCGGGATGTCTTGTTTGGACAGATTTAAGCAAGTTATTCCTAAGAATTGCAGGCCTACAGTATAAATTTCATGCAAATAATTGTACCGCTTTTGGTACGTAATTCCAGACAGAATCATACCGCCAGGGAGGTTAAAAGCAGGGTATGCCTGTAATATGTTCTTCATCATAAGACAAGACTCATACAATGTTTCAGCAGTCTGACAAAGTGAAATTAAATTATCTTCATAGATTTATTGAGAAAGACTGTTGAAAAATACTCAAATACCCAAATGGAGGAGCCCCTCCAACCCAGTCTACAGCCACCATATTTCCTCTGACCATTAATCTGTACATGATTAATATTACACCTTTCCATGCACAACCGAAGGGAAGCTTTATTGTCTTTATTCAGGGAATTAATACAATTCTCGCTCAGCATTTATCACGTTTTTGTCAATCACTAGAGAATTTTCAAATAATGAATAGTGCAGCGCTAATAAACAAAATACTAAATTCATAAGTTTAAATATGGAAGAGGAAGACTATAATAAAATCTTGAGAGGAAAGACCATGCATACATGCATACATGCAAAAATTGAATAAGGATGTCCCGCCCACAGGGACGATACGTTTGCGGGAGGACCCGATCACGTCAGCTGCAGCCACCTTTCACTCATTGTCTTGGTGAGACATGTATGCTGTGAATGCTTTTATGCCTAGCACTGAGACAATAGTGCTTTATTTGTGCTTTATTTGTGCTTTTTTTGTGAGTAAATCCATTTTAGACTTAATAAATTCTACTGGTATATACAGAGAGCACTATGCATGTTTTTATTAATCTTTCATAGTACAACAAGCCTATCTAAGCACCATTGACTGGCAGAGCTGAACGATTTGGAGCAGTGGAGTCTGATATTAGTTGGCTTTCTGGAGAGGCACCTATCATTTCTGTTTACCCCTGGTTAGGGGAAGGCTTGATTTGACCTATCTGTTGGTTTAGAAGATCAATTGTGTGAAGTGAGAAGCTTGTATTACTGTCGGAGGTTTTGTCACAAATCTGCAGAGCTGAGAAGCCCTTTACAAGCACAGTGATTACAGTTAATGAATTCTTCTTATGCTCCCTGTTCCTTTTTATTCAATTTCTGCATATATGCATGGACTTTCCTCTCAGGATTTTATTATAGTCTTCCATATTTAAAATTGTATGAATTTAGTATTTTCTTTATTAGTGCTGCACTATTTATTATTTTAAAGTTTTTATCTAGGATTTGTATTTTGATTTTGAGTGCTATAGCCACTTCATAGGTTAGGTTATCTGTTTGCGCTGATGGACTTTCTTTTTTTTCTAATCACTAGAGAATGATCTGCTCTCTCCATGCTCTTTTCCATGCTCTGACCAGGAGAAGCAGATACAATTCCTTGTCTCCTCCATGGGTCATAATCAGTGGGCAGGAGACTAACCCCTAGTTCCCTACAAAAGCCCCCGCCCCAGTTAGGTCTGCCACACACTACTCTACAGCAAAGATCTAAAACTTAAACTATCTCATATTATGTTAAACCTCGGCCCCCTGCATACAAAAAGCACAGGGGGGTAGTGCTTAGCACTTTCACCTAGCAGCAAAAAGGGTCGCTGGTTTGTATCCCAACCATGACACCATCTGCCTGGAGTTTGCATGTTCTCCCTGTGCCTGTGTGGATTACCTCTGGGTGCTCTGGTTTCCTCCCACACTCTAAAGACATGCTGGTAGGTTAATTGGATCCTGTCTAAATTGGCTTTAGTATATTGGTTCAAATTTGGTGGCCCTTGCTAAAGCTAAGTGCTTATAGGAGCAGTGAGACTCCGGTGAGCTGTACAGTCAGGGGGTGGGATGATGTCGAGTAATGACGAAACGCGTCTGGCTTGGACATAACGACTGTTAGTAGAGTGAGGCGTCACTATGTTGATCGGAACTAGCGCGTGCTAGTGAGTCGGGCAGAGTAAGCAGAGTCAGGTAGGAGACACCGCTCTGGTATCTCACAGTTCCTGGACGTAGTTGGATGTCTAAATGATGTATTGCCTTTACTTTAGTTCAACATTGTATGCATGTGCAATTCCAATAGGGGGCTTTGTTTTTATGGTGAATAAAAAGGTTATACGGAATTACCCTATTGTGGCTATTCCTTTTTCCTTTGCATGAACGTATCAGCTTGAGATCCTCCCCCCTCAGCATCTGTGAGATGAGAGTTACATCTATTTATTAGCACCATTGATCATTTGAGGCGATTGTTTCAGCTCCGTCTAGTAAGAGCAATTTCAACAGGGGTGGTTTCATATGCCCCCCATAAATTTCACGAGGGGTGGTGTTGGTGGCAGATTACCACAAAACATGGACGGAATTGGTTTTTAATCAGCTGAGATCTTTGTCTGTGTTTTAATTAGGGATGAGCCGAACACCCCTGCGTTCAATTCGCACCAGAACCTTCGAACGGACCGAACGTTCCCGCGAACATTTAGAATCCCATTGATGTCTATGGGACTCGAACGTTTGAATTCAAAAGTGCTAATTTTAAAGCCTAATATGCAAGTTATTGTCTGAAAACGGGTTTGAGAACCCGGGTCTTGCCCCAGGGAACATGTATCAATGGAAAAAAGTTTAAAAAACTGTAGGCTTTTCTGGAGCAGTGATTTTAATGATGCAGCATCATTAAAATCACTGCTCCAAAAAAAACGACCATTTAAAAAAAAATGACCCGGGTTCTCAAAGATGTCTTTTATAGTGTGGGGTGTGTACTTAAGCCCTGAGCCATAATTGGCCAAAGCCACCTCGGCTTTTTTGGCCAATTACGGCTCTCTGTACTGATGGCGCTGTGATTGGCCAAGCATGCGGGTCATAGTGCATGCTTGGCCAATCATCAGCACGCAATGCCGCAGTGAATTATGGGCCGTGGCGCGTCACTCAAATTTGGCGCGAACGACCCGTTTTGTTCGTATTTCGACGAACGATCGAACATACGATGTTCAAGTCGAACATACGTTCGACTCGAACACGAAGCTCATCCCTAGTTTTAATCACAGGAATTATTTCTGAACTTCTCTGAGATCTTTGGACTTCTCTTATATATTCATATCCACACATATTTTATTAATTTTGTATTGCACTTATTTATTGTTGTACACACTTTTGCATCGCTGCCTTTTATATTATATTGTGTTTTATATGGCCCTAGTATATGTATGAATGTGTGACCTCGGTTGCAAGCGTGTCGGGATCCTACGGGGTAAATGGCTGTGCTATATCAAGATGCCACTCAACTCAACAAAGCATTGCTAGACTATATCAGAGAAGAACATTGGCCAAAAACTGAAATTAAATGACAGGGACCAGATTGTGCCCAAATAACACAGAGCTACTGCAGAAAATCTCAAGATTCATATTGAAGACCCTGTTTCTGCAAAAACAGTCCCCAAAGAACTTCACAAATCAATTCTCCTTGATAGAGCTGAAACTAACATTACAATTCCATTTGGTTTTCAACCAACATTCCTCTTCACCAATGAAAATTGTGCCTTGCTTTGTGTATGTAGGGGGCAGTAGATAATAAGCATACTGTATAATCACCCATTAGGTATCAATACAAAATCTAGATTCTACCAGGTACAGCACTGCCATTAGCAGAATTTTCTTCAATGTCCTGATATCATGCAACTGAGAATAAAATAAATAGCTTTTACCATCTCATTCTCACTTCACAAATGTGCTTTACACATTGTACAGCAAATGTTGTTTTAATAATGGCTCACTTTGTTTGATGCAGTGAATATTATAGATGGCTGAGTTAGAGAATGAAATAAAAGGAAAAAATCTGAGAAGTTGTAACATACGTTACATTTTGGTTATAAATGAAATTTTATATTATTATGTTAGAATAAATTACACTGTAAATTCCAATATTTCCTTTAGTATTTCCTTTAGAATTTCAGGCTGAATGATGTTTGCATACTTTAGATTTGTTTTGTATTTTTTGCAGTTTGACAGTTTTCCTTTTCTAGAAAACGGGTTTGTTTTTGTAACCTATGTTAATTTTTTTCCTCTTTTTTTTTTATCATTAAACTGTTGCTAAACCCACATCATAAAAACTATCAATACATGGTCTATTACTTGCTGTCCATACTCACTCAGTGACTATGGATTTTTTTTTCTGTAGTCTGGTTGATCCTGCTGTTCTCTATCTCCCTCTTCTGTCCAATTCCCCAATTCAGCTAGGGATTTTGCATAGTGGTGTTGGCAGATCTGCGCATGCTTAGTTTTCTGGTTCAATGCCAAACATTTCCTCCCTATCACATCTGAGCAGCCCATGGGACACATGTGCCACACATGTTGGTATATACATAGTGGTAAATGACAGCCCACCCCATCCCTCCTCCTCAATGCCCACTAACCAGCTAAACACAATGGGGGACAAGATATTACGTGTAGATTAATGTTGTCTTCACCTTCCTTATATTCTAAGACACAGGCTGGAAGGGAATGAAGCAGTCTGTGACTGGCAGAAATCCACCAACACAATGTAATTGACAAAAAATAATCAAGATTTGATTTCAAATATATATTTGCATGCCAATTTTAAGTCTATTGATATTCATTATTTATTTTTACTCTTATTCCAAAGGCTATTTTTTTATTTTGAACATGTGACCAGCAGCAGAGGACTATAATCTACTCCTGCTTACGTTTCCCTGCAGACAGGCTGGGAAAGAGCTGGGTCATGTGACAGCTATATATATATTGATTAGGAAAACAAATTTCAGTGCCATCATCCTTATACAGAAAGAGAAGGGTCAATGTAAATTTAACAGTGTGTGTTTAGTATCACTTTAATTAAGTGCTATCATGCTATTTACTTTTTCCTTTATTGACTATATTTCCTTTTTTTACAGACATATTTCAGAACAGCTATTAGGGTGTATACATCATTCACATCACTTCTTAGTCCTAAATCACTTCTAAATAAATCTTGATTCAATAGAATATGGCTACCACAGCTATAATGACACATACAAAATTGCATATTTGGCACTTTGTAATTCCCTTGAAATTTGTGTGTAAAACTGATTGACCTGGGGGAATTACACAATTTAATAATGCATGCAGTGATGATTCATGAAGTGCAAGTCATATGTTCAGTTAAATAAAAAAATGCTAATTCACTTGCTTTTTAAAGGAGTTGTAAAGAAAAAAGTTTTTTCACCTTAATGGATTCTATGAGTATACCGCCCCCCCCCCCCCGAGGCCCCCCCGTTATACTTACCTGACCCCTCGAAAGTCCCGAGCTCGGTCCGGAAATCCTCTTCGCCGCTCAGCATGGGCGCTAATTGGCTAGAGCGGATGGATTGAAAGCAGTGCAGCCATTGGCTGGCGCTGCTGTCAATCACATCCAGTGATGCGGCGCACCAAGGGGTGGGGCCGAGTGATACAGTGAGTGGCTATGGCCGCTTGCTGTATCCCGGGAGCGTGCCCGCAAGGACTCCACACTATGCGAGGGAACTTGCATGAATGTGTGGAGTTCTTGCGGGGAGGACCAGAGACAGCCACTGAGGGACCCCTAGAAGACGTGGATCAGGGCCACTCTGTGTAAAACAAGCTGCACAGTGGAGGTAAGTATAACATGTTTACTACTTGGTAAATGGCCACGCTATATCAAGATGCCACTCAACTAAACTCAACAAAGCATTGCTAGACTACAGTATATCAGAGAAAAACGTAAATGACAGGGACCAGATTGTGCCCAAATAACACAGAGCTACTGCAGAAAATCTCAATATTCATATTGAAGACCCTGTTTCTGCAAAAACAGTCCCCAAAGAACTTCACAAATCAATTCTCCTTGAGAGAGCTGAAACAAACATTACAATTCCCTTTGGTTTTCAACCAACATTCCTCTTCACCAATGAACATCTTGCCTTGCTTTGTGTATGCAGGGGGGAGTAGATAATAAGCATACTGTATAATCACCCATTAGGTATCAATACAAAATCTAGATTCTACCAGGTACAGCACTGCCATTAGCAGAATTTTATTTTATTTTATTTGAATCATGATTCATGAAGTGCAAGTCATATGTTCAGTTAAATAAAAAAAATGCTGATTCACTTGCTTTTTAAAAGAGTTGTAAAGAAAGTTTTTTCACCTTAATGCATTCTTTGAGTATACCGCCCCCCGTTATACTTACCTGACCCCTCGAAAGTCCCATGCTCGGTCCCAAAATCCTCTTCGCCGCTCAGCCTGTGCGCTAATTGGCTAGAGCGGATTGGCAGTGATGCGGCACACTGAGGGGCTTTTCTTTGCCAGCCTTTACAGGAATAGGTTGCCAACCAGTAAGGAACTTAAAATCAGTGGATAGGTTTTCTGAGGTTGTCCAGAAAAAACTATTAAAGGGGGTTGAGGAGGGACAAGTGGCAGGCCCGTTTCTTTCTCCACCTTTCGCTAATTTCCGCATTTCCCCTCTAGGTATTGTACCAAAAAAGGAGCCCAATTCTTTTTGGTTAACACACCATTTATCATTCCCAGCGGGTAGCTCCTTGAATGACGATATAGATGATTCCCTTTCAGTTTCCTATTCCACTTTCGAGGATGCTATTCAAGTGAAACCGGCGCCTTGGGCAGGGTGCATTGTTGGCCAAGGCGGATATAAAATCTGCTTTTAGGTTGTTGCCAATTGCTCCGTTTTCATTTAACTCGCTAGGTTTTTGTTTTGAAGACATGTATTTTTTCGATATGTGTTTGCCAATGCGGTGTTCGCTATCCTGCGCCTATATTGAAACGTTTGCATCGTTTCTACAATGAGTGGTGTCTTTTGAGTCGGGTTTTGATTGCATAGTTCATTACCTGGACGATTTTCTTTTTGTCGGGCCGGCAGGTTCCCCTTTGTGCTTGTATCTGTTGCAGCTTTTCTCAAAGAAATCTGCTTATTTTGGCATCCCCTTGGCGATTGAGAAGACCATTCCTCTGTCTGCGTCCCTCGTTTCCGCAGCTGATTTAGAACTTTATACTGACGTGGTGGGCTCTTTGGGGTTCGCAGCCATATGGCGAACGCATTGGCTTTGCGGAGCTTGGCCTGCCTCTTAGGTTGCCCATCAGCTTACCAAAAATATTTTCTTGTTGGAATTCTTTCCCATTGTGGCAGCATTCGAACTTTGGAGAGCTCATTTCGCTCATAAAGGTATAACGGTTTAGACTGACAATAAAGGTGTGATGTTTGCCATAAATTGTCTCTCTTCAAAATCCACTTCGGTCATTAGGTTGATTCAGTTTATGTTTTGCTCTGTTTAAAACATAATATTTGGGTTAAGGCTCAACATATTCCTGGTAAATCTAACACGATTGTGGATGCTTTATCCCGTTTCCAGACGTAACCTTTCCGGCAGTTGTTTCCGCAAGCGGATCCCAAGGAATGCGAGTGTCCAGCACATCTGTGGGACCTAATATAGTGAGCCTATCTACAGTGATTCAGAATTCCCTATCCTCACATACCTGGTTGGACTATTCGGCTGCTTGGAATCGGTGGTTGGCTTTCTGTAGGTCCTTGGATTTTCATTGTTACCAACACTCAGAGGGTTTGTCTCTATCGTTTTTGTGTACTTTGAGGCATGACAAACTTTCACACAGCCACATCTCTAAGATTTTGTCTGGTGTATCTTTCTTTTTCAAGCTTCATAGCTTGCCCCCGTTGAATGTGTTCTTCTCAGTTAAAAAAGCCCTAAAGGGTTATAGAAAGAGCACGTTTGTGCAGGACAAGCATAGGCCGGTTTCAGTTGGCCTGCTTAGACAACTTTGTGTATGTCCGGGTCAAGTATACCTGGATTAATTTGAGTCTTGTCTGTTTACAGAAGCTTTCTGTGTAGCCTTTTTTGCTGCGTTCAGAGTATCTGAATTGGTACCCTTCAATAAATCTGGAACTTTGGGTTTGATGTTTCAGGATGTTCTTGTTTCAGAAGATGCAGGAGTTTGTTTATACGTCATTCAAAGACGGATCAGCTGGGAAAGGGGTGCTGGGTGCAACTCTATCCTTGTGGGGATCAAGTAATATGCCCTATAATAGTTCTCCAGAAATACTTGGCCATCAGGCCCCCTTTCACAGGTAATTTTTTCTGCCGCGCTGACGGTTTGCCACTGACCAAATATCAGTTCGGTTCAGTTTTCAAA
Source organism: Rana kukunoris (assembly GCA_029574335.1). Classification (NCBI taxonomy): domain Eukaryota; kingdom Metazoa; phylum Chordata; class Amphibia; order Anura; family Ranidae; genus Rana; species Rana kukunoris. The sequence continues at coordinate 75,959,968 of CM056056.1, forward strand.
AAGTGTGTACGGGGTATAGAGCTATCGGATGTTTTCTTCTCGACCCTTTTTTTCCGCATTGGTGTCGCCACAGAGGCGGCTAGGATGGGCCTGGATGAGGCAATCATCCGCAGGCTGGGTAGATGGGAATCTGGTAGATTCAGGTTGTATGTCCGGCCTAAGCTTGTTCTTTGACTTCCCAGGTTTTCACAGCACTGTGTGGATCATAGGGCACTCCTTTGTTTTCTGGGCATGTAGGAGAGCCTCTCAGCGTTGCTATACGGAGAACCTAACACTACCAACTGACGCTTTCTCATTACATTGGAAAGGTATTCAGGGTTGCACTGGTGTCAAATGTCTTTTCAATTAGCTCAGCTCAGTGCACACTGACCCCCTCCCTCTGTAATCATTGTACATGGAGGTGGTAATGACATTGACTGAATGAAATCCCTGGAACTACTTTTTACCATGAAGCAGAATTTTCAAAGGTTTAAGCCTGCTTTCCCGTCCTGTAAATTATTTTTTTCCCGAAATAGTTCCCCTCCGGATGAACAGATCTATTGAAAAATGTATGCCATCCATTGGTGGATTTTCATATTGCCATGTTGATTTGGAGGGGGGTATCCCGTGTTTTTATAGGTCAGATTTGATCCATCTGTCAGAGGTGGGGGTTGATTTATTTAACCTGGGACTTCAATCCTGTGTGGAAATGGCCATGGCTGTTGGGTAGGCCAAGCCTGTTTGCAACAGGTTTGACTGGTGGGGGGACTTGCATTTTTTTCAAGTTTAGCTGCTTGAGTCCTAAGACTGAGCAGGGTATTTTGCATTATTAAGGATTTATTATCAATACAGTATATTTGATTAAAATAAATATGGAATGTTATATATTATTTAAGTAAAACAATAAAAGTGCCACGGCCATTACAATGCCATACAGTTGTTGGGTTTTTTGTTAGTTGTGAGTGTTAGGTTTGAGGGGGTGAGTAGTGTGGCCAGCGGTCCCATGTAGCTGTCATTCGGCTGTAGTGAGGTCGGAAAGTGGTTAAGCGCAAAGCACAGAAAGTGCATGCAAACCCCCAATCTAATTTTTCACTATATTTGGCATCATGCTGCAATGTAAATAGTTTTCTTAAGCAAATATTATTGGTGAAACTTTTGCAAAGGTTCTTTCCTGGGGATCCTGCCAATAGTAGCAGTATGTGTTGAAGGATGACAATGCGAGCCACTGGTTAGAAGAAAAAATACATTGTCCTGCTTGTTTTGTATTTGCTTCAGAAACCCTGAACTCTGAAGCTCACCAAACTTTGGAGAAAGGTGGCCAGTCTCAGTGCATATACAGTATATTTAACTTGTTGGCCTTGTTCAACAATGTTGTGTCTTCCTTAATATGCTATTTCATGTGTATTAAAACTTTTTTTTTTTCAGCTACCTGTGTAAAACAATCAACTTGATGTAACTAAGAGATACAAGTTAGAAGCTTTGCTGTCACAGAGTTTTAATGAAACAAGGTCTTGTGGCCCTAGTCCTATTAATTACTAAGTTTTGTGTTTGCCTGTTGATCTTCTTAAATCTTTTGCTGTGAAAACAGATATTGAAAACAGATTTAGGGTAAAAAGAAAAAAAAAAAGCTGTCTTGCAAGATAAGAAAAGTGAATGATGAAAAGTGAATAACGTCTCTTATTTACAGCAAAAAATATTTATTTTCGAATCATTTGTGCCTTTAAGTGATCCTTTGAATAATGTTCTGTCAATGACAAGGAGTATGAATAGAAACACCACAAGTACCAAAACAATTACATAGGCTGAATAGACATAGAGCATGCTAAATAAAATCAATCATTTTTTTCATGCTGATTAAGACAAAATAATGACTGATACACAGAAACAAGGAAACAAGCTTTAGTTTTGAAGCATATTCACAAAGCAAGCAGTGGGACCACAGTGACAGCTCAGCCCCAGCATGATAAATAGAGTGGCTGGTTATGTAAAGCAATTGTAACGGAAGTGAGACGCTATTACAGTCCTCTAATAGAAGAGAACAGCTTTTTAGTCGGGAAGCCAGAGGGGCATGAACATAAGTAAATGAGTTTTGGGTGATGTGATTTAGTTCTCTGCTGCTGGTTTAACATTATGCTTTATGCAAGAAGAGTGTAACTCATTCTGAAATTCAGATGGAAAGCACACTGGGATGTGGATGTTTATTACATCTATACAAATAGTAGGAATATAAGGATTTTTGGAAACGATTTTTATTAGTGGTTGCTTCTATTCCGGATATATTACAAAAACCTGGTTTCTTTGCTGGTGTCTTCTTTCATGCTTCAAGAATGCTCCTCTTATGTGCAGGCACCTGTAGCACCCTCTACCGTAAGTAGGTGTTAGAATAGTATTTTTTTAGGCAAAACTGTCAGCGTTGGTAAATTTAGGCAAGCCTATACTTCAGGCTAGGCCTGCTTGTTTTGATCTGGGGGTAGGGAGTGGTTAGTGTAGCAGTGGGTGTGGCCACCTATGCTCTAGTTCTCCCTGATGTCATCACTTTGAATGGGAGACTGCATGCAAATCTTCCTAAAGGGAGCCCAGACAGCAATAAAAACTCAACAGGAATTAAACTCCCTCTCCGCTCTATCAAAAAAAAAAAAGGAAAATGTTTTGCCTTTAGTTATAATGTAAGCTTAAACTGATCGCACACTTACGTTAAATGGTCTCAAAAGTCTGTATTTTGTAGACCTAAGTATATTTGGTGATTTATTAATATCCCAGTTGTGATTCCAGTGTATGGGGTCAGCAAGGCAAAGGACTTGGAACAGTAGTAAGTAAGGCAGAGTTAAGTGACGTAGAGGACAGATTTTTCCTAGCAGTGGGAGGGACTTATAAACAGAATGTGTGCCTAACTGTCATGTACACTGCATACCTACTGTATACCACAGTCCTTGTACCCACAAAATACTCCTACTTACTATGTTATAAGTGACAGTCTCACAGATACACATAAATCTCAGAATGAAGGATCATTTAAAAAAAATGTAAATGTTTCCATCACATATGCTCTTCTTCAAGCAAAAAGTGATCACTTTGTCTGTCTGAGTCTATATTAACCAGTTCATTACTGGGCACTTAAACCCCCTTCGTGCCCAGACCAATTTTCAGCTTTCAGCGCTCACGCATTTTGTATGACAATTGTGCGGTCATACAACACTGTACCCAAATTATATTATAATGTTTTTCCCACAAATAGAGCTTTCTTTTGGTGGTATTTGATCATCTCTGCGATTTTTATTTTTTGCGCTATAAACAAAAAAAGACAGAAAAAAAAAAAAAACACAATGGGCCAGATTAAGATAGCCTTTACGTCGGCGTATCTATAGATATGCCGCCTAAAGTCTATTCTGAGCCGGCGTATCTTTTTTCTGTATTCAGAAAACAAGATACGCCGGAATTCTGCTAATATACGATCGGCGTAAGTCACTTACACCGTCGTATATTAGTTGCATATTTACGTTGGCCGCTAGGTGGCGCTTACGCCGTTTTACGCGTTAAATACGCAAATGCGCTATTTACGCCGATTCCCGAACGTACTTGCGGCCGGCCGTCGTAGTTTACGTCATTTGCGTAAGCGTTATTCCGGCGTAAGGTTACCCCTGCTATAGGAGGCGTAGCCAATGTTAAGTATGGACGTCGGGACAGCGTCAAATTGTACGTTGGTTACGTCGTTTGCGTAAATCGTTCGGGAATGGGGCTCGACGTAAATTACTTTGACAACTAGCGACGTAATTTTGCGCATGCGCACTGGAATACGTCCACGGACGGCGCATGCGCCGTCCAAAAAAAAATTAAATTACGTGGGGCCATGATTCATTTACATGAATCACGCCCCCACATCACAAATTTGAATTGCGCGGCCTTACGACGGGCACTTTACGCTACGCCGCCGCATATTATGAAGCAAGTGCTTTCTGAATAAGGCACTTGCCCAGAATATTTGCGGAGGTGTAGCGCAAACAACATACGCTACGCCGCCGGATAGATACATTTTTTTATCTGAATCTGGCCCAATATTTTTTACTTTTTGTTATAATAATATCCCAATATTTTTTTTTCCTCGGTTTAGGCCGATACGTATTCTTCTACATATTTTTGTTAAAAAAAATCGCAATAAGCATATATTGATTGGTTTGCGCATAAAGTTATAGCGCCTACAAAATAGGGGATAGATTTGTGATTTACTTTTTATTTTTTACTAGTAATGGCGGCGATCTGCGATTTTTTTTGTCAGACCTGCGATATTGCGGTGGACATATCGGACAAAATTACTGTATAAATGTCACTGGCAGGGAAGGGGTTATCACTAGGGGGTGCGGAAGGGGTTAAATGTATTCCCTGGGTGTGTTCTAACTGTGTGGGGGGAGGGGACTGACTAGGGGAGGTGACAGATGCTGTGTCCCTATGTACAAGGGACACAGATCAGTCTCCTCTCTCCCTGACAGGACGTGGAGCTCTGTGTTTAGAGCTCCACGTTCCTGCTGTCACCGCCGATCATGGGTACTTGGCGGACATCGCGGCTGCCAGGCACATGCATCGGCTCCTCAGCGATGCTTCGGCACAGTGTTAACCTGCTGCGCACCACCCAGCGGCGTGCCCAGGTAATGCACATAAAAGGACGTCCGAAGACGTCCACTCGGTACTTGAGAGCCGCGCTGTGGATGTCTTTCGCCTATAGCGTGGGTCTCAAGTGGTTAAAGAACAACTTAAATAAAACCAGCAACTGTTGGGGCAATGAATACTTTGGCAGTACAATGTAATGTACCACATATTGTATAGCGCGCAGACGTCAGGGGTAAGTGATGTTTAATACAAACTACAGTATAGAATGCAACAGTCAGGATGAGCCCAGCTACATAGCCGGTAGCCCACAGTAGTGATGCCGGTGCCACAGAGAGGCGGGAGAGAGAACCAAGACTTTGGGCGGCCGCGTTGCTGGATCATAGGACAGGTGAGTGTGTGTGTTTTTATTAAAAGTCAGCAGCTACACCTTTTGTAGCTGCTGACTTTTAATAAACGCAGAAATGGCTGCAACTCCACTTTAATGGTAATTAAAATATTATATTTGTTTTTACAAAACATTATTTGCGTTTTCATTTTATTTATTTCCATAAAAAGGCCATGAAAATCCTTGATTAATTGATATCACCTGTTTGTTGGTGTCTGGTCCAGAACCAACCTTGCCAAGGTGGCTGGTAAAACCAAGACTGGATTCCACCTTAGTTTTCCACCTTAGTTTTCTGCAAATGAACGCATGTGAGGAGAAACATAAAGTCCATTAATAACCTGGCCTTTCATAATGTGACAATATATATATATATATATATATACCGTATTTATCGGCGTATACCGCACACTTTTTCACCTTAAAAAAAATGTGAAAAAAGCATGTGCGCGTTATACGCCGATGTGCGCGGTATACGCCGATATATATTCACAAAAAAACAGTGTACATACTGTACAACAATGTACATACTGTTCGCAGACACCGTCGGAGCCTTAGGGTAACGTGCGGGCAGCCTGTGTGATGCGCGGGTCTCGGGCGCTCGCTCTTCGTCAGCCATCCCCCCCACTGCAGCGCTGTAATCAGTACTGTAATCGGAGCCACTGTCGGAGCCTTGAGCCCCAGTCCCGCACATCTTTAGTGCCCATTTTAGTGCTGTGATCAGCATCAGCGTCGGAGCCTGGAGCATGGGTTCGGTGCGGGTGGACGCTGCAGTGGACAGTGAACGCCTTCTGCTCCAAGTCTCGCGGTAGTCAGCGTAGTCAGCGTAACTTTCCCGCCGTGCAGAGGGTTACCATGGTTACGCTGGTTACGCTGATTACGCTGATCACGCTGATCACGCTGATTACCGCGAGATTCAGAGCCATTGAAGAAATCTGCTCCATTCACCTGCTCAATTAAGGTACAAATCACTCCGAATGAAAGGGTTAATGGGGGGGGGGCGGTGTTTTAGCATAAATTAGTCCATTGTCCTAACCTGCAAGCAATGAATAAATGAAAATAATTCAAAAATTATTCCAATAAATAAAAAATAAAAAACGAACTGGAATGTTTAAAAAAAAAACATTTCAGTTTGTTTTTTTTTATTTATTGGAATTATTTTGGAATTATTTTGGGGATTTATTCAGGGCTTGGATAATGAATGTCAGACAGGTTGTATGATTTTTTTTTTTTTAAACGATACAACCTGTCTGACATTCATTATCCAAGCACTGAATAAATCCCCCAAATAATTCCAAAATAATTCCAATAAAAAAAACAAAAAAACAAACTGAAATGTTTAAAAAAATATTAAATTGTCATTAATGAAAGATAATGTACGGTAATTTTTTTTACCTCAGTGCGGTTCACATTTGCGCTCTCTACGATATTGCATGTAATTTGCACTGCAGTGTAAATCACATGCGATGTCGGTGCGATGTGATTTTATGCGATGTCCGAACTGTCAGTTCGCAGTGCAATATGCGAGCTGAAATGGGGGTGTCATTAACAATGTATTGACACTCCCTGCAGATCGCATATGGCAATGTGAACTGCTATGTGAGTTGGGTGTGATTCGGGAACCCTGTAAATCCACTGCGGGTTCCCGCATCGCACAGCAGTTCACACTGTCCTATGCGATCTGCCGGGAGTGTCAATACATTGTTAATGACACCCCCATTTCAGCTCGCATATCGCACTGCAAACTGACAGTTCAGACATGAATCAGATCGCCTGCGTGTGAACACCCATGCAATCCAATTCTGGTGCGGACCCAAAAAAGGGGTCCTGTGCGTGTTTGGTCCAAATGATTGTATTTGGACCAAACTCGCACAGGACCCCTTTTTTGGGTGTTCACACGCAGGCGATCTGATTCATGTCTGAACTGTCAGTTTGCAGTGCGATATGCGAGCTGAAATGGGGGTGTCATTAACAATGTATTGACACTCCCTGCAGATCGCATAGGACAGTGTGAACTGCTGCAAGTATGATAATAATACCGGTATTACCATACAATACTACACACATTACAACAGAGTACTGGTAAATTTACACACCCAATACTACCTTACTCTTTTTATTTAAATTTAGGTAAAAAGAATACCACTGGTATCCCTAATGGAATAAAAAAAAAAGCGTGGAACATATTCAGCTGGTTTTAAGTTGAAGGTTGTGGAATATGCCAAACAACATGGAAATAGGGCTGCAGCAAGGCATTTTGGAGAGCCCCCAACAGAAAGCACAATACGAGATTGGCGGAAAATGGAAGAAAAACTAAAGACATTATTAAAAACAAAATGCAATTTTCGCAGCGGTATTGTTAAATGGCCAACATTAGAAGAAAAGGTGAAGGAATTTGTTGTTAATCATAGAAAAGCTGGCATTGCTTTATCAACAAAAATGATAATCATCCAAGCAGTGAAAATCAGCAAAGAGTTGAAAATACAAGATTTCAAAGGGACAACATCATGGTGTCAAAGGTTTATGAAGAGGCATGAACTTCGGATGCGAACAAGAACCAGGATTGCCCAGCGTATGCCGGAAGATTATGAGGAGAAGATAATAAATTTCCATCACTTTATTATCAAACAGCGGAAAAGACAACATTTTGAAATGGGTCAAATCGGCAACATGGACGAAGTACCCCTCACTTTTGATGTTCCTTCAAATAAAACCGTGGAAGCAAAAGGTGCCAAGTCCATTACTATCAAAACTTCAGGGCATGAAAAAAATCATTATACCGTGGTCCTTGCGTGCACTGCAGATGGAAACAAGCTGCCACCATTGGTCATTTTTAAAAGGAAAACTCTTCCAAAGGAGAAAATTCCAAGTGGCATAAAGGTGCATGTCCACCCTAAAGGTTGGATGGACGAAGAAGGCATGACATTTTGGATCAGAAATGTGTGGGAGAAGCGCCCGGGTGCTTTGTTAAAGAAGCCGGCCTTGTTAGTACTGGACTCATTTAGATCTCATCTTACAGAGCCAACAAAGAAGGAATTTAAAATGTGCAACACAGAGATGGCAGTCATTCCAGGAGGACTAACATCACAATTACAGCCATTAGATGTTTCTATTAACAAGCCCTTCAAAGCCTTTATGCGTGAAGAATGGAATAAATACATGTGTGATGAAAGCCAACACGAACTTACAAATTCTGGGCGATTGAAAAGACCTGGCATTACAACAGTGTGCGAGTGGATAAAGACTTCGTGGGACTCGGTTAACGAAGACATTGTAATCAAATCTTTTAAGAAATGTGGCATAAGCAATGCTTTGGATGGGAAAGAAGATGAGGTGCTATATGAAGACAGTAGCAGTGAAAGCAGCAGTGTTGAGTGTGATCTGGAAGATAGTGAAGATGAAGACTTTCTTGGATTCTCAGAAAATGATTTCTAAATGTTAAACTTCTGCAAAAACCTGTACCGTACCTTATTATCCAAGTTTATTTGTTAAAACAGTTGATTTTAGTTTCATGTTATGTTCATTCCTTTGATAAGTGCCTAAGTATTAATAAAAACAAGTTTTGAGCTACCTTTGTTTTGCTTCAAAGTTCTTTATTTAAAATTTTTTTTTTTTTCCTGAAACTTAGCTCTTAAAATTAGGTGCGCGTTATACGCCGGTGCGCGTTATACGCCGATAAATACGGTATATATATATATATATAATTGTCCTGTTTAATCATGAGTTCCAGTGCACTAAAGGTTATCATTTACAAGTTGGGTCCACTGTGGCTAAATCTCAACTTTTTTCATTTTTAATCAGGGAAGCCTTTCTACTGGATGATGTTGCATTATATGTAATGGATAATTTGTTGTCTGTTGGTAAAAAAAAGGTCTTTACAGACATACTGTACTACTGCAAGTCCAAACATGTATCATTGTTTTATTTTATTTTTTTAACACTGCAGTCAGAAGCAGAAAACTGCATTTTATTTAAAGATCCCCTTTAAAGAATTGTGTTACCCTAACATTTCATATTCCTGATATGTTGCAGAATACAATGTACTTGTGTTAAAAGGTATCCTGTTCTATTTGGATTGCTTCCTTTGTGTGAAATACTTGGTGTTCCTGCCAGTCCCCCTGCTTTTCTGTTTCAAAGTGACCATGCTAGGCATGAGAGCCAGGGCCACCACCAGGGGGGATACAGGCAGTACCCCTGTAAGGGGCCTGGAGGTACCCAGAAGCCTGGATGCCAACCCCCCCTTTTATATATATATATATATATATATATATTTATTTATTTTTTATTACAAGGCCCAGAGGTCCCCAGGGGCCCAGAGGCATCCCCCCCTTTTTTATATTTTTTTATTTTTTATTTATTTTATTTATATATATATATATATATATATATATATATATATATATATATATATATTAATTAAAGGGCCCAGAGGTCCCCAGGGGCTTGGAGGTCCCCAGGGCCCCGGATGGCAACCCCCCTTTTTTTATAAAAAAAAATGTATTTCTTTTTTTTTCTTTTTACATATATATTTTTTTTATTGAAGGGCTCAGAGGTCACCATGGCCCGGATGGAAACCCCCCTTTTTTTTTTTTAGAAATAATTTATTTATATATATATATATATATATATATATATATATATATATATATATTTTATTAAAGGGCCCCGGATGGCCCTTTTTTATACATATATTTGTTTATTATTATTAAAGGGCCCAGAGGTCCCCCTTTTTTATATATATCTTTTTTTATAAATTTTTATTTATTTCTTTTGTAAAGGACCCCTCCCACTTCTCAATTAGCAGAGGCACCCCCCTGTCAATTCGTGGCAGCCCCCCGCTTCTCAATTTTAGGCGGCAGCACCCCCGGTTCTCTTCTCCAGGGGGTCCATGCCTGAAGCTGTGTAAGGCGCCCCATAATTCCTGAGAGCAGATCCATCCCAGTGTGGTCAGTTTTACAGCTGTGCTGGGATCTCAGCCTCTTGTCCTCCAATGGCCAAGACATGACTTGTGCTGACATGGCCCCCTGCTCAGCCATTTACTGGGAAGGTCAGTGCGCCAATGTCTCTCCATTCTCCATTCCTAGCTCTCTAAGCCCCATCTACAGATGAGAACATAGATTATGTGATCAGTTATTAATAAATATATTTTTTATAATGTTTTACAAAATTAAGGGATCACATATACTTTTATATAGTATGCTATGGCTGCACAGTCACACAATTTGCATCATTCAGAGTTTGTTATAACTTTCTACCTAGCACAGAATTCTTCTCACTGTATCTTGTGATGTACTTTAATAAACCTTGACTTTTTGTGCTAAAAACAGCCAAATTGATATTCTTTTGTTGTTCCCCTTTTATCACAGACTCTTGGGATCTGGGTTGAATATTGTGTTTTTCTCTAGCTGTAAAAATAGAGCAGAATCTGTAAAGAGATTTTCTGCTAAATAATTAAACTTTACTTTAACAATCTTGCAGAATGAGATTTTTGTTTTATCAAGTGAGCTTTACAACTACAAATAAACAGGAACAATGTTCTGATACCTGGCCATGCAATCAGCAATCAGTCAGTTATATTTAATAGACTGTTGTTTTATTTATTTCAGTTAATGTGCTCTCAGCCTGAATTATAGGTCCCTGTTGTACAGTATTTCCATCAATTACACTAATGTTTACATTGTTATTTTATAGAATTTTTAAATTTATGGGCATTCGTGTGCCCAGGGAATTAGAAAAAACACAAAGGGATATATGTAAAAAAAGATTCACTAAGAGCAGTAATAACTAGTCAAAAGTGAAATATGCTAGTACCAGCAACAAAGGTTCAATAGACAAATCTAACTTTTATGTTCAATAGTGAGATTCTGCTCAGCCCTGACTAAACACTCATTTCCATAACAAATATCAATAATAGATAATCTGACCTGCTACATAGTTGCACTGCTATTGTTTTAGCAAATGAATTTGATCCATGTAGAAAATCCAGTAAATTATATTATGTACAAAAGTCAGTCAATTGTGAAATGTAGCAACAATGAGGATGATTTACTCAAAGTGGATGTGAACCCGATTTATGAAATTTGAGTTGAGCACATATATCTGCAGTGTTTTGTTATCTCTTTTCAATGAGCTAAGTCTTATAGCTCTCTTTTGATTGGTTCCTCTGTTATCAGCCTGACTTTTTAGACAAAAGCAGCCTGTTAAATGAGGTTGCTAAAATAGATTAGCAGAGAGCAGCTCCTATTACAAAACAGCGCTGAGAGTCTCTGCCTATAAAGGGAGGGGGTGTGTGCCTTTCCTCCAATCAGCAATGTTAGCTATCTTGGCTGTATGCCCAGTCTCACACTCTGTGTTAACCAGAAAGAGAAAATCTCCTAACAAAATCTGATCTTTCTAAACAGTATATAAATGTGAACACAGCAGATATACATATAAAACCTATGTAGGGAGGTTTGGTTAATCTCTGTGTATCATCTGAGGCTGTTCACTTCAATGGGTGTATGTAGGGTTTACATCCACTTTAAGGCAAAATTGCTTTTTACTTTGCAAAGGAATTTCTACTTGACACACTCAGTGGACTGAACAAAAAAAGAGGAGACCACTGTACTAATTATCTGATGTTAGTACATCGATAAAAGAGGTATGGACTCCAGAGAGAGAGAGAGATATAATTTTGCCCCTGTACAAATCATTAGTAAGACCTCATCTGTAATATGCAGTTCAGTTTTGGGCACCAGTTCTCAAAAAGGATATGGGGAACTTGTGAAAGTTCAGAGAAGGTGGAGCCAAACTGATAAGAGCCATGGGGGAGCTCAGCTATGAGGAAAGATTAGAGGAACTGAATATATTCTCTATTGAGAAGAGGAGAATAAGGGGGGATATGATCAACATGTACAAAAAAATAAGGGGTCCATATAGTAAACTTGATGTTGAGTTATTCACTTTACGGTCAACACTGAAGACAAAGGGGGCACTCTTTACGTCTAGAGGAAAAGAGATTTTATCTCCAAATACGGAAAGGTTTCTTCACAGTAAGAGCTGTGAAAATGTGGAATAGATTCCCTCCAGAGGTGGTTCTGTCTAGCTCAGTATATTGCTTTAAGAAAGCCTGAATACTTTCCTAAATGTACATAATATAACTGAGTACTAAGATTTGTAGGTAAAGTTGATCCAGGGTAAATCCGATTGCCTCTCGGGGTTCAGGAAGGAATTTTTCCCCTGCTGTAGCAAAGTGGATCATGCTCTTGTGTTTTTTTTTTTGCCTTCCTCTGGATCAACTGTGGGTATAGAGTTGGGTGTATGGGATTGTACTATGTTTTTTTTTATTTTGTTTGTTTTTTTTGTTTTTTTTGTGGTTGAACTAGATGGACTTGTGTCTTTTCAACCTGACTAACTATGTAACTATGATCAATCAGCTGAGCTATTGTGTTCTGACATGGGAAATACCCCCTGGACTACCCCCCCCCCCCCCTCCAGAACACTTTAGTCAGTGCTGTAAGCCATTGGAAGATGTTTTTGGTCATGCCCATTCAACAGAAACCAGACGTTCAGCCGCCTTCTGTCAAACAGGCTGCCATACACACAGCCAAATGTCGGCTGGGACTGTATTCAGCCCTTCTGTATGGGGCTTTACACTAGTTAATTATTCAATCATGTGCAAGAAAAAATATATATATATTTTTCGTTGCCTATAATTTGGATATTCTTTTCAAAGTGAATGTTCACCACATTCCCTTAGCTAAAGAAGCATTCTCTTGCAAAGGGGACAGTCTATATCCCTTTAGTAAATAAACCCCAATAACATAAATCCTCACATGCAGTCCTTGACACATGATTGTCCCCCTCTCCCAAACTCACCCATAGTAGCACATTATCTTGCTGTCAGTTACCTTATCTTAGCAGAAGCAAACTGCCCATATGCAAGGTATGGTCAGTCTCCTGGTTGTTCCAGATTTTTGGGTTAAAGCAGTGTTCCTCAAACCTAAGTCCCTATGTTCCCTATAATTGAGCATGAATGAATGAATGAATGAAAAACTTGTATAGCGCAACACATGCGAATTTAATCGCCTCTGGGCGCTTGTTGTTCCTTTCTCTTTTGAAATCAAAAGAGATGAGTCTTGATCTTTCTCCTGAATGCGAGGTGGTTCTCCTCCAACCGAATACTGGTCGGTAAAGCGTTCCATAGTCTGGGACCTTGGAGCGCGAATCTTCTTTCTCCTTTGGACTTAAAGTTGGCTTTCGGAATCTGGAGCAGATTTTGATTGGTGGATCGCAGAACGCGATTGGGATTGTGAGCTTTTATTTTTTCACATAGATAATGGGGGGCATTCCCATGAATACATCTATGCGTTAGGCAGAGAGTTTTAAAAACAATTCTGTCTTTTACTGGCAACCAGTGAAGGGATCTCAGTGAAGGTGAGATTGATTCCCATGGTTTTTTTCCAGTCACAAGTCTAGCGGCCGTATTTTGCACGACTTGAAGACGAGCGATTTGGTACTTGGGGAGTCCGAGGTAAAGAGCATTTGCATAGTCTAATCTAGAATTCACAATTGCTCCCACCACGACTGGTACGTCTTCTTTGGGGATGAAAGGAGTAAGTCTGCGTAGTAGGCGTAGCAAATGGTGAGATCCGCTGACTACAGACCCTATTTGTGCATCCATTGTCATGTAGGAGTCAAAGATGACCCCAAGACTTTTGACTTTGGTGCTAGGGGTGATGATTTTGCCCAAAATGGGCGGGGGTATCCAAGTTGTCCCCGGGTGATTCGTGCGCTTGGCGTGAAACAGTAGAAGTTCTGTTTTTGCTCCGTTGAGTTTTAGGTAACTCTTTGTCATCCAGTTCTCTATCAAAGAGAGACATGTCTCTAGATTGAGGTGATGATCCTTTTTATTGCATATGCGGAAATACAGTTGCGTATCGTCTGCATATGAGTGATAAAGCAGTTTTTGTCTGCTAATTATTTCAAAAAGGGGACGAAGATAGATGTTGAATAACACCGGCGACAGAGGCGATCCTTGGGGGACTCCGCACGATACTGTGCGTTTCTCGGAAGTGAAAGATCCCAACTTCACAGTTTGCGATCGGTTTTCCAAAAAAGAGGAGAACCAAGATAAGTCGCTTTCTGCGACTCTGGCTACTTCGACTAGTCGAGTCAGTAATAGCTTATGGTCTACAGTATCGAAGGCTGCGCTTAGGTCCAACAGGACCAGGAGACAGGATTCGCCTTCGTCTGCGGCCTCGAGGGCGTCGTCCCATATTTTGAGCAGTGCTGTTTCCGTCCCGTGTCCAGGACGGAAGCCAGATTGGTATGGATCTAGTAGGTTGTGGGTATCTAGATGCTGTTGCAGCTGTTGTACCACTACTTTCTCCATTACCTTTGAGAGGACATTTAGGCCTGTTATGGGACGGCGGTGAGTTGGGTCCTTGGGGTCAAGGGTATGTTTTTTCAGAATGGGTTGAATTATGCCCTCTTTCAACTGGGAGGGCACTATGCCTTCCTTGAAGGATTGATTTATAAGCTGCGTGATCGGAGGTGCCAGGATGTTGGCGCATTCCTTCAGCAGTTTAGTGGGGATGATATCATTTGGCGCTGTGCCGTTACGCAAAGAATCAATGATAATCTTTGTGGCCTGCATAGTAATGGGTTCCAGGGTGAACTTACCTGATTGTGGCGAAATATTGATGGTGCTGTGTGAAAAATTACGGGAGGGGCAGTGAGACTGTGAAAAACCCTTGTCCTCAACAGGACTATGTCTGCTGTAAATGTTTCCTCTTTCCAGATCCAGCACTATCCAAGACCCTTTAGCCCACCCAGTGACCAGCCATAACTCAGTGTAGGATGAACAACCTCAAACTCATTATTATCACACATGTACAAAACAGATATACAACTTGGGACTATCACCCCTCCTTTTGGAATTCAGGGCAGGGTAGACTGTCCAATCAGCAAGGAGAGCTGTTGGAGAAATCCCCTCCACCATACAGAGACATAAATCCCATAATATCCATGGCAGACAGACACAATAAAAACAATGGAATGCAACAACACCCCAAATGATCCAAGCAAAAGAGTCCAACAGCATGAGACAACACACAATATATACATATATACAATATTCCAGTGTGGCTGTACAGCGAGTCTGACTAGCACATATCAGAATAGAGTTCTCAGGTACCCTACCCAAAGTGACTCCTGTCACAGAGACACATCGGGATTGAGATCCTAGTGAAATGAACTGTCAAGTGATGTTGTGGAAAGAAAAGCTGGAGCTAGTCCCTTGGCAGCATACAAGAGCACAGTTAGAGTCAAGCTGTATTGTATTTACCTAAATTTGACCTGGTGTCAAGTTCAGCCCCTAGTAGTCCCTGCAGTGCTGGACTGGGACAAAAATGTGGCCCTGGACTTCATCCAGACTGGCCCACTATGACAGGTCTCTCCCATGATGGCCAGACAAAGCTGTGACATAAGCTTCCTCTGCACTCGTTCTCCTGCTCTTTCCTTCCCCCGCTCTCCATATAGATTCTCCTTGGCAGCAGACAGGTAGTGCGACTCCTGAGTGGCATGTCTGTATTCAGTCACGCTAGCCAGGGAGAGGAGGTGAACGCTGCGGGAAGGGAGAGGAGGGGAGCACTGCTAGGAGGGAGAGGAGGTGAGCGCTGCGGTGAGGGAGAGGAGGTAAGCGTTGCGGAGAGGGAGAGGAGGTAAGCGCTGAGAGGAGGGAGAGACAGAGGAGCGGAGGGGGGAGGCAGGGGAGAGTAAAACTCCTGGTAGTCCCGATGGCCAGTCCATCCCTGAGTTCCTTTATAGCAGAGCTGGAATGTGAGAGAAAGAAGCAGTACAAGAAGATAATCTGTTCATGTGCTGACAAGAAGCATGTTGATAGGAAGAGAAAGCAGAATGACACAGAAATTAGCTAATCACTGTGCTGCTTCTTGTTTACTGTACAGTCAGAGGATGAGGTGGATCCATGATGACAACCTGGGCTCAAAGGAACTGAATTTAATGATAGTGGCCATCAGACTAAGGACTAAGGATATTTAGTGGCAGAAGAAATGTATTATAGGGGAAATCCCTGGATTTAAGGTGCAGCAAATCTTGTTGTTTTTTTTTGGCTAGAATTTTGTTTTGTAAGGTCCATATTTAGTTGATACCAGCATGGCAGACAGTTGTGTAGATTTGTGTCCGGTTCAAGTTATTTTTTTACCAATCTGATAGCAGAGAACGTATCTGGAGATGATCAGGAAGAAGGTCATGCTTATCTTCAGTTATACATCCAGCTCTTGCTTGGGTTACCACTTCTCCAAACTTCTCTTTCATCATTTTTACAAGACTAAAATTAAAACAGTTTTTATTGCACTCACGGATTTATATTCATGCTCATGTTTTTTACGCTGAAGACAAGCCCATAACTGAACAGTTACAGCGTCAGATCATCAGTAAGCCTTTACAATCAGTTCAAATCATAACAGAGTTTAAGAGTAACGTCAGCATGCCAAGTTCTGTACGGTATTTGCTTTCCATTTAATAGAAATTTGCATTTAACATAACGGCTGGTTTGTTCACAGGTTTGGGCTTAATTGTTTTTTAAACATGGCTTTAATCAAGATGGGGTGGGGAGGAAGGTAAATCAATGTCTACTTTATTTAAGACAGAATTGCTTCCTTTCTCATGTGCTGTAATCTGTTTGCTTTCCAGGATGGGTGGTAAATGTTATGCTATTTTCAGCTATCAATATTCAAGTGGAAAATAAAGTGTGCCTTGTAGACTGTAAATATCACAAATGAGAATGGTGAAAACCCTTTTTGATAATATGTGTTTACATTCTGTAACACTGGAATGTATTTAGTGTGTTGCATTACAACTGTCCACTGTACACATTCTGTTTTAACACTCTTATGGCTCATGCAAGCTGCATCTCAAAGAAGCCGTTCCTACAGGCTTTCAAGCTTTTTGGAACTCACATTTTTTCTGCCTGGAAACCCCCTTCCATGTAAGCCAATTTGTCCATGAACACTATGGCTTTTTCAGGAATTTACAGGCATATGCTCTTACAGGCAGAAAAAAAACAACTAAACTCACCTAATGCCTTGTACACACGATCGGAATTACCGATGAAAAAAGTCAGACGGAACTTTTTCATTGGATATTACGACCGTGTGTGTGCCCCATTGGATTTTTTTCATCGGAAATTCCGACGGACTTAGAAAGAGAACAAAATTTCTATCGTAAATTCCGATCATCTGTGTGGAACTCCAAAAAAAACAAACATGCATGCTCAGAGTAAAGTCGACTCATGCTCGGAAGCATTGAACTTAATTTTTCTCGGCTCATCGTAGTGTTGTACGTCACTGCGTTTTGGATGGTCGGAATTTGGTGTGACCATGTGTATGCAATGTCATGGCTGTGATTGGCCAGTGCAGCATGTGACCCAGCCTCTATATAAACTAGAGGCACATAGCACAGCACGTCACTCTGCTTTAGATAGGGTAGGGAAAGGCTGGTGCTGCTGCTGCTCTGAGGGAGAGAATTAGATAGGAGTCAGTCAGTCCTGCTTCAGAAATCAAATTACTCAGCGATCTACATAGCACAGCAAGTCACTGTGCTTTAGGTACTTTAGGGAAAGGTTGCTGTTGTTTTTTTTAGGGAGAGAATTAGATAGGAGTCAGTCAGTCCTGCTTTAGAAATCAAATTACTCAGCGATCTACATAGCACAGCAAGTCACCCTGCTTTAGATACTTTAGGGAAAGGTTCCTGGTGTTGGTTTTAGGGAGAGAAATAGATAGGAGCCAGTCCTGCTTCAGAAATCAAATTACACCAGCACTGCATATTTTACTGTGAGATACACCCTTTAGATACTTTCTTCTATTGTGCTATTCAAAAAACATCAATTTAGGGCAAAAAATCATTTTTTTTGCAGTGTTTCCACCATATCTGTACATGTGAGATACACCCTTTAGATACTGTTCTTCTATTGTGCTATTCAAAAAACACCCATTTAGGGCAACAAAAATATATTTTTCAGTGTTTCCTCCATATCTGTACGTGTGAGATAAACACTTTAGATACTGTTATTCTATTGTGCTATTCAAAAAACACCCATTTAGGGCAAAACAATACATTTTGCAGTGTTTGCTCCATATCTGTACGTGTGAGATACACACGTTAGATACTGTTCTTCTATTGTGCTGTTCAAAAAACACACATTTAGGGCAAAAATATATATTTCATATTTTTTTGCAGTGTTTGCTCCATATCTGTACGTGTGAGATACACACTTTAGATACTGTTCTTCTATTGGTCTATTAAAAAAACACATATTTAGGGCAACAAAAATATATTTTGCAGCGTTTCCTCCATATCTGTACGTGTGAGATAAACACTTTAGATACTGTTCTTCTATTGTGCTATTGAAAAAACACCCATTTAGGGCAAATATTTTTTTTGGTGCGTTTCCTGCATATCTGTACGTGTGAGATACACGCTTTAGGTACTGTTCTTCTATTGTGCTACTCAACAAAAAAAAATATTTAGGGCAAATAATTATTTTTTGGTGCGTTTCCTGCATATCTGTACGTGTGAGATACACCCTTTAGATACTGTTCTTCTATTGTGCTATGTATTTTATGTTATTTTAAGTTATTTCCCTATCCACATTTGTTTGCAGAGTACTTGCCATGCTCTTACCAACATTTTGCTGCCATTTGCAACTCTCTAGCCCTTTCCATTACTTTTTTAGAGACATTTTAGTACTCAAAAGTTCTGGTCCCCATTGACTTCAATGGGGTTCGGGTTCGGGGTCAAGTTCGGGTCCCGAACCTGTATTTTTTTTCGAAGTTCGGCCGAACCCTTCGAACCCGAACATCCAGGTGTCTGCTCAACTCTATGCATGAGCCCTTAGGAACAACATTGAAAAAGCAAATCTAATGGGTCTCTTTAATCATTTGCCAGTCTTGTAGTGAGGATTTTTTTTTTGATTTACTATCTTGTGGGCCTTGGCATATGGGGAAATAGTCAAGCGGGCTAAGATTTTTCTAACACCAGACCTGACCTCTGTATCAGTCATTTCACATAACATACTGTTCTTGTTTGTCATTAGCACTGTATCAGAGCTGTATTTAGTCATCCATATGGAGCCAATTGTGTCAATTAGGAATTGATTGCTTCTTTTCTAACTACAAGTGATTTTAGTAGCATGACTAAGCTGCTAAAATTCCACCATGTATACTAGGCCTTATTCCCTTTTTTTATGGATTTTAGATGGAGATGTAAAAGTTATTGGGATGAGGATGTAGGAATTAGCAAGCCTGCTGAGATTTGATTCATCATATATTTAGCAAATTCAAATAAGAATTAATGAATCGTGAATTCCACTGTTGACCCCCCCCCCTCATAGTTAATAGGCGGTGAATTTTAATGAGCAATTGTGATCTCATGTAATGTAGGGCAGCTGTGCAAGCTACGAAGTGTGAGTAACCTGTGCCAATGTAAAAAAATAATAAAAAATAAACATACAGTGAAAAGGGTATACGTTTTATGCATCTTTGAGAGAAGCATGAAAAACGCACAAATCCTTAAAAAAAACTGATTTAGGTTTATGACTTAAAGCTGTACATGGTGTTACAGAACAACACAATTTTCACAGTCTTAACCACTTAAGGCCCAGCCTATGAACAAATGATGGCGGGGCAGTGGTTTTGTTATCCTGAGTGGGCATCATATGTCCTCTCAGGAAGCGCAGATCGCGTGGCCCCGCAGCATGATCTGTCACCACCCATTCCACGAGCAAGCACAATTTAGAAGCATGACATGTTTGGTATCAATTTACTTGGCGTAACAATATCTTTCACAAAATAAAAAAAAATGGTGCTAACTTTACGGTTGTCTTATTTTTTTATTTATTTTTTCCAAAAAAGTGTGCTTGTAAAACCGCTGCGCAAATACGATGTGACATAAAGTATTGAAATAACCGCCATTTTATTATCTAAGGTGTTAGGAAAAATGTATAATGTTTTTCTAAGTCGTTTTCTAGCAAAATAAACCTGTTTTTAACTTGTAAACATCAAATCTCAGAAATAGACTCAGTCCTTAACTAGATGCCGACCGCCCGCCGTCATATTACTGCGGGACGGTGGCACTGCTGGGCAAGAGCCCGTAGCTATACGTCCGCTCTTTAGCGGCAGCTAGGGGGCGCGCGCGTCCCCGCTCGCCCCCGAGTCCCCCGCGCTTGCCGGTGCGATCGCCGCCGGGCACACGCGCTTGTTCGTTATAGAGTGGGGACCGGGAGCTTTGTGTGTAAACACAAAGCTCTCGGTCCTGTCAGCGGGGGAAACGCTGATCTCCTGTTCATACAATGTATGAACAAAAGATCAGTGATTTCCCCTAGTCAGGCCACACCCCCATACAGTTAGAACACACCCAGGAACACACTTAACCCCTTCCCTGCCCCCTAGTGTTAACCCCTTCACTGCCAATGGCATTTGTATAGTAATACAATGCATTTTTATAGCATTGATCGCTATAAAATTGCCAATAGCCCCAAAAATGTGTCAAAAGAGTCCGAAGTGCCTGCCATAATGTCGCAGTACTGAAAAAAAATGCTAATCGCCGCCATTACTAGTAAAAAAAAAATATTAACAAAAATGCCATAAAACGACCCCCTATTTTGTAAACGCTATAACTTTTGCGCAAACCAATCAATAAATGCTTATTGCGATTTTTTTAACAAAAAATATGTAGAAGAATACGTATCGGCCTAAACTGAGGAAAAAAAATTTTTTTTTTTATATATTTTTGGGGGATATTTATTATAGCAAAAAGTAAAAAAATATTGATTTTTTTTCAAAATTGTCGCTCTATTTTTGTTTATAGCGCAAAAAATAAAAACCACAGAGATGATCAAATACCACCAAAAGAAAGCTCTATTTGTGGGAAAAAAAGGACGCCAATTTTGTTTGGGAGCCACGTCGCACGACCGCGCAATTGTCAGTTAAAGCGACGCAGTGCCGAATCACAAAAAGTGCTCTGGTCATTGGACAGCACTATGGTCCGGGGCTAAAGTGGTTAAAGGGGTTGTAAATGTTTGTTTTTTTATTTTCTAAATAGGTTCCTTTAAGCTAGTGCATTGTTGGTTCACTTACATTTTCCTTCGATTTCCCTTCTAAATGTTATTTTTCTCTGTCTGAATTTCTCACTTCCTCTTCCTCCAAGACTTGCCCTCATCATCCGAGCCGTTCTGGCTGGGGTTAATCAGCATGCCCGCCCCCTCCCTTGAGACTACATCCCTGC
This sequence comes from Rana kukunoris, assembly GCA_029574335.1. Lineage (NCBI taxonomy): Eukaryota > Metazoa > Chordata > Amphibia > Anura > Ranidae > Rana > Rana kukunoris. The sequence continues at coordinate 75,981,218 of CM056056.1, forward strand.
GGGGAGATGCTGTGAACGTTCAAGTGCAGAAACTCTGCCCTAGTTTTGTGCTTATGTGGTATTGTTTTTCTTTTTGTGAGCGATTTTTTTGTGAGCTAATTTTTTAATAAATTTGTTGCGATAGCGAGGTAAAGTGTAGTGATTGTGGCGTACAATATTTACGGGCATGGCGTGTACAAAGGGCAGCACCCATGAGCAGCGACTCTACCTTAGGAACTGTCTCTTATTGTTTTTTTTTTTAGGTGTATGCCTAATTTTTGGCAATAAAGGGGTAAGTTGAATGTAAGCATCATGAGGTGCTTCTGATGATGTACAATGTTTTTACATAACAATGCAGTGGCTTGTTTCATAGAAAGAGCAGCTACAAGAACAGTTCAGCAACAGGTAAATATTGCACCCTAAAAATCCCAAACCTAAAAAAATCCTAGCAACACAAGCAGGTTATGGGTCTATAACCTGTTACAGAGATTCTAAATTAGAATGTGGCATTTTTTTTTTTCATGCAAAATGATAAGATCTGCTTGCACACTGTAGCTCTATACAAGTGGGTTACCAAAAAAAAAAAGAAAGAAAGGGAAGTAGTGGTCAGTGCTTGAAAGTATTAACATTATGAATAGACCATATGTCAGTGGTTTTATATCTAGATATGTGTGCAAACGTGTACTTTGTTATGATCCTGTTTAGCAAGCCTGTCATTACATTGAACATCACATTATTTCAAATGTTTTGCTTTCTGAAAAATTGTTGCTCATTATAATAAACTCCTTCATACTGAACATAAATACAATTTCATAATGACTGTATCGTGTAGGAAGCTTAAGAAATACATATATACAGTATCTATTTTAATACCTATAATTTATTTAATCACATTATGTTTTTGACGCACTGCATGAGTTCAACAAGGCTTAAAGTGTTTTGCTGCTGTTTTTCGTTTGTGTCCAGTATGATACAGTATGCATGTAGTTAGCACCAGTAATTGCAATATTGAAACCACACGTGAACCTATCAGGGAGGGAGAGAATTCATAGTTCTTCAAAAATCTATTTGTGAATTCAATTGTCAGTGGCCTGCAGCTCTAAGAAACTAGTGTGAGAAATCAGTAGCTGTTAAAACATAAAAGAGGAGGAAGCACATCACCCTAGTATATTGTAGTCAAAATAAAATCTTTGCACCACAGATGTTAGAAATCCACTCAAGGATCCATTGGTCTGTAAGAGAGAAGAGCAGCTCAATCTGCCATACAGATGACCTGCCAGTCTGTGAGCTAAAGCCAGTGGCGGCTGGTGCTCAAATTTTTTTGGGGGGGCGCAAACAAACGAAAAAACAAAAAAACAATTGCAGCCTCACTGTGCCCATCAAATGCAGACACTGTGCCCATCAAATGCAGACACTGTGCCATGAATTGTCACCACTGTGCCATGCCATCAAACGCAGCCACTGTGCCATGCCATTAAACGCAGCCACTGTGCCATGCCATTAAACGCAGCCACTGTGCCATCAATTGTCACCACTGTGCCATGCTATCAAACGCAGCCACTGTGCCATGCCTTAAAATGCAGCCACTGCGCCATCAATTGTCACCACTGTGCCATGCCATCAAACGCAGCCACTGTGTCATCAATTGTCACCACTGTGCCATGCCATCAAACGCAGCCACTGTGCCATCAATTGTCACCACTGTGCCATGCCATCAAACGCAGCCACTGTGTCATCACTTGTCACCACTGTGCCATGCCATCAAACGCAGCCACTGTGCCATGCCATCAAACGCAGCCACTGTGCCCATCAATTGTCGCCACTGTGCCAGTTGTCACCACTGTGCCCTTTTAAATGTCACCACTGTGCCCTTTAATTGTCGCCACTGTGCCAATTGATGCCACTGTGCCCTTTAATTGTCGCCGCTGTGCCCTTTAATTGTCGCCACTGTGCCAATCGATGCCATTGTGGCGATTGGTACCACTGTGCCAATTGATGCCACTGTGCCCTTTAATTGTCACCACTGTGCCCTGTAAAATGCTGCCCCCCCACCCGACACTTACCTTTCTGGGGTCGGCCATCCTCCTTCCACGGTCCCTCAATGTCTTCTCCTACCCTCGATGATGCTTCAGCCAATCAGGTTATCAGAAACCAGAATCAGTGAACCTGATTGGCTGAGACGCATGTCAATCTTATCCAAGGAACGCACCCCCCGTGCGTCCCTTGGATAAGTATTTGGAAGCCAATTACAGCCTGATAGGCACTTCCACAGCCAACCAGCTGCCGTTATTCAGATGGCCGGTGCTCACCAGGGGGCCGGCCATCTGAATAGTCGGCGGCAGCGGCAAAACATAGATTCATGCAATGCATGAATCTATGTATTGTATTCAGTGGCAGTGCGTGAGCGAGAGGGGGCGACGCCCTCTATGGACACACCACCACTGGCTGAAGCACCGTAACACATAAGCTACTTGCTTAAGCCAAGAGCAGCCGTTCTCCCGGCTGACAAGCCGCCAGCTGAATAATAAGGCACAGGCGTAACCCTGTCTCAACAGAACAAACAGAGACCTTATTGGATAGCGGCTGTCAGGATGACATGCTTCAGGGGCATGGCCTCCTTTTTCATGTTTGAGGACTTGCATAATGTATGGTCAGTTTAAGATCCAAAAAGTTGTCAGACACACACCCTTCTATACAACACAAGCGTGAGGACAATTGCGTTGAGGTTTGTGTTACCACAGAGCACTGCAGAGCAAGTACGGGAGCAGTATTTTCATTAAGAAAAAAAGGTACTTAAATGCATTTCCTTGAAAAAAAATAAGTCACAAATCATAACAGAGTTAAAAAAGGGTAAAAAGAAGAATGTGCCAATTGTGCTCTAAAAGTCTAAATCAGTCTTCCCTTGCCAAATATCTATATGCAATTCTGTTGCATGAAGGCAACAACATTCTCCAAATAGTGTCTTATATTTATTGCACTTACCCTTTTAATGCTTGGCATCTGCCCCCTATTTCACACCTCAAATAGACAAGCTGAGTACAACCTAAAAGTTTTCAAAAGTTTCTAATATGTGTGGTTCAATAGCCTTATGTACTATATGCATGTGTCTTCTTATATTCATGAATGTCTCTTCTTATAGTGTGTGTATCTTTCAAAATATGCACTTTCCTATTGATTGTGTATTTTTTGTATTATATTATGCATTTTAAACCATTTTTACAGCAGAAATGTGGACTAATGAGAGCAGGGTGTCTTTAAGGCAGGGCAAAAGGTGCAGCTGCCCTGAGACCTGTCATTGTTGTGGGGCCCAAAGCAGCTGCCTCATACTTGCCAACTATCCCAGTTTAAATTCCCTTGAAGTTGTTGTCCTTTGCTGTGTCCTGATATCTCAGTGTGAAGTGCTGTTACTAATGCTGCCTAGCTCTGCCTTATTGTTGTATACAGGTGACTCACCTGTAGACCCTGTGTTTACATGTAAATAGCCGTCATTCATTTGTAAATAGTGACAACATTTATATGTAAATAGATGAGGCCGGCAGCATTCATATGTAAATAAAGGCGGCATTCATATGCATATCATGCCCCTCTGGAGTGAAGTGAATATGCTTTAACCTCTAGCAACCAATCAGTGAGCAGTATTACTGTACAGTAATCTCTAGCAACCAATCAACAAGAATAAATCATGTGCTGTAACCTCTAGCAACTAATCAGTGAGCCGTAATGTGTGCTGTAACCTCTAGCAACCAGTCAGTAAGTGGTAATGATATGCTGTAACCTCTGTCAATCAATCGCAATCACTGTCTGATCTGATACAGTAAACTGATTTTAAGTCTAGCTGATATTTATTGTATATCTCAGAGCAGGTGGAGAGCAAAATTGCATGGGGGGGAAGGGGCAAAAAAAATTGCCCAGGGTCCAATCAACATTAAAAAGGCCCTGAATAAGAGCAACAAACATTTCTTGCCATACTTGTAACCATTTTAACCAGTTTTTATATTGTGTGTACAGAAATCCAGAAACAGGCACTTGTAAACTCATAAAACCACTTTTCACGTGCCTATTGCATATAAATATGATCAAAAGATACATGTGTTTCTATGATCAAATAAATTCACATACTGATTCACAAATGTTCACTGGAAAGCTCCAATTACATTAGTCAAGGGCCAATCAGCATGGGCCCTGGTTATATGTTCCCCGTCACAGCGAACACAATACAATTTTACTTTAAAAAAAAAAAAACTTTGCAGCTACAGTACTAACACAGCTGTTTTGACTTTGTAAAGGAGATATTGCAGCTCATTACTTTGGACTGTAAATGTTGTAAACTTAATGTTGTTAACAAATATATTGTTTAAGAAAGCCTAGTGCGTAATGACTTTCTTTCCTTTCCAGATTAGACTTCTTTGTAGCAGTAATCTTTACTTCCCTAATTATGTTCAGAGGAATTTGTTTCTTTATTTTTTTGTTTCAATTAGTGTATATTTTTAGACAGTGTTTAGTGAGCCCCTGAGAGCCTGAGCCAACCGTTCCCACCCCCTCCAGAGAGCCAGTGACTGACAGTCACCAACTCCCTGCTAACAGCACTCTGAGAACTGAACAATAAGCGGTCTTTGATCACTCGGTTCTCAGTCTTGGAGCCGGCGAGGACAGATGCAGCATCCACCTAGGCAAGTACGATTTCGAAAAAAATAAATACATTTTTTAACTTGGTTCCAGTATTTATATAGTCTTGCTTATTTATTTCATACTATCTTACCTTTTTGTGCTGTTTATCCCTTTTCTCTTTGTATGTTATATAATGGATCTTGAGAGAGGTAAAAGCATTGATTGCAAATGATCTTTAGCAGTCTCATGTAATATTTCTTCAGTCTTTCACTAAAGCATGTATCCAGTTTACAACAACCGCTATAGCATTGTGTGGTCTTGCAGGATCTCTGAAAGTCTTCTTTGCAGTCTCTGACCATCTCCTGTTGCATTGCATTCACAGCAGATTATACATGGACCTTAGGTGATGTCAGGAGCTGCACGTGAGGCCCCAAAGACAGTTGACCATCACGCCAAGCTGTGGTTTCCAAAGCGAGCAAACACCTTTCTTGTATTAAGAGAGGTATGGACTCCAGAGAGAGAGATATAATTTTGCCTCTGTACAAAGTAAGACCTCATCTGGAATATGCAGTTCAGTTTTGGGCACCAGTTCTTAAAAAGGATAATGGGGAACTGGAGAAAGTGCAGAGAAGGGCAAACACAATACTAAGAGGCATTGGGGAGCTCAGCTATGAGGAAAGATTAGCGTAACTGAATTTATTCTCTCTTGAGAAGAGGAGATTAAGGGGGGGTATGACCAAAATGTACAAATAAATAAGGGGTCCATAAAGTGAACTTGGTGTTGAGTTATTTACTTTTTGGTCAACACAGAGGACAAGGGAGCACTCTTTACGCCTAGAGGAAAACAGATTTCATCTCCAAATATGAAAAGGTTTCTTCACAGTAAGAGCTGTAAAAATGTGGAATAGGCTCCCTCCAGAGGTGGTTCTGGCCAGCTCAGTAGATTGCTTTAAGAAAGGCCTGGATTCTTTCCTTGACCACTTGCCGACCGCCGCATGCCTAATTACATCAACAGAATGGCACGGCTGGGCAAACTGGCGTATATACATGTCCCCTTTGATTTGTCGCAGTGTGGTTGTGCGACCCTGTCGTGAGCTCTGTGACCGTGCCCATGAGACCTGCGGACTCAATGTCCCCTGGTGTCCCACAATCGGGTCACAGAGCTGAAGAACGGGGAGATATCAGAGTAAACACATCTCCCCGCTCTTTCTAGTGACATGTCACTGATCGTCTGTTCCCTGTCTTCGGGAACAGTGATCAGCGATGTGTCAACCATAGCCAAGCCCCCTAACAATTAGAATCACTCCCTAGGACACACTTAACCCCTTCAGCGCCCCCTACAGGTTAACCCCTTCACTGCCATTTTTTTACAGTAATTAGTGAATTTTTAAAGCACTGATCACTGTAAAAATGACAATGGTCCCAAAATGGTGTCAAAAGTGTCCGATGTGTCTGCCATAATGTTGCAGTCACAATAAAAATTGCTGATCGCCGCCATTACTAGTGAAAAAAAAATATTATTAAACATGCCATAAAACTATCCCCTATTTTGTAGACGCTATAACTTGTGCACAAACCAATCAATAAAAACTTATTGCAAATTTTTTTTTACCAAAAATATATAGAAGAATATGTATCGGCCTAAACTGATGAAAAACATTTTTTTTATATATTATTTGGGCATATTTATTATAGCAAAAACTAAAAAAAATTGAATTCTGTCATGGACCTTGGAATGCTAAAGTGTTTCTACTTCTGTTACACAGGAGAGGGTGGCTAATAAATCATAATTCATGTATTGCAGAAAATGGGACACTACGGATAGTTCATATTGCAGGATATACTGGAATATTACAAGTGGTTTATGTTGACCTGACTAGGTCAATAGAACAGGGACAGGCTTTTAATATGCTAAGTGAGCCAGCTTGTAAAAACCCCTTCATTGTGTTCTGCAGGTGAATAGCTGTTGTCGAAGACGGGACGTCTGGGGGGATAATTGCCTCAACTGAATGTTTTTTAGAATGTGATTGAAGTTCATTGTGTGTGTGAAGTTGCTCTCTGTTTACGCTTAAAAGATTGTGTATTGTTCTAAAGGTCAGAAGTCTCCTGTCAGGAGTATTGAATTAGCATGTCATTATCTAAAGAAATGCGATCTCTCAGGTGTAGTAATTAAGTCATGTTAAATAGACCAGAGCCAAGCTGTCTAGATAACGTATTCTGTTACAATTAGTAATTAACTTCACTGATGTCATTATCTAAAGGGGGTGGAGATTTCATTGTTCTTTGATTGATGACAAGCTTGTAAACTGTATATAACCAGCAGAATGCTTCCATTAAAAGGGTCCTGTTTGAACGTACATTCAGCCTGCTGTAACGCCATCTGCGTTCCCCCCTATACAGCCACGGCGTTTCTGTGTTCCCCACACATCCACCGTGACTCGTGCGCGTCACTTCCGGTGCGCTCTGTTTGCGTTCCACGCTGGAACGCGGAAGTGCGCCCCGGCGTGCGGCGCCTTCTCCCACGCTGTATGCGCTATTTAAAGCCCCAGGAATGACGGCAGGTTGTTCCACTATTTTGTTGGGCACCTGCCGTCACCTGGGACCCCGCACAGCACCCCAAACACCATCCCTAGGACTGCTGGACCGAGTACAGGGAGGGTTCCTGTCTCCCCCTTGGCATCTGTATACACGCAGGGCTCACTACCCTGCTTCTGGGACTCCTCCTCAGCTTAACCCTCAAGCCTGGATACACCAACTCCACTACTCTGCTTTCAGGATCCCTTCAGGAAGTGCTCTCTACTGAGGATTAGAGCTAACACCTCAACACCATCATCAGTACCGCAAGTATACTGTGTTGAACTCTGCCATCTGCAAGCAGTCTAGTGTTTAGGGATGCTTCTTTGTTTAAATGTTATGATTTAAGATTTAATGAATTCTATTCGTTCCCACTAACTGTATCTCACATAAGTGCCTTGTACTTGAGTTGCTTCTGATAATATGTTAAAGTTGTTGGAGAGAAGGATATTTTGGTAGACAGAGACATAGGACTGTCCTCTAACACGTGTCATGCGATATGTCAAAAATTCTCCTTCTCCCGCAGGCGCTTTGGTTCCCAATATACAGACTTAGGATTTCTTCATTATTGCAGTGTTTTATTCTTCCAAAGACAGGACAAGCAAAACAGTCAATGCTTACATCTTAGCAGCTGGTAAAACATGGCAGGATGGTACTTCAGAAACAGGAATTAGATGGTACATCTTCTCTGCTGGATAGAGCCCCTTCCCCCGTCGGGTCGGGTGACCCTGAGGTCCCTCATCTCTCTGGCCGGTGACCCTAAGGCCCCAGAGCTTCCCTAGCTAGCTATGCACATCACATGTGTTCTTATACTGTTTTTAAGCCATGCTCAGCACAATTTCTTTTTGGAATAGCTCCAAGAAAGGTGACATGTTTCTGCCTCAAATGTAACACCCCCTTGTGTATATTAAGCAATTCTTCTCCTCCCATTATCTTGACGTGAACTCCAAAAATACATGTAGTCTACACAGATGTAGTGTCCTATCACTGACCTTGTCTGTCCTCAAGCTACCTCAAAATGGCCATGTTTAAATATTGTTCTCAGAAACTTTTATCACATAAAATAGTAATAAATTCAAAATCTAACAATTCCCCCTTAATGCACTGTAATTAACAAACAAAATAAGTGCATTCATCTTAAATAATAAATGTTTCTGATTCTCTTGTTTCCAATACAAACAATACAATTTAACATTTCAGATATTGTAAATAAACTTTTTCCAAAATTCTGAGATATTCCTGTGAAATATTTAACCATTTCATTCCATTAAGAAACTATAAATTATTATAATATTAATTAATTTTAATTTATTCTCCATTTAAATTATTAAAATTTTCTTCCTTTACCTCCATAAATTTTAGTTTTTATAACTTTAACCATATCATATAAGTATTTTATCATAAAGAAAAAATAAATATATTTGATGTATCAAATTATATTACTCTATAATATTAATTATTAATAAATACAATTTTTTGAATTTCTTTTGAAATTTCAATAACCAAATTTCTTCAGTATAAGTTTTTATACATTATCCTTGACACTGAACAATTATAAACATAATACGTGATCTACTTGTCTGTGGATACATAAAAACATAACTTTCCCATTATTTGATTGTCATATTTTTATATATTCTATCTTTCTTTTAATTTATTTTCCTATTTATTTATCTATCTATCCATCCATTTAATTTATTTATCTATCCATTTAATTTATTTATCTATCCATGACCAGCAAGCAACTCTTTATTTTATTTATTTTTTCAATGTTCCATATTTTTTTAATTCAACAATAATTTTGTTTAGACACTTTAAATCTTCCATACACAACTGTATGTACTCTAAATATATTAATACTTCAAATGTATACTTTGTTATACATACTTGTAATAACAAACTATCCATTCAACTTTCCCAAGTTATGTGTTTTATAAAAATTAATAAAAAATAATTATTCTATGTAAAATAATAATTCTATGTGTATCAATATGTATTCTTATACAAGATTTAGAAACCAAAATAGAACAACTATTTTTCCATATTTCAAAACAATTCCTATATTAGAATTACATTCCAACTCCCCCTTACATAATGATCGACCGATCAATATGTCACTTTTGATTTTAAGTCCATATCAATAATAATTTAAGTTCACCAAAAAAAGTATGATCCTTGATCACATAATCAAAAAATAATTTTGAAAAACTAGAAATAATAACAAAATAGAATTTTAGTTGTGCTTGTTTCATGGTCATGGAAAAATCTAAAAAATTAAATAATCTTCCCAAATTGAAATTCCAAATGATATTTCAGTTGGCAGGTATCCCTGGTACCTTCAGATCTATAATTCATAACCATAACTTTAACTACTTGAATAAATTATGAAACATACTCATAAGAAGTAGAAATCTTATTCAAAAAATAATTTCTATTCAAATTTAGCAAAGGCCTAGCCATGTTTTGTGAACAAACTTCTGAAATTCCTATACCTGTACTTTGTCCTATGAAACAGATTGGAAATAATTATGTATGCTAATCTCAAAAGACATAGAAGAACAGACATTCTTCATCCTGTCATTAACTCAAAAAATTAACAAACCCTTAGTCTAAAAAAGTTTTTAAACTAAAAAATATAACAGGTAAAAAGGTCAGCTAGTATTTACCTTTTCTTGAATCATCTTACCCCATTAGACTTTAAAAAACTATTGTAGCGTTCTATTATATCTGGGTACTAAAGATGATAAGAAACAAAAACGTTATCAAATACTAAAATTGCATACATGTCCTTCATCACCTGCCCTATAAAAATGAAAAAAATCATTATCTGATTCCATGATTTGAAAACAACTCAATGGAATATGACAAAGTTCACAACTTAGCTTTCATTAAAAATATATTAGTTTTTCTAGAATTACCTCAATTAATTTTATCAAAAAAATTAACTAAAGGAAAAAACATTCTAGTATCCTCCTCTAGCAGGTGAAAAATCGAATATAATCAATCTACATAGATTGCAAAATCTCTCAATACTTTGTAGTAGTATCGGGTTACTCTTTCCCTTTTGAATTGCTCTATAAACATAATAAAACAATATTCAGAAGTTTGATGACAAAATGCTCTAATAATGAGTAGTTCAACATTTCTTTCATTAGCTTAAACAAAAAATCAATTAATCAATTTGTCAGTCAATCTGTCAGGTACCTGGATATACAAAAATAAATATTTTCATTTAAAAATAATTCTATCCATTATTATTGAAATCAATTATCTTTACAATGAATTTTATCTTTATCTCCATTACCAGTCTGTACTGAGACAAAATTTTCATCGTCCCCCTCTTTATTCTGTGACTAATTTAAATTTTGTAAAAGTAATATTTTTACCATATTATTGTATTTTTCTTTACTATACTTTACTTTACTTATAATTGCTTTAATTTTGCAAAAGAATATTTAGGTTGGGCTTTCCTAAATATCTTATTTCTAAAAGAAACTTAATCATGTTTAAGTATTTTTTCTGAACCAATCATACAATGATTGATTGAACCACATGTGCTCTGTCACTTCTGACTGCTAAACAAACATGTCTTAAGATAATTTTTCAGTGTAGACGGATACTCAGAAAGTTTCATCTGTGTCCCTGGATCCATTTATAAAAGCACAAAATTCCCTCTCAATAAATATCCACTAAAAAATGTATAAAGTACATTTTGCATTATTTACTTACATAACTGTGGCTTTATTACACTGCATAATTTTAGCCTTAATGTATTTATACTTTAACTACCTTTCTTTTTAACATCCAGCTGTCACTAGGCAAAGCTTCATCAAAGCCTTGTTTTGACACCCTAATGTTCTCCTTAAAACAACACCTTTTAGTTTTTCTAAACAAATGGTGCAAAACCCACGTGTTTATTTCAAAACAATTACTTTAGTTAGTAATACTTTTGTAAACATATTTTTCAGATCCATGAACCTTTATTTCAGATTTCTGAAAAAAGATTTAAACACTAACATGTGTTTTAAACCATAGAAGTGAAAAAAACTGTCATGGCATGACTGACCATCTGCTTCTCTGTTAATAGTACATTCTTTTACATGTCACACTCCCAGAGAATGATCTGTCAGAGTCAGTCTTAGCTACCATGCTACCATTCACTATACAATCTGTTAACAATCTCATTTTATCGTTTTTGGAACTTTTTAACTTTTTTCACCATTTTTTAAACATATATGGTTTGCACATATGATAAAAAACATGTACATAACGTTATTATATGACGTTTCTTGATTATAGTAATGACAAAAAATTGTTTAGCGGAACAATCTCATAAAACCCAGATTGGCCCCTGCGCATGAACCGACCTGCGTTTCCCTGAGAAAATTACTCCAACCAACCAATAGTCCTTACTTTATTACTCAATTAAAAAACTGTTAACAATAGTTTTTCCTACACTATTTGCTTTTAGATTGAACTAAACTTTCATATATTAATATTTTTCCTGGGTAAACTTTAGTAAATTAGAACAATCTACTACTTTTAATTTAATAACCAAAACCAAGTTTGGAATCTTTTGTAACAATTGCTCAATCCTTAACATATTATTATATCCTGCAACCAAAACTGTAGGATTTTTGTTAAATACTAAATATCTTGTTGTTTTCCATTAACTGAATTTCATACAGTTCTTTACATAATCTTAATCAATAGTGTTTTACTTTAAACTTCTGCCCGTGTTTGTGCTTTGAATGACATGCAATAACACATTTCTGTTGTTTAGGCCTAAAATTTTCCTAAACATATACAAGCAGCATTAAACTTCGTTTCCTTATTAAAGAACCTCTTTACACTCTGGCATTAATTAATTAATTACCCTACTATTGCTATATGCCTGTATTGCATATATATCTATATATCAATTCCCGATAGTACAGGGATATACTTCTGAACTTTAAGATTTTTAACCATCCCATGTTACCTACTTATATAAAAAAACATATTTACCCCTTGTTTAGAATGATTTTCCTGTGTACACTTAAAATAAAACAAGAGATGAACAATGTCCTTTAAACTTTGTCTGTTAGTTTCTTTTGTTCGTTACGGTCTTTGTTGCTTCTTATTGCTGCTTTTTCTTGGAAGAATAATGTCCTTATCTTTTTCTTTGAAGAATAGTTTTCTGGTTGTTCTTGTCTAGTTCTCTGGCTCGCCTTTTTCCTATGGCTCTTGTAAGTGTAAATGTTTAGTTAGGCTATTAATGGCCTCAAGTAAACAAATGTAAAGATGCGTGCGTATAAATAATGTCTTTCTCCTTTTTGTGTTTGCGAAAGGAATGTATAATGTATAGTGTATTCTTGGACTTGTCCCAAACATCAAAAATCCGACCTTCATTATAGCTCACCCAAAGTATACATCTGCCTGTGTATCAGTGGTGGCCTTCAAAAATAACGTGAAGCTTTAGATCCTATTTCAACACTTCTTCTGTGAGAACTCTCACCTTTTTTAGGAACTTCTTGGCAGAATCTTCACGTACGTAAACGTTTACGATTTTTCTCCATAACCAGAAAGTCCTCGCTGGATTTTTAACGATATCTTGAAACATTCTGTCCAGACACAGCTGACACATCAGCCTTGTCATGTAAGTCTTAGTTTTTTTTTCTTCTGCTTGTAAGCTAGGTGAGAAAACAAACAGCATAAAAACTCACCCTCGTGTTTTTGAGCCTTCAATCTTTTTCTAGGTTGCTTGATCGTTTTTTCTTCAAGACTTGAACAAACATCTCTGTGTCTTCATTTCCATTTCCCCCTGTTCAAGGCTTTAGGAACAAAGTTGATCAATCTGGCTGGCGCGACAATGTAAAATGTTGGTGGAGGAGATAGATATTTTGGTAGACAGAGACATAGGACTGTCCTCTAACACGTGTCATGCGATATGTCAAAAATTCTCCTTCTCCCGCAGGTGCTTTGGTTCCCAATATACAGACTTAGGATTTCTTCATTATTGCAATGTTTTATTCTTCCAAAGACAGGACAAGCAAAACAGTCAATGCTTACATCTTAGCAGCTGGTAAAACATGGCAGGATGGTACTTCAGAAACAGGAATTAGATGGTACATCTTCTCTGCTGGATCGAGCCCCTTCCCCCGTCGGGTCGGGTGACCCTGAGGTCCCTCATCTCCTGGCCGGTGACCCTAAGGCCCCAGAGCTTCCCTAGCTAGCTATGCACATCACATGTGTTCTTATACTGTTTTTAAGCCATGCTCAGCACAATTTCTTTTTGGAATAGCTCCAAGAAAGGTGACATGTTTCTGCCTCAAATGTAACACCCCCTTGTGTATATTAAGCAATTCTTCTCCTCCCATTATCTTGACGTGAACTCCAAAAATACATGTAGTCTACACAGATGTAGTGTCCTATCACTGACCTTGTCTGTCCTCAAGCTACCTCAAAATGGCCATGTTTAAATATTGTTCTCAGAAACTTTTATCACATAAAATAGTAATAAATTCAAAATCTAACATAATACTACTTGACACCCATCTATACATGGCTCGATGCTACATGGTCATACCATCCTGCAGTTAGCTTGGATCACCAACTAAGCTATTTTTACTTCCTATGTTTGCTTTTGATTATATTGAGTACGCTGCCTGTTGGTCAGTTCCTATATAGAGGTTGTGATGAAATAAACCCTTAACTTTCTGTTCACACAAGAAAGTGCGGTTGTGGTTTATGCTGAGAAACCTCACTAGCTGGAACCCCATTAAGTTTAATTAAATATAAAGTGACTGTAACATAATAGTGGAACCCATATAACCTAATGGATCCAGCGGAACTCGCCAATCATTTGGTTGGACTGTCACAGCGTGTCGATACTCTTACCAATACAGTGAATGACCTCCGTTTGGAAAACGAGGCACTCCGGAATCATAACCTTGCTCAACCAAGGGATCGACCTGAACCTAAGGTCTGTACTTTTTCAGGAAACAGGAAAAATTTCCGTCAATTTATTAGCTCTTGCCGTCTCATGTTCGAGTTACGCCCCCGAACCTACCATTCTGACAGAATTAGAATTCTTACGTTTATATCATATCTTAAAGGGGAACCTCGAGTTTGGGCTGATGCCTACGTTGAGGAACATGGTGACCTGCTCGGAACTTTCAACACTTTTCTAGACAAAATGTCTCTCCTCTACGAGGACCCTAAGAAACAACTAACGGCAGAGAACACCATCAGAAACCTTAAGCAAGGTAAAAGACCAGTAGAGCCAATGAAAGATGAATTAGCCAGAGTTGAAATCCCCACTACCCTGGAGGATCTTATGCACCTCTCGCTTTCCATAGACCGCAGACTCAGAGAGAGAAAGGCTGAACGAATTAACTCTTATCAAACTACACCCCCCAGGAGGTCCAGGTCCCCATCAAAGGAGGTTCCAATGGAGATAGCAGCAATCAAGGGCCCACTATCCCCAGAAGAGAAACGAAGACGCAGAGCCCAAAATTTATGTCTCTACTGCTCTGCCCCTGACCACATTGTCCCCACATGCCCACTACTCAAGAGGAGGTCTGAAGGTAACCTCCATAGCATTAATAAGATTACTGTGCCCCGTACTACCACTAGTAATTATGTTTTTCTTACGCTTACTTTACAGTGGGACCAAGATAGAAGTTCCATAGATGCGATGGTTGACACCGGAGCTTGTGGCAATTTCATTGATATGGAATTTGTTAATTTAAATAAAATCCCAAGTGTGTTAAAGCAAGATCCGTTGTCTGTCACGTTCATTGATGGTTCTACTTCCTCGTATGGGCCAGTACTCTCTCAAACTTCACCTTTATTGGTCACCTGTGGCAACGGCCATACTGAAACACTTGTGTTTGATATCATCCGTTCACCCACTTTCCCAATAGTCTTAGGCTTACCCTGGTTGCTCCTTCACCAACCAACCTTCCACTGGCCTAGTAACTCCATTACCCTTGATTCTTCTTTCTGTGAACATACCTGTTATCCAGTATACAATTTACTTTTGACAACCGAACAAAACACTGCTCTTCCTTCCTACTTGCATGATTTTTCAGATGTTTTCAGTAAGACTAATGCAGAGATACTCCCCCCACATCGCATATATGATTGCCCAATTGACCTCATTCCTCACTCCCCCATTCCGACCGCGCGAACCTATCCTCTATCCCAACCAGAGCTTATCCATCTCAAGGACTACCTCGATGACAATCTGAGGAAAGGTTTCATTAGGCCTTCCACTTCCCCAGCAAGCGCCGCGATGTTTTTTGTAAAGAATAAGGACGGATCACTTCGACCAATAATTGATTACAGGTCCCTCAATAACATTACAATAAAAAATCGGTATCCTCTACCTCTCATACCAGAGCTCATAGAACGTCTCCAGACCTCCAAGATCTTTACAAAGCTAGATCTTAGGGGCGCTTATAATCTAATTCGAATCCGTTCTGGGGACGAGTGGAAAACCGCCTTCAAGACTCGCTATGGCTTATTTGAGTATATGGTTATGCCTTTTGGGTTGTGCAATGCCCCCGCAACTTTCCAAAGGTTCATAAATGATATCTTTCGTGATTTATTGGACATTTGCGTGGTAATTTATCTTGACGACATTTTGATTTTTTCAGACAACATTGAAGTACATACTAAACATGTACGATGGGTACTTTCAAGACTTAGAACACATCGCTTATACGTTAAGCTGGAGAAGTGTGTCTTTAACCAAACCAGTATCTCATTTCTTGGCTACCAGATTACTCCCGACGGCATCCAGATGGATCGGACTAAGGTTGATTGTATTCTCTCTTGTCCTATTCCCCAGTCCAGAAAGGCTTTGCAACGGTTCCTTGGATTTTCAAATTATTACCGTAAATTTATCAAGAATTTCTCAGAAATCGTAAAACCTCTCAACTCCTTAACTAGTAAGAAAATACCTTTCACCTGGACAAATCAAGCGCAGAAGTCTTTCGATGCACTCAAACTCTCCTACACCTCTGCTCCTATTCTCCAACTACCTGATCCTCAATGTCATTTCACTCTAGAAGTAGATGCATCCCATTTCGCTTTAGGTGCCATACTTTCACAACAGGCTACCCTATCTGAACCTCTACACCCAGTCGCATTTTACTCCAGAACTTTAAATTCTGCCGAGAGGAATTACCCTTTTGGTGAGAAGGAACTCCTAGCTATAAAACATGCCTTAGCAAACTGGAGACATCTTTTAGAAGGTTCCACCTACCCTGTAATGATCCTCACTGATCATCGTAACCTACAACATTTAAAGGCCTGCAAGACTCTCTCTGCCCGCCAAGTACGTTGGAGCTTATTTTTTGATAGATTTGACTTCCTTATATCATACAGACCAGGGACCCAGAATTTAAAAGCCGATTCCCTATCCCGGATCAATGAGGAAGAGATCGTTGATACTGCTCCTACATCTATTATACCTCCTAACCGTTTTATTGGTTTGGTCTCTTCCTTTCGAGAATTAATCTCTCAAAACACACCTCAAGATGTCTCCTCCCTACCCAAAGGAACCTCAAGGCAATCAGATGGCACATATATTTTCAAGAATAAGTTATATGTTCCTCCCAGTTTACAACTGACACTTCTCAAACAATTACACGACTCTCCACTAGCTGGCCACCCTGGTATCAATAAGACAATAGACCTCCTTAAAAGAGACTATTGGTGGCCCCATTTGGCTAAAATGGTCCATGAATACGTTAACTCCTGTCCCGTTTGTGCTTGTAATAAACTCTCAAGAAAACCTCCTTTCGGCCTCCTTTCCTCCATACCAATACCAAACCGGCCCTGGGAGGTCGTTTCAATGGACTTTATAGTAGATCTTCCACGGTCAAACGGCTCAAATACCATCATGGTCACAGTCGATTTACTTACAAAAATGGCACACTTCATTCCTTTAAAAGATCTACCAACCTCATCTGAAACAGCAACAGCGTTCATTAATAATGTCCTCAAACTACATGGTCTTCCTTCTCAGATCAGTTCTGACCGAGGATCTCAGTTCATCTCAAAGTTCTGGAAAGCTTTATGTAATACACTAGGAATTGATCACCGCATGTCCAGTGCTTACCACCCCCAAACAAACGGCTAAACAGAAAGGATCAATCAGATCCTAGAACAATATTTACGTTGCTATTGTACACACTTACAGGATGATTGGTTCCATCTACTTCCCCATGCGGAATTTTCCTACAATAATGCCACCAGTTCTTCTTCCAAATTTTCACCATTCTATGCAAATTGTGGTTATCACCCACAAAGTTTACCGTCCAATCTTCTTTCAAACAAAGTTCCCGCCGTAAGACAATATCTTACAAACCTAAAGGAGACTCTGCGAATTCTTCATAATAACTTGGAAGCTGCTCAGAAACGACAAAAACGGTATTACGATGTTCACAGATCAAAACCTCCTGCTTACAAAGTGGGAGACCTAGTCTGGTTATCCACCAAAAATGTACGTCTCAAAATACCCTCCAAGAAACTCGGCCGACAATTCACTGGCCCTTTCCCAATCTCACATGAGATAAATCCCAATGCAGTCAAATTAACTCTACCAGCCGATTGGAAAATCCATCCCACTTTCCATGTCTCACTCTTAAAACCATTTGTGCCAAACCCATTTCCTAATAGAATTGCACCTCCCCCACCTCCAGTTGACATTTCAGGTGAGACTGAATATGAAGTGGAGAAAATTTTGGATTGTAGGAGAAGGGGGTTCACCTTTCAGTACTTGATACGTTGGAAAGGTTACAGTCAACTCGAAGACTCCTGGGAAGACTCTTCACACCTCCATGCTCCCTGCCTCATCAAACTCTTTCATCGTAGGTACCCTAACCAACCATGTCCTACAAAGAGCACTGTCGGTGCCCCCTTGAGGAGGGGAGTATGTAACGCCATCTGCGTTCCCCCCTATACAGCCACGGCGTTTCTGTGTTCCCCACACATCCGCCGTGACTCGTGCGCATCACTTCCTGTGCGCTCTGTTTGCGTTCCACGCTGGAACGCGGAAGTGCGCCCCGGCGTGCGGCGCCTTCTCCCGCGCTGTACGCGCTATTTAAAGCCCCAGGAATGACGGCAGGTTGTTCCACTATTTTGTTGGGCACCTGCCGTCACCTGGGACCCCGCACAGCACCCCAAACACCATCCCTAGGACTGCTGGACCGAGTACAGGGAGGGTTCCTGTCTCCCCCTTGGCATCTGTATACACGCAGGGCTCACTACCCTGCTTCTGGGACTCCTCCTCAGCTTAACCCTCAAGCCTGGATACACCAACTCCACTACTCTGCTTTCAGGATCCCTTCAGGAAGTGCTCTCTACTGAGGATTAGAGCTAACACCTCAACACCATCATCAGTACCACAAGTATACTGTGTTGAACTCTGCCATCTGCAAGCAGTCTAGTGTTTAGGGATGCTTCTTTGTTTAAATGCTATGATTTAAGATTTAATGAATTCTATTCGTTCCCACTAACTGTATCTCACATAAGTGCCTTGTACTTGAGTTGCTTCTGATAATACTACTTGACACCCATCTATACATGGCTCGATGCTACATGGTCATACCATCCTGCAGTTAGCTTGGATCACCAACTAAGCTATCTTTACTTCCTATGTTTGCTTTTGATTATATTGAGTACGCTGCCTGTTGGTCAGTTCCTATATAGAGGTTGTGATGAAATAAACCCTTAACTTTCTGTTCACACAAGAAAGTGCGGTTGTGGTTTATGCTGAGAAACCTCACTAGCTGGAACCCCATTAAGTTTAATTACATATAAAGTGACTGTAACACCTGCCTGGTGTCTGTTCTAATGGATTCCGAACGGCACATAGCTGTAGTTCGGATCCTGGAACCTTGGATGACTGAACCATCAGATGTTGCAATCTGCAATCTGATCCAATAGTAGCAGTGGAGTGTCGGGAGAGTGGAAGCGAGCGAGCAAGGGTCTCATCACAAATTATTTTCAAAATGATCACACTTTTTGTTTATAGCGCAAAAAATTAAAACCACAGAGGTGATCAAATACCACTAAGCGCTTCCTGCGCTTAGTTTGAATGCTGCCGCCGACATATACCGAGCTCAGTACACTCGGGTACATTCGGCCAGGCTCGGCTTCACTCACGGTCACGCATTTATGCGTGAGAAGCCGAGCGTGGCCGAGGTGTACTGCGCTCGGTATATGTTGGCGGCGTTCAAACTAAGTGCGGGAAGCAGGGATTCGACTCGGAGACAGCGCGGGAGAATCGGGGAGCACACCACCGAGGCGGACGCCAGACCGGACAAGGCCGCCATTGGACGCCGGGCAAGACATCGACAAGGGGCATCAAAACTGTTAGACCGCGTACACACGATCAAACTTATCTGATGAAAACGGTCCGACGGACCGTTTTCATCGGATATGTCTGCTGGGCTGTTTTGGTCTGATGGTTGTACACACCATCAAACCAAAATCCCCGCGGACAGACAGCGCAGTGATGTGGCGGTGATGTTGACGCCGCCACGTCACCAATCCAGGAAGTAAAATACTTCCATGCATGCGTCGAATCCATTTGGCGCATGCGGGAGATTCCTGTCCGCTGGTTAGACGTACTAACCAGCGGACATGTCCAACGGACAGGTTTGCAGCAGAAAAATGTCAAAGCATGCTTTGAAATTTGTCCGCTGGACAAACCTGTCCGCTAGGTCGTACACATGATCAGAGATGTCCACTGAAACTGATTGGCGGACCAGTTTCAGCAGATAAATTCGATCGTGTGTACGCAGCCTAAGTATTTTCTTTTTTTTTTCAGGATTTTCCCTTCTAGGTTGGGGGTTATTTATTATGTACAAACTGCATATCATTGCAGTTTGCGTTATATATAAAACAATTTGGCCACCTGGAAATTTAACATCTGTTTTTCCTTCTTCAGCCAAAAACACACCAGCTCTGAAAAGATGTATTTGTCTTTGTGTAATATTGTTCATCTTTACATAAAAGCAATCATTTATTTTTCTTTTACTTGTAAAACTTCTCAGCCCAACCCTGAGTTATTCACTGACCCAAGAGTCAAATACACAGTAGTGATGTCACTGCTAGTGATGTTCCCAAATGAAGATAACACAGGGTTCTAGCAAAAGATGAGCCTGGAATGATAAAAATATTTGCCATTAAAATGAAATAACACCAAAAATAAACCTCTCAATGAAAAAAACAACATTAGGATGAATTAATAAAACTCCCCGTTGGCTAAGTATACGAGTAACCAAAAAAGTAGATTTTCCTATCAGTACATTTTTTTGCTGCAGCTGTATTTCTAGTTCATCACAGGCACACATGGCAGGGTGTGGGCTGATTGGCTTTGACCTCTACAGAAATAATATATTACTGGGTAATTCAAAGTTGAAATGTTCACAAGATGTTCTGATAGAAAACATGCTATACAGTATGCTTGGGTTTCAATCATTATGAAATGTGATCTCTGGCCCAGTAGAGCACATTTATGTTCAAAATCCCAAAGACTTTATTGTTTATTTCAAAGAGTCCAAATAATGCACTCAATAGAAGTACAGAAAAATGTTCCACGATTTGTGGGGTTATAAATGTCAGAAAAGGACAAGTGTGTAAATAAATTCTTTGAATGCACATCTTTTTAGAATTAAAATGACATTATCTTGCTTTTATCTGGCTATAATTTTGTTATAATGTTGATAAACATTAGAGTCAACTTATTTTATACAAGATAATAGGTAACAGAGTTTTTAGCACTATAAGCATATAAGGCAAACAGTGAAGTACAGAAACCCAACCAATTGTAGAACTTTGCAGTCATCTCTTTTGCTGATTTGTGACTGATTGCTTTGGGTGTTTCACCACTTTGGACACTGTACTTTGCCTTAATGAAAAAGCCTGCTAGAGTTTAGTGCATTTGTATTTATTTTATGGTTTTGTCATACTCTACTTTGTGTAATGTTGCAAAATGATCTGGCTTTCTAAAAATAAATTATAATAACGAGAGGAAACAATGGGCCAGATTCAGCAAGACTTGCGCTGGAGTATATCGATATGCGCCACGTAACTGTCAAGATGCGCCGTAGTATCTATGCGGCCGTACCCACCGAACTAGATGCGTCAGAAAACAAGCTTTTTCCGATCGGCTTAACTTTCCCTCGCCAGAGTATCGTAAGCGCATATTTTCGCTTGTCGCATCCGTCGCGCCTATTGATTTCCCATGCAAATATGCAAATGAGGGAGATTTCCCAATTCGCGAATGGATTAGCACCAGAAACTGGCTACATGCGCCTCGCGTATGTCGTCCGTCTGTTGCAAAGTTATTCCTACAAATAGCTGCTTTATCTGACGGCCACAGGTCAGCAGGAGAGCAGCTACAGCAGCAGCGTTACCGACGAAACTAGCAAGCTGAACAACCACACTTGCAAGGACAACACCTCTGTGTGCCAACATGCCAGGGGCAGCCGTGGTCCTAGCACTACTAATGGGTCCCCCGGAACGGAGGAGGCGGGCACGTGAGAGGATATACCGCATGCGCATGAGCCTCTTTGGCATGGGGGATGAAGAGGTGTATCGCCTCTTCAGATTCAGCCCTGATGCAATACTTGAACTAACCACAACCCTTCAGGATGACATCACCAGCCCAACACACCGCTCACAAGCAGTGCAGCCACTGGTGAAGGTCCTGGCAACACTCCATTTCCTTGCAAGTGAATCATTCCAGCGTACAAGTGGAGTGGTGGCTGGGATGTCACAGTCCTCCATGAGCAGATGTGTGCACCAGGTTGTCCCCGCATGTCCCACCACTTCATCAGACCCACCACTGAGGAGCTACGGCTGAAGGCAATGACAGATTTCTACAGCATTGCCAGATTCCCACGCACCATCGGGGCCATTAATTGCACACATGTGGCACTCCAGCCCCCCAGTGCCACAGAGCACATATACCGCAATCGGAAGCATTGGCATTCCATCAACGTACAGGTGATAGCCGATGCCCAACGCCTCATATGGCATGTCCGTGCCAAACACCCCGGATCCAGCCATGACAGCTTCATATACAATCAGAGCCCCATCCCAATGAAATTTGAACAGAACATGTATGGGGAAGCTGGCTGGTTGGTGAGTGACATGGGTGGCAGGCATGACTTCCCCCCCCCATGATGCTGACATCACAAGGGGCACATGCATGACTAACATCCTCCTGTCTTTTCCCTTACAGGTGACTCTGCATATGCACTGGAACCCCATCTAATGACTCCTTTCCGGAACCCCCAAACTAGAGGAGAGAGAAGATACAATGAAGCACATATCAAAACTCGTGCAGTGGTGGAGCCAACATTTGGGCTCCTGAAGTCCCGTTTCCGCTGCCTGGATAAGTCTGGGGGGGCCCTATTGTATTCCCCTACCTTCGTGTGTCAGATCATCGGTGCATGTTGCATTCTGCACAACTTTGCCATGAGAGAAAGCCTGCAGATTGACATACGTGATGACCTGACCCCCCAACCAGACAGCCCCCCCCCTGCCAGAGGAGCCCCAGTCAGCTGATGCAAGAGCAGTCAGGAGGGTCCTCGCCGTAGGCATCTTTGGACACTAAACAAAAACATTGATCACACGGACAATGCACGCATGCACACCACTGATGTCCCTAGATCACACCACATCCACATCGCATTGGATTAGCCCAAGTCCAACATGCAGAACTTGGGAGCAGCAACGCCGGCGTCAAGGCCCCAATGATGTCGCTGTCCATTCATACACCATTTACACGTCATTCACACAGCCGTGGGGATAACTTCTCCCAAACGGCCGAGGGTGACACCCCTTACTGGCAGGAGTGCCACCCCCTCACATTCACACACCATTCACACTGTACCCTGCACTCCTGACCGTGTGCAGTTAAACTCAAAATAAAAAACTCATAACCTGAGCAAAGTTCAAATAAAATAAAAAACTCATAACCTGAGCAAAGTTCAAATAAAATAAAAAACTCATAACCTAAACAAAGTTCAAATAAAATAAAAAACTCATAACCTGAGCAAAGTTCAAATAAAGAATAAATACTCATAACCTGAGCCAAAAAAAAAAAAATGCCCTCATCTGGGCTGACGGGGGCTCTTTCTTGTGGGCCCTCTCTGGCTCCTCAGCTGCCTGAAGGGAGTGGGTGGGGGTGGGGGAGAATCTGGAGGTGGCTGGTCCCCGGGTGGGCCACTCCTGGCAGGTGTTGGCTGCATGCCCTCCAAGGCCACGGCAATCTGGCTCAGATAGTGGTTGGTCTGGGCCTGCATCCTCAGCTGGCGGGTGACATTATGCCGCTGGTCACGCTGCCTCTGCCTCCCCTGTTCCCGGATGGCAGCAGTGTTGGCCTGGACAGCTGCAGTGAGGTGCCGAACATCAGCCTGCACCTCCCCCAGGCTGGTCACCACTGCAGCGCAGTTGCAGCTGACATCCTGCACAGCGTTGGTCAGCTGGGACACGGAGCCCAGGCTGTCAGCCACTCGGTCTAGATGCCCAGCAATCTCCCCCATCTGCTGGGTCTGCCTGGCCTGGTCCCGGGCCATTTGGTCATGGACCACGTCAGACAACTCCCTGGTCTTCCGGGTCGCCTTCCTGGGGCCAGGAGATGGTTGTTCCCGGGAGGATGGAGTCGCCCTTGACTGGCATCCTAGAATGGGGAGGGGATTACAGAGGGCCCTGCAGAAGGGGAGGACTCCTCCAAAATTAAAACAAAGTCCTGATCTTTAAAGCCAGGCTCCTCCTCAACCACCTCAGCACGTGAGGTGTGGGTCTCCCCTCCATCTCTGTGTCCTTCACCACCCAGGGGGTCGGGCTCAGGATGCCGTTGGGGGGTTGGGGTGGACTGGCCGCCTGCAGATGATGGCCCAGCTTCGTCATCTGTGGATGACACAAAGCAGACACATGTTGGTGGTCCCACACACTTGGCACATGTGCCCTCCCCCCCCACATGCAACACAACAAATAGGGGATAAAAAACACTTACCTGTCCTGGAGCCTTCCTCCACGGAATCATATCCCGGTACCCCCTCCAACTGCTCCCTCTCCAGGCAGCGGGCGACCACCTCCTCCTCCGTGGTCAGGCTGACCGCACATGGGGGTCCACCACCCGTGCCCCTCTCATGCCTCCTGATGGTGGCCACCTTGCCACGGACTTTGCGCCTCAAGTCGTTTATTTTCTTGCCGATATCGGCAGCAGTCCGGGTGGAGTAGCCCAAAGCATTGACCCTGCCAGCAATGCTCTCCAGGATGCCCTGCTTCCTATCCCGGCTGGTCTTCCGACTCTCCATAGCGGAGATCACTACGGTCAGCTCCTGGGCATTAAAATTGAGGTTTCTCCTCTCTTTAGGGGGAACGGGATCAGCCATCATACAGCAAAGGCCAGAAAGGCGCATCTGCGGCCGCTTTTATACGCGCAACAGAACACATTGCGCTGGCATTTCCCATGAAGTGGTGCCGACGGAAGTTGTGAGCATGCGCACAGGGGAGCGAGTGGAGCCCTCCCTCACTGTGCATGCTCCGTGGATGATGCGATGAACGTAAGTCACTGCGCTGGGCTCCGCCCATCATTTACATATGATCACACCCACTTCCACTTGCGTCGGGTTGCGCCAGCGCTTTTTCATTACTCCGCCGCAAAGTAACGAACATGCGCTTGGTGAATACTGGACTTGACTCACTAGTCAGCGTAACGTATATGCGCTGCGCTACGCCGGATAAAATATGCGCGCATCTACCTAAATCTGGCCCAATGTCTTCTGCTCAGCTGGCATAGTCTTGACATAGAGATCAATGCCTTAATTGACAATGCTTAGCTTTTTATCCATTTTTTACCTTGTCCATCCATAGAATAATATTTTTCATTGTTCACCTATATAGTCTTGTATACATGCTTTGGGAGAATACCACCATGATATGATATTAGCTATTTTTTTAATATTAAGGTAGTTCTATTTCTATATGCCTGAAGTGCCGTCCCACGGCAATTATGGCAGTTCTGTC
Organism: Rana kukunoris; assembly: GCA_029574335.1. Classification (NCBI taxonomy): domain Eukaryota; kingdom Metazoa; phylum Chordata; class Amphibia; order Anura; family Ranidae; genus Rana; species Rana kukunoris. The sequence continues at coordinate 76,006,421 of CM056056.1, forward strand.
TGATATATGTATTATGTATTTTTCACATTATCATATGGTTTGAATTGATACGTCTTTTAATGCTGTGATTTTTAATACCTTGAGATTTTTTCCTTCTCTATAGTGCTGTATAACTGGTTAGTTCATCATATCGAGGTTTGGTGTTCTCTTATGCAGTGTCTTTGAATTGTGTTCCACAAGATGGTGCCCAGACAAAAGCAAAGGTTTGGTTTCTGCTTTGTGGTATAAAGGTGAATGTTCAGCATGTCACCCGTGCCCCAGAAAGACGTCATGTATGACAAAACATGTAGGGCGATGTCACAACTTGATGACGCTATTGCGCCCCACATGACCCCGGTACATGGGTGTTCCTTTTTCTTTTTGTATTTTAAGCTTGCTGGCTATTTTATGTATTATGCAATTGATTCCGCCTGCTAAACTTTTAAAGCAATAAAGGCTTTTTTACTGAATATACTACACTATCAGAGTCTTCTTACACTCACAGCCTGCCGGTCTAAGAGTGACATTTCCAGATTGGAGTTTGGGCTTTTCTCACTTGCTGATTGCCACGGAGATTAGTGCGCGGTGCGGAGATTCTGGTGGTGGTGGAGATCTGTCTGTCCTTTCAGTGGCCTGTATATGCTTGCGTTTACGACCTTGCTATTAAGGGGGTCCACCGTATCTAGTAAGGGAACCCACTCACACAGTGAGAATGATTTCCAATCGGGGACTCTCATACATCTCCCTTGCCCCCTCCTTTTCTCTTCTTTGGTGACAGTGGGTGAACCCTGGATTTTGTCTGCTCTCTTTCTCAGTTTATATGGACTCAATGTATTTTGTGTGTGTTTCTATTACTAATCTTCTTGATGCCACTAGTTTATTATAAGCGCAACTTATATTTTTACTAAAACAAAATTATAATTACGACAGGAAACAATGTCTTCTGCTCAGCTGGCATAGTCTAAAAAGTTTAGTTAAACAAGTTTTTAAAATGGGTATTATTTAAAGCAAACCGGCCAATTGGCTTTCTAAAAGCTTGCTTAGTCAGACCTTTGGAACTTAGCAAACAGTCATAGGCAATATCGCAATAAAAACAGGACAATATTAGAGTCAAAATACTGCATATTAAAAATGGTTTGTCAGTGTCATTTAATGAATTGCTGGGTCTAGAGCAGCCTTTCCCAACCGGTGTGTCTTGGCACCCTGGGGTATTGTTAGAGGTTGTCGGGGCTGCTGCTGCATTCTGGTTGAGAAAGGCATTCATGTCAGACCAAGCTCCCACTGCTCCACCAAACTGTACATGGGCACAACATAAGCTCTATCAGGACAGTGAGGTGCAGAGTAGCAAAAGGAGGAGGTGTTTTCCTGAGTCCATACCACACCGCTTCCTCCACAGTGAAGTACCTGACAGTGTGAGTGCAGGTACAGTATGTATGTGCATGTAAATGAGCCCTTGGTTCAAATATGCGTGGCTGCATGCTGCATGCTGCGTGTAGCCGACTGTGGCCAGTGGGAGTAGAAAAAGGCCTTGTGTCAAAGGAAGTAAACAATGCCTCATCATTGGTATTAGGGGGGGAATAGTGCCCCATGGTTGGTGCCAGTGAAAGGATTACTGCCCCCAGGGCTGGATAAAGACAATAAAAGGGCCACAACTGGCTTATAGGTCACAGTTTGAAGACCACTGTTCTAGACCCAGCAATTTCTTTAATTCCATTAATAAACTGTTGTTAATATATATTGACTATAATTGTCTCATGTTTTTATTGGGGTACTGCCTTATCCAATTTCCTAATGAAGTATTGTGACCTCTGTTGTCTGTATGTAAGATATTATCTTTGACTCAGCTATTTACAGAAATCAGATATTACATACAAATTGGTATATAACACTTTACTTTTATATTCATTATTTTTTTATTTATATTATCTTTTATATTTATGGCCTTTTATTATTTAATGTATGACCTTTGCATTTGTGCTTGTTTTGTGTTTGGCCTCTAAAATGCATTGGCTTTATCATGCTTTACTCACCCAAAGAGGGTGCTATGGTTACAATGAAATGTATTCACCCATAGAAGGTGCTAGCACCTTCTGTATACAATGATGTCTGGAGACTTTTACTTCAATTTTATTTCTACCCCGGTTTATTTTTTTTGTATCTAGTCTAATACATTGGATTGTTTCCCCCCAATAAGATCGATTGTAAACTGACATACAAGTGAAACTCAAAAAATTTGAATATCGCGCTAAAGGTAATTTATTTCACTAATGCAACTTAAAAGGTGAAACTAATATATGAGATAGACTCATTACATGCAAAGCAAGATAGTTCAAGCCGTGATTTGTCATAATTGTGATGATTATGGCTTACAGGTCATAAAAACCCCAAATCCACAATCTCAGAAAATTAGAATATTACATGCAATCAATAAAACAAGGATTGTACATAGAACAATATCTAGACATGTGCACACTGAAATATTTTGTTTCGGAATTTCGTTTTCATCAGAAAAATATATTTATTTAGTTATTTATTCAAAAATCCGAACTAATTAAGGTCGAATCTGTCATTGAATGCTTATGGTGTCTGTCGAATGTTCTAAGAAGATTCAACGAGGCAGCTAAACTGCAATCGTACATTTCCGGTCTAATGTTTCGCCTACAAGCTATAGAAGAATTCTTCCTCTGGCTCCTTGGTTTCCAAATGAGATGCAAAATTGTCTCTCATCAGAAAAGAGGACTTTGGACCACTGAAAACAGACCAGGTCTGTTTTTCTTTAGCCCAGGTAAGATGCTTCTGTTGTTGTTTGATGTTCAGGAGAGGCTTCACAAGAGGAATACAACATTTGAAGCCCATGTCCAGGATCCGTCTGTGTGTGGTGCTCTTGATGCACTGACTTCAGCTTCAGTCCACTCCTTGTGCAAGTCCCCAACACTTGAATGGCCTTTTCCTGACAATCCTCTCCAGGCTGTGGTCATCCCTGCTGCTTGTGCACATTTTTTTTCCACACTTTTCCCTTCCACATAAATTTCTATTGATGTGCTTTGATACAGCACTTTGGGAACATCCAACTTCTTTTGCAATTATCTTTTGAGGCTTTTCCTCCTTATGGAGGGTGTCAATGATGGTTTTCTGCACAACTGTCAGGTCAGAAGTCTTTCCCATGATCTACTGATAGACCGGAGTAATTTCAAATTACCCGCGTCGTATCATTAGTTTGAATCCTCAAACCATGATACAACGGCTTCGGGCTTCGATCCGACAGGCTTACGTCTTTGTACGCCGTCGGATCTACGCTGCAATCTTTTTCCGCCCGTTGGGTGGAGTTCGCATAGTTTTCCGCGTCGGGGTATGCAAATTAGCTTTTTCCGGCGATCCACGAAGTTACGAAAGTCGTCCGGGAATAGGAATGTACGTAAACGACGCTACTCCAAAAAAAAAATGTGATGTAACAACGTAATTTTGCGCAATGCACGGCGGGAAATTTCTGAACGGAGCATGCGCAGTTCGATGGCCGTGGGGACGCGCCTAATTTAAATGCTTCACGCCCCCTAATCGCGTATTTCGATTCCGTCGCGAAAAATACACTATGTCGCTATACCTTACGGGCCGAAATCTACCTGAATTCGAGCCAGGTAAAATACGGCAGCGTAGTGTATCTCTGATACTCTGCGGCCAGGGCAATTGTACCTGAATCTGGCCCAATGTTTTTAAGGGTCTCGAAAAAAATACGTTTTTTTCAACCCGATCATTAAAATGGCCTTGCCTACACACGATCGTGCAAAATTTGCTCTAGCAAAGCGTGGTGACGTACAACACATACGACGGCACTATAAAGGGGAAGTTCCATGCAGATGGTGCCACCCTTTGGGCTGCTTTAGCGGATTTCGTGTTAGTAAAAGACGATTTGCGTTTTCTGTCTGTTACAGCGTGATGAATGTGCTTACTCCATTACGAACACTAGTTTTACCAGAATGAGCACTCCCGTCTCATAACTTGCTTCTGAGCATGCGCGTTTTTTTCGTTTTTCGTTTTTGTCGTTAAAGCCCACACACGACCATTTTTTACAACCTTAAAAACGACAACGTTAAAAATGTCATGAAAAAATAGAGCATGTTCAACATTTTTAATGCCCAATTTTTAGATCTTGAAAAATGCTCTGGAGCCCACACACAATAGTTTTTAATGACATTGAAAAAAAATTAATTTCTTAGAACCCGAAAAATGGTCGTGTGTACGCGGCATGAGTCTGCCGATTGGAAAGCCCATGTGAAAGGACCCTAAGAATATTAATTTTATTTGTGTTAATTTGCACATCTTGATGAGAAGTTCATCATTACTGTTTGCAATTCTTTATATCGTTTCAATATTCTTTTAGTTGTTGAAGCACAGTGCCACTTCATATTTGTAAAAAATTATATTCTGCTATAAATCCATTTTATTATTAAATTACTTTGTAATCTTGGGAATTTGTTCACGCTCTCGCATTAGATTATATGTGTATGAATTCTCAACTCTGGGTCTTTTCCCAACTTTAAAAAACTTGCCATGCCTCTTACTAAATAACTTGGACTGTCTACTTTCCAAAAAGAGTTAATTTGGGGGATACTTACTTGTACTATCCTGGCATTTTCAGACCTCAAGAAATGAGATAGGCTGTCAGTACATCAGAATTGATCGAATTTCAGATATACTGTTTATACACCATTGTTTGTGGACTCTATAACTTTCCTACAAACTAATTAATATACACTAATTTTGTTATTTTGACCAAATAAATGTAGCAGTATACATGTTGGATTAAATTTATGAAGAAAGTTTATTCATTTGCAAAGTAACAGAAATGAAGAAGAACGCGTCCCCCCCCCCCCCCAATTTACAGCCTTTTTTTGTTTTTTTTGCAACAAAAAAAAAGCAGTGGTGATTAAGTGCCACTAAAAGAAAGATCTATTTATGAGGAAAAAAATGATAAAAATGTAATATGGGTACAGTGTTGCTTGACCGTGAAATTGTCATTCAAAGTGTGACAGCAATGAAAGCTGAAAATTGGCCTGGACAGGAAGAGGGTAAAAGTGTCCAGTTTTGAAGTGGTTAAAGAGTAACCCCACTTTCGTGTACATATATGCAGAAAAACCTTGGTTTGTGAGCATAATTTGTTCCAGAAACATACTTGTAATCCAAAGCACTTGTATATCAAAGCATTTTTTTTACAGGGTATACAAGTGAAGAGAGGCACCTCTAAGTGTAGCAATAAGTTGCTAATTGTTGTACCTTCATTAAATGTAACCATATTGCTACACTTAGAGGCTTTAGAGGCTCCTCTCTTCTTTTTTATACTCAGTTGTGACGCTACTATTATATCAAGACATCGCTTGTATATCAAGGCAAAATGTATTAAAAAATTTTGCTTGTCTTGCAAAATGCTCTTAAACCAAGTTACTCTCAAACCAAGGTTTTACTGTACAGTTTCATTTACAATTGTTGCACAAGCCAAATTGTAATTGAATATTATTAAAAAAATACCTTTCCTTTTTAATCTACATCACTATACATTTCTGTAAATGTAATTCTGCTGCCACCAATGTAACGGTTACCACCGCTTACGATTTTCCATCCACCCACGACAAGCTTATCTGACACACTCCGACAACATTGCATACACGATCCATATCCTTTCCCAGAATAAGACGAGACAGAGCTCCGTTCTTGAATCCAAAGATATGACCATTTATTAGTAATTTCTCAGCTTCTTATATACAGTACAACATAATACAGTTATTCACAGGACAATGTAGTCTCCACCCCCCTTCACACCATGGGGGGGCTTCAATCACACTCTAAAAGGCATTCAGGTAAGCTAAGGCCGGTCGGCACCGCATCTTTATCACACAATGGCAGTGAGAGTGGGTGTAATCCACACCTTCAAGTATTTCAATAGCATATTATACAAAGGTATGACTCACTCTGGTCTTGTAGACCTGAATTAACACCTTTCAAAAGCATGTGTCCACACATTGAAGAGCCAACCTCACTTAACATTTCAATAGCCAATTATACAAAAGGTATGACTCACTGGCTGACCTGGTCATGTCATCATGACTCCTTGTGATATCTCAGTCCTGCAATATGAAGTATTATTAATGTCCCATCTCATGTAATATGAATTAGGATTCACTATTAGCCACCCTACACCCAAAAGGGCACAGGGTGGATTTCGACCCAAGAGTTTTTGGTGCTGCTGGCACAAGAGTATCTCTCATCCTTCCAACGTCTCTGGGTGTCACGGGCCATTCTGTTACATCTCTCCCCTTTCGGTGGGAGACGGACACAGGAGGGAACCCCAAACGGGTTGACTCCGAAGTCCGTCGGTAGTTCCAGTCCTCCAATGCTGGTATCCATGCTGCACCCCAAATAAATGGCTTCAAACTGAGCATTACTCACCCCGCCAACCTCTGCCTCTCTCAGAAAACACGCCTGCCGATGGGGAGAAGGCAGGGTAGCTGGGCTCAGTCCATCATGCTGTTGGGGGTCTGGGCCAACTTCCCCCCCTTCCTGGGGTATACCAGTGGAGACTGAAGTCCCATCCACTGGTGCTTGGTGAAAACCCCCCGGTGCTTGCAAAGCAAAGCAGACATCCTCCTGTCCCAGTCCTGTACCATTTTCTGGGGTTGTGCCAGTGGAGACTGAAGTCCCATCCACTACTCCAGGAACCCCCTCTTCCGTTAGTGAGGAGCAGAGGCCCATGACACTCTGCTCTGTTGCCAGCTCTTCCGCTGGGTTGCTGTGAGTGGAGACCACAGTCCCATCCACTACCACAGTGTCCCCCTCTTCCGTTAGTGAGGAGCAGAGGCCTATGACACTCTGCTCTGTTGCCAGCTCTTCCGCTGGGTTGCTGTGAGTGGAGACCACAGTCCCATCCACTACCACAGTGTCCCCCTCTTCCGTTAGTGGGGAGCAGAGGTCCATGACCCCCTGTTCTGTTGCCAGCTCTTCCATGGAGACTGGTATCTGCACCTCTCCTCTCTCTTTAGTTGGTGCTGCTGTGACTTCAGCTGCTGCAGCACTTCTCCTCTGTAGCAAGGTGGCATTCAGAGCCGCTATAACTCGGTCCCTGATCTCCGGTGGAGGGTTAGGACCATAATATGCCAGTCTTAGGTTAACAGCCCGATCAAAACTTTCTTCCTCGGGTGTCCTGTCCGTTACGGCGGGCCTTTTAGCTCTATCCATTTCGACAAGTTCTGCGATAATGTCCCTTTTCTTACGGTTGCTGGCCGGTCTGCCCTGGCTCTCCAGTAAGTCCATGAGGGAAGAGAGCTTCATCCGTTCATACACCGTCTCCATTGTCCTGTGTCCTTGTAGCCGTCCTTCTTCTGGTGATGGAATCATCCCACTGCTGCCACCAATGTAACGGTTACCACCGCTTACAACCTTCCATCCAACCACGACAAGCTTATATGACACACTCCGACAATATTGCATACCCGATCCATATCCTTTCCCAGAATAAAACGAGACAGAGCTCCGTTCTTGAATCCAAAGATATGACAATTTATTAGTAATTTCTCAGCTTCTTATATACAGTTAATTACAGGACAATGTAGTCTCCACCCCCCTTCACACCATGGGGGGCTTCAATCACACTCTAAAAGGCATTCAGGTAAGCTAAGGCCGGTCGGCACCGCATCTTTATCACACAATGGCAGTGAGAGTGGGTGTAATCCACACCTTCAACGGAAGGTCTTTACAGTGAATAGCTAACACCTTCATGTATTTCAATAGCATATTATACAAAGGTATGACTCACTCTGGTCTTGTAGACCTGAATTAACACCTTTCAAAAGCATGTGTCCACACATTGAAGAGCCAACCTCACTTAACATTTCAATAGCCAATTATACAAAAGGTATGACTCACTGGCTGACCTGGTCATGTCATCATGACTCCTTGTGATATTTCAGTCCTGCAATATGAAGTATTATTAATGTCCCTTATTAATGTCTTCTGTAATATGTGAATTATGATTCACTATTAGCCACCCTACACCCAAAAGGGCACAGGGTGGATTCCGACCCAAGAGTTTTTGGTGCTGCTGGCACAAGAGTATCTCTCATCCTTCCAACGTCTCTGGGTGTCACGGGTCACCCCGTTACAGTGTCATTTTTGATAAGATGCTCCTAAAGTGTTTATCACCTCTAAAGAGATGCAGACCCTGAAACGTTCCTCATTAGGACCCTGCACATGCATTATCTAATTTTTAAAGAGGAAGTAAACTGTCACAAAAAAAAACTGCAAGAGAAGGGCATAATGAGCTAGCATGCACATACTGAGAACGAAGCTCCCAAAGTCCTCCACGGTCCCGTCCACCGCCGCCTTCGCCGCTATGTCCCCTCTGAGCTTTCTTCCTGTTATCGTCGCTCCGGCACTGTAATTTTCTGGAGCGGCGATGACGTCACTCCCACGCATGCATTATTCCCGGCATCTACAGGTAACAAGCCCTGCACGGTCAGTGCGCCTGCTCCGCATTCCTTTCTGCAAATATCTCCTAAACCTAAACCTGAACACTGTGATGCTTATTCACTGATATATTTATTTAGAATTATATTTATTCAGTGAATCTAAGGGTGCAACTTTTTGAGACTCGGATTGGAGCTTTATGGCACACACTAAAGATATATTTTATATTTAGTGTTTTATAAATCAGTTTTACCTTTTTTTTTCTTTAACTCAAAGCAGGATTGGAAGGAGGCGGCTTTTCCCTTGGGACCTATAGAGAATAGGCTGTGCATGCACAATGGCGTCACTTGAGAACAGGACCAGAGCTTTGGAAAAGGCCACTTCCCCTGGGAGAGGAGGAGGTATATCATGGAGAGTGGGATAATTTACAAATAACTTATTTAATTGCATAATTATATTTTACATTTCTCCTAAACAATGGTGTTTTGTCAGGAAGGCCTCATCCTTGACCCTTATTGAAGTATTACCTCATACAGAAAGGTTTATTGGCTACATTAACCTAGGGGGGTTTAAAAGCTCACACATACATTTACATGATTATTGGAGGTGGCTATGCATTTACCTAATAAAAAAGAAAACAAGAAAAGGAAAAAAAAAACAAGAAAGAAGACTGGGAAATGTTTGTGAATATCCATCAGCCAGAAATCAATCCTAGTTTCCAGTAGTTTGATTTGCTCATCTTTATGTTATAACAAAATAATATAAATCTAGGCTGTATATTTTAGCAGAAATGTAGTTTATATCTTTTGGCATGTTAAACCGCCAGACTATTAATTCTTATGTGAATGTCTGTATATTAATGGCATTGTAACAAAGTTTGCCTGGTTCCTATAACTGTTTTGTAATGCAGCAGATATGAATATTCAAACATATTCTTCCATTCAAGTGAGGAATAAAAGCTCACTTTACTTGGCCTTAATTTTCAGCATAGATTACCATTTCATTAGAAACATAATTCTATGCACTTTTCTGCCATAAAGACTACATGTTATACATAATTCCATACTGATTACTCAGAGCTGAAGCAGACCACAAACAATATTGCTTGATATAGCTCATAAGGGAAATATGCATACAGTAACATTTGGATATACTGATGTGAGCAGTTTTACTAAACATGAATACTTTCTAATAATAAATATTTTGTGTAGGAAGCTTGGTCTGATGGGACAGTAGGATGCTTTTCCCTTTTCTAGCAAAGGAAATAACTCATCCTAAAGGCCTCAAAGGTCATCTGCTGTTCCGGTAGGAAACAGATCTAGGCTACATATTATTCTTATTTTAAATAAAAATGTCTTGGGATAAAATAGCTACTAATGGCATTCACAAATATGTATGTTAGGCCGCAAACACACGATCAAATTTATCTGCTGAAACTGGTCCCACGGACCGTTTCAGCAGACATCTCCAATCGTGTGTACGGGCTAGAGCAGTGTTTCTCAACTCCAGTCCTCAAGGCCCCCCAACAGGTCAGGTTTTCAGGATTTCCATTATTTTGCACAGGTGATTTGATCAGTTTCACTGCCTTAGTAATTCCCACAGCCTTTTCATCTGAGGGAAATCCTGAAAACATGACATGTTTTCCCAGCGGACAAATTTGTCCGCCGGAGACATGTCCGTTGGATATGACCGCTGGTTATTACACTAACCCGTGGACAGAAATCTTCACGCATGCGTCGAATGGATTCGATGCATGCGTGGAAGTATTTCACTTCCTCGTTTGGTGACGTGGTGGCGCCAACGTCACCGGCACGTCACCGCGTTCCCTGGCCAAGTGGTTTTTCATCAGATGGTGTGTACACACCGTCGGACGAAAATCCGGAGGAGACATGTCCGCTGGAAACGGTCCATCGGACATGTTTCAGCGGACATGTCCCTCCGTGTGTACGCGGCCTGAGAGTACAAACCTGGAATTTTTTTACATGTTTAATCTATTGCCAAGACATTTCAGGATTACCACATATTGCACATGTTTAACCCCTTCCTTAACTGGCCATAATAATATGACGCCAGCAGGAACCCTCCCTCCGGGTGGACCTCCCTCCCTCATATGACGTCTTCTCTTCTCAATCAACCGGGCACCCACAATTGACGGCAATCACGGCAGGAGTGTGGATCTGTGTGTAAACACACAGATCCACCTCCTGTGAGAGGTGAGGAGACCGATGTGTGTTCCCAGTACAGAGGAACACATATCGGTCTCCTCCCCTTTTGTAATTCACCTCCCCCTACAGTAAGAATCACTCCCAGGGAACATAATAACCCCTTCAGCGCACCCTAGTGTTAACCCCTTCCCTGCCAGTCACATTTACACAGTAATCAGTGCAGTTTTATAGCACTAATCGCTGTATAAATGTGAATGGTCCCAAAAACGTGTCAAAATTGTCCGATATGTCCGCCGCAATGTCACGGTCACAATAAAAATCGCAGATCACCGCCATTACTAGTAAAATTATAATAATAAAAAAATGCCATAACTCTATCCCCTATTTTGTAGACGCTATAACTTTTGCGCAAACCAATCAATATACCCTTATTGCGATTTTTTTACCAAAAGTATGTAGAAGAATATCCATCGGTCTAAACTGAGGGAAAAAAATGTGTTTTTAAAGTTAAGTTTTAAAGTTTGTAAACAAAAAGTTAAAAATATTGTGTTTTTTTAAAAACTGACGCTCTTCTTTTGTTTATAGCGGGAAAAAAATAAATCGCAGAGATGATCAAATACCACCAAACGAAAGCTCTATCTGTGGGGGAAAAAAAAAAGATTTTGTTTGGGTACAGTGTTGCATGACCGCGCAATTGTCATCCAAAGTGCAACAGTGCTAAAAACTAAAAATTGCTCTGGGCAGGAAGGGGGTGAAAATGCCCTGTATGGAAGCGGTTAATATTTGAAAAAGATGAGTTAATCTTAACCACTTGCTGACCGCCCTTTAGTAGTTTTACTGCTACAGGGTAGCAGCTGTGCACAGGATCACGTATATACACGTGATCCCGCACTTCCGCTTGCAAGGGCCGTGTGCACACCATCATGGCACTGCTTCTGCTGTGATTACTCCCAGCAAAAGCCGATCGATGGCACCAGCTGATCATCAGACAGAGACTCGTTCTGACAGGGGAAAAGGGATGGATTTAACCCTTTAGTCACCCTAGATGTTTAACCCCTTTCCAGTCCCTTCCCACCATTTATGCTTAGTAATGTGGCTCCAAGCTAATTGTTGTGATCACAGGGGTCCTTGCTTGAAAAGTGACCAATCCTGTGAGAGGTGAACGTCAAAGCAAAAGATTGCCGCACATCTCAGCCGATGCTAGTCAGAATGTGTACATGTAAAATTTTCAATGTCGCTCCTCAGACCATGCTACCCAATGTGTTTTGCCCAACCCCCCAGGGCTTAATCTTATGCCATGTACACACGATCGGAGTTTCCGTCAGAACAAACTCTGACTGTTTTTTCTGACGGAATTCTGTTCAAGCTGTCTTGCATACACATGGACACACTAAATTCCAACCGTCAAAAACGCGGTGACCTACAACACTATGATGAGCCTAGAAAAATGAACTTTAATGCTTCTAAACATGCGTCAAATTGTTTCCGAGCATGCATGTTTTTTCTCCATCGGAGTTCCATACAGACAAAGTCTTTTTCTAACTCCGTCGGAATTTCCGACGGAAAAACTCAGATGGGGCACACACACGGTCGGAATATCCGATGAAAAAATTCTGTCATTCTGATATTTCTTTGATTAAGCCCCAGCAGGCGAGACAAAACACATCAGGGGGGCGTGGTTTGATTAACTGGGGCTTCCACATGTACACACCATTACTAGGATTGGCTCAGGTGTGTGGCGGCCTTTTGCTTTGATGTTCACCTCTCTAAATAGAATACAAAATACTTACAAAAATAGTAGATGGTCGTTATAGTTCACAAATATTTTCTAACATGACCAATCAGTGACTGCTCTCTGTTGAATGGACAAAACGGATAATTCACTTCACTATGCAAAGCAAGGCATCCAAACTCTTAGTCAGCCAGGTAAAAAAAAAGAAAAAGGTTCCATTCCAGCAATGCTCTATATTGGTGATCATGGCCAGACTTCACACCACTCAGAGACCTTCCTGTCTAGAGTGTCACTCAAAAGGCTACTGAACAGGATGTACATAGTGTACAGGAAAATGTCTCTTATCACAATAACAACTTTATCTTAACTGTATTCTACTCTGATAATTGTACAGACTATTTAAGAGCTTTGGTTCATATGGTAAATTTAATGCCGCCTGCTTCCTATGAAAAAAAGGGAAGTTCTTCAGGAAAAGAAAAATCCATTATTTTTCACTTTACCTTGGTTGAGGATATGGCTCCCAAAGGCATGAATTCATTTCCAGATAGCATACAGAAACAATTTGTGGTCATATGCTAGAAGGAGTTGCACATTATATCTAAAAACTAGAATTGTCAGTACTTTCTTTGTAAGCCACATTTTCCATTCATTAGGGCTGAACTATATTGCTGGGTTTCAAAAAATTAGCCATGCAAATGTATTAATTTTCAATTACTATTCTAATATTTAATAAACACATACAGTACATATATGTTTAGCTCAAGAATCTTATAATGAAATATTGTCTAATCCTCGCTTAATACCTGGTGGAAAATTATAAGATAAGTCATGTAGAGAGTGTTTTGTTTTCAGGGAAAGCCTGTACTTCTGGGCTCTGTCCGTAGGTTTGTGCTACACTGATTGTAAAAAAAAGTTGTAATTTGGCCAAAATGTATTTGATTCAATGAAGAAAAAGTAATTAAAGGCTGAAAGTTTTTTTATCTTCATGCATTCTATGCATGAAGTTAAAAAAACTTCTGTGTGCTGCTCCCCCCCACAGCCCCCCCAGAGCCGATCCTATGCAGGGTGCATAGGGTGCATTGCACCCAGGCGTCTGCAGAGGTGGGAGCGCCGAAGTGCCAGAGTTCTCCACTCCCTCCTTCTCTCCTTGTTTGTGTTCGTCCAGAACTAGTGTTCTGAGCATAGGTGTGTGTCCGTCCAGAACTGATGTGTGAGCATAGGGCAGTAGTGTGAATGGTTAAACTGCGCTTAGGATAGTACAGTGGGGAGTGGTTAGAATGTAGATGTTGGACTGCAGCCCCCCTTATATATAACTCCCCTAAGGGAATAATATAAAGTAATTAGAAAGAGAGATGGGGGTGGTGGTGCAGTCGCTAGTAGGTTGTGGAGTCAGGCCAGTGTAGTAACCCCAATCAGTGGGTGGGTGTGGCCTCCAGGAGCAACCTTCCCCGTCCTATAAAGAGTGGTGGCAAAATCTGCCTAAACTGGTATTGAGTGAGATGAATAGAGCAACCTCCACATGAAATAAAGTAAAATATAAGATATAACAACCACTAAACATATAAGTACAGTGTTACTAGTGTTAGCTTAATAAGTGCAAAACAATATAAATCTGGCATGTATCTGATTGGCTAGATTCTGAAACAATTGTACTTAGGTGCAAATTCATGGCGTCTGTGAACCATAATAACCATAAAAATGGAAATACAAAAGAAGATAAAAATAAAATTAAAATAAAGTGGGATCAGCCCCTACTAGTAATGAGAGCAGGTGGTCTCCTGAAATGAACTTCTTTAGACACCTCTAGAGAAGTGCACCAATATAGTGAGCAATACACAAAGGTCAAAGGCACAAATCAAATGCATAAGTCCATGTAACATGAATTCGAGAGAGATAGCTGAAACAATGTGTAGTCCAAGGTGCACCTATATAGGTGGGTGATCATGCAAAAATACAATGGGTGCTCCTCGCAGTGGATCCGGTGCTCCCCCTTATGGGCCCCCACTCACCAGAGGCACTCACCCCTGCTGGGGTAGAGTGCATATAAGAGTAACAGCTGCTCCTTTAAACCGTTCTGTCGTTCCTGGTGTATGCCCTTGATCCAGGTGTCTGTGTTCCCTTGAGCTTCAGAGTTCCTCCAGGAAGAAAGAAAAGGCTACCATGGCGTATTACGTTTTAAAAAAAGTTAAAATTTATTGCCACTGCCAGTAGAGGGCATGCATGTATGTAAAAAATCCACAACAGACTGCGTTATACAGACCAGAGTATATTAGAACATCCAGACAGTACAGTGAACATAGATGGATCATAAAATAAACAAATAGAAAATAAATTAAATAAAACTTCAGCAACCTATCCCCTATAAGGTATAGATAAATGTCATTCACAGCACTGGATTATCCGAATGGCGGTCGCACCAGCGAGGGAACGGCGTGCGTTCCACTGAACAATCAGCTGGTCACCCGGAAGTGCGTGAGGGTGTGCGTGTGTCCGCTTTACGCACGTTTCGTATTGTAACATCTTCTGAAGTGGGCATAGGGCCTGGCAGTGCTCGGGGGAGTGGCCGCTCCTCTTCCTGACACAAGGGTCCTAGTTTTCAGTGGCTGCTGATGTGCAGGAATGAATTGGGAGTCTTCGATCCCGCACTGTCTGCTCCAACTCCAGTTGGAATGCCTCCCCCTCCCATCTCTATCTTGGGCTGCAGAAAGAGCACAGATGGCATCCTCAGCATCCCTTTACATTTGCTCTGAGCTGCCCCTGCTCTAGATGATTTATGGCATGATAGATTGCATAGGATACACAGCCCCTGCCCATTCCTGCGCCTCAGTAGTCTATTTACAGATGTGATGTGTAATGAGTTGTACCAAGAGCCCTTTCACACTGACAAAGGGGAGGAGTTAGTAAAATGACCATGCCCATGTGGGGGGCACCAGAAATATTTCTGCACCCAGGCGCCTGTGACCCTAGGATCGGCCCTGAGCCCCCTAATACTCCCCCAAGATCCAGTGATGAGCACAAGAGCCTCGGCTGTCCCAGTACTTCTTCTCCTCATTGGCTGAAGCTGGGTTCACACTCAGGGCCAATCCTAGGCAGGGTGCACAGGGTGCTTTGCACCCCTTCTCTCCTTGTTTGTGTCCATCCAGTACTAGTGTTCTGAGCATAGGTGTGTGTCCGTCCAGAACTGATGCGTCTCTGACCATCTCCTTTACTATGTCTGCAGTCTCTGACCGTCTCCTGTATCATGTCTGTAGTATGTCTGGGGGCTCTTTCTAACAGACTCTCTAACAGAAGCCTTCTCTGTGTCCATTAGAGAAGCCCCCCTCCAGGTTCCAATAAAGTACTTCTCTTCCTGTATTTTGTTTACTGTTAAGAGATCATGTAAGGATCCCAGGGTAATAAAAGACTTTGTGGGGGAGCATCTCTGTGGTTGAGTTATTGCCATAGAAACATTTGTAAAGGGTAGGAGTTAGTAAAATGACCACGCCCATGTGGGCACCCCAGAAATATTTCTGCACAAATCCCGTAGGGGGCGTGGCTTGACGCTCGGTGCGAATGGCCGCATAGTGAGTGAGCTCTGCTCTCCCCGCAGCATGAACGCACAACACTGACCCGTATAGACACTATTTCCGCCGAGATCCCTGTTCTGATGCCGCTTCTGATGCCGCTCTGACCCAGCCCGAGACACCGCTTCTGATGCCGCTCTGATCCAGCTCTGACCCAGCTCTGATCCAGCTCGAGACATTGCTTCTGATGCCGCTCTGATCCAGCTCAAGACACCCGTTCAGACCATTGGGGGCTCCCCTCCGCATGCTGCCTGCACGTTGCCTGTTCAAAACTACACAGGCTCTGATCTCTACCTATTGATAGCTACTGATAGCTACTGACTGATACTTGCCGCTGGGACCCCTGCTGAGACATACCTGCACCCCGTCCTGCACAGCGTCTGCTACACGCTCCTGGCCAGACGCCAGATGGCCAGATGGCAATCAGACTTTAGTGCAGTCATCCGTGCAGTCATCCGTGCTGAACTTTGTTCCCTTTTCTGATGCTATCCTGCTATCCTGTTAATATACATAGAGTCAGTTCAGATTAATGCCCTGATTTCACTCAGGCTCTTGCTAAGGCTCAGGCTTTCGGTGGGGACATTTGATGACAATTGCTGACAATTGCTGACATCTGCTGACAATTGTTGATATCTGCTGACCCCTGCTGACCCCCGCTGAGACTAGGACATATATACACGCTACTTTACGCTGTCGGCACAATCATACAGCACAGCCACAGCTATATAGTTCACACAGCCGTATATATAGCTGTGCAGTCATATATAGCTATAAACAACTATATACTGGTATATATACTCGTTGAGATTCAGACCTATCTCCACCTATATCTTTACATCTAGAACATGGTCAAAATTAACCCACCACTTCCTTGGTTACCTACCACTCGCTCTTCATCAGTACCGCAATCACAAATTATTCCAGACCTGTTTAGGTCTCGCTCAGCTACCCGTGATTCAAATGCTCCAGGCACTGCAGGTAGCTTGGGCAGTTCAGACACCAGAGACGCCCCAGGAAGCTCAAGCACCCTGGACAGCACAAATATCTCTAAAATTACGCCAGAGGATAACGATCGTGAGGATAGCGAGGATTCGCAAGTCACGGTGGAGGAAACGGTGAGGTATTCCCCTGATCATTTATTGACTTATGCTGATATGACTGTGTTTGTGGATGACATTAAGCATACTTTTGCGTCCGCTATTACCGATCTTAAAAATGATATGTTAGTGTTAAATGAGATGGCCCGGATGGCCGAATGCCTGGGTCAAAAAAGAGACATTGCAATCTCCCGGTTGGAGTCGGTGTCAAATGCTCATACCGCACAATTAATTGGTGTAAACCGACACCTGGAAGATTTGGAAAACAGGGGCAGGAGGCATAATATAAGGGTCAGGGGGGTACCCGAATCAGTCACACATGAGCAAATTGTCCCCACTTTGTCCTCCATTTTTAACAAATTATTAGAGAAATCAGCAGATAACCTAATTGATTTTGATAGAGCCCATCGGGCACTTCGTGTGCGTCCGAGTGAATCGGCGCCTGCTAGAGATATTATCTGCTGTATTCAGAATTACAAGCTTAAGGAGGACATTATGGCTCATGCACGTCAAAATGAACCAATTATCTTTAATGAGCAGAAGATCTCCTTATTTCAGGATCTCTCACCCATTACTTTGAGCAACCGTAGAGCACTGCGACCTTTACTTGAAATACTTAGAGAGCATAATCTTACATACAGATGAAAGTTTCCTTTTGCTATCTCGGTCAATGTAGAGGGGGTTTCCCACACTCTTAAGCCCCCGGATGATTTACCGCAATTCTGTGAAGCTCTGCATCTACCGCCAGTGGACTTACCAGACTGGTATAGGGAATTTAGGTTCCCATTAGACCCTCCTAGACCACCTGTTTCACAACAATCGATCCCTAGTACACATGTACTGAAGAAGGGTAAATACCAAAAGTCTCAGGGAGTGGACCCCGAAAGACAGGTCCAGGTGACCAGAAGCACAAGGGCAAGAGAATACACTTAAGCAGTCGCTTTACTGCTTTAAGGAGTCCCGAATTTTTTTTTTCTCCCTTATCTTCAATTGTGCATTAACTGACGGCCTGTAATATTTATATACTGGACGGTGTTATTTGATTCTTTGACTGTTTTCTACATTTTTGGGATGCTGAATTTCCTGTCCTCTGCCTTTTTTTTTTTTTTATCATGCATGGAGTGTGATGGCCTGTAATTATGTGCATATTGTACAGTGTTGTTTGATTGCTCCCTACACTTTTGGAATGATGAAATTCTTGTTTTTTTTTTTTTTTCTCTCTCGGACTCATGCAAGTCCTGATACACTTACGGGTCAATGTTTTATAAATATGTATTTTTTTTTCTTTTTCCTCTAGGCTGCAGGTGTGAGTAGCTGCTTTTCTGTTATTTAACGTAATAAATACATTTTTTTCTCTGACCATTTTATGGGTTTTTCCCACGTACCCCACACTGTGTCTATCCCGGGTGTCTCACCGGGCTATTTTCCTTATGGCAGTGTATCCCTGGGTAGACACAATAGGAGGAGCCCCTCTGCAGTGGTAGAGCAGTGCTCGATTGGTTATTTGTATATATCTAGCCTGTTTATTCAGGAGACTTCCTTTTTTTTTTTTCTTCTTTTCTTTTTCTTGACGCAGTGCTGAAATGGCTTATCATTCATTAGGCAAACACCCCACCCTGATCTCTCATAATCTAAGGGGCCTTAATATCCCGGAAAAGAGGGTATCACTTCTAAGAGAA
This sequence comes from Rana kukunoris, assembly GCA_029574335.1. Classification (NCBI taxonomy): domain Eukaryota; kingdom Metazoa; phylum Chordata; class Amphibia; order Anura; family Ranidae; genus Rana; species Rana kukunoris. Next base: position 76,025,090 of record CM056056.1, read on the forward strand.
CTGAAAAAAGCCCAACCAGCTTTTGTGTTTATCCAGGAGACCCATTTCCAATCCTCTTCGGTACCTAGATTATTTGATAGACATTTCCCTGAGGCATACCATGCGCCAAACCCTAACTCTAAATCCAAAGGCGTGTCTATTTTGCTACATAAACATGCACATTTTAAAGTGTCTCAACAATACACGGACCCCATGGGGCGATTTCTGTTCCTTAAGGGAATGTGGCATAATAGAGAGATCACCTTGGCAAATGCTTATTTCCCTAATTCAGGCCATCTTGCATTTTGCCTTCACCTAATAGACAAATTAAAGGGTTTTGCCACTGGCTGTATTATCTTAGGTGGGGATTTTAATATACCATTGCTACCCCTACAGGACACTTCTAATGGCAAATCCAGCATCTCATATTCTATTATACAGAAAATCAAATCACAGCTAAACTCTTTGGCCTTGGTGGATGCTTGGCGCCTGGTATACCCAATGGGCAGAGATTATACATATTATTCTCCGCTACACAAAAAACACTCTCGTATTGACTATGTATTTATTTCGCAACGTGATTTATCTTTGCTCCAGGCAGCAAACATAGGCATACAATCCCTTTCGGATCATTGCCCGGTATTGATCTTTCTTTTACAATCAGATAGGCCCCCTAGACCGTGCAGCTGGCGGTTGAACTCCACCTTATTGACGGATCCATCTACCTGCCAACAAATCCATGAGGCGCTTAAATTATATTTTCAGCTTAATACTACAGAGGATATGTCACCACTGACGATCTGGGAGGCGCACAAGTGCGTCCTACGTGGCGAACTTATGCGCCTTGGCTCTCTTAAGAAAAGAGAAGCTGAAAAAGTTACTCTGACATTAGCGGAAAAAATTGCCTCGTTGGAAAGCCAACATAAACAGTCACATTTGGAGGCGCACTTGTTGGAACTGTCAAAGATGCGGGAAAAACTTAACTCTTTACTTAATCTTAAAGCGAAACGAATTCTCTATTTCAAGAAAGGCTTTCATTATGAACATGGGGATAAGTGTGGCAAATTCCTTGCAAAGACCCTTAAAACAATTTCTCATGCACATTCTATTCTTTCTATTAAGACTTCCAAGGGCCAACTTATACAAAAAACGGATCAGATTGCATCACAATTTCATGCGTTTTATACTAAGCTCTGTAATCTCCCCCCGACACATAAACCCGTAGAGCTTCAAGGAAATAGAGAATCCGTTCTGCGAGAATATATCATGGAGAGTGGCATGCCTACTTTATCTTCAGTTGAGAGCGACTCTTTGGAATCGCCGATCTCAGAAGAAGAACTTAGTTTGGCAATTAAGACTCAAAAACCGGGTAAGAGCCCAGGCACAGATGGGTTCACGGCCCATTATTACAAAACTTTTATAGACATTCTGAAAGCTCCCCTACTCTGTGCCCTGGAACATATCCGAACCTCTTCATCAATGTCGAGCTCTTTTACGACGGCATATGTAACATTGATCCCTAAACTAGCAAAGGACCCTACTGATTGTACAAGCTATAGGCCGGTTTCATTGTTGAATTTGGACCTAAAAATATTGGCGAAAGTATTGGCATCTAGACTGACAACTTTTCTCCCCAAACTTATAGGCCCAGAACAGGCGGGTTTTATGCCAGGGAGGGAAGCCCGGGATAATGTTATAAAAGCCCTTAATCTGATTCATTACGCAAACACCCGGGGAATTGAGGGCCTTCTCCTGTCAACTGACGCGGAGAAGGCCTTCGATCGTGTTGCCTGGGACTATATGTTTGCTATCTGCAGACATATTGGGTTGGGATCGAACATGATGGCGTGGATATCGGCATTATACCATAAACCTCGGGCACAGCTTAAAATTAATGGCACCCTCTCAGAAGCAGTGGACATAAATAATGGTACAAGACAGGGTTGCCCTCTTTCCCCTCTTCTATTTATTTTATCTTTAGAACCTTTTATTCGCACAGTAAACGCAAATCCTGATATAGAAGGCTTCCAGATAGGTCAACACGACTTTAAAATAGCGGCATACGCGGATGATCTTCTATTTTTTTTAACACAGCCTCAGGTCTCAATTCCGAAGCTCTATAAAGCTTTTAAAATATTTAGTTATATTTCCAATATGAAAACTATTCTAAGTCAGAAGCTCTCAATCTCACACTGTCAGCTGAACTCTTAGAGAGTACACGCTCTTCTGGCTTGTTTAAGTGGGTAACTTCATCTATTACCTATCTAGGAATTAAACTTGCGCCCAAATTCTGAGATATATATAATATTAACTTCCTCCCTTTGCTAAAAAAAAATCAAGTAGATCTTAAAGGTTGGACCTCCAGACCCTTTTCCTGGTTCGGCAGAGCTGCTATATTGAAGATGGTAATTTTACCCAGAATCCTATACCACTTCCACACCTTACCCACCTTACCCATTTCACTCCCAGGTTCCTTCAGGCCATTTTACGCACTTTAATTTGGAAGGGGCAAAAACCTAGGATAAAGTTTGATACGCTTATAAAACCTAAGGAAGAGGGAGGTATAGGTTTACCCGATTTTAAACTTTACCATTCTGGAATACACTTAGCCAGAATTATTGATTGGAACTGCCATAGGGAGCAGAAGGATTGGGTCACATTGGAGGAAGCATCCACCACACTTCACCTTAAATTCCTACCTTGGATTCCTTGGGTAAAATTGCCGCAAAATGTGCAGCAGCATCCCTTGGTGGGGACCACGCTTAAAGTGTTTCATACGATGACGAAACACCATAAACTCTCCTCATCTCCTGGACCGCTTACTCCCATTACTCGCAACCCGGATTTTCTGCCTGGGATGAACCTGCACATTTCTGCTCCTACTGACAAATCGATGCCCCTTTTATTGATACACTGTGTAGAGGCAAACACCCTAAAACATTTTGAGTTACTAAAACGAGAATTGAATCCTCAGAGCTCTCTTTCATTTTGGACCTACCGCCAGCTGCATAATTATACACAGGTCTCCCAGACCAAAAAACAGTTGTTTAGACCAATAACTCCCTTTGAACAAATTTGTTTGGCTGGAGCTCCGATACCTAGAGCTACCTCCCTTACGTACTCATGGCTCCAACTAGATAGGGGGGGGACACCCTCCGGAATACGAGTACAATGGGAAAAGGCGATTAAAACAAGCTTCACTGATAAGCAATGGAAACGTGCCTGTATTTTTGCCCATAAGTGCTCCATTGGTACAGAAATGTCTTATAAGCTTTTAACACAATGGTATGCCACCCCGGATAAAATTTAAAAATGGTACCCGCAGACATCAGATTCTTGCTGGAGATGTGAGCAAGACCAGGGGTCTATCTTCCACATCTGGTGGGAATGTCCTCGTTTGAGACCCTTCTGGGATAGGGTGTGTGAGGTGATCAAGGTCATTACGGATACCACAATCTCTCTCTCTCTCCCGCATGTTGTCTACTCCATATTGCGAATTGTTCTATGCAGCATTATAAAAAATCACTGATTAGACATCTGCTGAATGCAGCGAAAGTCTTAATTCCCAGGCACTGGAAATCAAAGGATATTCCTTCCATTCCAGAATGGTTTAGCTCCATAGAAAATATCCACCAAATGGAGGAAACTGTAGCCATTGCCAGGGAATCGTCGAAAAAATTTAATCAGACATTGTCACCTTGGGTGGCGTTCAGATATTCAGATCAATACTCACAATTAAATATGAGATGAGATTGTGGTTGTAGTTTTGATCTCTCTTGTTCACTCCCATTGGTATACAGAGATTCTAGATGAGCTGTTTGGGCACAGTGTCTTTTTCCCCTTTTTTTTTTCTTCTCTCTCCTTTCTCTCTCTCTCTCTCTCTCCTTTTTTTCTTTTTTTTTTTCTTTCTTTAGTAGTGGTTAGTAGCGGGTAATATCCTAGGTTGTGATGTTTCCCTTTGCTATCTTGTGTTATAAGATATAAAAGTAGCTTACTTTTCAGAGTATGTATTGATATGTTTTGATTTGTGTTATCAGTACCCTGGCTGTATTTTGTACTCTGATTTTTATTTTTTCCAATAAAAAAACTTTAGTGTAAATGAGAAATATTTCTGCACCCAGACACCTGTGACCCTAGGATCGGCCCTGTTCACACTAGTGCCAATTCGCATGACAGGAAAGTGTGCCTGGCTCGCGATGGAACCGGTTCACACAGCTCCAGAATGGCCACGGTCCACATTTGAAAAGGATCGTGTGTGTCTTTGGGTCTGTTTTTTAGGCGAAAATTCAGGGAAAATTTAGACCTGATTCACGACTGACAGACTGCTGTGAGCTGCAGCCGCAGCACGTGTAAACCCAGCCTAAGACAGCCATTGGCTCCCAGTGCTGTCAATTACAGCCAGTGAGCCAATGAGAAGAAAGTGGGGATGGGCCGAGCCATGGCTCTATGTGTCTTATGGATGCATAGAGCAGAGCTGGGGAGCGAGCATGCACCAGTAACCCCATAGCAAGCGGCTTGCTATTGGGGGCACTGTTCAAGATGGAGGAGCCAGCAGCGCTGGCAGGGGATCCGAGAAGAAGAGGATCGAGTTAACTACAACATGTTTATTTTAATTGCATTTTTTATTTATTTTTAAGCTGAACCTAAATTATTTAAAAATATATTTATTTATTTATTTAAAAATACATTTTTATTCTGTTCACACCTAGGTGTTTGTGGGCATTTTTCTGCTGTAAGCCTCAGCTCTAAAAATGCCCAACAAGACAAAACCCATTCATTTCAATAGCCCCTGTTCACATCTGAGTGTTTTGTCATCTGAAGCAAAACGCCTAATGCCACGTACACACAGTCATTTTTTATGATGAAATAAAACAACATTTTAAAAAACGTCATTGTGTGAATCGAGCGAGCACCCGCTCGCTCACACAGCGTGGATGCATCGCAGGATCCAGGGACAAGGTAAGTAACTTTGTATGTGGCTGCTGCGCGGCGAGTCTGGCTCGGGGATACTGCTTTTGGTACAGAAATCTTACCCCGAGCCAGACTCGGGAATACCGCCAAGGGGATTAATAACGTTTTACATAGAATTTTTTTTTTCCATAAACAGCCATGTTTCAAACCATAACATACACAACTCTGGAACTAACAAATTTCAACATAGAAAAAGTGAAGGCAATATTAGACATTATAGTATGTTAAAAATGTGTTGATCTTGCCTTCGTCAGATGGGGTGATGTCACCCCTGTAAACGCCAAATTTTGAAGATGCACACAATTTGGGAGTCAAAATGGAGATTTCCCTCCTGATCCCGTGCCTATCTCCCATCATGGGGGATCCTATGTGCTATCTCCCATCATGGGAGATTAATGGGCGTGTTTTGAGGGTGCAACCCCTTCCTCTCACCTACTTGAGTTGTGTGGAAGGGGTTGCACCCACAAAAAGCATACACTGATATCCATGATGGCAGATAGCACATGTTGGCACATTGTGTACATCTTCAAAATTTGGCTAAAAAAACTGTGTAAAAAAAATGTAAATAGAAAAACATTCACAAAAAACTGTAGAATTTGTGTGTGCTTTAGATTCTGCCTAAAGCATAAATCATGTTCTTCAATCTTTTTTAAACATCATTGATCTTTTGCTTTATCATGTCTAAATCCCGATTGCACACCATTATGTCCTGGATGAGGATGTGCGTACTTGCACTGGTAAAACGAGTATCTTCATCCACAACTACCACATCACCTAAAATAAAAAAACACACCATGTATTATAAATAGTGTTGAGCAGAATATGCCATATTCGATTTTGCGATATATCTCGAATATATAGTCGAATATTCAAGATATATTCGTTAAATGCGAATATTCGCGATATTTTTTGTAAATGAAATGATTGCGAAATTTCGCTATTGCGAATGCGAATGCGAATGCGAATTGCGAATGCGAATGAAATTTCGAGAAATGCGGAAGGAGCACTCTGATTGGCTCAGAATATTCGTGATATTTTATAATACAAAATAATTGCGAAATTTCGAGAAATGCAGAATGGAGCACTCTGATTGGCTCAGAATATTCGTGATATATTACAATACAAAATAATTGCGAATACTCGGCAAATGCGGAAGGAGCACTCTGATTGGCTCAGAATATTCGTGATATTTTATAATACAAAATAATTGCGAAATTTCGAGAAATGCGGAATGGAGCACTCTGATTGGCTCAGAATATTCGTGATATTTTATAATACTAAATAATTGCGAAATTTCGAGAAATGCGGAATGGAGCACTCTGATTGGCTCAGAATATTTGTGATATTTTATAATACAAAATAATTGCGAAATTTCGAGAAATGCGGAATGGAGCACTCTGATTGGCTCAGAATATTCGTGATATATTACAATACAAAATAATTGCGAATATTCGGCAAATGCAGAAGGAGCACTCTGATTGGCTCGGAATATTCTTGATATTTTATCGTAATTTCGCAAAAATGCGAATGAGAAATTGATTGCGGAATTTCGACAGTAACACTCTGAAATCGAATATATGTGTTATTTTAGCTAAAAACAATATTGCGAATTTCTCGAAAATAATCGCGCAATATCACTATTGCCGAATAATCGCATTGCGATTTTTCGGCAATATAAAATGATCGCTGCAGCTACTCGGCCCAAGGTCTCTAATCATACCAGCAATGCTTTTAGACGTCGATGGGGATCTCTAGGATGGGATCTGTTCTAAAAAAAAATTGAAAAAATACGAATATTCGAAATAGCGAATATTCACCGCGAAATTCGGAATATATCGCGAATACTCGAATATGCCATATTCGAGCCGAATATTCGCAATACGAATATTCGTGAGCAACACTAATTATAAATATGCAGGCATGCATCTATTACCTGAAGCTGTGGTCTCAGACACTGACCTGTTGTGGTCACTATTTCGCACACTTCAAATACCTCTCCTCCGTCCACATCCTCAGGTTGTGGTGTGCTGAGTTCCCCTTCTTTAGGAGGTGTGGGGTTCCTGGATACTTGAATATTTGAGACCAGAAATAGGAATATGAAACATTGCTTGGAAGTGTGGTACACTTGTCTGTTTTGGCAGAGTTCCAAGCTGACATGATATTTTCCCTTCCCAAAGCTGGAATACTTACCTTTTTTGAACAAGTTACACACATGGAGACACCCCAAGTATCCACTGGAGCACCTGTGTGGGACACCCTAAAAAGGTTGTTCTGGTGTCCCACACAAGTGCTCCTGAGTCCAGATTGGTAAACAGCTGCTGAGTGTCCTCTCATTACACTGAATCAAGTTTGCATTTCATTCTAGTTACAAACACATCTAGACAACAATGTACTAATCTTCTTTTAAAACAAATAGGCATGACCAAATATAGTTAACCTGTATCTGGCAAAAACAATGGCCCAGATTCAGGTACATCTGCGCATTATTGGACCGGTGTAGCGCACCGCCTTTACGTTAGACTTGCGCAATTTTGCCGCGTAATCACCCTATTCTCGTAGCTTTTGCGCAGGAAATTGCACATGCGTAACGTTTTTTCAGAGGCGTAAGGAGGAGTAATACAAATTGGGAAGGACGTGGGTGTGTTACATTGAAATGAGCCGTGACCCCATGCAAATGAAGGGCCGGCCGGCTCGCGCATGCACGCTTGAAGCATACCATGTCAGCTCCGCTGTGCGCATGCTCACAACTCGGGAGCGGCGCAATCAGTGAAATTGGAAATGGACTAGGGCAACGTTGTGAACTACGCAAACAGCATAAATAGACACACACAAACACACTTGCATTGCAAAAGTACATCCCTTTGTCCCTTCCCATTTAACCAAGTGCTTTTGTCCTGTTGTTCGTTGCGGTGTGTTTTGTAGTTGTCAGATTAGTGTTCTGTGTGATCAAGTGTTTGTTAGTAGATTTTTTAAAGTGGTTTTTGATAAGTGTTTGAGAGACTGTTTGTTTGATTGATATATCTGTGTTTGTTTGTTTTCCTGCTGTATTTTTGTTTTTTTGTGACTGTTTATTGCTGAGTAGTTTTCTCTCTGTGTGTGTTTTTGCTTGATTGGTTGGGCTTGTTTGTGTGAGTGAATTTTGTTGACTGGGAGTGAGTTTTTTTGGAAGGATGACAGAGAGAAAACGAAAGCTGAATTTTACAGTTGTGGAAAAACAAATTCTTGCCCGGGCCATTAGCGAGTATGAGCGTTACCTCCACGGCCCAGAGAGTGCCAACACCACCCCGGCCAGGAGGAGGGAGATTTTGGATAGGATCACTGAGCAGGTCAATTCAGCGGGGCAGGGGGAGACACGGACCCGGTCTGGGATTGACAAAAAAATCAATGACCTCTGGCGTCTGGTCAAACAGAAGCTGGCCAGAATGCATGCCCATGCCAGGGGCACAGGAGGGGGCCCACCATGCCGTATTAGGCTGACAGCGGAGGAGCGTGCGGTGGCCCTGACCTTTCATCGGCATGAAGTTGAGGGCCTGCCCGGCTTTGACTCAAGTCCGGAGCCCGTGGTGCCAGGTACGTTTTTTTTTTTTAATATCAGGTGTGTAGCATGTGTGGGGGAGGGGGTGAAAGGGAATATGTGGCAAGTGTGTGGATCCTCCAACCTGTGAATGTTTTGTGTCATCCACAGATGTGCAGGAGGGTGCAGGGCCATCTGGCCTGACCACACCAACCCCAGGACAGCAGCCTAATGAGGCCCCCCCAACAAGGCCGGAGTCCGCGGAGGAGGTTCAAGAGGAGCAGGAGAATCATGAGGAGGAGGAGAATCATGAGGAGGAGGAGTCCATGTCAGGCACTGGACGTTTGGTTTTTGAGGACTCTTCCCCTCTGGCTGGCAGCAGGCAGGCCTCCCTAAGGGGGAGCCCCCCCCCTCCTCCCCCAACATGGCTCCCCTCACAAGGGCCTCCCCTTCTCCCCGGCCACAAGCATCAGCTGGAGGCAGGATGTCATCCCAGACCACCAGGGGGGTGGCCGATCTCCTGCCCGCCACTCTGAGAAGGGACCAGTTCCTCCAGACCCGCCATCTGGGACAGGTCAGCCAGACATTGGTGTGGATGGAGGAGAGCCTGTCCTCCATCAAGGATACGCTGGGGAACCTGGACTCCCACTCCCGGGCTTTCACAACCTGCGTAAACGAACTGCAGACGACATCAGCAGGCGTTGGGCAGGATGTGAGGGCCCTTACCCTGGCTATCCAGGCCAACACGGCAACACTTGGTGCTGCCCTGGACAGAATAGCCGTGGCCTTGGAGGGCAGGCCGCCAGGTGGGCAGAGATCAGGGGCTGCTCCTCCTTCCCCGGTTTTACCCCTCCCCCATGAGTCTCCCCTGAGAAGCCGGGGCCGTGGCCGGGGGCGCCCCAGGCGTGGCTCACGCAAAGGGCATTAATTTGTTTTTACCCTTTTTTTTTTTTTTTTTGCTGGAAATGTTTTGCTTTTGCAGGTATTTTTTTTTTTTTGGGTTGTGAATGCTGTGTGAATGTGGGGGTGACATTCCTGCCGGAAAAGGGGTGTCACCCTCAATTTTGGTGGAGAAGGGTTCCCCAGGACCAGGGAGAAGTGATCCCCAGGTCCGTGTGAATGGTGTATGAATGTACAGTGACATAATTGGAGCCTTGGCGTGGCGTTGCTGCTCACAAGTCCTGCATGGTGGACTGGTGCCAATCCAATTTGATGTGGATGTGGGGTGTGTGTGCTAGGGACCACAGTGTTGTGCATGCATGCATTCTCATTGTGCCATGATTAATGTGTGTGTTTAACGTGCAAAGATGCCCAATGTGAGCTGTCTCCTGGCTGCTCTTCCCTCAGAAGACGGGGTAGCCTCGGTTAGGGGGGGATTGTCTGGTTCAGGGGTCAGGTCATCACGTAGGTCAATCTGCAGGCCCTTTCTTTCTGCGAAGTTGTGCAGCATGCAACATGCACCGATGATCTGGCACACGAAGTTTGGGGAATACAAGAGGGTACCCCCAGACTTATCCAGGCATCGGAAACGTGACTTTAGTAGGCCAAAGGTGCGCTCCACCACTGCTCGTGTTTGGGCATGTGCTTGATTGTATCTTTGCTCTCCTGGGGTTTGGGGGTTCCGGATAGGAGTCATGAGATGGGGTCCCAGTGGATATGCAGAGTCACCTGGAAGGGAAAAGACAGGAGGATGTTAGTCATGCATGTGGCCCTTGTGATGTGCATCATGGGAGGGGATAGTCATGCCTGCCACCCATGTCACTCACCAACCAGCCAGGTGTCCCCATACACGTTCTGATCGAATTCCATTCGGATGTGGCATTGATTGTATATGTAGCTGTCATGGCTGGACCCTGGGTGTTTGGCACGGACGTGCCATATGAGGCCTTGGGCATCGACTATCACCTGTACATTGATGGAATGCCAATGCATCCGATTGCGGTACATGTGCTCTGTCTCCTGGGGGGGCTGGAGTGCCACATGTGTGCAATCAATGGCCCCCACAGTGCGTGGGAATCTGGCAATTCTGTAGAAATCTGTCATTGCCTTCAGCCGCAGGTCCTCAGTGGTGGGTTTGATGATTTGGTTGGCCATGCGTCTGAGAATTGCAGGGACAACCTGGTGCACACATCTGCTCATGGAGGATTGTCCCAGCCACCACTCCACTTGTACGCTGAAAAGAGCCACTGGCAAGGACATGGAGTGTTGCCAGTACCTTGACCAGTGGCTGCACTGCATGTGAGCGGTGTGTTGGGCTGGTGATGTCCTCCTGCAGGGTTGTGGTTAATTCCAGGATGGCATGAGCGGTGAATCTGAAGATGCGAAACACCTCAGAATCACTCATGCCAAAGAGGTCTATGCGGGTGCGGTATATCCTCTCCCGTGCCATCCTCCGTGCCCTCATCCTTCTTTGTTCATCTAAAGTCAGTAGTATAGCTATGTGCGACGATGCCCCTGGCATGTTGGCATACAGATTGTTGTGCAACACGTGTGACTGCTGAGCTCCTCACTAACAGTGTTGCTTTTTCTAACAAGTAGACTTTTTTTCTCTTTTTAGACCAGCTTTTATATGCTCTAATTTTAGACAGGACATTTTGCTGTTGCGCACACTGCGTAGCCTGCGCTGCCCCAACGTTCTTTTGTGGATCCCCGTAAGTCCCTCATTAGCATATTTGACTAGCAAATCAATGGTCTGTCTAGCGCACTTTTGCGCGGACGGATGCGCCAGTCTAACGAAATTACGCGGAACAAAAATAAGTAGATTTTTTGCGTATCTCGTTCTGGGGATGCCGTGCATCGAAACGCACGCGCACATTTCGACTTACGCACGCACATCTCCTGTTGCGCAGGCGTAATCGCTCTGTGAATCTGGGCCATTGTATTTAGTGGGCGACAGAATAATGTTTACAATGGCCGATTACTGTGCCCACGAACCTGAAAGTTGCCATTTTAAACTGTACAACAGTAAAGAAGAAGACATGGAGCAACGTGCAAGTAATAATAATAATAGGAACACAGGACGAATACTTACTTTTTAGAAGAAGTTTCCTGATCCTTCTGTACTGATCGTGCTCTCTCAATTTCAGGTCTAACCCGCATTTCCTCAATTGCTCTTTTGATCATTGTACCCCAAACTTCCTGTGCAGACTTCTCACAACTTTAGACATGATCTTGGCCTTTCTTACATTTGGGTTGGGGTACAGTCCATACTTCACATCATAGTCGGTCCTCTTCAAGATGTCCACCATCTCTACAAAAGAAAATATTTGAGGCCTTATATCTCCTCCTGGATCGGAACGTTTCTGGCTCAGGACTTTCCTCCTCGTTAGTGCTATTATCACGCACCTTCTGTGTCTCCGCCATGTGCTCTCCCACTGCGCCGAAAGAGAAAGGGCGGGGAAAATACTAGAAAAAACGTCAGGGGCGGGTGACGTGTGCAGAGTTTCATGCATGCACAGTGTATATAAAGCTAACACGCGTGTGTCGTACCTACGATCTGTGAGCAGAGAAAGGAGTAACGGAAGCGCCGATCGTGATAAAAAAGGTAAAATTTTAACTTGGGGCATCAGTGGCCTATACTGCTTCTAGATTGAGGCCTATATTGGGAAAAGATTAGGAGAGTTTAGCCTAACATTAGTGTTTTTTTCTTGTGTTTTGTCTTGCAGAGAAAATTAATAAATTCAAAGACCCAAATTTCATGAGCCAGTTTATAGACAGGGAGCTGCCCTGTTTGTGGCAAGTTAAACACAAATTATATAAAAACAAACCAGCTAGGAAGGCAGCGATAGAGAAATTGCTGGAATTTGTGAAGACGCAGGTCCCCATGGCAGACATCTCCTTTTTGCAATTGGTAGCTTAAGGAGCACATATAAGAAGGAGCGGAATAAGGTCATGTCCCCAGTCTGTGGTAATATGAGAGAATGCGTTTTCTGGAAGACCAGACTAAAACCAGGACATCACTTTTCAACTCTTCCTTCTACCCTTCCTTCCACCGCAGCTGAGGCTTGCGATGACCAACCTGGGCCTTCCAACCAGGAAGAAGTGGAGAAGCCCAGCTTGAGCATGGTATAGTATTTTCCTACATATTTATTGTCCTAAAATTAATTATATTAACTATGATTTACCAAAAAGTGTTTTACTTATCAATAGACAGTAGTGGCCAAAAATGGTTGGGACAAGAATGAAAATTCCTGTTGTCAGAATCATAGTTTTTTTTATTTATTAACATTCAATTTGCAACAATCATGAGCTAAAAATTGTGTGTGATTGATGAACCAAAAACTAAAACTATGTCCCTTTTTTATACACAGGAAAGCCTCAGCCAGGAGGAGGCTCTGGAATATGGCAGCCAGGAGGAGGCTCTGGAATGTGGCAGCCAGGAGGTGCTAATAAGAGGTCGAGGGGTGAACTCACCAGGAAAAGCCACATTTGTGAGCTTAACCATCCTCCTCCTCCTCTTCCTGCCACAACTCCACCACCAGAGCCACAGCCTGAAAGCAAGTGTGGAAGGAAGACAAAAAAGTGATGGCCTGGGTTCAGTATGGTGTGACAGAAGATGCAGACTGTTGTAGTACCACAGCCTGGGGACATATGTGTCATCTGCTGCTGTTCCTGATCTCTCAGAGTCCTGGACCATATTGTGCTCCCTATTTTATGGACTCCTCTGGCTACAATTTTGGTTTGCAAATAGTTGATGTCTGCCCTGGGGTCCAAAGGCTTCGCAAATCTCATTAATTTCTCCAGCATTGCCTTTCTCTTAATTTTGTTATGACCCATAATAAATAGATATTTTTTTCTGAAAATGCTTGCCTATGTGTTTTTCTTCAAAAGGGACAGTTTGTGAGTAGGCAGGTACATTTCAAAAATACAATATCAAATTAACAAGGGACACCAACCAACCTCATTGAGGTTAAAAAATACAAGATAATAATGTTGTTGTGGTAACTTGACACACACACACACACAAAAAATCTAATTATAGAGATCACTAGAAACTAGTTTTCAAATCATAAAAAAACAGGAGATCTTGATTACAATAAAAAAGGAAAAAAGATGACTATAAAATTAAATTCTAAACATTATTATGGAGATCTGGCTTTTAAAAAGAAAAATATTATTCAGGAGATCACAAGAAATAATAAAGAAATACGTTTTTCAGAACTCTGTGTGAATATCAGCAGCAAAACCACTACATTATAAAGAAGAAAAGAATGTGCTGCAAAGATCCAAAAATTTGCAGCGTGACGAATGTGCTATCTCCATTACGAATGCTAGTCTTACCAGACCGAGAGCTTCCTTCTCGTACTTGATTCCGAGCATGCGTGTTTTTTTGCGCGTCGGAATTGCATACAGTTGATCAAAATTTCAGACAAGAACTTTTCCGGTCGGAAAATTTGAGAACCAGCGCTCAAATTTTTGCTGTCGGAAATTCCAACAGAAAAAGTCAGAGGGGGCCTACACACGGTCGGAATTTCCGACCAAAAGCTCACATTGAACTTTTCTTGTTGAAAATTCTGATCGTGTGTACGCGGCATTAGACGGTTGTCATGGGAGCAGGTGTCCCCATTGGAAGATAATCCCTCCATTCATGTGACCCTTTACCAGTGCATAATGGAGTTGGGTAATTAATTACACCATAGGTAAAATAACCAGAAGGTATAACTATGTTTCTAATGTTCAGGTGCATGCTACTCTACATATAGGCAATCCATTAGTGCCTAATACATTTGGAAGGTACACACCTATTTTTCTCTACTGCTTTATTGAAATTATTGATCGACACTTCCTCCATTCATAAAATGTCTAGTATTGTTTTCACAAGGAATAGAGGAGGGAGCTGTGACATTCAGTTGAACCTATCAAACACAAAAGGAACACTGCTCTGAACTGTGAAGCCCAAGTGTGAAGTAATTTGGTAATGGTACACCCATTCCAGGTGCTCTGGCTCAGGATGTCCTTCCTACATCCATAAAAGATAGCTCAAACATAAGAACCGAAGAGCTGGCACTTCTGGAAATTCCTTTATTTCAGCATGACCATGTTAAAATGACGGCTAACGCATTTCGGCACACGCCTTGCTCACTTGTCCTCATTCAGTTGATTCTCCTTCATTCCACGCCTTCATTTTGTGAAAAGAATTCAAGGCTTATTCTAAAAGGAGCCTGTGACCCACTGTGATAAAGGTCGCAGTGCCGGCTGATCAACACCAACAGCAGACTCTGGTGCTGATCAGAAAGATTTGCCTAAACGCTACATCATATCTAACATTTGTACTGTGCAAATAGCAATAAAAACATAGTTTTTGACTATACTTCAGCTTTATTACCAGTTTAGTGCTTTTGAGAAGTTCCAACTAAAAACATTTTTTTTTTTATTGAATTAGGCCATACAACTTGTTTTACAAAAGGAGTGAGGGTCTGTGAGGGTCTACTTGAATGATCCCTTCTATGTACTCAATGCTACTCATATGCAATAAAATAATATTAGTCTTGGATACTAAGACTTATCTTGTAGCAGTGATAACTGGTAGTCAACTCCCATAAGATGCACAATTTGGCAGGATAGCATCTCTTGTGAAGCATAAAACTCATGCAGAGCATTTCCTGCTACAGCTGTTTTCCAGCAAATATCATATACCAAGAATAAAATATTGTGTGTATTAATTAATCAACACAGTTTTAAAATATCATTTTGGAATTTGAGCTGTGCACATTATTTTTTACAAATAAAGAAATTGAGACTAAACAAAAGGAAGTTATTAAAAAAAAAAAAAAAACTTTTGGAGAAATCCATTGCTCACAGCAGTGCCAACATAAAGAGCCATGTGTTTTTCTGGCATGGGCAGTTAATTAGCATGCTTTCACAATTCAAACACTTAGGGCCAGATTCACACACAATTACATTGGCGCAGAGAATCAGAGATACACTACGCTGGCGTATTTTACCTGGCTCTACGACGAATCCAAGTAGATTTTGGCCCGTAACGTATGGCGGCGTAGTGTATTTCTCGCAGCGGAATCAAAATACGCGATTAGGGGGCGTGAAGCATTTAGAAAGTTCAGAAATTTCCCACTGTGCATTGCACGAAATAATGCCGATACGTCATTCGTTGTTTGAGTAGCGTGGTTTACCTACATTCCTATTCCCAGGCGACTTACGTAAAAAATAAAAAAAGACGTTGACATTCGACGCGGGTACTTAACATGGGCTGTCTAAAACTAGACCAGATAAAAGGTGGAATAACTTTACGTGACAAAAAGATGACTACAGATGCCGTAAGAGATTGCGAACGACGCTCGTAACTTCGTGGATCGTGGGAAAAAGCTCATTTGCATACCCCGACGTGGAAAACGACGGGAACTCCACCCAGCGGCCGCAAAATTATTGCAGCGTAGATCCGAAGGCATACGAACATGTAAGCCAGTCGGATTGAAGCCCGCAGCCGTCGTTTCATGGTTTGAGGATTCAGACTAATGAAACGACGCGCGTAATTTGAAAGTACTCCGGTCTAACGCGAGATAGACCGGAGTAAGGGCTCTGTGAATCTGGCCCTTAGTCCTTAACTCATATACTTTCCTGTTACAATATAAAATGTAACCCCCTCCCCCTCATTCTTATCATAAATACTCCTGAATATTTATAATTAATGTAATGTCTGCTCTCAGCTCTAACATTTGTTTTTAAATATCAATGTCAAATGTCAATATATATATCTGTAATTTAACAAACTTTGTTGCAGACTCCTTTTCTGTTCTGAAGAAAAAGCTGTTAATTTCCACACTCCCTTTGCACACTGATTCTGAATGGTAGGGTCTGGTTCCTTATAAATTCCTGTCCTGATCTAATGAGAAAACTTGCAGCAACAGGATCTGCATCCCTATAGAACTATTTAATCCTTAGGGAGTATCTCACCAAAACTACAATTCCTATTGCAGAGGATGCCTAATCAGCGAGCCGATCGTACAAGCAGGAAAAATAATTCTGGGTGGTGTTTTGTACACCAACAGCATACTGAATGCCTCCAGGTGCCATATTGTATTGAATGTTACAGAAAATACAGCAGCTGCATATTCAAATAGAAAGGTCATTTTTTAAAAACATTCAATTAGAATACAGCTTGTGTAGCAATTGTTTTTTTTTTTGCAAATTGTTTTATGAAAGTAAAGTTACCTTCAGCATTTCTTTATTGATGTGAATGTACAGTATGTAGAGCACAACATAAATTACCAGCACTATATAAATACCTGTAATATATATAAAAAAAATACCTGGTGACTCTACCATAAAGGTTCTTGATCAGTCTGAAGTTAATAAGGAAAAGTGGAAACTTTTAAATACAAAAATGGTGTGAATAAGGTTAAGCAGGGCTGAAAAACGAATGAAAACGGATGAAAAACGGATGACAACTGATGAAAAATGGACGAAAAACGGATGAAAAACAGATGAAAAAACGGATCAACTGATGATAAAAAACGGATCTAAAAAACGGTCCGCACGTGTGAAAAGACCCTTAGTAATCACCAGAGCCATTTCATCTGAGGGAAATCCTAAAAACATGACCTGTTGGTGTGTCTTGAGGACTGGAGTTGAAAAACACTGTACTAGAGTGCTATTCCAGGCCAGGAAGACTATTCTCCTGAATTGGAAATTGGAGGCGCCCCCCACGATTAAATCTTGGTTGACACACATGGGCAGGATGCTTATCATGGAGAAGTACATTTACCAACACAGGGGAAATGTGGGTAAATTTGATAGGCTGTGGGATGCATGGCTTGCCACACTTGGCCTTGTTATGTGCTTGACGGAGAGATTCATTGTTAGTGTATTTTACATGTTATGTACAATATGTCATATTGTCATTCCCTGTATGTTTTGTGAGCAATAAAAACTTCTTTGGTTTAAAAAATAAAAATAAAAAGTGGAGTTCCACCCAAACATGGACATTCCGCTTATCTGCCTCCTCCCCCCGTCTGTGCCACATTTGGCACCTTTCGGGTGGAGGGGGAGCCATTACCTGTTTTTGGCAGGTATCCATCCCCAATTCTGAGAGATCCCATCACAGTAAGATCACTTGGAGTTTCGGCCTCCCTCCTCCTTCCCCCAACACGGGCCATTCAGAAAGTGCAGCGTGCTTTGCGCATGCACAGTAGGAGACTGGCTCCACGAAGGAAAGAAAAAACAAAAACAAATTGATTCATATTTCTGCCTTTTATGTTTTGAACCTATGTACTACAGCTGTACAGGCTCACTGAAGGCTCTAATCAATGCACAAGTCATGTTTCTTGAAGCTAGGTCATAATACGGTAATTTTTTCATTCTTTTTTTTGCAAATTGTGTAATAGCTAGTATCTCTAGAAACCATAGAAACAAAGCAATAGACCTGATTTTTTTCAAATCTAAAGTCAAAGAGCAGTGAAAAATTGTAATGCCACGTACACACAACACTTTTTTGGGTTCTAAAAAATTAGTTTTTTTTTATGTCATTAAAAACTATTGTGTGTGTGCTTCAAAGCATTTTTCACAATCTAAAAAATGGGAAAAAATTTTTTCGAACATGCTCTATTTTTTCACAACGTTTTTCAGGTTGTAAATAATGGTCGTGTGTGGGCTTTATCGACGTGAAAAAAACATGCATGCTCATAAGCAAGTTATGAGACAGGAGCGTTCGTTCTGGTAAAATTAGCGTTCGTAATGGAGTAAGCACATTCATCACGCTGTAACAGACTGAAAAGCGTGAATCATCTTTAATTAACACAAAATCAGCTAAAGCAGCCCAAACAGTGGCACCATCCGCATGGAACTATAGTGCCGTCGTACGTGTTGTACGTCACCGCGCTTTGCTAGAGCATTTTTTTTTCATGATCATGTGTAGACAAGGCCGTTTTAATGATCGGGTTGAAAAATCATAATTTTTCTAGACCCTTAAAAATGTCATTTTTTACAACCCGAAAAATGGTCGTGTGTACGCGGGCATAAGAGAATTAGTGCCTTGGGTGCAAGTAAGGTTAAATGGATGTAAACCTGATTCATGAAATTTGAGCTGGAGTGCAGTGTTTTCTTATCTCTCGTCAAAGCTATGTCCCGTAGCTTTCTCCTTTTCCATTTTTCTGTTATCAGCATGAGAACTTCTGACAAGTTCTCTGATGCAGGAGATAAAAGCAGCCTGAGTTTTGTGTTTGGGAGGATGCTATAAATACATTGTATAGTATGGTTAATCCGCGGTATCCCCAAAAAGTGCAATCGTGCAGCAAAGTGAAACAAAAAGTGCCACTGTGTAATACGTGTCCCCACTGGGACAATATTCAAAGTGAAAACTAAGTAAAAATAGTAAACTAAGATGAATATAATAAGGTGAAAAATAATGCGCAACCTAAAAAAAACAACTTTAAAAAGCGAATATGGATGTGTGTGTATATAGAGCTGGTAAAAGCAAAAACTGACTAGTGAAAAAACACAAATTAATATACAAATATGTAGGAGGAGTTACCACCCACTATCAGCAATATGACCTTGGATGGATCTTTCTCCCAGAATACACACTATCTCCTCAAGGGATTTGTGATAGGTAAAGCCGCTCAGGAGGCAAATTTAGGCCTTATGCTGTTGCTGGGAAGAAGCTGCATACAATGCTTGAAAGCAGAAAGTAAGGGTCTGGAGTAGGACCAGAGGGAGGCTGGAGATATCCTGCTGCTGCAAAAGAGGAGGTGCAAGGGCCACATGAAATGGCCTGGAGGGCCAGATTCTGCCCGCAGGCCTTGTGTTTGACACCCTGTGCAGGAGCAACACAACAGTGACCAGTGGATGGCAGAGTGCTAAATGATTCAACCAACAGAACTGAAAGTCTCTACCTATGAGAAGAGGGGGTGTGTGCCTTTCCTCCAGTCAGCTGTCTTGGCTGTATTCCCAGGCTTCACTGCAGTGCTAACCAGGAAGCGAACATCTATATATGTAAAACTCATGTAGGGAGATTTGTTTCATCTCTGTGTATCATCTGAGGCTGTGGATTTCACTGGGTATATGTGAGGGTTTACCTCCACTTTAAGCAATTGTGAAACATAGGTCCGCCATTAACAATATCAATATAGATGTAATCTATACAATTGTATATCTACACTGTATTCTAAAGCTGAATAAGCCTGCCCCATTTATAACTACCAAGGATAGCAATAAAAATGATATGTGTACTGTATACATATAATGTATATGTATTACATGTATAATATATATATATATATATATACATACACACATAAATTTGAAAAGTGCACAAGTGTGCAGATAGGATAGTGCTTACAGTGGAAATGTAATGGGATTTACAAAGTGCAAAACACCATGAAAAAAAACAAAGACATAGTTCAAATTTACAAAATGTAAAAAGGATCATGGTAAAACTATTCTAACCCTACCAAGGAAAATCTAATACCTCTTCAAGGTGTATCTGGATGGTATATTTTCCCTCTTATAGCACCCAAATAAGCATATAGGCATGGCGTGTCATGGCTGTGAGGATTTCTGCCTCCATACTTACACATTAACAGGGTTTGAGATGATACCAGGGTTAATATCACATATTTTCTATGAGCAACATTTAACTATGAGACAATATTACCAACCTGAGTAGTGCAAAACATTGCATTACCATTGTTTATTATTATTTTCAAGAGTAGTAGAATGTGTTTCGGGGTGTAATTTGTGCTATAACAATTTTGTGGGGGAAAAAGGAAAACATTTTTTTGATTTTACAAAGAATTGTGGAAAAAAAATGTCTACTTTCAAAAAATTGGTAATTTGGGGGGGGGGGGTTACTTTTCTGGCTTGTTAGAGTCTCAAGTTAGAGTCTCAAGAAATGAGCTAGGATGTCAGTCATTAGGTATGATCAATTTTCAGAGATTGGCACCATAACTTGTAGACTCTATAACTTTCACAAAGACCACATAATATACACTGATTTGGACAAAATTTATGAAGAAAAATTACTAATTTGCTAATTTTTATAGCAGAAACGAAGAAAAATTTATGTTTTACAGAATTTTCTGTCTTTTTTCTTTTATAGCGCAAAAAATAAAATAAACAGCGGTGAATAAATACCATCAAAAGAAAGCTCTATTTGTGGGAAAATAATGATGGACAAAAATGTCATATAGGCACAGTGTTGCATGACTGAGTAATTGTCATTCAAAATGTGAGAACACTGAAAGCTGAAAATTGGTCTGGTTAGGAAGGGGGTTTAAGTGCTTAAAACAACAAAATTGAAAAGTCTAAACATGTAGGCCCAGATTCACAGAGCGATTACGCCTGCGCAACTGGTGTTGCGCGTGCGTAAGTCTAAATGTGCGCGTGCGTTTAGATGCGCGCGATTCAGAAAACGAATTACGCCAGAAATCTACTTTTTTTTGTCCGGCGTAATTTCGTTAGACAGACGCATCCGTCCGCGCAAAAATGCGCTAGACACACCATTGATTTGCTAGTCAAATATGCTAATGAGGGAGTTGCGGGGATCCACAAAAAAACGCAGTTGCTGCGCAGGCTACGCGATGTGCGCAACAGCAAAATGTCCTGTCTAAAGTTAGAGCACCTAAAAGCTGGTCTAAATTTTGAAAAAACGTCTACATCTCACATAAAGCAACACCGTTACTGAGGAGCAGACCACACACACGTGTTGCACTACAATTTGACTGCCAACATGCCAGGGGCATCGTCGCTCATAGCTGCACTAGTGAATTTAGATGACCAAAGAAGGAGGAGGGCACGGAGGATGGCACGGGAGAGGGTAGACCGCACACGCATAGACCTCTTTGGCATGAGTGATTCTGAGGTGTATCGCATCTTCAGATTCACCCCTCATGCCATCCTGGAATTAACCACAACCCTGCAGGAGGACATCACCAGCCCAACACACCGCTCACAAGCAGTGCAGCCACTGGTGAAGGTCCTGGCAACACTCCATGTCCTTGCCAGTGGCTCTTTTCAGCGTACAAGTGGAGTGGTGGCTGGGATGTCACAATCCTCCATGAGCAGATGTGTGCACCAGGTTGTCCCTGCAATCCTCACACGCTTGGCCAACCAAATCATCAAACCCACCACTGAGGACCTGCGGCTGAAGGCAATGACAGATTTCTACAGAATTGCCAGATTCCCACGCACCATCGGGGCCATTGATTGCACACATGTGGCACTCCAGCCCCCCCATGAGACAGAGCACATGTACCGCAATCGGAAGAATTGGCACTCCATCAACGTACAGGTGATAGTTGATGCCCAAGACCTCATATGGCACGTCCGTGCCAAACACCCAGGATCCACCCATGACAGCTACATATACAATCAATGCCACATCCGAATGGAATTCGATCAGAACGTGTATGGGAACACCTGGCTGGTTGGTGAGTGACATGGGAGTCACCTCACAAGTGGCACATGCATGACTAACATTCTCCTGTCTTTTCCCTTCCAGGTGACTCTGCATATGCACTGGGACCCCATCTCATGACTCCTATCCGGAACCCCCAAACCCCAGGGGAGGAAAGATACAATCAAGCTCACATCAAAACCCGAGCAGTGGTGGAGCGCACCTTTGGCCTCCTGAAGTCACGTTTCCGATGCCTGGATAAGTCTAGGGGTACACTGTTGTATTCCCCAAACTTTGTGTGCCATATCATCGTTGCATGTTGCATGCTGCACAATCTCGCAGTGAGGAAGGGCCTGCAGGTTGAGCTACGTGATGACCTGACCCCCCAACCAGACAATCAACCCCTAACCGAGGATACCCCGTCTTCTGAGGGAAGAGCAGTCAGGAGGCAGCTCATATTGGGCATCTTTGCACGTTAAACACACACATTAATCATGGCACAATGAGAATGCATGCATGCACACCACTATGGTCCCTAGCACACACACCCCACATCCTCATCAAATTGGATTGGCACCAGTCCACCATGCAGGACTGGTGAGCAGTAACGCCACGTCAAGGCTCCAATTATGTCACTGTACATTCATACACCATTCACACGGACCTGGGAATCACTTCTCCCTGGTCCTGGGGAACCCTTCTCCACCAAAATTGAGGATGACACCCCTTTTCCAGCAGGAATGTCACCCCCACATTCAAACAGCATGCACAACCCAAAATTTAAAAAAATGTCAGCAAAAAAAAAAAAAATGCAAAAAATGTCAGCCAAAAAAAAAAGAAGGGGGAAAAAAGAAATTAGTGCCCTCTGCGTGAGCCACGCCTGGGGCACCCCCGGCCACGGCCCCGGCCCCTCAGGGGAGACTCATGGGGGAGGGGCAAACCCGGGGAAGGAGGAGCAGCCCCTGATATCTGCCCACCTGGCGGCCTGCCCTCCAAGGCCACGGCAATTCTTTCCAGGGAAGCACCAAGTGTTGCCGTGTTGGCCTGGATAGCCTGGGTAAGGGCCCTCACATCCTGCCCAACGCCTGCTGCTGTAGTCTGCAGTTCATTTAGGCAGGTTGTGAAAGCCCGGGAGTGGGAGTCCAGGTTACCCAGCGTATCCTTCATGGAGGACAGGCTCTCCTCCACCCGCCCAAAAGTCTGGCAGAGCTGTCCCAGATGGCGGGTCTGGAGGGCCTGGTCCCTTCGCAGACTGGCGGGCAGGAGATTTGGCGCCCCCCTGGTGCTCTGGGATGACATCCTGCCTCCAGGTGATGGTTGTGGGCGGTGAAAGGTCAGGGCCACCACATGCTCCGTCGCTGTAAGCCTAATACGGCATGGTGGGCCCCCTCCTGTGCCCCTGGCATGGGCATGCATTGCGGCCAGTTTTTTTTTCACCAGACGCCGGAGATCATTTATTTTTTTGTCGATCCCAGACCGGGTCCGTGTCTCCCCCTCCCCCGATGAATTCACCTGCTCCGTGATCCGATCCAATATCTCCCTCCTCCTGGCCGGGGTGGTGGTGGCACTCTGCGGGCCGTGGAGAAAACGCCCATACTCGCTAATGGCCCGGGCAAGAATTCTTTTTTCCCCCACAGTAAAATTAAGCTTTCTTTTTCTCTCAGTCATACTTCCAAACAAACTCACTACCAGTCACCAAAAATCAGTCACAAATACAAGCACAACCAATCAGGCAAGAACACACACAAAGAGAAAACGAACACCCAAAAATCACACTAGCAAGAAACAGTCACAAAAAAATAAAAAATAAAAAATAAAGCAAGAAAACAAACGCTCAGAAATATATCAATCAAACAAACAGTCTCTCAAACACTTATCAAAAAACACTTTCACAAATATACCAACAAGCACTTGATCACACAGAACACTAATCTGACAACTACAAGACACACTGCAACGAACAACAGGAACAAAAGCACTTGGTTAAATGGGAAGGGACACAAAGGGATGTACTTTTGCAATGCAAGTGCGTTTGTCTCTGTCTATTTATGCTGTCTGCGTAGTTCACAACGTTGCCCTAGTCCATTTCCAATTTCACTGATTGCGCCGCTCCCGAGTTGTGAGCATGCGCACAGCGGAGCTGACATGGTCTCCTTCACGCGCGCATGCGCGAGCCGGCCGGCCCTTCATTTGCATGGGGTCACGGTTCATTTCAATGTAACACGCCCACGTCCCTCCCAATTTGTATTACTCCTCCTTACGCCTCTGGAAAAAACCTTACGCTTGCGCAATTTCCTGCGCAAAAGCTACGTGAATCGGGGGATTACGCGGCTAGATGGCGCAAGTCTAACGTAATGGCGGTGCGCTACGCCGGACCGATAATGCGCCGATGTACGTGAATCTGGGCCGTAAAGTCTAATGAGTCTGACAAAAATAAGTCGACAGTAATTATAAAGCTGGTGCAAATAGTTGCCTCAATTTTTTGATTAGACCCAGCACAATATTTTTTACTGTGCATTAACTTGTCTGGAACCATTGTTTTAAGTGATATTAATTTATTTTTTCTTGTAAATTATTTGATTTTTTAAAGTTGGTAAAAAGTATTTTCCAAATGTATTTGATATACTGGGTTTGAAGGTTTTTATATAATTATATTACAATAATATGTTTTTTTTTTTGTTTGTTTTTTAAGGAATAGTCTCATGAAACAGGCTTTCAAAACAAATGAACATTTATTATTTATAAAGTGTTACAAATGTAATATTTTTAAAGTAGCACAAATGTAAATGTAAACATATATATTTTTAAAAAGCCTCTTTCTTAGCTAACAATTCTTTTTTTCTTTTTTTTTTAGCTAACAATTCAAACTAAAACACACACAGTATATCTGTAAAGAACATAGAACACTGAATGTATTAACATTCTGAGCCATGGCTGAGGCATGGCTGGGCATGGATGAGGCATGGCTGGGCATAAATGAGCATGGATGAGCAGGGATGAGCACAGATGAGCATGGATGAGCACGGATGAGCATGGCTGGGCACTGATGAGCATGGCTGGGCACTGATAAGCACAGCTGGGCATGACTGAGCACGGCTGAGCTGGGATGAGCATAGCTAAGTACGGATGAGCTTGGCTGAGCGTGGCTGAGCACAACTGGGCATGGCTGAGCACAGATGAACACGGCTGGGCATGAATGAACACGGCTAGGCATGGATGAGCATTGCTGGGCATGGCTGGGCATGGATGAGCATGGCTGGACATGGATAAAGCATGAATGAGGATGGATGGATGAGCCATGGATGGGCAGAGATCAGCTCTG
The DNA here is from genome assembly GCA_029574335.1 of Rana kukunoris. Classification (NCBI taxonomy): domain Eukaryota; kingdom Metazoa; phylum Chordata; class Amphibia; order Anura; family Ranidae; genus Rana; species Rana kukunoris. The sequence continues at coordinate 76,050,224 of CM056056.1, forward strand.
TGGGCACTTCACATCACATGGTAAAGGGCCACTGTCATTGGCTCTTTACCTCGATCCATGAAGCGCCTGGTCTGGAAGACATTCCTGGGCAGTGCGATTCTGGGAGGACATCATATGACGGCTTCCCAGAGCTATCTGATCTGACTGTCGCCATCATTCACTTATGGCCCGGTCGGCAATTGGTTAATGCATGAGAACCATAATTTGTTCAATGTTAATTCTACACCACAGGTGTCAAACAGATTATGCCAATATGACCTGGGGCCTCTCTAATCCCCATCGCTAATGGTAAACCAAATGATACAATATAGTGGTGCATAGTCCAATGAATTTCATGTATATACACACACAGATGTTACACAGTAATGCCCAATGTATCTGAGGCCTCACTGTTCCCTATTGTTCCCTAATTTTAAAAATAAATAAATAGTAAAGACAACCATCCGATAAGAAATTGATATACAGTAAAACCAATGAAACCTATTGCCAAAGGTAGTATACATAGAATTATTAGAATGGGCATATTAATAGAGCACGGCATCTGTAGATTAAATTTCAGTCAAATGAAAAAATAAATAATTTCGAATATGGAAATACACATACCCTCCCTAAAAGCTTTGTCTAGATTACTCAATACTATACATTATTTTTGTAAATGTAAAAGGTGTGTTTTAAGAACTAATGAATCTTAAATAAGGTACTTAAATTATCAATGTACCTTAATTAACATTTATTTATTTGTTGAAAATGATAAAAAAATTATGTTAAAATTACAAGCCAACAGAATAATTCTCATCAGTGGAGCCTGGTTGAAAAAAGACAATTGTGTTCAACCTATAAAAAAGGGAAAATTAAACTTACTGCTACTTGAAGACAAATGAAACAAACAAAAATTAAGAAATATTAACAATTAAAATGTTTTTTTTTTTTTTTTTTGGTGCAGGTAGGACTGTTTACAATATCTTTAACTGACACCAGTTGAACTTTTTTTTTATACTAGCTAAATACATTAGAACAAAAGGTGTTAAAGTCTTATGTTTTCTTTAGAAATCTTCAAGCATCATCCTTTGATGTACAGTATTTGATAATTTTGTCCCTTCTGTATTTGAACAAGGTGTCAGTTGGAATTCTCCTTTAAGAGGCCCCAGGCCTGGATTTACTCCCGTTGCCGCCCCAAGGCTGGGTTCTTCAATGCCGCCTGCGCAGTACAGGGGGGACATTATCCGCCGGGGGACTTTTTCAGCAGGACACTTGGAAGCAGGGAAGGGGGGGGGGGGGGTTCTGCTGCCGAATATGACATTGAGAGGTGGGAGGGTGCTGCTGCCAAAAATTACATTGAGAACCGGGGGGAGGGGGATGATGCTGCCAAAAATTACATTGATCATTGGGGGGTGCTGCTGCCGAAAATGACATTGAGAATCGGGGGGAGGGGGGGATGTTGCTGCCAAAAATTACATTGATCTTTGGGGGGTGCTGCTGCCGAAAATTACACTGAGAACCGTCTCACCTCCTCTTCCCTCTGTTTTCTCTCCTCTCACCCTCCGTGACATGACAGGGGGGGACTCCAGAAATGAAAGTGTCCTCTCCTCTCAGCTGCAGTGCCACCCCTGCACCCACTGCCACCCCGAGGCCTGGCCTTGTTGGCCTTGTCTGGAATCCGGCCCTGAGAGGCCCTATAATACATCAACATGCATAGTCCTATTATAACTAAAATGTTGTTTCTGCTTAGAATTAAGTCAGAAAAATTAGATTGCATTTCACTTAGCAGGAACACAATGTTTTAAGTATACAGAAGATTTGTTTGTAGAAGTCACCGACACAGTTTTACTCCCTAACATAGGCCAAGGTCAAGATAGCAGTTCAAGTTAACGAAGGATGAGATTGCAGAAATTGTATAAGTCAGTTAAAATGAGAAATTATTTTTGCATGAGTAGAGGCATTGTTACTTACAGAGTTGGTATCAGCACATTCAGGTCTCAACTAATTATGTGACATTATTTCTGTGTATTCTGCTACAAACATGCAACTTTTGCTTCCGCATATTTGTAACTACCTCCTCAAAGGTCACAAGTGCCAGGGAACAGCTTTAAAAGTCCAGGAAAGCAGACTGTAAATTCACTTTATGTCAAAACGCTACCAATACTATAAATAAGTGCTTATGTTAAAGTTCATATACAACTTAGTTTCTCACTGCTAGAAAAACTTTAAACTGTAATCGAGTGTGCCAGTCTGTCAATGCAGCCTATTGTTCTGTTACAGCTTTTAAAAAAAAGCATGAGACCTAAGTTTACAAGAACATAGCGGGTGTCAGACTTTTTTGCGCTTGATTCATTTTTCATGCATCTTTGCTTAACTTCAAGGAGAACAATACTGAGAAATATACATGTTGTTTAATTATCATAAAACTCCAGCCAAATGCTTGATTTTTTATTATTTAGAGTGGGGAAGAATTAGAAAATCATTATGGCTTTTATTTTCATTATGCCGCGTACACACGACCATTTTTCATGATGGGACAAATGCAATTTTTTTAATTGGTCATTAAAAACGGTCGTGTGTAGGCTCCAGAGAATATTTCTCTACGAGAAAAATGGGCAATAAAAATTTAGAACCTGCTCTATTTTGTCTCGTCGCCTTTCACGTTGCTGTTTTTCTCGTTGTTAAAAACGGTCGTGTGTAGGCTTTAATGACGGGGGAAAAAACATGCATGCTCAGAAGCAAGTCATGAGAAGGGAAATTTGAATAATCAGCCCAAAGGGTGGCGCCATTCTAATAGAACTTCCCCTTTATAGTGCCATCGCACGTGTTGTACGTCACCATGCTTTGCTCGAGCATTTTTTTATCACAATCGTGTGTATGCAAGGCAGGCTCGAGAGGAATCACGTTGAGAAAAACATGACATGAAAAAATGGTCCTGTGTACGCGGCATTAGGGAGAATTCCCCTTTCTTTCTATATGATAACCAAAACAGGAAGGGAGGGCACATTTCCACATTTGTGACATAAAAATTTAAATCAAAGGCTCAAACCTTCCACAAAATATCCAAAAGAAAAAAAAAGTTTAGCTGGAGTTTCACCCCAACTAGTAAGAGGAAGATGAGGGGCTAGCTACCCTCTAGAAACTAAATTTGATCATGGCTGCATCAGCATTATGGTTGTCCTCAAAGTGCCAATTGTATCTGTTGGAGAGAAAGGAAAAGGTGCAACTACCCCAAGTTATCCAAATAACCTCCTAAGCTTAAGTTGCTCAGCTGCCAGCACAATAATCAATAAAGATAATCCACAACTCCATGTTCTTCAATCTTTACAAATGTATTGATACACCATAAAACAGGTAGGTACAACAGATGTTAATGTGTTTCAGCCATGACGACAGGGCTCAAGTCCTGTGGGAACCCGTGGGAACGGAGTTCCTGCACTTCTTTCACAGCAGGAACTCAGTTCCCTTTGCAGGACAAGAGCAAAGGGGCAGGGGCAGGCGAACCTTAGTAATTCTTTATGTTACTGGCCGCTTCCTGTATATGGAATCATCAGGTAGTGTGCAAGTATTTTGTCACTTCCTCGATGCTGCAATGTCTCCTGGGAGCTTTTGTCATTGTTCCCAGGAAACATTGCGGAGGTCTGCCGCGAGTTATCGCGGGATTTAGAAAGAACATGCGGTTTAGTAATTATGCATATGAGCGTATCATTTTTTATTTTTTTTTGGTGGGGGAGTGGATCTTGGGTGGGAGTTCCCACATTTTTTTCCCCAGGACTTGACCCCTGCATGACGGCCTTGTTCACAACATTTATGTACAAAAAAAAAGCACAGAATATATAATATAAAAACATAGCCCCTTCTTCTATTGGTCACAGAAACGTTCAATCAATTCATTAGCTGCTATCTAGGTGGGACCGCAGAACAGAGGGGATTGGAATTCCTAAAAAGCAAGACAAAAAACAGGTGATATAATAATAATAATAATAATAATAATAAAAAAAATTGTATCTGTTAGACTATATACATTTTTTTTGCAGGACTTTTTTTTTTTTCAGAGAAAATGTGCAGAAACTCCCCAACAAACAACATCAAACGGTGTAGCCAATTTGCACTAACATTGGGAGGTTCTTAGGGGGGCAATAAATACCAGGAATACATTATGTGCAGAGAACAGGTATGGGATATGTACAGAGTGCAGATTTCAGGGGCACACTATGTACTGAGTGCAGGGTTCAGGGGTTTGCTATGTACAAAGTGCAGGATTTAGGGGTGTGCTATGTATAGAGTGCAGAGTTCAGGGGCACACTATGTACCGAGTGCAGAGTTCAGGGGCATACTATGTACCAAGTGCAGGGTTCAGGGGTGTGCTATGTACAAAGTGCAGGATTTAGGGGTGTGCTATGTATAGAGTGCAGAGTTCAGGGGCACACTATGTACCGAGTGCAGAGTTCAGGGGCATACTATGTACCAAGTGCAGGGTTCAGGGGTGTGCTATGTACAAAGTGCAGGATTTAGGGGTGTGCTATGTATAGAGTGCAGAGTTCAGGGGCACACTATGTACCGAGTGCAGAGTTTAGGGGCATACTATGTACCAAGTGCACAGTTCAGGGGTGTGCTGTGTACAGAGTGCAGAGTTTAGGGGTGTGCTGTGCACAGCATGCAGAGTTCAGGGTTTTGCTGTGTACAGAGTGCAGAATTCAAGGGTGAGCTTTGTACAGAGTGCAGAGTTCAGGGGTATGCTGTGTACAGAGGGCAGAGTTCAGGGGTGCACTATGTACAGAGTGCAGTGTTGAGGAGTGAGCTACATACAGAGTGCAGGATCTAGGGGTATGCTATATGCAGGGTTCAGCTCTATTTCACAGGCTGTCCACATCTTACCTCCACCCCTTCCCCTGGGTGTGAGGGCCACATGAAATGGCCTGGCGAGCAGGATTGTGGATTGTGTTTGACACATGTGCTCCAGAACTCTGGCACTCCCCCTTCCCACTGCCTTTTGCCCCCCACCCCTCTCTAACAATTACCTTAGTTATAATAATCTAAATCCCATCTTTGGGTGTCCACTTCACTGTTCTGTGGATGTGGACACTGATTATTGGCTGTCCAGCAGTGAAGTCCCCCAGAGTCAGAGAGGGCATTGGATACACTGTTCATCACTCCTAGGAGTTGCACCAGCAAATAACACAGATGGTGAAGTTAAGTGTGAATCACAAGGCTAGTGAATGGATGGAGGGGGAGGGAGAAAGGGATAGGAAGTCAGCTTTGCCAGAAGAACAGCTTTAATTGGTATTATTAGACATGGAGTCAGCTATGAGTTAGCCTGTCCAAGATCAGTAACAATTTGTATGGGACAAAGAAAACACAATAAAATAAAAACTCTGAATAATAGTATTATGTATGTACCTTAGAACGAGGCACCGGTAACTTACCTTGTCCACGCCGAGGAAGCTGACATGTTGCCTCGGCGTGTCTTCTGGGTATCGTGGCTCCAGCACTGTGAGTGGCTGGAGCCGCAATGTCGTCACTCCAATGCATGTGCGCGGGAGACTTCTTTCTGGGAAGGTCCGGCATCTGTAGGGCCTTCAGCCGAGAATCCCCTGTGCGCATGCGCCGCTGCAGTCAGTAGCTCATTGCGAGGGGAATATTTACTAAACCGTAAAGTAAGTAAGTTAAACAAATAAAGACTGTACAACGACTTGAAGGAAATCAAAAAAGAAAAACAATAGCTGTGGAGAGGTATTGAAGGTCGTACTATCGAGGCCAAGGAAGTAGTTTAAAAATATAATTTTAATGTCGTCATAAAATAAAACAAATTGAACATGTATACATAAAAATAACAAAGGTACATATATACAGGTAAACCACTCTATACACAAAATCCCTAAAGTCGCCGACGCACGTTTCGCCATGGGGCTTCTTCAGGACGGATGTTAAGGATTTTGTAAGGAGATGTATAAAAATAGTTGTATGGCCGATGACTCTGCAACCAATGCAAGACAGGACACACACCACGGTCGGATATTCGATAGTATATAAAATACTGGATTCAGAAAAGTCCTCAGAACTTGTTATAGATCTGTTAATTGACAGTAGAGTCAAAGTGAGGGTATTTTCAACATTCATAAAAAAATGGTGCTATTGGCAGCCTCCATTCCTTGATAGGAGACCATAGGGCCAACTGGGACACATAGCCAGGAGAATATATTGAGCTTGAAGTTATCAAAGGGTACCAGACCGCCAATCAGCACATAGACTTTTAAGCTTCTAAGTATGAGCCGGCCGATCAGGGGGTTGACTCGTGCGGGCCTCTGTGTCCCAGGGTGTACATCTGCATGACACACGAATGAAGGACTTGAAGGAAATAAGTCAAGTAATTGCCAGACCATTGTTCCTAATTTTTATGAGCAGTCTACTGAAATGGTACCAGCTGATTGGAGAAAAGCCAATGTAGCACCAATATTTAAAAAAGGTACAAGATACATCCCTGGAAATTACAGACCAGTTAGCCTAACATCAATTGGATGCAAGCTCTTGGAGGGGATGATAAGGGACTATACACAAGATTTTAGTAATGACAACGATATCATTAGCAGTAATCAGCATGGAATCATAAAGAATTGTTCTTGCCAAACAATTCTATAAACCTTCGATGAGGGGGTGATCTGCCATCTAGATAAAGGAAGGCCCGTAGACGTGGTGTAACTGGATTTTTCAAAAGCATTTGATACAGTTCCCCCATAAACATTTACTTTACAAAGTAAGGTCTGTTGGCATTGACCATAGGGTGAGTACAGGGATTGAAAACTGGCTACAGGTGCAAGTTCAGAGGGTAATGATAAATGGGGAGTACTCTGCATGGTCCAGGGTGGAAAGTGGGTCATAAACAACCTGGAGGATAGGATAAACAGCTCAATCTCAGAATTTGAGAACAATACTAAGCTAAGCAGGGCAATAACTTCTCCGCAGGATGTGGAAACTTACAAGAAGATCTGAAAAAATGAATGGGGTGGGCAACTATACGGCGAATGAGGTTTAATGTAGAAAAATGTAAATTGATGCATTTGGGTGGCAAAAATATGAATGCAATCTACTCACTAGGGGGGGATCCTCTGGGGGAATCTAGGATGAAAAAGGCTTAACAATGGCACACAATGCCAAGCTGCTGGTAGTGCAAACAAAGCAAACAGAATATTGGCATGCATTAAAAAGGGGATTAACTCCAGAGATAAAACGACAATGGTCCGGCAGCACCTGGAGTATGCTGTGCAGTTCTGAGCACATGTTCTCAGGAAGGTTGCGCTGGAACTGGAGAGAGTCCAGAGAAGGGCAACAAAACTAATAAAGGGTCTGGAGGATATTAGTTACGAGGAAAGGTTTACGAGCACTGAACTTATTCTCTCTGGAGAAGAGACGCTTGAGAGGGGATATGATTTCAATGTACAAATACGGTACTGGTGATGCCACAATAGGGATAAAGCTTTTCCACGAAAGTGAATTTAATAAGACACGCAGCCATTCACTAGAATTAGAAGAAAATCGGTTTAACCTTAAACTCTGTAAAGGGTCCTTTACTGTAAGAGCTGTTAGGATGTGGAATTCTATTCCACAAGCATCGATAATTTCAACAAACTATTAGATAGGCACCAGAACGACCACAACATACAGGGATATTCAGATGAAACTCCAAAAATTTGAATATTGTGCAAAAGTAAATTTATTTCACTAATGCAACTTAAAAAGGTGAAACTAATATATGAGATCGACTCATTATATGCAAAGCAAGATAGTTCAAGCCGTGATTTGTCATAATTATGATGATTATGGCTTACAGCTCATGAAAACCCCCAATCCAAATCTCAGAAAATTAGAATATTAAATGCAATCAATAAAACAAGGATTGTACATAGAACAATATCGGACCTCTGAAAAGAAGAAGCATCCATATGTACTCAGTACTTGGTTTGGGCCCCTTTTGCAGCAATTACTGCCTCAATGCGGCGTGGCAAGAAGTTATCAGCCTGTGGCACTGCTGAGGTGTTATGGAAGACCAGGATGCTTCAATAGCGGCCTTCAGCTCTTCTGCATTGTTGAGTCTCATGTCTCTCATCTTTCTCTCGGCCATGACCCATAGATTCTCTATGGGGTTCAGGTCAGTGAGTTTGCTGGCCAATCAAGCACAGTAATCCCACGGTCATTCAACCAGGTTTTGGTGCTTTTGGCAGTGGGGCAGGTGCCAATTTCTGCTGGAAAATAAAGTCAGCATCCCCATAGAGCTCACCTGCGGAAGGAAGCATAAAGTGCTCCAAAATCTCCTGGTAGGTGGCTGCGGTGACCCCGGACTTAATGAAGCACAGTGGACCAACACCAGCAGATGACATGACTCCCCAAATCATCACAGACTGTGGTAACTTCACACTGGACTTCAAGCATATTGCAGTGTGTGCCTCTCCCTTGTTCCTCCATACTCTGTCTCCTTGGTTTCCAAATGAGATGCAAAATTTGCTCTCATCAGAAATTAGGACTTTGGACCACTTTGAGCAACAGACCAGGTCTGTTTTTCTTTAGCCCAGGTAAGACGTTCATGTTGTTTGTTGTTCAGGAGTCCAGGATCCAGGATCCGTCTGTGTGGTGCTCTTGATGCACTGACTCTAGCCTCAGTCCAGTCCTTGTGAATGTCCCCATCACTTTTGAATGGCCTTTTTCTGACAATCCTCTCCAGGCTGTCGTCATCCCTGCTGCTTTTACACCTTTTTCTACCACAGTTTTCCCTTCTACATAACTTTCTATTATTGTCCTTTGATACAGCACTTTGTAAACGTCCAACTTCTTTTGCAATTACCTTTTTGAGGCTTTCCCTCCTTATGGAGGGTGTCAAGGATGGTTTTCTGCACAACTGTCAGGTCAGCAGTCTTTCCTATGATTGTGATTCCTACTGAACCAGACAGAGGGACCATTTAAAGGCTCAGGAACCCTTTGCAGGTGTTATGGCTTAATTGGCTGATTAGAGTGGGACACTAAGGGCCAGATTCACGTACATCGGCGCATTTTTTGACTGGCGTAGCGCACCTCCTTTACGTTAGACTGCCGCAATGTAGGGGCGCAATCACCGTATTCTCGATTGATTTGCGCAGAAAATAGTGCCTGTGCAACGTAATTTCAGAGGCGTAAGGCGGAGTAATTCAAATTTGGAAGGACGTGGGCGTGTTACATTGAAATAAGCCGTGACCCCATGCAAATGAAGGGCCGGCCGGCTCGCGCATGCGCACATGAAGAAGACCATGGTCAGCACCTCTGTGTGCATGCTCACAACTCGGGAACGGCGCAATCAGTGAATGAATGAATGAATGAAAAACTTGTATAGCGCAACACATGCGAATTTAATCGCCTCTGGGCGCTTGTTGTTCCTTTCTCTTTTGAAATCAAAAGAGATGAGTCTTGATCTTTCTCCTGAATGCTAGGTGGTTCTCCTCCAACCGAATACTGGTCGGTAAAGCGTTCCATAGTCTGGGACCTTGGAGCGCGAATCTTCTTTCTCCTTTGGACTTGGCTTTCGGAATCTGGAGCAGATTTTGATTGGTGGATCGCAGAACGCGATTGGGATTGTGAGCTTTTATTTTTTCACATAGATAATGGGGGGCATTCCCATGAATACATCTATGCGTTAGGCAGAGAGTTTTAAAAACAATTCTGTCTTTTACTGGCAACCAGTGAAGGGATCTCAGAGAAGGTGAGATTGATTCCCATGGTTTTTTTCCAGTCACAAGTCTAGCGGCCGTATTTTGCACGACTTGAAGACGAGCGATTTGGTACTTGGGGAGTCCGCAAAGAGCATTTGCATAGTCTAATCTTGAATTCACAATTGCTCCCACCACGACTGGTACGTCTTCTTTGGGGATGAAAGGAGTAAGTCTGCGTAGTAGGCGTAGCAGATGGTGAGATCCGCTGACTACAGACCCTATTTGTGCATCCATTGTCATGTAGGAGTCAAAGATGACCCCAAGACTTTTGACTTTGGTGCTAGGGGTGATGATTTTGCCCAAAATGGGCGGGGGTATCCAAGTTGTCCCCGGGTGATTTGTGCGCTTGGCGTGAAACAGTAGAAGTTCTGTTTTTGCTCCGTTGAGTTTTAGGTAACTCTTTGTCATCCAGTTCTCTATCAAAGAGAGGCATGTCTCTAGATTGAGGTGATGATCCTTTTTATTGCATATGCGGAAGGAAATACAGTTGCGTATCGTCTGCATATGAGTGATAAAGCAGTTTTTGGCTGCTAATTATTTCAAAAAGGGGACGAAGATAGATGTTGAATAACACCGGCGACAGAGGTGATCCTTGGAGGACTCCGCACGATACTGTGCGTTTCTCGGAAGTGAAAGATCCCAACTTCACAGTTTGCGATCGGTTTTCCAAAAAAGAGGAGAACCAAGATAAGTCGCTTTCTGCGACTCTGGCTACTTCGACTAGTCGAGTCAGTAATAGCTTATGGTCTACAGTGTCGAAGGCTGCGCTTAGGTCCAACAGGACCAGGAGACAGGATTCGCCTTCGTCTGCGGCCTCGAGGGCGTCGTCCCATATTTTGAGCAGTGCTGTTTCCGTCCCGTGTCCAGGACGGAAGCCAGATTGGTATGGATCTAGTAGGTTGTGGGTATCTAGATGCTGTTGCAGCTGTTGTACCACTACTTTCTCCATTACCTTTGAGAGGACATTTAGGCCTGTTATGGGACGGCGGTGATTTGGGTCCTTGGGGTCAAGGGTATGTTTTTTCAGAATGGGTTGAATTATGCCCTCTTTCAACTGGGAGGGCACTATGCCTTCCTTGAAGGATTGATTTATAAGCTGCGTGATCGGAGGTGCCAGGATGTCGGCGCATTCCTTCAGCAGTTTAGTGGGGATGATATCATTTGGCGCTGTGCCGTTACGCAAAGAATCAATGATAATCTTTGTGGCCTGTATATTAATGGGTTCCAGGGTGAACTTACCTGATTGTGGCGAAATATTGATGGTGCTGTGTGAAAGATTACGGGAGGGATTGGGGGGGGTTTGGTTCTGCTGAATGCTTTCCCGGATTGCCTCAATTTTATTAATGAAGCAATCCGACAATTCATCGCAAAATTCTTGGGTGTCAGAGTTGGGGGCTTCTAGACATCTTGGATTCATGGTCTGATTGACCAATCTGAAGAGCTTGCGGGGGCGATTTAGGGCGCTGTTGATAGCCTCGGAAAAATAATTTTTCTTGGCTTTGAAAATTTCTTTGTGGTATTTCCTGGTTGATGCCTTGTAGATGGAGAGGTTCGCCTCAGAGCTTCTCTTCCAGGCGGCTTCCGCCCTTCTACGCTCTTGTTTTAATAACGCCAATTGGTTGTTGAACCAGCTGGAGGTATTTTTTCGGATGCAGGTTTTATGTTTCGGCGCTATTAAGTCAGCTGACTGTAATAGGGCTGTGTTTATGGCATCCAGTGTTTCTACAGCCGTTTGGTTCGGCTGAATTGTTTTTATTTTGTTCCTTAACGTGGTTTTGAAGAGTTCCGAATGGAGCTTCTTTTGACATCTAGTCCAGTGTGTTGTCACTGGTTTTGATGTTTTTGTTAAGGGAGGGAAATCGGAAATAATGAATTTAATTGCATGGTGGTCTGTCCATGGCAATAGTTCCTTTTCCAAGATTTTTATTTCCAGATTTTGCCTGAAAATAAGATCGAGGGTGTGACCTGAAGTATGTGTGGGCCCACATACTAATTGCTGTAGCCCTAATCCTCCTAGATGTTCAATGCAGGCGTCGGCAATGGGGTCTTGTGATGAATTGGCCCAAAGATTAAAATCCCCGAGCAGCAAAAGGTGTTTGCTGTTAAGGGTATAAGTAGAGATGAAGTCCGTCAATGATAGTAAAAGCTGCGATTTTGGGCCGGGTGGTCTATAGCAGAGTAAAATCTGTACGGTCTCCTGGGAGTTTATTTCCAGCTTCAATGTAAGGGTTTCCATGAATGGAAGAGGGTTTTGAAGGACTGGTTTAATGATCGTAAGATGGGACTTGTGGATCACCGCCAGTCCTCCTCCTCTTTGCCCTATTCTGTTTTCCGTTATAATACGGTAGTTTTCTGGCACCATTTCTCCTAAAATGGTGTTACAGTCGGCTGTGAGCCAGCTCTCTGTAATAAAGAGGCAGTCCAAATCGTATTGTAGAATGAAATCATGGATTTCTAATCGATGTTTTACTGCCGATCTGGTGTTGATCAACGCACATGATATGTGCTTAGGCTGGGGTAGGCGGCTGTGATGTTTGATAGTCGATCTCTGATCGTTTCTCAAAAGGCGCAGAATTTTTAGTTTTTTTTTGGTAATGGCTGGTAAAAATGCGGCACATTGCTTCAAGTCCCAAATGGTCTCTGCCGTGTATTGCAGATTGACCATGGTAGCCATATACCTGGGGGCGGGGGGGAGTGGAGGATTTTCAAGAAGTGACTGAATCCTCCACCCAGGCTTGGTCCAGAGGAAGGCAAAAAACCCTGGCCTTGCAATGCCAATGTGCTACGGCGGGGAAAAAATGCCTTCCTGACCCCTTAAGAGGCGATCGGCGAACCCTAGATCAAGTCCTAATAGTGTAAAGGAAAGGGGATTGGGACTGGGTGTACCAAGATGGCCGCCGACCAGGCAGCAGGATCCAGGCTGGGGTCCATCTAATTAAGTGGATCGGTGCTGCCTGGGGGGCCGCGAAGAATAGCAGGGGGGAGAGGGGGGGTTTGCTGGGGTAGGAGGAGGCTTTCTGGGCCGTTGAGGTGATTTGCTGCCAGTTGCCGGGTGTGAGGAGCCACTAGGCTGCAGGTGAAGCCGCGGCCTTTCCTAAATCGCGGCTGCCGCGAATCCTCACAGGCCGGCGCGGAAGTGTAAAAAAACGCCCGAATGCCGTGGAATTGCGGGGATAGATGGCGAGGGGGGGTAGCACTGAGTGGGGGGGTAGTATGGGGGTACGGATGAAAGAGGGAGAGTTGTGGGGGGTTGGAAAAGCTGCCTCAGCTTGTCCTGAAAAGGACAGCTGTGTGTGGCTTACCTGCTTGGCTCCCTGGCGAAGGGATGAAGGAGGGAGCCAGCGGGGATCAAGCAAGTCAGGGGAAGCCTAATGAGTCCCTGGAGGGGTGGAGGGAGCCTGCCTGACTGTCTGGCTGACTGGTCCCTGGCGAGAGCGACTCGTGCGGGAGGCCGGAGCGTCCTACTCTCCCACTGTCACTGACTGACTGACTGAGCAGTCTCTGTGTCTTCCCTCCTAGTACTTTGGGTTGTGAAATTGTAAGTGGACTAGGGCAACTTAGTGAACTACGTAGACAGCATAAATAGACAGACACAAACGCACTTCCTTTGCAAAAGTACATCCCTTTGTATCCCTTCCTATACAGCAAGGTGCTTTTGTTCTGTTGTTTATTAGCGTTTGTTTGTTTGTGACTTGTCTTTGAGATATTTGGGGACTGTTTTGCAGAGTGATTTTTGTCTTTTATGTGTTTTCTTTGTTGTTATTTTGTTTAAATTATATTTTTGCTGGGCATTTTTTATTTTTGCTGGTCAATTTTTTATTTTTTTGGTTCTGTTTGTGTATGATTTGGGAATGTGGGGTGACATTCCTGCCGGAAACGTGGTGTCACCCTCATTTGTGGTGGAGAAGTGATCCCCAGGTCCGTGTGAATAGTGTATGAATGTACAGTGACATAATTGGAGCCGTGGCATGGCGTTGCTGCTCACAAGTCCTGCATGGTGGGCTTGTGCCAATCCAATGTGATGAGGATGTGATGTGTCTGTGCTAGGGACCACAGTGGTGTGCATGCATGCATTCTCATTGTGTCATGATTAATGTGTGTGTTTAACATGCAAAGATGCCTAATGTGAGCTGGCTCCTGGCTGCTCTTCCCTCAGAAGACGGGGTAGCCTTGGTTAGGGGGGTTCCGTATAGGAGTCATGAGATGGGGTCCCAGTGCATATGCAGAGTCACCCTGAAGGGATAAGACAGGAGGATGTTAGTAGTGCATGTGCCCCTTGTGATTTCAGCATCATGGGGGGGACAGTCATGCCTGCCACCCATGTCACTCACCAACCAGCCAGCTGTCCCCATACATGTTCTATTCGAAATCTGTGGGGATGGGGCTATGATTGTATATGTAGCTGTCATGGGTGTCATGGGTGGTGTCATGTGTTGGGCTGGTGTTGGGCTCCTGCAGGGTTGTGGTTAATTCCAGGATGGCATGAGGGGTGAATCTGAAGATGCGAGACACCTCAGAATCACTCATGCCAAAGATGTCTATGCGTGTGTGATATATCAAGCGAAGAGTGAGGGGCTTGTATCAGATTAGATTATTATATCCATCAAGGTTTTAAAGGGCTATTGAAATATAGTGAGACCGTGTTTGTAATTTGTATGTATGTTATGTATTGATGTATATATGTATGTATTTTTTTTGTAAAAATGTTTCTTCAAGCAAAGAATTTTTTTTTGTAAAACAAAAAAAAAACTCTCCCATGCCCTCCTCCGTGCCCTCCTCCTTCTTTGCTCATCTAAAGTCAGTAGTATAGCTATGAGCATGGATGCCACTGGCATGTTGGCATACAGATTGTTGTGCAACACGTGTGACTGCTCAGCTCCTCACTAACAGTGTTGCTTTCTCTGACATGTAGACGAATTGTCTAATTTTATACCACGTTTTATATGGTCTAATTTTAGACAGGCCGTGCAGCTGTTGCGCACAGCGCGTAGCCTGCGCTGCACCAACGTTCTTTTGTGGATCCCCGTAACTCCCTCATTAGCATATTTGAATAGCAAATCAATGGTGTGTCTAGCGCAGTTTTGCGCAGATGGATGCGCCTGTCTATCGAACTTACGCTGGACAAAAAAAAGTAGATTTCTTGCGTATCTCGTTTTGGGGATGCGGAGCATCGAAACGCATGCGCAAATTTAGACTTACGCCGCACATCTCCTGTTACGCCGGCGTAATCGCTCTGTGAATCTGGCCCTTTGAGCCTAGAATATTGCACCTTTTTACAATATTCTAATTTTCTGAGGTTTGGATTTGGGGTTTTCATGAGCTGTAAGCCATAATCATCACAATTATGACAAATCACAGCTTGAACTATCTTGCTTTGCATGTAATGAGTACATCTCATATATTAGTTTCACCTTTTAAGTTGCATTAGTGAAATAAATGAACTTTTGCACGATATTCAAATTTTTCAAACTTCACCTGTACAATGTAATAATGACACAAAATCACACACATAGGTTGGACTTGATGGACTTGAATGTCTTTTTTTAAACCTTGCCTACTATGTAACTATGTAACTATGTATATGTGATACAGGGCACTTTGACACCCTTCCTGCGCAGTCCAATTTTCAGCTTTTAACATTGTCACACTTGGAATGACAATTGCACGGTCACACAATGCTGTACCCAAACAAAAATTGTTATAATTTTTTTGAGACAGATAGAGCTTTCTTTTGGTGGTATTTAATCAGCACTGAGTTTTTTTACTTTTTGCTAAACAAGCAAAAAAAGTGAAAAAAAAAATGTCTTTGTTTTTTGGCCAAAATGTTGTAAATAGGTACACAATAGGCATTGATGAGGCAGAATTCATGGGCACTGATGGGGAGACACTAATATGCAGCATTGATGGGCGCTGATATGCAGCATTGATGGGCACTGAAAGGTAGCTCTGATGGGCAACCTTTATGGGCACTGATAGGTGGCAATGGTAGGCACTGTTAGGCAATGTTAGGCACTAATCTACTGCCTGGCCGTCATTTTGCTAAAGGCTGGTTAAAGGCATCTCTCAAACAAATAATTTAACCACTTGACCTCCCAAAGGCTTTACCCCTTCATGACCAGGGCATTTTTGTTATTCAGCACTGCAAAACTTTAACTGGCAATTGCTCGATCATGCAATCTTTTGGTGGTATTTAATCACTGTGTGTTGAGTTTTTTTTTAAAGCAAATTTACACTGTTATACAGCTGTACACTCACTACTTTTCATTGTAGCACAGTGTATTTTGTTCAGTGTTGTCAAATGAAAAGATATAGTAAAATATTTTCAGAAATGTGAGGGGTGTTCTCACTTTTGTGAGATACTGTATACTGGAATTTACGCAGTTCTAGACACTATACTGTAACAGTGATGATCAGCAGTGGGACTGTGATAGGGTGGTGGACAATCTGGCACTAACAGACACTGGCTGGGAAGGTCACTAACTGACACTGACATCTCTGACACTAATACAGCGATCAATGGTAATACAGTGCACTGACACTGGCTTTGAAGAGGTTTACAGCTAGAGCAGGGGTGTCAAACTCAATTTCATCGTGGACCGCATCAGCATTATGATTGCCTTCAAAAGGGCCAGTTGTATCTGTAAGATTAGATGTCCAGCGCATCACCTCCCCCTACATTAGATGTTAAGAGCCACCCAATACTTCAGAAGTTGCGTCCTCCACTCTCCCTTACATCACAGTGTACCCCCCTTTCCTTATGCTGCTGCAGGGAAGAAGCTGGATGCCATGCTTGAAAGCAGAAAGTAAAGCCCTGTACACACAATCAGTTTGTCCGATGAAAACAGACCGTTTTCATTGGACAAACCGATCGTGTGTGGGCCCCATCAGTTTGTTTTCCATCAGTGAAAAAAATAGAACATGTTTTTAATTTTTCCTATGGATAAAAAAACAATAGAAAAAAAACAATCTTCTGTGTGGAAGTCCATCGGTCGAAAATCCACGCATGCTCAGAATCAAGTTGACGCATGCTCGGAAGCATTGAACTCCATTTTTCTCAGCACGTCTTAGGCCTCGTACACACGAGCAGACAGATTTGTTCAAATCTGTCCGTCCGACAGATTTGAACAAATCTGTCTGCTGGGATTTTGGTTTGCTCGCGTGTACACACGAGCAAACCAAAATCCCCGCCAGCAGACGGCGCGCTGACGTGTCGGTGACGTGGCGGTGACGTTGACGCCGCCATGTCACTGCACCAGGAAGTAAAACACTTCCGCGCATGCGCCGAATCTATTCGGCGGCGGTGCGGCGGCGGTGTGGGACGACATGTCTGCTGGTAAGTGTACTAACCAGCAAACATGTCGGGCGGACGGATTCCCACCCGATAGATTTCAAAGCATGCTTTGAAATCTGTCGGGTGGCCAAATCCGTCGGCTCGGCCGTACACACGATCGAATCTGTCTGCTGAAACGGTCCAGCGGACCGTTTCCAGCGGACAGATTTGATCGTGTGTACGAGGCCTTAGTGTTTTACGTCACCGCGTTTTGGCACGGTTGGAGTTTTAAATGATTGGATGGATAGGCAAGACTGATGAAAGTCAGCTTCATCGTATATCCGACAAAAAATTCCATTGGATTAGATTACATCAGATATCCGATCGTGTACAAGGCTTAAGGGTCTGGAGGAGGACCAGAGGAGGGCTGGAGCTCTCCTGCAGCTGCAGGGCCGGATTCAGCACGCGGGCCTTGTATTTGATATCTGTGATCTAGAGCAGGGGTCTCCAAACTTTTCAAACAAAGGGTCACTTTATTGTCCCTCAGACTTTAGAAAAGCCGGATTGTGGCCAGCGGTGGGGGCAGAAAATGTCCCGGACCCAGCTCCAGTGAGAATAAATGTGGCCTCAGTTGGTGGTCAGGAAGAGGAGGAGGAGGAGTAGGGCCCATTATTGATATTAGTAGAAGAAATAGTGGCCCATATCAGTGGGAGGAATAGTGGCCCATATCAGTGGGAAGAATAGTGGCCCATATCAGTGGGAGGAATAGTGCCCCAAGGGCCGCATAAAGTCTAGCAAAGGGCCACATCTGGCCCTTGGGCCGCAGTTTGGAGACCCCTGATCTAGAGTAAAGTCAAGGATTTAACTGTGTGCTTGACAATGTGTAATGTGTGTGATGTGTCCTGTTTTTGCTTTTCTATCTGCCTATTTTTTATCTCTGCTTTTTTGGGAGAAGACACAGTTTACTGTTCCCTATACAAAGTTGTATAACAAAGTGGGACCTTTTCCCATTGTACGCTAAATTTAGATTTTTTTATTTTTATTGTCTCCTATGGCAGTGCCCAGCACCCCATGTCCTTTATTTGACTGCTCCCTACATATTAGGCGGCGTACACACGACCAAGGTTCTCGCTAGAAACCAGCGAGAACCTCGATGGGAGCTGCATTCCAGCGAGAACCTCGGCCGTGTGTACGCTCCAGGCTCTCTATTTGCTCGACGGCCCACCTGGATGAATGGCTGGTTGCCATTCCTGACAGGCGGGTCGCCGATTTAGACGGCCGGCCGAGAGCCATGACGGGCGGAACGATGTGTTCCGCCCGTCGAGGTTCTCGTACGTGTGTACGCCACCTTAGTCTTTAAAAGGACAGAATTTCTTTTGAAGATTCACTCCCCATAGACTGCAATAGGGTACAGATTTGCAATTTTTAGATTTTGCAATGGTTAGATGGACATCTCACAAACTAAATCCAGACACATTTACACATGCCTAGTGCTGATTTACTTTAGAAGGTCTCTTTCTTGCTGGTATTGGGGGTTATTTACGAAAGGCAAATCCACTTTGCACTACAAAGTGCACTTGAAATTGCACTGAAAGTGCAGTCGATGTAGAACCGAGGGGGACATGCAAAGAAAATAAAAAACAGCATTTTAGCTTGCACGTGATTGGATGATAAAATCAGCAGAGCTTCCCCTCATTGCAGATCTACCCCTCAGATTTACAGTGACTGCACCTCCAAGTGTTGTAGTGCACTGCAAAGTGGATTTGCCTTTCGTAAATAACCCTGATTGTGTATTTTGCCTTGTGGTTGAACACAATGGTGTAATTGATGTTTTGCTGTGCCAGTAGTTATAAACGGGTTGACATTGCAGGATCCCAATATGCAACCAAACTGGTTCACAATAATTTTAAAATATGGCTTGTGCTTGAAAGTATGGAAAAAGATAGATAGATAGATAGATAGATAGATAGATAGATAGATAGATAGATAGATAGATAGATAGATAGATAGATAGATAGATAGATAGATAGATAGATAGATAGATAATTAAATAGATAGAATATTGAATGATTAGCTATAAATAATGTTTATTTCAAGTGAGCTAATCATTCAGCAATCCTTTGGCTGGGATTTCCATCAGTGTCAATTAAATGTAATGTTCTTTTAATGATTTATACTACGTTTTTGCAGCACTAGCAAGAGTGAATTTCAAATACTTAAGGATTACAATGCTATCTATGTTCTTGGCACTCTGATCAATAAGTGCATTTAACCCATACTTAAAAACATGAGAAGTATTTTCCTTTGCTCTCCTGGGATATTTTATTTGCATCAATGTGTGGTTTATTATGCACTGTGTAGTGAATTATTCACTATATAGACACTTGAGAGTTATAATAACAACACTTAATGTTTCAGCGGTGTTGGAAACTACTATGTTAGAAGTGTTCAATATATTATCACATCATATTCACTTTTCGTGGAATAATCTCTTCTTATTTAAAGTAATTTAAAGTAGATGTAAACTTTAACTGAATTCAATTTTGCTAAAGCATGTTGAATCATTAACAATTGCCGTTTTTTTTTTTCTTTTAGAAAATATTGTTTTTTTTTCTTTTTTAACCACTTTTTTATCCCCCTCATGACCAAGGCAATTTTTGCTATTCAACATTTTAACTTGCAAGTGCACGGTCATGCAACGTTGTATGCAAATCCAATTTGTATATATATATTTATTTTTACACACATACAGCGTTCTTTTGGTGGTATTTGATCACCACTGTTTATTTTTTTATTTTTCTTACTCTTAAAAAACATATCAAATAAAAAAAAACATATCAAATCTATGGTATATACAGTATCTCACAAAAGGGAGTACGCCTCTCACATTTTTGTTAATATTTTAATTTACAATATTTTTTATTGAAATAAATAAACATAATACAAGTGAACTTAGACACTGCATTACAAATGAGTCGCATCCAACATATTACATATTTTTGTAAATATTTTATATTATCTTTTCATGTGACAACACTGAAGAGATTACACTTTGCTACAATGTAAAGTAGTGGGTGTACAGCTTGTATAACAGTTAAGATACTTTGAGGGGACAGCAACTGTTATAACAGTTTATAACAGTCGCTATCCCCTCAAAATAACTGACACTGACATCGCTAGTGGCACCATTATAGTAGTCAGTGATAATACTGTACACTGACACTGTACTAATGATACTGGCTGGGAAGGGGTTAACATCTAGGGGCAATTAAGGGGTTGACCGTGTGCCTAGCAATGGGGGTATTTACTAAAGGAAAATACACTTTGCACTACAAGTGCAAACTACAAGTGCAAAGTGCACTTGAAATTGCAGTGAAAGTGCACCTAGACGTGCAGTCGCTGTAGATCAGAGGGGGATATGCAAGGAAAATAAAAAACAGCATTTTAGCTTGCACATGATTGGATAATTAGCAGAGCTTCCCCTCATTTCAGATATACCCCTCAGATCTATAGCGACCGCACTTCCAAGTGCTCTTTCAGTGCAATTTCAAGTGCACTTTGCTCTTGTAGTGCACAGTGGATTTGCCTTTGGTAAATAACCCTATATGTGTCACAGAATTTAAAGTGTTACTAAACCCAGGACCCTACATTCACTATATTATTTTAATAAATTTAAACTGCTAAATACCTATTCTGATCAGTAGTATATAGCAGTCTTGTAACTTCTATCATTGTCTTTTTAAAGCTTGTAGGAGGAGTTTTCATTCTATTCTATGAGGCTGCAGGACCCCTGATCCTCTGTCTGGACAGTGCTGATTGGCCCTGTGCTGATCAGATGCACCCACTCTGTTCTATCAGGAGATGGATTGGGGCAGTGGAAGAGGGGAGAATCAGAGAAGACAGGATTAAACAGCCCTTTTACACAATGCAGAGATTAACCCATTAGGTTCCAAGGGAGTATAACAAACAAGCTTTACTGCATATAAAGACTGATTAAACTGTTACGGGTTTTTAGTAACACTTTAAGGAAGTATAGTGGAAGTATGTGGTGATCTTTACAATGTGGAAATTATTATATGATTTTACATTGTGACAATGGATACAGGTTAAAGCCACGTTTCACACGACCATTTTTCTCTCGTCATGGGGAAAAAAAACAGTTTTCTCAAAGTGATTCCTCTCAAGCCTGCCTTGCATACACACGATCGTGAAAAAAAAATGCTCAAGCAAAGCGTGGTGTACAACACGTACAACGGCACTATAAAGGGGAAGTTCCATTCGAATGGCGCCACCCTTTGGGCTGATTATGCAAATTTCCCCGTCTCATAACTTGCTTCTGAGCATGCACGTTTTTTTCCCTGTCGTTAAAGCGTGCACACTACCGTTTTTCACGACGAGAAAAGGAGGACGAGGACGTGAACAACGATGAGAAAAAATATAGCATGTTCTAAATTTTTAATGGCCATTTTTCTCATCGAGAAAAATGCTCTGGAGCCTACACATGACCGTTTTTAACGACCAATTTAAAAAATTGCATTTTTCTCGTCATGAAAAACGGTCGTCAGTACGCGACATTAGTGTCCGATGCTTAAGTCAATCTGCTAATTCATGGTTTTGTAAAACAAAAATACTCAGAAAAAAAGGTCAGGGGTTACACAGCAATGAACACTAACCAGTAATAGGTATAGAGGAGTGTAAGGTCATGATTGAGATTATGGACATGACTGTGGACTATAAGTGGGCGATGAATGTGCATCTGGTACTTAAATACTCAGTGGCTCTAATACAATCCAACTTTTTGGAAACATTGGGCTAGCAGATGCTGGCATTAGTTAAGGCCCCTTTCACACCAGCGGAACGATTGGGTTTACCTGTTCTGTTTTTCAATCGGAACACCCTTCTATGTTCTCTATGGGGTGGTGGATGCTAGAAACAGACAGATGGGGATGCATTCGCTATCCGTCTGGTGCAGGGCCATTTTTAATGGAAGAAAGATTTGTTTCCATCTGAAATTTCGACCGTGTGTATGCCCCAACGGAGAAATTCCATCGGGAATTCCAATTAATTCCATTGGAGTTTAGGTAGAGAACAAGAACGCAGATGGAATTCTGGCGGAATTATGATGTGATTTTGGTCGGACAAAGGTCTGATCGTGTGTACGGGGCTTAAGGGTGCATTTACAAATTTTTGGCATTTCCCATCCTGCCACTTCAGTACACAAACTAGTCAATCTGCCTAATATTTAGTGGAAAACTTTATCCAGGCACTCTAAACCTTTTTTGGGATTATTCAGATTGCCAGATTTGAAAACATTAAACTCTAATTATAATGCCTCGTACACACATAAGGGATTTCCGACCGGAAAAGTTCCAGTCGGAAATCCCCAGGGGAAAGCCAAGAACCTGCTCAGTTCAGTCTTTCTCCTACACCCGACAGGAAATCTGCGATGGAGCTTTGGCCAGGAATCCCGGCTGTGTGTATGCTCCATCACAGTTTTTTCCCATAGCAAAACTGTGAAAAACCACCGGGCAAAGGTTCGTCAGTTTTCCCTGCGGCAAAAAAGAGAACCGTCCAGCTTTTTTGGGCAGCTTTCCCGTCGAAAAAACTACAAGGAGCATATACACGGCCGCAATTCCTGGCCAAAAGCTCTCCTCGCAGTTTCCCCACCGGGAAAACTGATCGTGTGTACGAGGCTTTATGGCATTGTCAGCTGCCAGCCTTTTTTGGCTATTTTAATCCTGGGGGGTTGCTGATGTGTGGTACTTTGGAAAACAGTATTACGTTTAATGGGGGGAAGGATATTCTTTTTCTTTGAAAATTATATAATTATTTTGTATGCAATAAAATGTACTCGTTGTCTTAAAGTGGTGAATAAATGTTTTCATCCAAGATTCACTTTTTTCCAAAGGCATTTAGTTGGAAAATGTGTGAATCCTTGGTGACAGTTGTATCAATCTTGTGTGAAAACATATTTAAAAAAGATCTCCCAGAGCAGGGGTGCCCAACCTTTTGATAAGAGAGGGCCACTTTAGCGACTTGGTAACTGGCCGTGGGCCACAATGAGCATAGCTATCTGGTACTGTTGGTGGGTACTGCTTGCTGGTACTTTTGGCTTATACTACTGGTGGGTACTGTTGGTGGGTACTGCTGGCTGGTACTGCTGGCGAGTACTGCTGGTGACTGCTGTCCCAAATCTCAGGTTCCCGACCCGCGATCCCCGAGCAGCTGGATGAAGCTTCTATCACCAGTACATTTGTTATCACTCCACCTGTAACAGGAGCCAGACACTGACAGTCTGCAGGAGCCTGACATTGCACCTGACATTTACTGATCACAGGTGCAATGCTTTACACTGTACAGGCTCCTCATTAAAAAATATGTTAAATGCACATATATTACCTGCAAAAAGATGTGCATTTTTATTTATTTTTTAAAGGTGAACTTAGCCTTTAACCAACGCATATTGATGCTGGTAAATTTTGTGTGAGCATCTAGGCTTTAGTGACCTCTGGTATGTGGTTCTTTTTGCAGGATGCTCAGTAAAAATATATTAGTGTTACATGAAAAAACGAAAGTTAAAGTGTTACTCAATCCACAACAGTAAAATCAGTCTGTATATGCAGTAAAGCATGCTTGTTATACTCACTGTCGAACCTAAGGGGTTAATTCTCTTCATTGTGTAAAAAGGCTGTCCAATCCTGTCTTCTCAAATCCTTTTCTTTTTCCCACTGTCTCCAAAAAAATAACCTGATATTTACACAGCCTTTGGAGTCAGGCTGCACATGCTCAATTTGGTGTGTATTGCTAGAGAGTTTCTTTTTTCCTGGGAGAGTGCATGTGATCAGCACAGGGCCAATCAGCACTGTCCTGACAGAAGATCAGGGGTTCTGTATTCTCATTGGACAATCATGGGAGAATGAAAACTCCTCTTACAAGCTTTAACTAGACACTCATAGAAGTCACAAGATTGTTCTAACTGCTGATTAAAAAGGGTATTTATCAGTTTATAGTTACTAAAATAATTGCATTTCCATGTTTTGTGTAGTGTAGGAGACCAGATATAGTGAATGCATGGCCCTGGGTTTAGTAACACTTTAAAGTGACACTAAACTCTAATTAAAAAGAAGAAAAAAACGATTCAAGTATGTAATTCTAAAGGCAGAGTTTTTTTTTTACCTTTACGGCATTTTATGCATTAAGGTAAAATACCTTCCATTGTCTGTGTCTAAACACCTACCTGACACCACTCCCGATCCAGTGCTGTCCCCAGCTCTGCTCTCTTTCTAAACTTATGGGCTTCACTGAGAGCAGTGGGAGCCATTGGTTTGGGAGCGCTCCTGCAGAAGGGCTCTTGTAGCAGATGGCTTGCTATGGGGGCACTCAGAGAAAAGGGGGAGCCTGGAGCGCCAGCAGGGAACACAGAAGAGGAGCTTTGGGGCTGCTCTGATCAATAGTATTCCAAATCTCCAAACTCTGTTTTCTTTTTTTTTCTTTACTTATTCGTTTGTTACTGTTATCCAAATTCCTGTACAAGGGTGGCTATGTGTGTTCTCTATGATCCCACTCTGGGCTGAACTTACCATTGGGCTTGACTGAGCTCAAGCCCATGGGCCCCGCCCAAAAAGGGTCCCTGCCCATTTACGGTAATTTTTTTCAATAATATGCCAGTCATTTAATTTTTCATTTAAAGTGTGTTGATTGGTCTAGCATTTTTACCTGTTCTAGGGAAATGGATTATTTTTGTCCTCTGTCCAAGTAGACAAACTGTCTCTCTTTTATTATTACCCTTGTGAAGCTATTTTGCAATATTATGCCCGGTGTGTATCCTTTTGCTGGATGTGGCATGTTACTTTGGCTCCAATTGCTGGATTTGCCCTTTGAATACATTGCACTCTGACTTGTGCTTTTTTGTGCCCATGCGCAGTATGCATCATGTCCTTCGGGACAACACTATGTTTACTATTGATGACTACGCATCATCATTATGCGACGAGATTGCGATGACGTCATTACGCCCGATCATTCTTCTGCGCATGTGCAGGCACCGGAATGACACTATTTATAGCTGTGGCGGCTACCGATGGACAGACGTGACGGCTTGTACTGTGGAATTATATGATCCCTCTCCATCTAACAGGTAGAGCTGAAGCTTTTTCCATGCCATGCTCTTTGTGGTGATATTGGGTAATGTATCCCCATACACACATTCATTTTATGCTGTTTTGCTTCCCTAGGCATACCCCTTTGAAGTGGGAGAACTGTACCCTCCACTTTTCATTATGGGTTGCTTATACCAGTATAATTGAATCTGATCCTGGAATTTTGGATACGCTGACCTTCCCTCTGTACCTCTCCTCTTTTTTGCGGATTTAATATACTGGTGGGTGTTTTTGCCTTTTTTCGTAGCATTTTTACCTGGCCCTGCCCTGTAATGAAAAATTTAATTTAATTAGCTAAATTAAATGTCAGTAATTTTGAGGTTTACTCAAGGTAGAAGGTAGGGCCGGAAATTGACTCAAGCCCAGGGGCCCCCACCACCCTAAGTCCTGCCCTGATCCCACTGTATGCTATGGGGGCACTCAGAGAAAAGGAGGAACCTAGAGTGCCAGCGGGACAACCCCAGAAGAGAAGGTTTGGGGCTGCTCTGTGTAATAGTATTCCAAATCTCCAAATGTTTTTTTTTTTGTTTGTTTGTTTGTTTTATTATTATTATTTTTTATTATTTTTTTTTGCTGCTGTTATCCAACTTCCTGTAAGGCCTCGTAAACACGATAGGTTAAACAGAGGACAACGGTCTGATGGACCGTTTTCATCGGTCAAAACCGACCGTGTGTGGGCTCCATAGGTTATTTAACCATCGGTTAAAAAAAAGCCAACTTGCTTTAAATTTAACCGATGGATTCCTAACTGATAGGTTAAAACCGATCGTTAGTAGGCACGACCATCGGTTAAAAATCCACGCATGCTTGGAAGCATTGAACTTCATTTTTTTCAGCGCGTCATAGTGTTTTATGTCACCGCGTTATGTTTTTTTTAACCGATGGTGTGTAGGCACATCAGACCATCAGTCAGCATCATCGGTTAACCGATGACAACGGTCCATCAGACCGTTCTCATCGGATGAACTGGTCGTGTGTAAAAGGCTTAAGAGGGTGTTTGTTCTCCATGATCCCACTGTATGTAGCCAACTTCTCCTGCTATCTCCTGAGATGGACTAAGGACTATGGGCTACTAGAGGTTTGGGAACTCAAGAGGACATTACTAGGAGGCAGAAAAACACAGCAAGAAATAATTTTTATAAAAAATTAGATTACAGGGCCAAGTAGTGGACGTGTATGGATTATTTTTAGAGAACAAGGATATGGTTAGGGTAACTTTTTTATGTAAATATAGCTGATATAATATAAAATAATAATTAGCACAATATTATCCCCTAAAGGGAAATTTAAAAAAGTTTATTGAAGTGAATTCTTTTCAAGCAGTGTGAAAAAAACAAACCTAATTTGCTTTCTTCTTAAAGCAATAACATTTTTACGAGACTTTAAATGTCACTAAATAAATAACGGTAATGATGGGATGGATTCCATTATTTCTCTGTCTGAGTTGCTCTGAGATACCACTCAGCTCAGGATAAAGTCACTACATGCTGAAGTTCAGGAAGTCTGGAGGAGGGGCGATTTACTATGCAGCTATAAGCTTCTTTGTTGAAGAGGAACCAGCATCTGCACATCTGCACAGAAATTCACATCGCATTTCCCGGGAGTAACTTTCCTGTCCACTACGAAAACTCCACTGAAATAGGAGAAACGTCGTCAGCGTTGAGATTTCCAGGGAATAACAAAGAATCAAGACGCACCACCATGGAATTTTTTGTATTCCTCAGTGCAGTATTGACTAGACTTCTCTTCTTTCTTCACTCATTAGTTGGAGTTTGGAGAGTCACTGAAATTAAACGTAACCCTATGTACTGGCTGCTGGCTCTGTTGAACCTTTTACTGTGCATTGAGACTGTGCTGACATTGAAACTTAGGAAAGGAAGAGGGCTTAAATGGTAAGCATCTACATATGTATGTTTTTTTTGTTTTTTTTAAGACGAGAGCTAATGCATTTCTTGCAGAACTTTCTGCCTGTCAGGCACTGATTGCATCTAAATAGTACCTGGTTGTGCTTTGTCATCACGTCCTGGTGGATCTGTAATTTATTACTTAATGATGAACTTTAGGCTGTACCATTCTGGAGTGTAATGAATGCATGTACCATAAAGTGTGGATATCTTTTACTGTATGAAATAGTGACTTTTCATAGCAACTTATGAGTCACTACTATCTCTCTACTATCTATAGTGACCTAAAAGTTACTAATATTTATAATAAATATTATATTCTGTTAACTGTATGTGGTCAGTATTTGGAATGATAGTATTCAGTAAATTAATATTGTTTACAATATTTTTTCCCAATTAAAACAATAAATTAATCTTTATTTATATTTTTAGCACATACAGTAAAATGTATTTACTTATTTTGAGAATTATTTAGCAGTGGAAATGATTTATCCAGTGCTTTACTTATTTTCCTAATAAAATATTCCCATCTCACACATTTCTGGGGCAGGGGCTGGGACAAACTATAAAATCATTTCATACAGGTGTTTATTTTCCCCTTGCACCCTTTCAGGCCAGGTTCACATATGTGCGGCTATGGTTTGCAGTCTGGCGTCCAGTGCGTTTCTGTTCCACGGTTCAGGTGCGATTCAAGTACAAATTTTTGGCTGAATTCACACCGGAACTGGACCCAAAAACTCACAGGACCCTTTTTGAAACCGCACTGGGCCACCCTGGAAATGTATGAACCGGCTCTATTGGGAGCTGGTCACATTCACATGTCATGCGAATTGGATGTGGTTTAAAACGCAATTCAATTTGTATATAGGTGAACCCAGGCTAAGGCTGGGTTCACACTAGCTGTAGCCGCTGGGTTCACACTAGCTGTAGCCGCTGGGTTCACACTAGCTGTGGCCGCTGGGTTCACACTAGCTGTGGCCGCTGGGTTCACACTAGCTGTAGCCGCTGGGTTCACACTAGCTGTGGCCGCTGGGTTCACACTAGCTGCAACTAGCTTTGGCTCTAAAACAGAGCCAAAAACACACAGAACCCTTTTCCAGTGCGGACTGTGGACATCTGGGAGCTGTGTGAACTGGCTCCATTGAGAGCCCGTCACAATCTCCTGTCATGTGAATTGGATACGGGGATACCCGCATCCAATTCACATAAGTGTGAACCCAGCCTTAATGTTTGAGTTTGCCCTGATTCCATCACTGTTAGCACCATGGTGGCTTAGTGGTTAGCACTTACGCCTTGCTGCTCTAGGGTATTTGGCTTGATTCCCAATCAGGACACGATCTGCATGGAGTTTGCTTGGACATGCTGGTAGGTTAACTGGCTCTTGTCTAAATTGACTCTAGTAATGTGTGTGTGCATGAATGTGATGTAATGACCTTGTGTGGTGAGCTCCTTGAGGGCAGGGACTGATGTGAATGTTCCAAACAAACAACCTCCTGCGCTTTAACCCTTTCGCTAACTAGGCCATTTTTGCTTTTTTCTGCACACATAAAAAATAATTTTAGACCTGAACATTACATAAAACCCCCAAACATTATATATTTTATGAAAGTAGACACCCTAGAGAATAGAATAGTGGTAGTATTTTTTTTATGTTACTTGATATTACTCCAAAGGTCTAGGAAATGCACAATGTTTATAAAAAACACACTAAAGTGAATTGTAGGGCAAAATGCAAATAAACTAGGGCTGTGCAAATTAACTTTTAATTGATCGATTAATCTTTAATTTTTTTAATCAATCAAAATCTTTTTAATCAATAAAAATTCTTTTGATTGGTACTCACTCTCCGCCGGCTTCTGGGCCTTCAGGGAGTTCCGTCAGAGATCCGGTAACGTCACGGACACCGGTGGGGCTTGCCGTGTCCATCTGAAGGGCTCCTTTGCTGTGCCTTCATATCTGCATGCCGGGGGGACCTTACTATCTGCCACACGCAAGGGCTGTTACACTTCCCTCTATCAACCTGGGATTCTACAACCATCCACTGGGAGTTGTGATAGTTCACGGGACATCTACATGCCGACGGACTGAGGTTAACCCCTCCTCATCTGGATTCAGCAGTGGTACCTTTGTACACATTTTTATACCAGTATCATACTTAGCTACATGTTTTTATGACTGCTTTTGCTACCGTTTGGTATTACTCGCACCTTTTTTACAGTTTATGTAGCTACATCGCTTTTATCTCCAGTGCAATATTTATTTTGTTACCTACTTGAAGACTATAAAAGTTTTAATGCTATTCCCATCGAGCGCTGCGTTTGTTTTTTGTATCCTGCTATCCATTTTTCCAGTTGTTGGTAGCTGCACTGGGAATCTGTATGTGCGTTGTAATTAATCGAAATTAGTCGATTAATCGATAAAGAAAAAAAACGAATAATCGAACACAAAAATTTTGATCAGTAACAGCCCTAAAATAAACAAATACAATAAACCTCCAAAAATATTGGTAAAATGTTAGAGACGAGGATGCACCAAGTAAATAGATATCCAACATGTCAATCCTTAAATTTGTGAAATGGCAACAAACTTTCCTATATTTTCTATAGGCGTCGCTTCAAAAGCCCCCAAAAGGGTCATCCGTTTATTTTTTACGGAGGAAGTATTGTACTAGAATCATTGCTCTCACTCCAGCGTGGGTGGCGAAATGTAACATCAATCCATGTTTTCACGCATAGGCTCCCCCTGCCCATGCATTTATATTTGCGTATATATATATATATATGCATATATATGTGGGGGCGAAGGGCATAAAAAAAAATGTGGGGGGGGGGGGGTTATGTGCTTGGGTGTGACTTCATTTATTTTTTTTGCTTAACTTTTTTTTTCATCAAATAGGGAACAAAAAGTCCCTTATGTGATTAGTTTTAAGGTTACAGGATCTTGTTAATGAGAGATGCAGGGTCTAAAAGATCCATGTCTCCTCTGGGCTCGACTGAATGTATTGCATTGCAGGTATCTTTACAATACATCCCTTCATGGCTATGGTAGCCGGGACACTGGGAGACTGACCTGGAAGTGATGTCATACACAGGTCACAGTAAGAAGGGGAGGAGAGCAAAAATGTGACCGCTCTTCTCCCTCCTCTCTGTCCTGGGCAAACCTGGAATACATGGTGGGGGCACGCACATGGGGGGCACCGGTACCAGGGGTGTGTGAAGGCAAATGGGGGACAGCGTAGCTGCCCGAATGCATCCATCTGACAAGTAGAAGCCTGCTTGTCAGTTTTACACGCAATCCCGGTGGCTGCAGTATTCAGAAAACAAGATACGCCGGAATTTATCTAAGATACGAGCGGCGTAAGTCTCTTCCGCCGTCATATCTTATTTGCATATTTACGCTGGCCGCTAGGTGGCGTTTCTGTCGATTTACGCGTCAAATATGCAAATTAGGTAGATACGCCGATTCACAAACGTAGTTGCGGCTGGCATATCTATTTGCGTCGTTTACGTAAGTCATCGGACCAGCGTAAAGTTACCCCTGCTATATGAGGCGCAGCCAATGTTAAGTATGGACGTTGGGACAGCGTC
The DNA here is from genome assembly GCA_029574335.1 of Rana kukunoris. Lineage (NCBI taxonomy): Eukaryota > Metazoa > Chordata > Amphibia > Anura > Ranidae > Rana > Rana kukunoris. Next base: position 76,080,857 of record CM056056.1, read on the forward strand.
GTATTACGGCTGGGCGTAAGTTACGTTCACGTCGTTATCAATAATTATTTCCGACGTGATTTTGGCGCATGCGCCGTCCATGGACGTATCCCAGTGCGCATGCGCGAAAATCACGTCATTTACGTGGGGTCACGATGATTTTACATAAATTACGCCCCCATCTTCCATATTTGAAAGGCGCGGGCTTACGCCGACACATTTACACTACGCCGACGTAAATTACGGCGCAAATTGTTTCTGAGTAAGGAACCTGGCGCTGTAAGTTACGGCGGCGTAGTGTATCTGAGATACGCTACGCCCGCCTAAAGATAGGCATTTGTATCTGAATCTGGCCCAGACTGTATTCATTATAAAAGTGAATTTGTACTCATGTTTATACTTTTAAAAGTAAAAGTCCTGCCTAAGAGCAGACAGCTTGTGATTTAATTGCTTACCTTTAACAGTAAGAGAAAGACATCATCTGTGCCATTCTCTGAGCTCAGTTATTTTGGAATCTCAATGGAGCTCAGTAATCTAATGCATTCTTTTGATTTATTCAAAAAAACACAGAAGGGAAAGAAAAAGGTGCTGTTAAGGGGTTGTAAACAGTAAAGGTAAATTCATGTTTTCCTAAATAGCTTCCTTTACCTCAGTGCAGTCCTCCTTCACTTACCTCATCCTTCGATTTTGCTTCTAAATATCCTTATTTCTTCTGAGAAATCCTCACTTCCTGTTCTTCTGTTTGTAACTCCACACAGTAATGCAAGACTTTCTCCCTGGTGTGGAATGTGTCGTGCTCGACCCCTCCCCTGAAATACAGGAGAGTCAGGACGCTCTCTACGTGGCAGATAGAGAAAGGAGCTGTGTGTTAGTGGGCGTCCTGACTCTCCTGTATTCCAGGGGAGGGGTCGAGCACACCACGCCACACCAGGGAGAAATCCCTGCATTACTGTGTGGAGTTACAGACAGAAGAACAGGAAGTGAGGATTTCTCAGAAGAAATAAGGACATTTAAAAGCAAAAATCGAAGGATGAGGTAAGCGAAGGAGGACTGCACTAAGGTAAAGAAAGCTATTTTAGGAGAAAAAAATTGTACCTTTACAACCCCTTTAAAGTGGATGTAAACAATTTTTTTGACGTTACAATGTATAGAATAAGATTTCCTATCATCTGTGCCCAGTCTTGCCACACAGAGTTAATCCAGTTCTGAGCAATCCTCTTTTATTGTTCAGTGAAATACAACAGACTTCCAGATACAAAACAAAGTCCTTGCTTCTGAAAAACGTGCACAATTCACATCCCCTCCCCTGTGTTTTGATTAAATGTTTTCAAAATATGGGGTGAGTCACAGTTCAGTGCCATGAGAAAATACAACAGCCATCAGAATATACATAGAGCTGGAGGGAAGTGGAGAGGGGGATGTGAATTGAGCACTTTTTACAGAAGCTGTGTATGTCTGCAAGCAGTGCACGAGATATGTAAATAACCTGTCACTCAAGCAAGGACTTTGGTTTTTATCTGGAAGTCTGTTGTATTTACCTGACAAATAAAAAGAGGATTGCTCAAAGCTGGATTAACTCTGTGTGGCAAGACTGGGCACAGATGATAGGAAATCTTATTCTCTACATTGTGACATTTACATCCACTTTAAGCACGCACCCTATGTGTTTTGCAGTATGTTTGCAAATTTTCCAAAATGCACTACATTACATTTAACATTAATTCTTATAGGTCACGTTCACATCTATGCAGTCTCCAATAGTACATTTTTGGAAAGGTGCATGAAAACCGCACGTGCATGCATATTTGGTTTGGTTATTGGTGCATTTTCCTGCATCACAGCAGATGTGTCCTCTTGGCAACATTAACACAACCCAAAAAACATATTAAAAATGTATCAAAAGCACATGAAAAAAACACAGAACTTGCTGGAAAACAAGCCTCAAATATGCATCAACCGTGTGGGCATACATGTTAACCTAGTGTAGCGCTCACCCCCGAAGGAGCCGCTGGTTGTTGTTTGAGATCGGCGTATTAAGTTACCTTGTAGTGTGTCTAGTGGTAGTAGCAGTGATTAGTAGCAGTGAGCGAATGTCCAGTCGCCAAATGGATTTTCAAATGCTTTATTCCAGGGCCCAACAACGGCCAACATCAACAAGGGATAGGAAAGGTTGATGAAGCAATAGAGAACAGTGCGGTATCAGGCCTGGATAAGAAGTAGAGCAGTCCTGCTCTCAGTAGTAGTAGATACAGTTCGTCGCCACTCTCGCCAGAGTGGGTGAAGTGTCTCCGGACAGACCCTTATTATAAGCCTGGCAGCCGGAATGTCACTTTTAGGTTGCTGGGAGGAACAGGTCTCTATTACAGACCTGGCTCGGGCCTCTGCCACAGGCCTAGTACTTTAGTACTCACGAGAACAATTTGGATTGAGCGAATCCTCCCAGAAAATGCAATGAAAGAGGTCACCGGTTGACAGCTGACATGAACCTGTCAATTCCGGTAACCAAATCCCTAATGGTTTGTTCAAGCCAATCCCCCACCGAACGGCACACAGCCTGGGATCTTCTCAGTAAGGTTGGGGACCCAGCAAGTCACTGGGGTCCCTATCAACATCTGGATGGGTCTCCATGGAGCAGGCAGCTCCGGGCAGGAGGGCCATGAGATCGGGGTCCGTGGATGCGCGCACCCTGAAGGTGGATGCCGCACCTGGAACGTGGACCCTGCGCAGAGAAGAAGAAGCATGTCCAGCGAGGGAAGAACTCCAATAATTGGTTGCTGGGGAAAGGTGGCTCTGTCAGAACCCCTCAAGCGCCGCCTGCCGCCCAGGGGTGTAATCACACCCCTGGGTCGCAGACCCACCTACAGGACAGTTCTGAAATAGCAGCAGCCTGCAATTTGACAAATTATGAATGAGAGCAAAGTAACTCTCCCATTCGCCCGCTAACTTTAGCGTAGTACCCGTACTGAAAGTAATGGGGTGCTATACTAGCCTAAGGCAACCAATTATATTTTTACTTTAAATTCCAGCTCAGGCCAAAGAATTTTATTTTAGTGGGGGAAGGTTAGATCCTCTCTCGGTTTGTTTTATGTCCTAAATAGGGCACAAAGTAATGGTAAATCTCTAAAACAGGTACAGGCAGTAAGGGAAAAACACATAAATAGGGATATAGGCAGAAGTAAAAACCTGAAAGAAAATGTTTACCTTTCCCCTAAACTATTCAGAGCTTAGAAAAATTTGGATTTTAGGTGTCAATTGCCCTCCTCGCACTTGGAATGTTGGAGTGTAATTGGTTGCTATGGGCAATATATCCACTTTTATAGATTAACCACGTTTGTGACTCTGAAATACTCATACTGTCTGAATTAGTAACAAATAGTTCTATTCATGTACTTGCCAGTATTGCAGAATGTTTTCCAGATGCTGCCTAAAAGTGGACCATTCATTTAAAAGCAAGGTTCGCTTATTACATTAGGCCTCCCACCCCCATGCTACAATGCTGCGTTAATAAAAAACCCAGTAGTGTTAGAGTAAAATTAGAAAATCTACACATTTTCTACTTATATTCTCCAATGCAGAGGATGATGTCACAATCTTTCCTGCATGATTTTTGCAATAAGACACTCCCGCACTGTGCAAGATTCCAGAAACGTATTGTTCCCAGGATTATGCCAATATGATGATGTAACTGTTACCTAGTCGCAGTGGGTGGAAGGTACATTTATTGTATAACTTTTTATTTTACAGCCATTATGCATTATTGTAGAATAGGGGTGGGAGGCCTAATGAAATAAGCTTGTTTTTACCTCAAGGTCTGCCTTCAAGAGGATATCTCCCTATTTTCTTGAAAGAGGACCTTGCACTAAAAAGCAATGCGGAGCAGAAACACTGTGGGGTAGATTCACATAGAGATACGACTGTGTATCTACTGAGATCCGGCGCTCGGATCTATGTGGCTGATTCATCTAATCAGGTTCCGCATAGATCTCCCTTAGAGCCGACAGGTGTAAGTGACTTACACTGTCGGATCTTAGGCTGCAATCTCCCGCTGGCCGCTAGGTGGCGCTTCCGTTTTTCTACGCGACGACTATGCAAATGAGGAGAACCGCCGAATCAGAAACGAGCGACCGGCCGTCGTTTTTTTTTTACGTCGTTTGCGTTCGTCGTTTTCCGGCAAATAGTTACCCCTGCTATATGAGGGGTAACTGTGGCGTATCCTATGTTAAGTATGGCCGTCGTTCCCGCGTCGAGTTTTTACATTTTTACGTCGTTTACGTAAGTCGTTCGCGAATACGGCCATAAGTAAATTGCGTTAACGTCGAAACCAATGACGTCCTTGCGACGTCATTTGGAGCAATGCACGCTGGGAAATTTAGCCGGCGGCGCATGCGCAGTACGATCGGCGCGGGGACACGCCTGATTTAAATAGTAAACTCCCCCTAGCCGCGGAATTTGCATTCCGCCGGGGGATTTACGATCCACCAGGGCAACTTACGAGGCAAGTGCTTTCTGAATACAGCACTTGCCTCAAAAACTGACGCTGGCGGATCGTAAATAAGATAGATCACGCGGATCAAAAGATCCGCTGATCTATGTGAATCTACCCCTGTGTCTTAACAATCCACCCCACATTTTTAACATTGTCTGTGCTCCCCCCACCATTCTGTCCTCCACTGCTGCCATCAACATTACCCAAAGCTTCCAGGCAAAAGGGAGCATATGACCTTTTCTTCTGTAACAGAGTTTGGGCCTAGCAGCCAATCACAATCAATAACAGTAAACAATCAACTGGCACACCAAATAATTGCTAGCAAATGTCGTTTTAGGTTTGCAAAGAGACATCTGGATGACTGACAGATCGAAGCATTTAAAATACATATATGTACAGAAAGCAGCAGTATACAGAGTAATAAGATAGTTTACCTTAACAATTCAGCACAGAGAAGGGAGAAAGGAGGTTTATTATTTTAATATTTCAAGGTTATGGACCCCTTCATCAGGAGAGATCTTCCGATGAAGAGGTCCCTTCATCAGGAGTATTCTCCTGATGAAGGGGTCCCTTTATCAGGAGAGATCTCCTGATGAAGGGGTCCATTACCCCAAAACATTAACCTAATGCATCGGACGTTTTTTCGACTGAATTCCACTCGGCTTGGCTTGCATACACACGGCCACACAAAAGTTCTCTGAACTTTCGACCGTCACAAAACGTGGTGACATACAACACTACGACGAGCTGAGAAAATTAAGTTCAATGCTTCCGAGCATGCGTCAAACTGTTTCTGAGCATGCGTCAGAATTTTGCGCGTCAGAATTGCTACTGACGAATGGAATTTCCAATAGGAATTTTTCCGTCTGAAAATTTGAGAACCAGCTCTCAATCTTTTGTTGGCGGAAATTCCGACAGCAAAAAGTTCAATGGAACATACACAGTCAGAATAAGAGTACTTTTGCTAGTAATTATTGGGTGTGCTAGTCAATGGTTTACTATTATTGATTGTATGTGTCGAGATGATAGGATTGCACTGCTCTTTGGATGTTTAGCACCTATTTCAGATGTATTGTAACCTTTTGGAGCCCAAGATCATCAGCCAAACACGTTGGTAAACTGAAACATTCCTTCTATTTTCAAAAGCGGGGGAAACAGAAAAACAGCTTATCCTTAGCAAACAATAGTGCTGGTTGTTTCAAGTTCTGGTTGTTTCTTATTCCTTGTATGTACTTTAATGCAAGTGGATTAGTCGTTCTAATCAGGGTTCCCCCCCCCCCCCCAAAAAAATACATCTATACCTCCAAAATCCAGGTCCCAAACAAGGACTTAGCAATCCTGTAAATTAGCCCTCTCCATGAGGACTACTCCTGCAACACCTCGGGGCGCAACATTTAGGGGGGCGCCCGCCAGTATGTGTCACAGTGGCTGCCTCCTCCTAAATGTAGTTCACTGTGTCCCGTGCTCTGCCGTGCTCTGCCGTGCCTGTCCAGGATAGTGGTAGATCCTGGAGTCCCGCCTTCGCCCAATCACAGTGGGCAGGAGACTGAACATGGGTGGAGGCAGGACTCCAGGATCTACCGCGATCATGGACAGGCCAACCCCGCCGCGGCACATGACCACATATGTCCAATTACAGGGCGCGTGTCCTGTCATCCAGGACACATCCCTAGCATCCTCTACATAACCTCCCCATACCCCATTTTCCGACCTGTGTTCTACCATGAATTTGAATTCTTGTAATACCTGGAACCATCTGCTTACCCTGGCATTTGTGTGTTCGTTCTGTCTCATTCACGTCAGTGGAGTATGGTACATCCCTAGATGAAACTTCTTACCAAAGAGAAAATATCATAGCAATTCTAGAATGCATTTGATAGGCAGTTATGCTCAAATACAGTGTAATATGTCTAGGTGGCTGTTAACTTTCCACAAAGAATGATTATGGGCCAGATTCAGGTAGAGTTATGCCGGCGTATCAGTGATACGCCGGCATAACTCTGACTTTGCGCCGGCTTATCTGTTTTCTGTATTCAGAAAACAATATACGCCGGTTTGCAGCAAAGATCCGACAGGCGTAATTGTATTACACCGTCGGATCTTAACTGCAATTTTAAAATGGCCGCCGGGGGCATTCCTGCTGATTTATGCCGAGAATATGTAAATCAGCGAGATACGCCAATTCACGAACATACGCGGGCCCAATGCAGTCACTTTACGCCATTTCCGTAAGGGGTTTCCCGGCGTAAAGATAAAGCTGCCAAAAGCAGGAGCATCCTATGTTAAGTATGGACGTCGTGCCCGCGGGAAATTTGAAATTTTTTACGTCGCTTGCTTAACTCGTCCGTGAATGGGGATTTACGTTGATTACGTTCACGTCGAAAACACTGTCATAATTCGGAGTATGCGCACTTGGATTTTACTATGGTCGACGTATGCGCAGTACGACAGATTTGATCGTGTGTACGCGGCCTAAGATGGGTTTGATTATGCCCTATTTCAACTGGGAGGGCACTATGCCTTCCTTGAAGGACGTATGTGCAGTACAACAGATTTGATCGTGTGTACTCGGCCTAAGATGGGTTTGATTATGCCCTGTTTCAACTGGGAGGGCGCTATGCCTTCCTTGAAGGACTGGTTTATTAGCTGCGTGATAGGTGGTGCCAGAATATCGGCTAATTCCTTCAGCAGTTTGGTGGGGATGATATCATTAGGCGCTGTGCTATTTCGCAGAGTACCGATGATATTTTTAGTGGCATCGATGGAGATGAGCTTGAGAGTGAACTTTGTTGATTGCGGTGAGTTTATGTGGGTATTGGGCGAATGATTGAAAGGGGGGTAGAAGGGGATACTGTTTTGCTGAATGCTTTCACGGATTCTTTCAATTTTGTTAACAAAATAATCCAATAATTCATTGAAAACATTTTGGGTATCAGAATTGGGGGCTTCAAGACAGACTGGGTTCATGGTCTGGGTGACTAGCTTGAAGAGTTTGCGGGGGTGATTTAGGGCATTGGTGATGGCATTGGAAAAATTATTTTTTTTTGGCTTTAAAAAAATGTTTGTGGTATTTTTTTGTTATTGCCTTGTAGATTGCGTGGTTTTCTGCTCGGGGACTTCAATCTCTGGGCCAACTCCGCACAAGACCCCGTTGCCGACGCCTGTATCGACCACCTGGAAGGATTAGGCCTTCAGCAACTAGTATGTGGGCCCACACATGCTTCAGGTCACACGCTCGATCTTATTTTCAGACAAGATCTGGAAATAAAAATCTTGGAAAATGAACCATTGCCATGGACTGATCACCATGAAATTAAATAATTATTTCCGAATTCCCCCCCTTAACAAAAACATCAGATCCAGTGACAACACACTGGACCAGATGTCAGAAGAAGCTCCACTCGGAACTCTTCAAAGCCACGTTAGGGGATAAAATAAACACAATTCAGCCGCACCTAACAGCGGAAGAAACACTGAAGGCCATAAACACAGCACTATTGCAGTCAGCTGACTTGATAGCGCCGAAACGAAAGACCCAGATCAGGAAAAATAACTCCAGCTGGTTCAACAACCAGCTGGCGTTACTGAAGCAAGAGCGCAGAAGGGCAGAAGCAGCCTGGAAAAGAAACTCTTCAGATGAGAACCTCTCGATCTACAAGGCAATAACCAGAAAATACTACAAGCAAATCTTCGAAGCCAAGAAAAACTATTTTTCTGAGGCTATCGACGGTGCCCTAAATCGCCCCCCGCGAACTCTTCAAGATTGTCACTCAGACCATGAATCCAGGATGTCTTGAAGCCCCCAACTTGGATACACAAGAATTTTGCGATGAGTTATCGGATTGCTTCATTAACAAAATTGAGGCTATCCGGCAAAGCATTCAACAAAACAATTTCGCTCCTAGCCCCCCCCCGGATTCATTTACACAGCACCGGCAGCAATTCACCACAGTTAGGTGAGTTCACGCTGGAACCCATCTCCATTCAGACCACAAAAAATATCATCGGCACTCTGCGCAACAGCACTGCGCCAAATGATATTATCCCCACCAAACTGCTGAAGGAATGCGCCGACATCCTGGCACCTCCTGTCACGCAGCTTATCAACCAATCCTTCAGGGAGGGCATAATGCCCTCCCAGCTGAAGGAGGGCTTTATTCAACCCATTTTGAAGAAAGCCACCCTGGATCCGAAGGATCCACTCAATTGGCGCCCCATAACAGGCCTAAATGTTCTCTCCAAGGTAATGGAGAAAGCAGTGGTACAGCAGCTGCAACAGCATCTAGATACCCACAACCTACTCGACCCATTTCAATCAGGATTCCGTCCCGGACAGCATTGCTTAAGATATGGGACGACGTTCTCGAGGCCGCAGACGAAGGAGAATCTTCTCTTCTGGTTCTGCTGGACCTAAGCGCAGCCTTTGATACAGTAGATCACAAGCTGTTATTGACTCGGCTGGCTAAAATAGCCAAAGTCGCAGAAAGCGATCTATCCTGGTTCTCCTCTTTTTTGGATAACCGATCGCAAATAGTGAAGCTAGGACCCTTCACTTCTGAACAACGCACATTATCGTGCGGGGTCCCTCAAGGATCTCCCCTGTCGCCGATGTTATTCAACATCTATGTGCGTCCTCTTTTCGAAATCATCAGCAGCCAAAAACTGCTATATCACTCATATGCAGACGACACGCAACTGTACTTCCGCATTTGCAATAAAAAGGATCACCACCTCAATCTAGAGACATGCCTCTCTTTGATAGAGGACTGGATGACAAAGAGTGACAATCTCAAACTCAACGGAGCGAAAACAGAACTTCTTCTGTTTCACGCCAAGCGCAGGAATCAACCGGCAACAACCTGGATCCCCCCGCCCATTCTGGGCAAAATCATCTCCCCTAGCGCCAAAGTCAAAAGTCTTGGTGTCATCTTTGACTCCGACATGACAATGAACGCACAAATAGGGTCAGTAGTCAGTGGATCTCACCATCTGCTGCGCCTACTACGCAGACTCATTCCTTTCATTCCCAAGAAAGACGTAGCGGTCGTGGTGGGAGCAATTGTAAACTCCAGACTGGACTATGCAAATGCCCTTTACCTCGGACTCCCCAAGTACCAAATCGCTCGTCTTCAAGTCGTTCAAAATACGGCTGCCAGACTTGTGACTGGGAAAAAACCCTGGGAATCAATCTCGCCTTCACTGAGATCTCTTCACTGGCTACCAGTTAAAGACAGAATCACCTTTAAAGCTCTCTGTCTAACGCATAGATGTATCCATGGGAATGCTCCCCATTATCTATGCGAAAAATTAAAAATCCAGAATCCCAATCGTATTTTACGATCCACCAATCAAAATCGGCTTCAGATACCGAAAGCCAGATACAAGTCCAAAGGGGACAGAAGATTCGCTGTCCAAGGTCCCAGACTATGGAACGCCTTACCAGCCAGCATTCGGCTGGAGGAGAACTACTTGGTCTTCAGGAGAAAGATTAAGACTCATCTCTTTTGATCTCAAAGGAGACAGGAACAACAAGCGCCCAGAGGCGATTTACTTCGCATGTGCTGCGCTATATAAGTTTTCATTCATTCATTCATTCATTCAGATCAGATTTGATGTTCATGTGATGTGTAGTCCACCTTCACCAATACATATGTTCAACACCCAAAGTGAATGAGTGAAATGGTTCCTTACCAGATGGAAATGACCCTTAACTTGTTACCAAAAGAAGGAGTCATAAACAGCTTGTGCAGTAAGGCCTGCATGTGCAAATGCGTCCTGGTGCTGGATGTACTTGTAATCAGATGAGTTCCAATGGTCACATGAAATAATAAAATGATGCCAACATAGTGTAACCAGTTTAATTAAAAGTAAAAAAAGGTATAAAACCGCCGATTGGCTGCTTACATTTGGTTGTGCCCCAAACCCGGCACTGAGGCACTGAGGCTAAGTCGCGTGGGTGGTACAGTGTCTGGCAGGGCCGGCGCTACCACTAGGCGAATCAGGCAGCCGCCTAGAGCGCACTGCCGCCAGGAGCGCAGCCACGGCCACTGGTTCCCCCACAGTAGTAGTTGTCACCGCTGCGCAGTTCTGTGGACGGAGAGGAGGCGCTGTGAGCTTGTCACTACCTCGCGCATCCAGTCAGTGGGTGGATCCATGTGCTCCCCCTCCCCCGACTCCTCCCAGGCTCCCCTTCTCCCGCTCTGCGGATCTCCTACCATGTGCTGTGCAGAGCGCAGATCATGACTGCCGCCGCCGCCGAGCAGCTCCTTGACCTTCTCTCCTCCTGGATGGGCTGGACGGCCGTAGTGTGGAAGACCTGTCACCTGCCAGAACTGCGATCATCAGAGAGGTACTGTGATGACAGTCCGCGGCGCTGCCTGACATCCTGTGACGTCACTGCCTAATGGAGGGTGCCCCGAACATCCCTGCTGACCACACACACAGACCTCCTGTCATCATCATGCTCCTCGTCATCCCCCTGTTCCTGGCATTCCACCATCCCACCTCCAAGGCCTGTCATACATTTTATCACCTCCCTGTCACTTCCTACCACCCTCCCCTGTCATCTCCATCCTCCATGTCACCTCCCTACCACCCTCCCCTGTCATCTCCATCCTCCCTGTCATCTCCATCCTCCCTGTCACCTCCATCCTCCCTGTCACCTCCCTACCACCCACCCCTGTCATCTCCATCCTCCCTGTCACTTCCATCCTCCCTGTCACCTCCATCCTCCCTGTCACCTCCATCCTCCCTGTCATCTCCATCCTCCCTGTCACCTCCCTACCACCCACCCCTGTCATCTCCATCCTCCCTGTCACCTCCATCCTCCCTGTCATCTCCATCCTCCCTGTCACCTCCATCCTCCCTGTCACCTCCATCCTCCCTGTCACCTCCATCCTCCCTGTCATCTCCCTACCACCCACCCCTGTCATCTCCATCCTCCCTGTCACCTCCCTACCACCCACCCCTGTCATCTCCATCCTCCCTGTCACCTCCATCCTCCCTGTCATCTCCCTACCACCCACCACTGTCATCTCCATCCTCCCTGTCACCTCCCTACCACCCACCCCTGTCATCTCCATCCTCCCTGTCACCTCCATCCTCCCTGTCATCTCCATCCTCCCTGTCACCTCCATCCTCCCTGTCACCTCCATCCTCCCTGTCATCTCCCTACCACCCACCCCTGTCATCTCCATCCTCCCTGTCACCTCCCTACCACCCACCCCTGTCATCTCCATCCTCCCTGTCACCTCCATCCTCCCTGTCATCTCCCTACCACCCACCACTGTCATCTCCATCCTCCCTGTCACCTCCCTACCACCCACCCCTGTCATCTCCATCCTCCCTGTCATCTCCCTACCACCCACCCCTGTCATCTCCATCCTCCCTGTCATCTCCCTACCACCCACCCCTGTCATCTCCATCCTCCCTGTCATCTCCATCCTCCCTGTCACTTCCTACCACCCACCCCTGTCATCTCCATCCTCCCTGTCACTTCCATCCTCCCTGTCACCTCCATCCTCCCTGTCATCTCCATCCTCCCTGTCACCTCCCTACCACCCACCCCTGTCATCTCCATCCTCCCTGTCATCTCCCTACCACCCACCCCTGTCACCTCCATCCTCCCTGTCACCTCCATCCTCCCTGTCACCTCCATCCTCCCTGTCATCTCCATCCTCCCTGTCACCTCCCTACCACCCACCCCTGTCATCTCCATCCTCCCTGTCATCTCCCTACCACCCACCCCTGTCATCTCCATCCTCCCTGTCACCTCCATCCTCCCTGTCACCTCCATCCTCCCTGTCATCTCCCTACCACCCACCCTGTCATCTCCATCCTCCCTGTCACCTCCATCCTCCCTGTCACCTCCATCCTCCCTGTCATCTCCCTACCACCCACCCCTGTCATCTCCATCCTCCCTGTCATCTCCATCCTCCCTGTCACTTCCTACCACCCACCCCTGTCATCTCCATCCTCCCTGTCATCTCCATCCTCCCTGTCACCTCCCTACCACCCACCCCTGTCATCTCCATCCTCCCTGTCATCTCCCTACCACCCACCCCTGTCATCTCCATCCTCCCTGTCACTTCCTACCACCCACCCCTGTCATCTCCACCCTCCCTGTCACCTCCCTACCACCCACCCCTGTCATCTCCATCCTCCCTGTCATCTCCATCCTCCCTGTCACTTCCTACCACCCACCCCTGTCATCTCCATCCTCCCTGTCATCTCCCTACCACCCACCCCTGTCATCTCCATCCTCCCTGTCACCTCCCTACCACCCACCCCTGTCATCTCCATCCTCCCTGTCATCTCCCTACCACCCACCCCTGTCATCTCCATCCTCCCTGTCACCTCCATCCTCCCTGTCACCTCCCCACCACCCACCCCTGTCATCTCCATCCTCCCTGTCACCTTCTTACCACCCACCCCTGTCATCTCCCTACCACTTACCAGGGACAATTTTTCTCTTCACAACACAGACAGAAGGACATTCGTCCTTCCAGTGAAATCACAAATAAAGGGACTTTTTTTTATTTCAGCGACACCAAGGAGGGACATTCTTTTTTTTTGGGGGGGGGGGGGGGGCGCACATAACTGGTCTTGCCTAGGGCGCCAAATTGCCTAGCACCGGCCCTGGTGTCTGGTCCCGGGCGCACGCCAGAGACATCTGTCTAGCGCCCGGGACCAGACACTGTACCACCCACGCGACTTAGCCTCAGTGCCGGGTTTGGGGCACAACCAAATGTAAGCAGCCAATCGGCGGTTTTATACCTTTTTTTACTTTTAATTAAACTGGTTACACTATGTTGGCATCATTTTATTATTTCATGTGACCATTGGAACTCATCTGATTACAAGTACATCCAGCACCAGGACGCATTTGCACATGCAGGCCTTACTGCACAAGCTGTTTATGACTCCTTCTTTTGGTAACAAATTAAGGGTCATTTCCATCTGGTAAGGAACCATTTCACTCATTCACTTTGGGTGTTGAACATATGTATTGGTGAAGGTGGACTACACATCACATGAACATCAAATCTGATCTGATTCACTTTCTGCGGACTCAGAGGATATTGTATATTTTATTGTATATTCAATTTGCATTTTTGCACAGTGTTTGTGCCTACTATGTCGATATTCCACTACTGACATGGACGGCTCATATGGACTTTCACGCTAGATCATGGGTCTTCAAACTATGGCCCTCCAGTTGTTCAGGAACTACAATTCCCATCATGCTCAGTCATGTCTGTGAATGTCAGAGTTTTACAATGCCTCATGGGATGTGTAGTTCCGCAACAGCTGGAGGGCCGTAGTTTGAGGATCCATGCGCTAGATCATCTAGCATCACAATATTTTGTATTCACTTTTATGTACTTTTATTGTGCATTTTTATTATGTTTGTTTATTAGCGCACCCACCCCCGTACCCCAAATTTTATCAAGAAGCCCACCAGATCCATCATAATACACGCAAATTAAACCTTGATAATAGCAAGAAGCATCAAGGGGTTCCTAAAATATGACACTGGAGCAGCTAGCTGATAAGTGGGTCATGAACCACAATACCGTTTCACCACAAAAGCAACTCCCAGGCAGTAGTACCGCTCTATTATGCGTGCCTCTGTTTTCTCCGCCCATAGGTGACCTCCCAATGTGTCATTGTCAGCCAGGTCAAATACTGTGTGCCTAAAAGTTTGGGGAACCAGTAGCGGTTCGACCACCTCACTCATGACTTCAGTGACTCAGTACAGCAACTCACCATTGACTGCAGAATGGGGAAATCTTCTCTGAGGCTAAGACACTTGTAATACGCCATTAACCATGGTAACTTGCTCTCTGGAATTTTTGTAAGTGGAGTCCCGCATTAGGGTGGCACAAAAAAAAAAAACATGGCCCTTCCAGATCAGGATGCTTAGAATTAAACTTTTCCTCTCATCCTCCTCAGAACTACACTTTAATGGGAAGGTTTCTCCTACGTTCTCCACAACCTTGACCTGCAAAAGTGGAAAATCCCCCCCCCCTCCCTCCAGGGGTCTCCATAGCCTGTAGTCCTTCTAACACTGGTACTACCTCAACAGTACTTTCTAGAGTCTAGCTCTTCAATAGGAGTAGAATGGTCACACTGTCTAGGGAGCCCTCGACTCACATAGTTCCACAAAGAGGAGACCATCCTGTCCCACTACGATATCATGTATGAGATTCAGTTCCACCCCAACTTCCAGGGTGACAGTGCCACAGGCAGTAATGTTCATCACCAGTGGGACATCCTGTTCCCATGTATCAATACAAACCTTTGGATTTTTAGTTACAAGGCCCACTCTCCCAACCACCCAAGAGTGACACTGCCAGTACAACATGTTTTCATTCCTTCAGCCGGAGCAGAAATCTGGGACCCTAATGTGGTTGCTTCCGGATTCTCCTGCTGGTACCTAGGTTTGGTGATGGCTTTGTTTTAGGCATTGGTAGGGCTCCTCAGGACTTGGTGGATTCTAGCAGGTCCTCCAATACCTCTGTCTGGGGTTCTCCGTGGCTGCCCAGCATTGTAGCTCACTAGGAGGAGCCTGTAGATTGTGGTCCACGATGACCCATTTCACAATCTGGGGACCCTTTGGCCTCACCAATAGGTCCCTGGTGAAACAACAAATAAAATCCTGATCTGATCTAACACTTCTCTTATCTTCCTATCCGTAACCAAAAGAAAACGTTTCTCACAGGGAGACAATTTCAGTACAGCTTCAAAAGATGCTAACAGTCATGTGGAAGTGGTTACTCCTAAAATTTCTGCGCTTACAATGCAGTGGAAGATTAACTTTCTGCTCATCAAGCATAAACCCCACTGACGTTTAGCAATTGTAGCAGGCCAGGACAAAGCTATTTAGTATTCTCGGATGACAGGTTTAGTAGATATTTGTATGTTACAATTCTAGCTGATGAAACAATACAGATTTTAAGAAGATTATATTTAGAGATCTACAAAGCTCTACCATCCACATTGATAGAATATATTCATTCACCTAGCTGTCTAGCTGTCGTTCTGACCCTATTGCTAAGTTTTGTTTTTTTCCTGATTGTACTGATCTGCATAGTTGTTCTAAGTCAGTGACTAATTAACTAGTTAAGGAGGAGCAACATGAGAGCCAGGGGTACGCAACATTATTTATTGCTCTCCTGACAGGTTTACTAAAAGTAATAAATGCCCCTCTTATGGTAAATGATAGACACAAAAACCTGCTACAAAAAAAGAAACTTTGTGCCAACTCCAAAATTGCACTTTAGTGGTATAGTTACTGTACTCCAAGACCTCCCATTTTTCCAAACCTCCAAATGCCCTCGTTGGTTTCAATTTAATCTAAAAAAAAAAAACACCCAACTAATCTGATCTCTGAAATATGTCATCATCAGTATTTTTCTGCAACGTCAGATGACAGAGTGTATGAATCGTTCAAATATTGTAAACGGCAATGTTTTCCAACAAATTAGTAGATGGATGATGCAAGTCATTGGCAGCTTGGACACCTGAAGCACCATAGTCACCCAGAATCTTGCACTCTAGAAAATGTGATGGTAAAGATATACATACACTTTAGCTTTAATCCTGGATAACCTGGATTTATGAATGTAAAATGGGGAACTGGCATAGGATACATTAAAAGACCCCCTGTAAATATATTAACTTTGAAATTGACAAATGTGACAAGTTGTCTTTAAATAAAGTAATTTTTTAAAACCAGTCTTTGATTTTTTTTTAATACTTTACTTTGTATCACAGGAAAAAGATGTGGGCCAAAATTTATCAAATTACTTTGGGTGGGAAAATTACATTAAAGATCTTGTTCCTCCTTGCTCTTCTTTAAAACCTAAAAGCAGCTATGACGCTTGTTTCCCGGCTGACACTAGTATTAAGACTTGTATTCAGTACTGCTAGACTGGAATTATAGGGAGCTTTAAGGGCTTTATGAAAATTGCTAAAGCATGTTAAATATTTTGTAAATGCTTAGTGAATATAATGATTTTCATACTAGTATCTAAGTACTAAGCAGCCTAAAGGTGGTCATACTCTTGCTTCTTTAACCCCTTCCCGACCAGCCGCTGCAGTCAGACCACTAGGGGGCGCACGCCGTCAGAGCCAATGTGCGTGTTTGGCAGGCATGATGAATGCCAGGAACACATGATGACAGATGACATGACAGAGCGAGAACCGGGATCTGTGTGTGTAAACACACAGATCCCGGTTCTCTCAGGGGAGAGGAGACAGATTGTGTGCTCATACTAAGTATGAACACTGGTGTCTCTCTCCTTCTAGTCAGTCCCATCCCCCCACAGTTAAAACACACCTAGGGAACGCACTTAACCCCTTGATCGCCCCCTAGTGTTAACCCCTTCCCTGCAAGTGACATTTATACAGTAATATGTGCATTTTTATAGCACTGATCGCTGTTTAATTGTCACCGGTGTCAAAAGTGTCCGATCTGTCCGCCGCAATATCACAGTCCCAATAAAAACCACTGATAAACGCCATTACTTGCAAAAAAATATATATTTCGTAGACTGCGATTTTTTCCCAAATTTTTAGAATAATACATATCAGACTAAACTGAGGATTTTTTTTAATTATTGTGATATTTATCATAGCAAAAATTAGAAGATATTGTGGGTTTTTTTCACAATTTTCTCTCTTCTTTAGTTTATAGCTCAAAAAATCAAAACCGTAGAGGCGATCAAATACCACCAAAAGAAAGCTCTATTTGTGGGAAAAAAAAGGATGTAAATTTTGTTTGGGTACAGCGTCACACGACGGCGCAATTGTCAGTTAAAGCGATGCAGTGCCGTATCGCAAAAATGGCGT
Organism: Rana kukunoris; assembly: GCA_029574335.1. NCBI lineage: Eukaryota > Metazoa > Chordata > Amphibia > Anura > Ranidae > Rana > Rana kukunoris. The sequence continues at coordinate 76,098,177 of CM056056.1, forward strand.
GTTCATTGAGCAGCAAAATCTTCTGGGGTTGAAGTGGTTAATGAAATCTCCTCTAGCATGTTGATGTGCTTTATAAAAGTGATTTGGGCTTCCCTTGGTTTTGGACTGATGCAAGCAAAGCTATATTAATTTTACCAGAATCAGTGCTATGCAGAGCAGGGCTGAAGATATTTTTTCTCCTTTAGTGTTGGGGAGGTGGGTTCAGCCTTGTGGGCCCAAAGGAAACAAGTGAGATGTCGTGATATGTGCATGTGGTGAAATTGTGTTAACAATGGATGGGGCTTAAAAATGAGTGCATATTGAATAGGGTGCAGGGGTCGGAAGTGCTTAAGATATAGAGTTCAGCGGTGAGTAGTTCATACCGCACAGTACAGGAGTGTATAACACACAGATTGCAGAGGTAAGAAGTGCATATTGCACATAGCTCAGAAGACAAGAGTGAGTAACATACAGACAGCAGCGGTCAGGAGTGTGTAATGTACAGAGTACAGGAGTAGTGTCGTTCTCTTTAAAAAAGTAAATAGCATATACTCAGGGCCCCCGTCTTACAGTACGTCTTAACGTCACTTCCATTTGAGGCCGTAGACAGTTTTTTTCTTTGGAGATTGTGTCAGCAATATATGTTTGATGTTGTTTGAATAATGTGAGTACAGTATATCTCAGCACTTTCTTTATTAAAATAAATGTTTTTTAAGCGGTAATACTCTATGGGCACCCTTCTTTACATACTAAACCTTGGAGGAATGGCAACACCACCAAAAAGGACCAATCTCCCAGGGTGCTACACAGTGGCAAATACTGAGGCTTCATAGCGCTCCAGGTGGGGTAAGAAGCATTCGGTGAGTGAATTCAGAATAAGAGTACGGATTAATCACCTGCACTGCAAGCACTTACCTGAGAGGAGAAGATATAACAGTTTTTATTTGTGGACAATTAGCACTGGACACTTTCTTAAAGTCACCAATCACTTTAATATTAATCAGTATCACAACGTGCATAATAAGTTTTTTCGTGGACTTTATTGATATGTCTACTGTGGGTGATGATACATATATCATTTATTAAGTATTGTAGTATCACACCATTCAGTTCACCAGCACTTTTTCAAACACACAGGCAGGGGATCAAACCCCTTATAGCACTTTATAGAATCTATTGAATCGAGCAAACACATTAATTAATTACTAATTTAAAAGTCCCTGTTCACAGGCAGTTTAATAATCATTATATTTTCTTCACATACATTTTGAAGATAGAGGAACACATACATTTTCATGATAGAGGAACAGCACCATACCTACACCATTGTTTTTTTCAGCATATACTCAAAGACCTCAGGTCAAAATGTATGCCTTTGGTATCAGCCAGGGCGGCAAGGAGACAGCCACTCTATCATACTCTGTGAAAGGGAACTATTCACACATCTATACATTGGCTTCCCATAAAGAAGAAGCTCCCTGAAGGCCACAGATACAGCTTCATCCGAGGTATGTGAGTATATATAAAGTATCTTACAAAAGTGAGTACACACCTTCATTTTTTGTAAATATTTTATTATATCTTTTCATGTGACAACACTGAAGAAATTACACTTTGCTACAATGTACAATGTAGTGAGTGTACAGCTTATATAAAAGTGTAAATTTGCTGTCCACTCAAAATAACTCAACACATACTGTAACCATTAATGTCTAAACCGCTGGCCACAAAAGTGAGTACACCCCTAAGTAAAAATGTCCAAACTGGGCCCAATTAGCAATTTTCCCTCCCAGTGTCATGTGACTTGTTAATGTTACAAGGTCTCAGGTGTGAATGGGGAGCAGGTGTGTTAAATTTGGTGTTATTGCTCTCACTCTCTCATACTGGTCACTGGAAGTTCAACATGGAACCTCATGGCAAAGAACTTTCTGAGGATCTGAAAAAAAGATTTGTTGCCACTGAGCTGCAGCACGGTGGCCAAAACCATGCAGTGGTTTAACAGGACATGTTCCACTCAGAGCAGGCCTAGCCATGGTCGACCAAAGAAGTTGAGTGCACGTGCTCAGCATCATATTCAGAGGTTGTCTTTGGGAAATAGACGTATGAGTGCTGCCAGCATTTCTGCAGAGGTTTAAGGGCTGGGGGGGGGGGGTGAGCCTGTCAGTGCTCAGACCATACGCTGCACACTACATTAAATTGGTCTGCATAGCTGTCGCCCCAGAAGAAAGCCTCTTCTAAAGATAATGCAGAAGAAAGCCTGCAAACAGTTTGCTGAAAACAAACAGACTAAGGACATTGATTACTGGAACCATGTCCTGTGGTCTAATGAGACCAAGATAAACGTATTTGGTTCAGATGGTGTCAAGCATGTGTGGTGGCACCCAGGTGAGCAGTGCAATAACAAGTATGTCTTGCCTACAGTCAAGCATGGTGGTGGGAGTGTCATGGTCTGGGGCTGCATGAGTGCTGGGGAGCTACAGTTCATTGAGGGAATTATAAATTCCAACATGTACTGTGGCATACTGAAGCAGAGCATGATCCCCTCCCTTCAGAGACTGGACCACATGGCAATATTCCAACATGATAACAACCCTAAATACACCTCTAAGATGACCACTGCCTTGCTAAAGAAGCTGAGGGTAATGGTGATGGACTGGCCAAGCATGTCTCCAGACCTAAACCCTATTGAGCATCTGTTGGACATCCTCAAACTGAAGATGGAGGAGCGCAAAGTCTCTAACATCTATTAGCTCTGTGATGTCATCATGAAGGAGTGGAAGAGGACTCCAGTGGCAACCTGGTGAACTCCATGCCCAAGAGGGTTAAGGCAGTGCTGGAAAATAATAGTGGCCACACAAAATATTGACACTTTGGGCCCAATTTGAACATTTTCACTTAGGGGTGTACTCACTTTGGTTGCTAGCAGTTTAGACATTAATGCTGTGTGTTTAGTTATTTTGAGGGGACAGCAAATTTACACTGTAATGCCGCACACACATGGTCAGACTTTTGACTGGGCAAAACTCACTCGGAAAAATAGAGAACCTGCTCTCTTTCTAAATTCTGACGGAAAAAGTCAGATGGGGCATACACATTGGAAATTCTGACTGTGTGTACGCGGCATTATACAAGCTGTACACTCATTACTTTACATTGTAGCAAAGTGTCATTTCTTCTGTGTTGTCACATGAAAAGATAGAATAAAATATTTACAAAAATGTGAGGGGTGTACTCACTTTTGTGAGATACAAAAAAGAGGGTTTTACACATCCGGACAGTCTGAAAATGGCCACATCCCTAATAATTATAGAAAAGAAAGGATACCCCCAAGGAGGCGGGACTTTGGAGGCCAAGTTCAAAACAAAAAGTATTTTAATGGGTTACAAAATTACAGACCAAAACACATACAAAATAGGATGCTTGTTGGGAAATTGACCTGTATGGTCCACTACCTTTGTGTGATAGTCACTAGATAGGCATAAAACATCAGGGATGAGAAAAGTGCACCCAGTGAAAGAAATAGAAGGAGAGTAACATCAAATAATAATACAACATGATAAAAAACACAATCTCCGTGGAACAGAGTTGAAAAATGCCCGACGCGTTTCTGGTCTCTTAATTTCAAAAGAGAACCGTCATCAGGGGCCAGGGAGTTGTATCGCATAAAAAGTTTTTTCCTCAATTCTAAAGATAACAAAAGACAACATGGGAAAAACAATCAGACAAGGCACATTTAAGACCAGTATGTTTGAGTTGCAATACAATATTAGTGTTGGTTGCAAAACCACCTACCGCTGGCTTTTGCGGAGAGAGGGACAGTAGTCCCCTGTTTGGGATACCGGCGGTCGCGGGTGGGTTCGAACTGGGTCGCTAGGGGGTTGTAACCCTTCCTACATGAATACTCACACTCCTATATGCAAAAAAAGGGAGAACATGAAATAGGTTGGTACTTTCTTTCTTGCTTGGTGGACAGAGAACTATACGCCACAGTCATTGTCAACTGGTAATAGCATATGTGTTTAGTATGGAGACTATCATAATATTTACCCGATGTGGGAGAAGGGTGAGTTTATTTCAGATCGCCCTGAGAGACTCCTATGTGATAGTGTTCAGGTGATCCCCTTTAATAAGGGCAGCGAGACCTATGAGAAAAGGGGGAAGTATACATGTAGCTAAACCAGTCCCAATGCAGGTATATTAGAGGTATGGTGAGATATAGTATTAAACTTACAGTTTAACGAGGTGTCCACAGTTCGGTAGCGTTATCCCCAATGTGTAGAGGGTGCCTGAGTGTTCAGAGAGTGGCATGGAATATAAAGGATTATTCGATTGTACGTCGAATCCGCGTCCTCTGACATAATCACGTCTAGCGTCCCATTGTGCATAGCGCCACGTTGGTCATGTGACCCAATGATGTTATCATTGATGTGTATGTGATGTCTGGACGCTTAGAGTCTGATGTAGACCTATACGTATTTTTCCGTTTTAGCGTCGAATCTCGCGCTGAGTGATGCCGTCAGCACGTATGGTGTGCTGGTGTTCACAGCGCCGTGGGTCACATGACCGCGGCGTCCTGCTCTAATTGGAGAAGATTTTAGAATGGGAAGACTGACCATGAAAGAAATAGCCTGCATGCCAGACATACTTCCGTTTTCCTCATTACTGTCTGCAAAGGAGGTGTTTGTGAGAAAGACCAACTCTGTAGTAAATAATGCAAAAAATAATGCAAGAAATATATCAAAGAGGATGTGTGAAAGTACTTCATGGAGGGTACCCAGATCGGACCCAAATCCCGACCCCCGGAAAACCACCCAGCGGGGGGTAAAGGCTAAATACAAACTACATCGTATGCCAACCTGTATCTGGGGGAGTGGGAGAGCCGTTTTCTATCTGCCGAAGGGGAAAATGTGCACACATCGAACATCCTGACCTGGCATAGGTTCATTGATGACATTTTCATGATATGGGATGGCACGACTGAAGATCTTGCCACCTGTATCAATGATATGGGTATTAATGACTTCAATCTGAAGTTCACCAGTATCCACAGTAACAAAACAATTACGTTTTTGGATGTCACCATCTTTAAAACCCTTGATGGACACCTCTCTAGTTCTCTATATCGGAAAGAAACGGCTGGCAACACCATTCTACAAGCCTCAAGCTTCCACCCAGAACCACTCATACGATCAATTCCATATTCACAGTATCTCCGGGTCAGGAGAAACTGTTCGGATGAAGATAGTTTCATTAAGGAAGCAGACAACTTAAAAAGAAGGCTCCTACAAAGGGGATACTCACATACGTGTTTAAAAAAAGCCTTCAGAAAAGTGAAGAGCCAGTCAAGATTGGACATATTGTTTCCTCCAAAGAAAATTACCAAGAAAGAAGAAAACCAGTGCTTACCTACAAGAATCATCACGACTTACAACAATCAACACAAACAAATAAAACGGATAATTAAAAAACATTGGCACATACTTCAGATTGACCCCATCATCAGTCAATTTATCCCGAACCAACCTCTAATCACCTACAGACGGGCTAGATCCACCAAGGACTCATTAGTTACCAGTGAATACACTGGAACTTTCAGGGGAGATCCTTGTAAACGATGGGGAACGTTTACTTGTGGAGGTTGTGCACAATGTCAATACATTAACACTCAAAAAGACATCACACTTCCGAACGGTCGCCAGTACAAACCGCGACACTTTGCTAATTGTAACACCTATGGGATTGTGTACCTACTAACTTGCTCGTGCGGTTGCTTCTATGTAGGTAAAACAAAATTAGAATGGAGGAAACGAATCTCCAGGCACATAAAAAGTATTAAAACATCAAACCCTGACCTGCCTTTGGGGAGACATTCGAGAAATGTACATCAAGGAAGTATTCCGAAAACACTGTTTTTGGCTTTGGACAGAATTCACCCCAATCCAAGAGGGGGGGATTGGGACAAACTACTACTTCAGCGGGAGACCCGCTGGATAGTAGCCCTCCAGGCTACTTCACCTCCAGGCTTAAATAGCAAGGTTAGCTATCGGCCCTTCTTAGAGGGATATAAATCAGGTACCTGGGAGGGTGAGGGTTAAACACTCTCAATGTTTCAAATGTTTAGACAAATCCGACGTCATAGAAAATTTGTATGTATAGTAATGTTAGCCAATATCTTGCAATACCTACCACCCTACGAGATCATGCTTTCTGCTCCAAACAGACTGATCTGACTGTTTATGTATTGTTTTTGCACCAAATCATGCCCCCTTGTTTGTGCTACAATTGTAGTTTGTATTTAGCCTTTACCCCCCGCTGGGTGGTTTTCCGGGGGTCGGGATTTGGGTCCGATCTGGGTACCCTCCATGAAGTTCTTTCACACATCCTCTTTGATATATTTCTTGCATTATTTTTTGCATTATTTACTACAGAGTTGGTCTTTCTCACAAACACCTCCTTTGCAGACAGTAATGAGGAAAACGGAAGTATGTCTGGCATGCAGGCTATTTCTTTCATGGTCAGTCTTCCCATTCTAAAATCTTCTCCAATTAGAGCAGGACGCCGCGGTCATGTGACCCACGGCACTGTGAACACCAGCACACCATACGTGCTGACGGCATCACTCAGCGCGAGATTCGACGCTAAAACGGAAAAATACGTATAGGTCTACATCAGACTCTAAGCGTCCAGACATCACATACACATCAATGATAACATCATTGGGTCACATGACCAACGTGGCGCTATGCACAATGGGACGCTAGACGTGATTATGTCAGAGGACGCGGATTCGACGTACAATCGAATAATCCTTTATATTCCATGCCACTCTCTGAACACTCAGGCACCCTCTACACATTGGGGATAACGCTACCGAACTGTGGACACCTCGTTAAACTGTAAGTTTAATACTATATCTCACCATACCTCTAATATACCTGCATTGGGACTGGTTTAGCTACATGTATACTTCCCCCTTTTCTCATAGGTCTCGCTGCCCTTATTAAAGGGGATCACCTGAACACTATCACATAGGAGTCTCTCAGGGCGATCTGAAATAAACTCACCCTTCTCCCACATCGGGTAAATATTATGATAGTCTCCATACTAAACACATATGCTATTACCAGTTGACAATGACTGTGGCGTATAGTTCTCTGTCCACCAAGCAAGAAAGAAAGTACCAACCTATTTCATGTTCTCCCTTTTTTTGCATATAGGAGTGTGAGTATTCATGTAGGAAGGGTTACAACCCCCTAGCGACCCAGTTCGAACCCACCCGCGACCGCCGGTATCCCAAACAGGGGACTACTGTCCCTCTCTCCGCAAAAGCCAGCGGTAGGTGGTTTTGCAACCAACACTAATATTGTATTGCAACTCAAACATACTGGTCTTAAATGTGCCTTGTCTGATTGTTTTTTCCCATGTTGTCTTTTGTTATCTTTAGAATTGAGGAAAAAACTTTTTATGCGATACAACTCCCTGGCCCCTGATGACGGTTCTCTTTTGAAATTAAGAGACCAGAAACGCGTCGGGCATTTTTCAACTCTGTTCCACGGAGATTGTGTTTTTTATCATGTTGTATTATTATTTGATGTTACTCTCCTTCTATTTCTTTCACTGGGTGCACTTTTCTCATCCCTGATGTTTTATGCCTATCTAGTGACTATCACACAAAGGTAGTGGACCATACAGGTCAATTTCCCAACAAGCATCCTATTTTGTATGTGTTTTGGTCTGTAATTTTGTAACCCATTAAAATACTTTTTGTTTTGAACTAGGCCTCCAAAGTCCCGCCTCCTTGGGGGTATCCTTTCTTTTCTTTTGTGAGATACTGTACACACATTTCTGAGACATGAACAGAAGGCTGTTAGAAACAAGGTTAGTAGGACTTGCCATCTGTAAGTATTTATTCCAAATGACCACAAAAAGGCATTTACAGTATAATGTAACACAGCGGTTGTGCTTTCCCACCAATGACACTTCTTCCAAAGAAGCTAGATACATACTTCACAACAGAGTCAGAAAATCTATTGTGCCATCCAAGAACATGGATCATTGTAAGCCTCTGTGTAATGTGGTTTGGCAGATGTGAGTTAAAGGTCACTCTGGTGGGAAATAATTAGAAACAGAATTTTAAGATGCAAAATGTACAAACACATCTGGAATAGTGGAAGCTCTTTTGGAGAAGTTGTAGGGGATTACCAAATCAAAAGTAATTTGAATAAATCAAAAGTTGAAGACATGGGAATCATTTAAAGAAAAAAAAAGGAATAATGTTTTGAATGTATCTATTAATATTTACTATGCGTTATATGATGAACTCAGAATTACATATGCAAGTTGTGCCATAAAAGGGCATATTATGCTGGAGTAAAGAAACAAATATTATGGGTGCTGAATTTATTTTCCTGGGTAAAGTGAATCCATACATTAAAGCAAAACTATGGCCCCACTTTAAAGAAATATGTGCTGCATCACTTAAGCATAAATATATTCACCTTGGATCCAGCGAGGTGGCATTCTGTCGGCTTTGGGTCTTGATCGTCGGCTTCTTTTGTTGGCCAGGTGGGGGTGATGGCACTCTCATGCATGTGCAGGAGTGCAGTCAGCTTCAGAATTGCTGTGTTTATACAATGAGCTGTAAAGGGTGGACAGGCAGCTAAGTAACTTTAATGCAGAAGTGACAAAGCATGTCTCTTCTGCATAAAAAATCCTGCTAAAATTCTACTTTAAAATAAGTAAGACTATTGTGCAGCGCTCTGTAGGCTGGAAACAAAGTATAGTTATATTGTAAGAGCAGGCAGTTCAGACCATATTGGATGAATAGGTAAGGAAAATGTATTTTGTCGTAGGCAAATCAAGTTAAAACAAGGTTAAAATAGCAGATGCATAAAACGATGGTTTGAATAGTGTGTAAAATATGTGATAAACCAACGTTACCACTGGTGACCTTAGAACTTGGAGGGGTAACATCAACCGGAGGGCTTGCTGGTGTAGCATGGGGGGCGCAAGTAACCATGCTAGGGGAGATGGAAATCCGGGCTAGTAGGAGGGGTCCCAAAGGCTGCTAACTCGTGGTGGAAGTGCGGCTACGTTTAACTTCCACCACCAGTTAGCAGCCTTTGGGACCCCTCCCCCTGGACCGGATTTTCATCTCCCGCAGCATGGTTAGAAAATAATCTTTCTTTGTGCATTCTAAATTGTTCCAGTGTTTGCCAGCTGCACTGGGCTTGATCCACCATTAACTACAGATTGCTATACACAATTTTTCTATATGACCCACATTTTTTGTAGCGCTTCAGAAACTCTTGTGTTTTTTAACTTTAAAATAGGTGCATGTACACTTATCCCCCTTACACATGGTCGGAATTTCCGACAAGAAAAGTTTGATGTGAGCTTTTGGTGTGTAGGCTCCATCTGACTTTTTCTGTCAGAATCACTGACAGCAAAAATTTGAGAGCTGGCTCTCAAATTTTCCGACGGAAATTCTGATCGTCTGTATGCAATTCCATCCCCCCCAAAAAAACATGCATGCTTGGAATCAATTTGACGCATGCTTAGAATCATTAAACTTAATTTTTCTCGGCACGTTTTAGTGTTGTACGTCACCACATTCTTGACGGTCTGAATTTTGTGTGACAGTGTGTATGCAACACAAGTTTGAGTCAAAATTCCGTCTTAAAAAAATCCATGGTTTTCTTGTCGGAATTTCCGATCATGTGTACACGGCATTACGTTTTTTTCTCTTAGTCCTGCTGCAGAGTCCAATAAATACCTGTTGATCCTGCCAGTAAAGTCCACTGCAGCATCCTGTAATAGTGGGACAATGATGCAGCACTGCTCCTGTGTTCAGAGCAGAGTAGCCACTCTCATGAAGGTTGTGTCTACTTAAACTACTGTGGGATTAAGGAAAATGTTGCAGGGGGTGTGGTTATCAGCATTGTCACTGCTGATTCACAGACCTGTAGTTTCTCAATCAACTCCAGGCCACGCCTAGTGCTGCCCACTACTTTCTATATTCTGTTCTGTATTTTCAGAACTGCCCCTGTTCCTAAAATCATAACACTCTGAGCTGTCAATCCAGTATAAGCTTTGTTTTAAAAAATCTCCTTTGATCCTGTGAGTCCTGCCTATCTGCTGCCTATCTCTTTTCACAAATTTTGGGATTCCCAGCATGCTTTGCAGCTCCCCCTCTGTGTTCCCTCCTCTATTTATGTTTAATTTCTAAGTACTATATATCCCATGGTACCTTGCTGTCTGCAAGCAGTGCTGACTCTGCCTCCTGAAACTCCTCCTCTCAGCACCTATGTAGTTCAGATGGCAGGTCTATGAATTCTGTGACACAGTAGTGCCTATCATATTAAATATGTGTCAGAGAATTCAAAGACATAATTGTGTGGAGATCTTCACAATGTAAGTTTGGAAACTTCAAGATTGTTCAGATGAGGAATGAGCTAGAGATAATTGAAACACAATGTGGAAATCAATAGATGATTTTACATTCTATCTATAGATACGCATTAAATGTTTTGCTTTCTGAACAACTGTTTAAATTATTAAGGGACAATTTCACCTTTCATAACATGTTACATGTTACACCCATATTCAGGGTGTAACATGTAACAAACAGACCGACCCCTGCTCTAACACAGGCCCGCTCAGCTACATCACTCATTCACATTCCTCTGTGAATGGAAAACTAAATGTCCAAACAGCCTTTGTGCTATTGGCTTGTAGTTTTTATTGAACTGCCAAGGCGCTGTGGAGTGCTGTGGTAGTTCTTAGAGTCTTCCTGTCAGATTGTATCTGCTTGCCCTAGCGATGTATGGCACACAGATACACTGACATGGTACCAGAGATCTGCTGATCCCTGGTGTAATGCTTTAGGCAGCGTACACACGACCGAGAAACTCGTCGGGCGAAACTCATTGTTCCGCCCGTCGAGTTCTTAGTTCGGCAGTCAAAAAGCCTGTCGAGCCAAATTTTCCCATTGAACAACGAAGAAATAGAGAACATGCTCTGTTTTTGGCTCGACGAGCTTCCCGATGGGTTGCTCGGCGAAAAGTGTACACACGACCGGTTTTCTCGGCAGAATACGTCTCCCATCGAGGTTCTCGCTGGATTCTGCCGAGAAACTCGGTCGTGTGTACGCCGCCTTAGAGCAGGGGTATCCCTGGTGCAATGCTTTAGAGCAGGGGTAGGCAACCTTGAAGAGGTGGAGCAACATGGGAGCAGTCAAATATCACCAGGCACAGTGTCTCCTCCTCCCACCTGATTTAAACCTCTAATTATCATACTACTATGTTGCAGGTAACAACAAAACTTGGGGAATGCCCAAGAAAAAACCAAGCCTACTTACCAACCAGCTCGCATAACAACCAATTAACCTGTCTAACAGTATGCGTTACAAACAGGGGTTTTGTCTGCAAGCATTTGCAAACGCATGCGTGAGCCACAGAGCCGCGCCAAGGCACCATGTAATCTGTGGTCCTATTACTAAACAATGAGTGTCCCCACAATGGAGGCACATGCATTCTAATGGATAGATAGGGGCAGGTGGACTGAAGGGGAGCCACCCCTCCTTAAAGGTGCAGGAGCACACAAAACACCCAGCATATAGCACAATGGCTGCAAAGGTGTTGGTGTGTTGCTGGACCAATACAAGCACCACAGGTGAAACATAAACGTGTCCACCACCCCATCTATAGCTGGCCATGGCACTATGTTGCAGGTGCATACATTGCATGGCATGATGAGACCCTGAGAGGTTGTTTCCTAAGTTGCAATTCACCTGGCGGTGGAGGTAGTGGTTGTATGTGACAGAATTGTATTACTAGGCAGCACGTAATGAAGCACAATATTTAAGGAAGGATCCTAGACTCATTATCATTGTGTGGGACATTTTCACTGGAACTATTTACCACTTATCTCCATTGTGTGATATATATTGTCTACGTCATTATTAGTTTGTATGCTAGTGGTAATGGGAGTTACTTATATAATTACATTTTTGATTTATGTACAAGTGGAATTACCGCACTATTCTTTTAATTGTTTATTCATGTTAGTGTAAGATCACTGTTTAAATGGTGCAGCTGTTCTAAGTTTCATATTGTCATTATTTTTGCATAGCAGCGTTTTAGTATTCATACACAAATATTCATGGAAATAAATTAAGTTTTACTTTCTTAAAGCCAGGCTTATACACAGTGAATTGTAATTAGCTTATATGGGTAGTAAATGTTGTATTAAACAACAAGAAGTATAAATATCCTTATAATCATAATAAATACTCCAGATTTAGGCATTTTTTGTGATGATTCCTGGTTTCTTATCTATCTAAAGTTTTATAATAAGTTCAAGAGCTATGAGAAGAGTTATGGCTAAAATACAAAGCTTGTGTGCTACATTGTCCATTGCCCAGGTCATGGATATCTGCAGGAGGAGCTTAATGCCGCGTACACACAATAGGTCAAACCGTTGAGAACGGCCTGATGGACCGTTTTCATCAGACCAAACCGATCGTGTGTGGGCCCCATCGGTTATTTATCCATCGGTTAAAAAAATTCAAACTTGTTTTAAAATTAACCGATGGATACCTAACCGATAGAAAAACAAAAGATTGTCTGTGGGCACGTCCATCGTTTAAAAATCCACGCTTGCTCAGATTAAATTAGGGGATGGGAGCGCTCGTTCTGGTAAAACTAGCGTTCGTTATGGAGCACGTGCTGTAACAGACAGAAAAGGGTGAATCGTCTTTTACTAATGCCGCGTACACACGGTCGTTTTTTGTGAAGTAAAAAACGACGTTTTTGAAACGTCACTTTCAAAGACGATGTTGCATACACACCATCGTTTTTTTCACAAAAAACGAGGTTACGTTCACCACACTTTTCCATTGAAGCTCGCTTCATAACTAGCTTCTGGGCATGCGCGGGTTGAAAAACGTCGTTTTAAACTACGTTTTTGCTACACACGGTGACTTTTTGTGAAACAAAAAACGACGTTTTGAAAAACGACACAAAAAATTCAAGCATGTTGGAATTTTTTTTGGTCGTTTTTTTTTAAGACAAAAAACGACGTTTTGCCCACACACGATCAATTTAAATGACGTTTTAAAAAACGTTGTTTTTTTTCATCGCAAAAAATGATCGTGTGTACGCGGCATTAGGCCCCGTACACACGAGCAAATGAATCTGTTCAAATCGGTCTGACAGACCGATTTGATCAGATTTGTCTGCTGGCTGTTTTAGTTTGATCGCTGTACACACGATCAAACCAAAATCCCCGCCGGCAGACAGTGCGGTGACGTGGCGATGACGTTGACGCCGCCACATCACCGCACCAGGAAGTAAAACACTTCCGCGCATGCGTCGAATCCATTCGATGCATGTGCGGGCAGATATGTCTGCTGGTTAGCGTATAAGTAATAAGACATATTGGTCCGACGGGTTCCCAGTAGACAGATTTTAAAGCAGGCTTTAAAATCTGTCTGCTAGACAAATCCGTCTGCGCGTCCGTACACACGATCGAATCTGTCTGCTGAAACGGTCTGTCAGACCGTTTCCAGCAGATAGATTTGATCGTGTGTACGCGGCCTAACACTAAATCAGCTAAAGCAGCCCCAAGGGTGGCGCCATTGGATTTGAACTTCCTCTTTATAGTGCTCTCGTACATGGTTTACGTGACCGCGTTCTGACACGATTGTTTCAAAAAATCTATCAGACTGTTCTCATCGGTTTGACCGATCGTGTGTACAGGGCATAAATTGGCGCTGGTTCTGGGTTTTAGATTTAGAAGTGCAACAGCTGGGTGAGGAGAAAGGGGTGTAGTAAAAAGTGTAGATAGCATGTTAAACAGATCAGACCAGAATAACCTGTGTTGAACAGCCTCAAACAGTTGGACAGTCAGGCCCCGTACACACCATTAAATAAATCTGTTCAAATCTGTCTGACAGACCGATTTGATCAGATTTGTCTGCTGGGCTGTTTTGGTTTGATCGCTGTACACACGATCAAACCAAAATCTCCGCCGGCAGACAGAGCGGTGATGTGGCGATGACGTTGACGCCGCCACGTCACCGCACCAGGAAGTAAAACACTTCTGCGCATGCGTCAAATCCATTCGACGCATGTGCGGGCAGATATGTCTGCTGGTTAGCGTACTAACCAGCAGACATATCGGACGGACGGATTCCCAGCAGACAGATTTTAAAGCATGCTTTAAAATCTGTCTGCTAGAAAAATCTGTCTGTCCGCCCGTACACACGATCAAATCTGTCTGCTGAAACGGTCTGTCAGACCGTTTCCAGCAAATAGATTCAATCGTGTGTACGCGGCCTCAGAGTTTTCAGTGTGAAGAAGCATGCCTGAAGGAAGACAGTTCCACCTGTGCTGTCTCTTTAACATAAGCAAAATGGGAATCATTTGTTATTTATTAAATATTTATATGTAAAACAAAGACTTTATACCTATAGTAAAAAAAAAAGTATACAAATTTGTTTAAAAATGTAAAATGTAAAAAATATTCACCCAAAGCCATTTCAGTTTCGCAATAATTACTATTAAAGAGTAAGAAAAGCTTTGATAGCATAAAGTTGCCCATAGACACTGAGAGGCAGCTGGATATGCAAACATTGTTGTATGACCCTCTGGCAACTCTGCAACCGAATATAGATGTGCTGTCCAATTAAATTATAACCACAACATTTTTTATAAATAAAGTGATAGTAACACAGTGCATGAATGAATGAATGAGTAAGTTCTATGGCGCTACAAACGCAAAATAAATCGCCTCAAGGCACTTTTGCAGCTATTGTCCGCCTGTGTCTTCAAAAGAGATGGGTCTATAGCTTCTTCCTGAAGGCCAGATTATTTTCTTCCAAGCGGATGTCCGTGGGTAGAGCGTTCCATAGCCGGGGTCCTTAGATTGCAAATCTTTGTTTGCCCTTTGATTTGTAGTGGGTCTTGGGAATGTGGAGGAGGTTCTGGTTAGTTGACCAGTGGGGGCGACTTGGGGTGTAGTGTTTTATTTTTTTTGCAGAGGTATTGCAGGGTTTTTCCTTGTGTACATTTGTGAGGTAGGCAAAGGGTCTTAAATGTACCCCGATCCTTCACGGCTAGCCAATGGAGGGTCCTCAGGGACGGGGTAATTAATTCCCAGGGCTTTCTCCAGTTACCAGTCTGGCTGCTGTGTTCTGGACAGCTTGTAGACGTGAAATTTGGTATTTGGGAAGTCCTAGGTAGAAGGAGTTTGCGTAGTCGAGTTGGGAATTGATGATTGTTCCAACTACTGCTGCTGTGTCTTCTTCCGGAATGAAGGGGATGAGTCTATGCAACAGGCAAAAAAGGTGGTGAGATCCACTGACTACTGATCCTATTTGTGCATCCATTGTCATGTCTGAGGCAAAGATGACTAAAAGGCTTTTGGATTTGGTGCTGGGGGTGATGGTTTGTCCAAGAATGGTGGGTGGTGTGAACGTCGTGCTAGGGTTTTTGTTTCGGTTTGCATGGAGGATGAGGAGTTCTTTTGGATCCATTAAGTTTGAAGTCTTTTGGTCTTTTTTGTAGGAGTGATAGAGCAGGTCCTGGTTGCTAATGTTTTTGAGGAGTGGACAGAGGTAGATGTTGAAGAGCACGGGCCACAGGGGTGATCCTTGAGGCACTCCACATGTAATTTTATGTGCTTCTGAAGTGAAAGCTCCTAGCTTCATTTTCTGCGACCGATTCTCTAGGGAGGATGCAAACCAGAGAAGATCTGAGTCTGCGACTCTGGCTACTTCTGCAAAACGAGTGAGCAGGGTTTTGTGGTCTACTGTGTTAAAAATGCTGCGCTGAGGTCCAGCTTTCGATAAAGTGCTATTGACCCAGTACAACAATAATCAACATCATAAATCAAACAGCCCATATAATTGGTGAACTACATGTGCCAGCAAATTGTAGTGTAGATTCAGTGCTCCAAAGCCAAATATACACTCCACCTGTTTATCAGAGGATTTGACCCCAAAGATAAGAGGTTAATTGCACTTGTGCACAGGACAATGCCTGACAGCCCCCAGCTAGCCTTAAGATGAAGCATCAGCTTTGTGACTCTGCAGCGCTAAACATATTCACAAGAGCCTTCAGATGAATACCTCAGGGCAGTGACCAGCACACACGAGCAATGGTTTCAGTAAACTCCAAATGGCATAAGGAAGAGCAAAGAGAGTATAGAGTATTACCTTAAAACTCTTAAAATCTTCTTTATTCTCAATTGTACTCAGAAACGAGTAAAGATAAACAGCATAAAGCAGAAAGTATGCTATTTAAATGAGTGCAAGTGCGTCGTGACGTCAGCACCAAAGCTCCGCCCTAACATGTTGTGATAGATTGTTAACAGGTTTCTGTTACCCAAACTGAATACAGTCAGAACATCTGACTGCCATATAATGTTCAGCACTGAACAACATTTAATAGAACTTACTATTTTCATGCAGCAGCTGAGCCATAGACAGATGTTTGCCCATGAATGTAAGGCAGAGAAGCACTTGCCCATTTTTGATCATGATGGGAACCAAAGTGATGGATTTTGCACCCTCTTATCAAATATTAGTGTTTGATAAAGATTTTTCCCTGATTTGATGTCTTCTAATTCTATTTTAGTCTTATTTTTTGGTTATTTTTCTTTGTTTCCTTTAAGTGGCTTGAAGTAGTATAGACATAAAGTCTGATAAAAGGTTATTGAATTGATGGGCATTCCTTGATTGGATATGTAATGGTTTAGGAACATATACCTGCTCGTGTCCAATTATGGGACCGACGCATCCACATTTAGCAGTAGGATGCTAGGCCCCTGCTATTGTCCTAAGTTTGCAGGTATGCCTCCTTTAAATATGTTTCTTCCTTTGTGTATTGTCAGAACTTTTGTACTGTTGGTACTTTGTATGTTGATACCGTTTTATTGCTTGTACCTCCTGTCTGATAAAAATAATACAAATATTTGAAAAGATAAAGATTTTTCCCAATGACTGGTATCACTCACTGTTGTCTCTTAGGCCGCGTACACACGAGGAGATATAACCGATGAAAACGGTCCGACAGACCGTTTTCATCGGACATGTCTCTTGGGATGTTTTGGTTTGATGTGTGTACACACGATCAAACAAAATCCCCGCAGACAGACAGCGTGGTGACGGGGCGGTGACGTTGATGCCGCCACGTCACCAAACCAGGAAGTAAAATACTTCCATGCATGTGTCGAATCCATTCGACGCATGCGGGAGATTTCGGTCCACTGGTTAGGCGTACTAACCAGTGTAAATATACGACAGACTACTTTCCAGCAGACAAGTTTTAAAGCATGCTTTAAAACCTTTGTCTGCTGGAAACCTGTCTGCTAGC
Organism: Rana kukunoris; assembly: GCA_029574335.1. Classification (NCBI taxonomy): domain Eukaryota; kingdom Metazoa; phylum Chordata; class Amphibia; order Anura; family Ranidae; genus Rana; species Rana kukunoris. The sequence continues at coordinate 76,115,534 of CM056056.1, forward strand.
CCGTACACACAATCGGATATGTCCGCTGGAACTGGTCTGCTGACCAGTTTCAGCAGATATGTTTGATTGTGTGTACGCGGCCTTAAAGGATCCCAAAAAGCCAGATCTTACACATGTGTTTGTTATTACAGTCTGCAGATACCCAGTTTGGGCCTTATCTTAACAAAATAATAGCATTTGTCTGTAGAAATCCATCAGAGCCTATTAAAATTCTTTCCTAAAGATTGTTTGACCAAGGAGTGTTTGCAGAAGTCATGTTTTTCCCATACACATAAGATTGCTTTGTAATCCAACTGTAATTAGCTACAATAGCCATCATTCATCCCATGTCTTTGAGTGTCTTATGTTTCTATAGGAAAGGTCTAAAATAAGCTATTTCCTTCTTTTTTTTGGGGGAGGGGGTATATTATTTGATCAATTTTGAATATTTATAAAGTCTGTTCCCCATTTCTTCCTCCAAACATGTTGCTGGCAGTAACTATTTTGTAGAAATCTAGTATACCCAGACTCAAACAGCGATTGGCGTGCTTAAAAAATACCTAGAGTACCGCTGTGCTATAACAAATATTGTGTGAACCAATAAAGGGTGTCCAATTAAATTTTGGTTTTCCTGGGTTTACATATTTGGGATCTTACCACACTGTTTAAGATGTATGTAATACATGATGGTCTAGACTCCCTACTGTCCTTTATAAATTATTTTTGATCTAAGAGCCTTGCATGATTAATGGGAGAAGCAGCCCTTACTCATAGCCCAGACAGTCAATGTGATCCTGCTGTCACACATTTGGAGGAAATGCTCTATAACAAATGAAGTTCATAAACCTAGCTTTGGAAATCGGAAAAAATGCATGGAATAGCACAAAGGAGCAATAATAAAGAATGAAATAAAGAAACATACACAACTTATAAGTTTGAATGGTCATTTTTTTGGGGACCACCGTGTTTATTTGAGGAGTATTCCCAATATTTTAACAATTCAAAACTAGACAAAATGTTATTCTAGGCATAACTTATGCCTCCAAATAATTAAATACAGCAAACCAAATAATAAGATCTATCTAGACTAGGCTGGATAACTAATACCCACTAAATAAAACCGTGACATAATGAAATAATGGGAAGGACCATGGCCCAGGCTTTTTCAGGTGGCTGACAGAGTGAGGAGTGATTAAGCTTTATAAGTGCTCAGAAAGTGCACTGCAGAATCAGCTTGATTGTTGCTAGGGTTTAAAACATGCTGCAGGAACCAATAGTAACCTGCAAAACAGCAAGAAAAACAGAAAACAGAGTGCATAGCCATTTGTACTATCCCTTGGGGGTCTCTGCGTTTTGCAAGGGACCCAGACATGGGATAGCACAAAGTAGCAATATTAAAGTATGAAATAAAGAGACACAAAACTTACAAGTTTGAATGGATATTTTTTTGGTCACGGTTTTTATTTAAGGAGAAACCCAAAATTTTAACAATTTAAATTGACCAAATCTAATTCTAGGCATAACTTTAAATTCACATACACCTCAAAATAACTAAATACAGCAAATAAAATAACAATGTCCATCCAGAATAGACTGGATGACTAACCCCACTAGCCTAAGCCAAAAGTGGAGCAATTGGCTGAGGCCCCCCAAACACCATGACTTGTTCAATAAGGTTCTGTAAACCCATGATAAATATATCTAAACCTATATTAGATAAATGTACTAAATCTGGTCTATAGAGACCTAGAAAGAAATGATGAATGATTCTGTAAAGATGTCTACAATTTTTCTCTAAATAAAATAAATTACCTAAAGGTGACCAAAGATGTATTTTACCCTTTTCAGAAAATGCAGGAATATTATGTGCTAAAAAATCTTAAAAGAATACAAATCCTATGTAATTTCACATAGAATATCCTAGATTTTAAAGAGTAAGGTCTGATTCACACCTATGAAGGTTGCAGTTTGCATATTGCAGGTACATTTTGAGTTTTTCAATACACATTTTGATCCATTGAAGTCTATGGAGCCGAAAAATTGAAAAAAAATCCCTGGTCCTTTCCATAAAATGCACAGATGTGAATGTGACCCATAGGAAACCATGTTAAATGGACTGTAGTGCATTTCTGCAAAACTGAAAATGCACTAAAAAATGCATAGGTGTCAACCAGGGCTAACTCCAGATTCCTACTTTTTAGTTATTCTGAAGGAATAGCTGTTTGTCTGTCTGTGTCCATGTTCAGAATGAATCCATATGGGAGTGGTTTTATAATTATCAGTTAGCTGCTGTACCTGTAGGGCTTTAATTCAGAAAGTTGCAGGGTCTGCATCTCTTTACATGTGATTTTTCTTTGAGAGTATCTCACCAAACATGACAATTTGTTGCAGGGGATGCTTAAAATCAGATTTGTATCTTAGTGCAGACTTCTGAGAAAATCAGTGAGACAATCACACAAGCAGGAAATAACATTTCGGAGGGTTGTTCTGTACACCATCACTTATTTCATTGCATTCTGCATTCTACAGTGCTGTAGACTGAAAGATAATGGTAATTTTTAACCATATTTAATTACAATATGACTTTTTTCACATTATAACTGCTAATTTTTCCCCACAAAAGTGGAGTTGCCCCTTTAACTTTACCCAGATTGTTTACCCCAGAATGAATTATTATGAGATCTGGATTATACCAGATTCCAAATGAATAAATTCATCTCTCACATTCCTAAATGTCAAACCTTTTATACCCCACCAAAAACTTTGACATTTATTCTCATTCAAACCTAAAATCTCAGAATAAAGTCCTTGACACTGCTCTCTTTGAAACCAAATAAATCAAAGAATGGCCAACTATCCAGACAGTAAGCTCTGAAGAACCTAGAAAATAAAGTTAGCTAATAACTAGTTTAGGACAAACGTACATTTTATACCTATTGCTATCCCAGCAACTCACCATTTTAAGTTCTTAGGGGGCAAAATCTAAAAGAACTAGTTATGATTGCAGCCCCTATTCCAAGAGGTGAGAAACAGTAATCAGAACGTTTAAGATGTGGACGGCAAGTAGAAAGTACAGCAGAAAACTGGTATCTGTTTACGGGAGATGAATCTCAGGCCTCGTACACACGACCGAGGAACTCGTCGGAAAAGACACATGGTTTTCCTCGACGAGTTCCTTGTTAGGCTTGTCGAGAAACTTGACAAGCTGTCTTTGCGTACACACTGTCAAGACCAAATCTCCTTGTTCTCAAACGCGGTGACAGACAACATATAGGTGGCAGGGGAAGTTCGATTCCACTGGCACAACCCTTGGGGCTGCTTTTGCTAATCTCATGTTACTGCGTGTTAAGTAAAAGTTTGGTGAGAGACAATTTGCACTTTTCAGTCTGTTACAGCATTACAAACGCTACTTTTACTGAAGGTGCGCTCCCGTCTCATACTTTATTCTAAGCATGCATAGGTTTCTAAGCATACACACGAACATGTTTTTTGTCGAAAACCAGCCCAACGAGGAACATGACGAGGAAATTGAGACTCCCGATGAGGAAAACGAGTTCCACGTCAGTTTTCTCGATGAAAAGCATACACATGACCATTTTACTTGGCAAAAAAGCTTTGCCACCAAGTTTCTTGATGGATTATGTTGAGGAAAACGGTCGTGTGTACGAGGCCTGAATGAATAAAAAGGGAGCCACAAAAGAAGGGTCTAACTGTTAGATATGACATTCAAAACAGCAAATAGTAAGATTAGGTGATTTATATAATGTAATAAAATGATCTTTACCAGTTTGATTAGATTTTGATCTCCAAATTAACAACTTAACTGGGTCAATAAAAACAGAAACATTGCTATTTAATAAAAACGAACGGGAAGATTTATTGGGAGCCAAAAATTCTCCAATTCCTAACCAAATGCAGAGGGAAATGTTTTTGAAAATCTAAACTTAAAAATGAGAAAAACAGATAATTTCCAATGCAGTCATTAATTTAGACAGTAATTCAATGAAAATGTAGTAGGTCTCCTACCATCTTTAACTAAATGAAAACACCAAAAACCTTTAAGAATCTAAGGAACCTGAAAAAACGAAGGAACTTGGAACGCCATAAAATAATTTTGTGAATAGATGCGAAAAGATGAACTGTTATGCCGCGTACACACGATCGGAAATTCTAACAACAAAACCATGTATCTTTTTTTCCGACTGAATTTTGGCTCAAACTTGTCTTGCATACACAAGGTCACACAAATGTTGTCGGAAATTCATAACGTCAAGAACGCGGTGACGTACAGCACTACGACGAGCCAAGAAAAATGAAGTTCGATGATTACGAGCATGTGTCAAATTGATTCCGAGCATGCGTAGGCTTTTTGTGCATCGGAATTGCATACAGACGATCGGAATTTCCAACAAGAACTTTTGCTGTCGGAAAAATTGAAAACCAGCTCTCAAAGTTTTCTTGTCGAAAATTCTAACAGCAAATGTCTGATGGAGCCTACACACGGTCATAATTTCCAACAAAAAGCTCACATCAAACATTTGTTGTCGGACTTTCTAATCGTGAATACGCGGCATCTGATTGCATTAGGCTATTAAAGAATTAAAAACGTGCACTTGATGTAAAGGAAGTTCTTAACCACAATGCTAGATTAGCTATTGAAAGTTCATTAGCAAAGTGAATACCAAATTCTTCCAGTTCAAACGTTATCCTTCACATCCATTCATCCATGGTGACATCAATCAAAACACCCAAAGAACTTTGAAATTACAGCCACTTAGCAGCTATATTTGATCTCTTGTTATCTCTCCCTCATCTCAGACCCATTTAATAGCGCAGCTTTTTTCTACTATATTATTTTGTTGTGTGTATCTCATGTAAAGTCGCAGCACTGTTCACCTTAACATTTATGCCACGTACACACGATCACTTTTTGTGATGAAAAAAAACGACGTTTTATGTGACGAAACAAAACGACGTTTTTCAAACTTAATTTTTCCAAAACGACGTTGCATACACACCATCGTTTTTCCAAAATGCTCTAGCAGAGTGTGGTGACGTACACCACGTTCGACGGCACTCTGTTCCATTGAAGCTCCGTCTCATAACTTGCTTCTGAGCATGCGCGGGTTTAAAAACGTCTTTTTCAACATCGTTTTGCCCACACACGATCACTTTTTATGACACAAAAAATGACATTTTGAAAAACGACACAAAAAAATCAAGCATGTTCGAATTTTTTTTTGGTCGTTTTTTTTTCATCACAAAAAGTGATCGTGTGTACGCGGCATTAGAATATACCTCACTGTTCACATTCATTACACAGACAGCGCAGTAATTACACTTTTGAATACATAAGAATTAACTGTAGTAACATCTCAGTTAGAGCAAAAGATACACTATTCCGACCAGGCTTGAAAATATTTCTTCCCAATTCTTTAACTCTTTAAATTGGCAGAGATTAAGGCAGAATCAAAACTGGACATTGGAATCCATTTGGATCTGCTTCTGGTGCCAATACTTGGAATATTGAAAACTGCAAACGAGACTACAACTACACAATACTATTAGTTGCACCAGAAACATGTTTTGCATTTGACCAAATATTAAACGTCATACAGTGTAAAACTAGGAAATCAAGTAGCTTGACAACAAATTATGACTTCATGACTGAGATGATAAACAGTTAATGGCAAATAAAATATCTTTATTATCTGCATAATTGATTACTGGACGGTTCTGGAAAATTTCACTCTAAATAATTACTGATACCACCACAGGAAATATTTCCCAAATGACTAAATTACTTAACATTTCTGGAATTTTCCAAAAAGAATGCCAATGGCCAGATAAGAATTCACCAAAACCTACTCAACCTGAGGCATCAGTAAAAAGACCAAGATCAAAATCGTCAATTAAAGTGGCTGTAAACTCACTTTGCAAAAAAAAAAAAATAATCTAAATCCTGCAAGACAAAGAAATAATGAGCTAGTATTGTTTTTGTTTTGTTTTGTTTTTATTTCTTAATTACTCGCTTTACAACAAATTTAATGGTTTCGTTGCGAGGCCATCAGAAACAAAATCAACATAGTTCAGACATATAGGTACACAAAAACATAGAAAATCTAAAACATGATTAAAAGGAGGAAAAAAATTTGTCACATTGAGTCCATTAATATACATTTAGGTTAATTAACTTTTCATTCATCTAGGGCATCCATATCTAAAATAGTTCATTTTTAGAGTTAGATTACAAAATTCACATACCAAATATCACTGACTACATTTTTCTATATACAGTACTCAATCAAACTACATAATCTAATCAGATCCAGGGTTGCGTAGGTGACCTTTCATCATTTTTTTGAATTGGTTAAAAGTTTTTGCCCTTCTAATATCAATCGGCAGCATACTAGCTCATTATGTAATACTGACCTAGGATCAAAGCCCCCACTGCGGTGCATGACACAGCACAGACAGCGACATGTCATTCCGGAGTTACTTCTGGGTATTGCGGCTCCGATGCTGTGATTGGCCAGAACCACGATTACATCACTCCCACACATGCAAGCAGGACCTGCTGGTAACGACACAGTCACTGAAAGCAATGCCATGCACATGCAAATACAAGGCATATTTCCTAAACCGTTCAGGTTTAGGAGATATCCAGGGTAGCTACAGGTAAGCCTTATTATAGGCTTACCTGTAGCATAAAGTGTGTTGTAAGGGTTTACAACCACTTTAAATTCTGTTGACAAATAGCAGAGAGATTAAATTCAATTAAAAGTGTATCCCACACTCTTAGATCATCTTTTATAGTCCGAGAGTTGAGACATGAGAATAGGGTTTTTTAGACCTTTCGTGCTCGTATCAAATCTATAAGAAAAACTTCTAGCAACAGGAATTGCATTATCATAGCAATATATCTTGGGAAGGCTCCTATATTCATTTGAACAGCTTCCCATGAGGAAGCCCCATTGTAGGGACGAAACATTTTGGGAATTACACCATCGCGCTGTACCTTTAAGGACTGTACTGTATGATGCTTTTCTAATATAATTTCAATGTTTTTATGCATTAATAAAATGTACACTTTTTAGCATTTTTTTTTTGTATTGATTTTATATGCACCCTAAAAATCCCACAAATCTCCAATATACAAATAAACATTACCAGACACAGCAGAGGTTACAGGTTCAGACTCATGTCCTCACAATTTTGTAAGTTATGTTAAGAATAATTTTAGGTAAATGTAAAGCTCCAGAAGACCAGTGTTAATTTTGACGTCAAAATTTGATTTAGTTTTAGTCATAGGCCTCGTACACACTACCGGGTTTCTCGGCAAAAACCAGCAAGAAATTTGCTTCTTGCCGAGATTCCCGTTTGTGTGTATGAGGCATTCAGGTTTCTCGTCTGGAAATCTGGCCAGAATCTCGACGAGAAAAAAAGAGAACCTGCTCTCTTTTTTCTAGTCGAGATTCTTGTCGGCCCGTTTCCCGACGAGAAACCCGAGAGTGTGTATACTTACCTGTCGCCGAGGAAACCCGTGCATGCTCGAAATGACTATGACGAGTGCGTGGTAGCTTCCACGGCATAGGTAGGGTGAAGCAAGATGGCAGCGATGGCATTGAATGTGACGAGCGGATGCTCGTCGTACGCAATGACGTCACCACGTTATTTCCTGTACACTCCGTCTGTACACTCCGGCGGCAAGAGTTTCTTGCCAAGAATCTCATCAGGGAAAACAACGGATTTTTCCTGGCGAGATTCTCAGACGTGTGTACGAGGCCTAAGTATTTTGAATAAAATGGCATTTTAATTTTAGTCATATTTTAGTCATCTGAATTGTTTTATTTTTAGCCGTATTTTAGTTGACTAAATTCACCAGTACATTTTAGTCGACTAAAATTTCCAGTACATTTTAGTCGACTAAAATTTCCAGTACATTTTGTCTACTAAAATCTCCAGTACATTTAAGTTGACTAAAATCTCCAGTATATTTTAGTAAACTAAAATCTAATGGGTTTAGTTAAATTGTATTGCATTATTTAAGCATTTATCTAGAATTTCCAAATGTATTATATACTCCTGGCATAAAAATTGAATTACATGTTATTATTTAAGGTATTAAGGTTTGAACATGCACTATACAGACACAGATTTAGCCGTTGTGATATACAGTATATAGTTTTTATAAATAAAACCAAGTTTCATAAACAAACACAAATAATGCTTTTTGACAAATAGAAGTGCAACTTTAAAATATAAAATATGAAAAAACTGTAAACTCTATTGGCTGTAATGCAAGGGACCCAGACATGATATTAACAAAAAAAAAAAAAAAAACAATTGATATATTTTACAAAAAGACTACAACATATGTTACTTCTTATACTGTAATTTAATAAAATTGGAACAGCCTATATTCTATAGGTATGTTTTAAAAATAAGAATAATTAATTATAAATAAATATTAAATAAATGTTTAAAGTTAAGAATAAATAATTATTTTGTGAAAAATAACACAGGTTATATTTTTAATGGAACTAAAAAACATATTTTGTTATTAAAGGATAGCATTTTCCTTAAAACAAAAAAATGCAATTAGTCGACAAAGCTTCAAGTTGTGACTTAGAAATTGATTTTGAAGTTGAATTATTTTCTAGCAAACAGCCTCTCTCTGCAGTGTATTCATTTCAGTAATTGCTGAAACCTGCCTGACAAAACAACCTGTGATTTGCTTATTACTGATTATATTATCCTCTATCAGCACAGCAGAGAAGCTTGCACATACAGTATGTTACAGTATTGGTATATTAATAGATACAATAAAAGTGTGTGTATTGTTATTCAAGACCAATAAGACTGCTTAGATTTTAGCTATTTTCCGTTGATATTCTAGGTTGATTGTTTTAGAACTGTCATGTTGCTAAGAGGATAATTACTGTTGATTTATATGATAACTACTTTTCAAATAATTTTATACTAGTCTGATGGATATTGCGCTGGAATATCTTACTGACAGATGCTATAGAGTGTGTTCAAAATATATACAGTATATACTATATGTATTTTTGTCCATGAATAACAAGTACAAGTACATTTTGGATTCACAATAGGTCATACAACACATACAGAATTTATTTTTTATATTTCCTTCTCTGCTAAATTTGTAGTCCACACCTCCCAGCATCAAGGAGATGTCAGACAATGGCAGGATCCAAATTCCATAAAATCACATGCAGATTTACTAGGGTTAACTAGATGCTGCAAACCCCTAAGATGATCCAGGATGCAATACTGCCCATAAAGGAGTGTTTAGACATTAGATAATATGTTTGACTGGAGTGGAAGATGAACTCTGTCTGGGAAACCAGAAGCAAAGGAGGAGAAGCAAAACAATACAATGTACAATGTGCCCACAAATAAAACCTATATATATATATATTACAGATAAGTAAACATATGTACTGGCAAGTTGACCTGGTATGGGCATAATAATGAATAAGAAATATTCCACTATCAGTCTACTAGACCTATTTTTCTTATGTAGCACTACCCCCGTAAGAGCTGCTGGTTAGTTGGCACAAAAACAAAAGAAGCAGCGCTCGATGAATAAAGTCATAAAACTTTATATTATAAAATAAGAAATAACAAAGGTATTAGCACACACAATATTAAAAACTCATGTGTCTACAAAAAAGAATTCATAAAACAATGGGTCCAGAATGAAAGCCACTAAGTAGAGTCCTGTGATGGAATGGTTAATATCGACACATATGTCTCTCAGTATGCCGCTGTGGAAAGGTTACAATGCTACACACCAGGACGGATGGTAGATCACTGGTGTAGTGACTACAGACAGTACCTCAGGTGGTTGGATGGCCTGCAGTGACAGATGGTAGTTGGCTGTGATGGTGACAGGAACATACCAGTGGGGAGAGCCTTAACAGGGAATCCCCAACACCGCCACGGTGTCTGCAGGCGGGCGAGCTTGGACACAGAGCCGATGATGTAACAGCGCTGACGGATCAGATGATAAGGTGGTCACATGTAGGGTCACAGAAGGGGGAAGATGCGGTGTCCGGACTCCGACTTCTTTGGATCACGTGACGACAAGGAACCAATCGGGGGTACAGGCACAGTGGTTTACTGTGTTCCCTATGGGTGTTCTAACTGTGGCAGGGGGGGTGGGCTTACTGGGATATGACAGAGATCACTGTTACTGACCACTGAGAACAGTAGATCCCTGTCATGTCTCCTGTCAGAGCAAGGAAATGACTTGTTTACATAGGCATCTCCCCGTTCTGTCTGTTTACAAGACAATTGCGGGCCGCCCGAGGACATTGAGTTCTCCTAACCCACGGGCACACTCATGGCGGTGTACACCTGCCCGCAACTGAGCCTGCGTGAGCTGCCATAGACCTACATCGGTTTGCGCAGGAGAGCCATTTTGCCGCCGTCAAGCGGTTAAGTTATAGGACAAAGCTGCTTGCTTTGATTGAATATGATGACGACAGCTGCATTGCAGAAGACATGTAGCACTGACACTTTTCTCGGGTCGGAGTAGCTAAACAGAGTGGCGCTAGAGCAAATAAAAGTGAATATATGCTTCTGGGGAGGTAACAAATAAAGTTATCCCTTTACCTTATGCTTTATGGGCAAAGAAAATTGTTAATTTAAGGCCAATTTATCTTTTTCTGACTTTGCTGTGTAAGGCCCTGTACACACGATCAGACCGGTCTGATGAAACTTGTCCGATGGACCGTTTTCATCAGACAACTCTGAACTTGTCTGATGGTCTAATGTGCGTACACACCATCGGACCAAAATCAGGCTAGAACGCGGTGACGTAGAACACAATGACGTGATGAAAAAACGAAGTTTAATGCTTCCAAGCATGCGTCGACTTGATTCTGAGCATGCGCGGTTTGTTGGTCCGATGCTTTTGTGTACTAACAATCAAACCTGTCCAACAGACAGGTGTCAATCAGACAGGTTTTAAAGTATGTTTTAAAACTTTGGTCCGACGGACAACGGTCTGATGGGCCTTACACACCATCGAACCGGTCCGATGAAACTGGTCTGCAGACCAGTTTCATCTGACCTGTCTGATCGTGTGTACGCAGCCTAAGAGGAAATGTATAAAACATTTGTAAGAGCTATGTTTTGTAGAATTTGTACAGCCTGTAGTTACTATATTTTCATTCAATATATAGTCAGTGGGACAGCTACTGGGAACATCTGTGTGAGATTATTACCAATTACATCCAGTTGGGGAAAAAACACAATATCACAATATACTGTAGGCTTAAAAATATATATATTTTTTTTTCAAAAAGCTTTGTTAACATTTAACACACATTATAATTCATACTTAGCGCTAAGTAGTTTACGAAGCTAGCTGGCTTTTAAAAAGTTACAATGTTAGAAGGCTAACTTTATTCAAACCCTCCCTTACATCAACTCAGATTTCAGCAGAGTTTCTTTGGTGACCTAATAAAACTTTACATGTGGCACAGAAACCTTAAGCAGCAGGATACAAGGAAACTTGGAATGGGAGCTGATGCTTGGCTACAAGGGAAGGACATAAAAACACTTATATTTTTAACCATCTAAGTATTTTTTATTAAAGACCTTAAAGAAAGAACTGATTCAACATCATAGGTACCTCATATTGCATATTGAAGCCAAAATGTTTCAGCGTGCACTTGTTGTAGAGTATTTTGGCTCAGCTGAATTTGAGAGATTACTGTTTATATGATGTAATGCGCATGGTGCCTGAAAGTTTTGGAAAAGCTCCACTATGAACTGTATAGATACACCATTGAAAATAGAATGAATACATTGTTTCACTCAGTTAATCATTTTTAAATTTTTTTATGTTTTGTCTCTTTTACTTTTGTAATTGGGTTTTTCTTTTCATTTATTTCTATTATAAGGCTGGGTTCAAACTTCAGAATGGAGCGGCTCACAGCTGGGGTACTGTGTGTCCCTGTTCACCATTTCAGGTCTGATTTCGGACAGAATTTTGGGCTGAATTCAGACCTGAAACAGACCAGAAGTTGCACAGAACTCCTGTGCAATTCACTCTGGAGCCGCTCTGGAGATGTGTGAAATGGCTCCATTCAGAGCCTGTCACAGTCTCCTGACATGCGAATTGGATGTGGAAAAAACAACACATCTAAATTGCAATAGTGTGAACCCAGCCTTAATAAACAGATAATAAAGAGGGTGATTGTTGAATGAGTAAAGGTTTGTTTAGCAAAAAAAAATGCATACTATCCCTGGAAAGTTAAAATATGGCATCCAATTGGTTAAATGATTATTAAACTCAAAACCAAAAATGTAAAATATTGCAACTTATTAATCATTAGATGTTGTGGCTTTTCCATTGTGTTACACCTGGTGATTTGGACCGTAACACACCTCCTTTATTGCATTATATGCTCTCCTTTACTTGAATGCTAGCAGTTAGCTTGATAAGAATACATATAACAACTTGGAGGGTGCTTAAAGGCCTTGATACTGACATACCTGTAATGTCTGTGAAGTGATGCGTAAGTATGATTTATACAATTTTCTACAGCAAAACTAACATTTACAAAGAAAAAAAATGTGGCTTAACCACTTGCCCACTTGCCACTTAAACCCCCTTTCTTTTGGTGGTATTTAACCACTTCACCCCCGTAAGAATTTACCTCTTTCTTGACCAGAGCACTTTTTGCGATATGGCACTGCATCGCTTTAACTGTCAATTGTGTGGTTGTGCGACGTTGCAACCAAATAAAATTCACATCCTTTTTGTCACATAAAGAGATCTTTATTTTGGTGGTATTTGATCACCTCAGCGGTTTTAAATTTTTGCACTATTAATAAATAAAAAAAATTTCCACGGTTTAGGCTGATATGTATTCTTCTACATATCTTGGTTAAAAAAAAATCACAATAAGCGATAAGCCGATGACTTCTCGCCATGAATGACAGATCACTAGCCGACAATGGAATGTAAACAAAAAGGTGGCGTACAGTTGGTGACGTCATTGACCAACAATGAGCATAACCATATTTGGTCAATTATATTTGCCAAGATTCCCCATGATGTCATTAAGGGTGATGACATCACAGACTATCCCCCCACCTCTTTGTGTAAACTATAGTTATTGAAAGCTGTACTCCTTAGGCCGCGTACACACGATCGAACATATGTGCTGAAACTGGTCCGCAGACCAGTTTCAGCGGACATATCCGATCGTGTGTATGGCCTAGCAGACAGGTTTCCAGCAGACAAAAGTTTTAAACATGCTTTAAAACTTATCTTCTGGAAAACTGTCCGTCGGACATGTCCGCTGGTTAGTACGCCTAACCAGGGGACCGAAATCCCCCGCATGCGTCGAATGGATTCGACGCATGCGTGGAAGCATTTTACTTCCTGGTTTGCGGACATCGCGGCGTCAACGTCACCGCCACGTCACCGCGCTGTCTGTCCGCGGGGATTTTGGTTTGATCGTGTGTACACACATCAGACCAAAATATCCCAGGAGACATGTCAGATGAAAACGGTCCTTAGGACCGTTTTCATCGGACATGTCTCCTCGTGTGTACGCGGCCTAACTCATTCACGTAGGTGGAACTCTATCTTGGGGCCCTATTGTTGTGTTGTTCTGTGGGGGGCTTTAAAGGGTTAATACAGGCAGTGAGGAAGCAACACAAAGCCTTCTCCTCACATTCCCCTCAAACTCCATCTCAAAATGTATCACTTTTCAGAGGGCTACCATGAAGGAGTTCATAGTGTAGCACCAACTGCTTGCTACAGGTGAAAGATATGTATTAGAAAAGTCATAATTAAAAAGTCATAATTAAAAATACACTTACTAGACTTATGCATCTTAGAAGTCTATACTATACTATCATATATACTATACTATATCAGGGCTGGCAGGGTCCAACATGCACACAAACCCTTTAGTTACATGTTTAATAAAAAACCCTACAGACTAAGACTGGGATGCCATTAAAGTTCATGTGCATGGAAATGTACAATGTATATGTAAAAGCACTGCGTAAATTGACAGCGCTATATAACCACTTAAGGACCCCCGCACGCACATATACGGCCACAGAATGGCTCGTACAGGCACAAGGGCGTAAATTTACGTCCCCGCCTTCGTGCGGTTCGGGGGTCCCATCGGGACCCCCTCCGCGGCGTGCGGGGGTCCCCCTGGCTCCGGGAGCGATCCGGGACGAGCAGGCGGATGTCGGTGTTTACCCGCCCCCCCGCGATCGCTCCCAGTCAATGCGCGCGCTCCCCCTTCTGTCACTTTCTCCTCCTGTGTAAACACAGGAAGGGGGAAGTGATGTAATCTCCCATCGCAGCGGTATTTCCAACCGCTGCGATGGGAGAAACACCTCACAGTAAGTCCTGCACCAACACTGACATACACTCACATAGGCATACTTAACCCCTTGCGATCTGCCCCCCCACCCCCCCTGTCACAGTGTCACTGAATGCAGTGATCTAATCACTGCATTTAGTGTCAGTGTGACAGGCAGTGTAAAATCAGTTAGTGTTAGGTTCAGGATAGCCCCCCCACCCCCCCTAATAAAGTTTTAACCCCCTGATCACCGCCCTAGTTAACCCTTTCACTCCCTATTGCTAGCGTCACTAAGCGATCATTTTTCTGATCGCAGTATTAGTGTCGCTGTTCCCGCTAGGTAGCTATTTTTTTTTATTGCGATTTTTTTTTACTAAAGACATGTGGCTAAATACATTTTGGCCTAAATGTTTGACTAAAATTTAGTTTATTCGATTTTTTATTAACAAAAAGTAAAAAATAGTGTTTTTTTTTCAAAAATGTCGCTCTATTTTTGTATATAGCGCAAAAAATAAAAATCGCAGAGGTGATCAAATACCACCAAAAGAAAGCTCTATTTGTGGGAAGAAAAGGACGCAAATTTTGTTTGGGAGCCACTTTGCACGACCGCGCAATTGTCTGTTAAAGCGTCGCAGTGCCGAATCGCAAAAACACCTTGGGTCATTTACCAGCGTATTGGTCCGGGTCTTAAGTGGTTAAGTACCTAAATAATAATAATTATAATAATAATGATGATAATAATAATAATGGAAAGACATCTGTCCCAATACTTTTGGTAATATAGTATAAGTGCAGATACACTTTGTCATCATGCACATCAGCATATTAAAATATGCCCATTTACACATTATCTTTTTGCCAGGAGCTGGCAGAAAAACCCATTGTAAAAATACTTAAAGGATCACTAAAGGAAATTATTTTTTTTAGCTAAATAGCTTCCTTTTCCTTACTGCAGTACTGGTTTCATGTCCTTATTGTTCATTTTTGCTTTAAAGTTGCTGTAATCCTGCTCTGTTCTCAACACTTCCTGCTTGTCTGTTTTCTTATAACCACAGTGCTGGGAGCATTTTAAAAACAAAACACTGCCCTGGATTTGTTTGTTTTTGTTCTGTGTGTCTATTTCTACTTCACAGAAACATGAAGCCAGTTCAAAAGTGAAACTAACCTGTAGGCACATTATATGATTGATTTTTATCTATTTTTAATCATTTTGAAAAGAAAACAGTTAACTTTTATGTCTCTATACCCTGTAAACAGTCATTTCAGCAAAACAATTTTTTTCCCGTAGTCACCCTTTAATCTGTTGTGTATTTTTGTGTGTTGATGCGCGTATGTATGTACATTTATGTGTGTAAGGGATTTGCACGTAATTTCATTCTATTGGCTAGAACATCCATTTGTTCTAGCTTTTAGGCTGAAATTACACACATACACACGCATTTATGTGTTAAATTATGCCAGTATGCTTCTCTCTGAATGCAGGTTTGCAGCCTTTTTTATGCCCCCAAGTGCTGCTCTAAAATAGCCCCTATTGTGCATGCCAGGTCTGTCCACCAGCTGCTCGGTGTATTTGCTGCTATTGCCTCTTGGGATGTATGACATGGTATCTCAGAAGGATTAGGGAGTAGAAAAATGGCATTCTCACCTAGGCGAAAATGGCAACTAGGGGAACAGGGCCAGAGTAAAAAATAAAATATAAAATAAAAAATAAAATAAAATAAAAAAGGTAAACAGGAAAAAAAATTGCTTGTTTGCTTTATGGAGTGAAAAGGGGTGAGTGAGTGCAGCTAGGTAAGGGCACTTATGGGGTGGAGGTCTGCTTTAAGTGCTGTTATATGTTTTATAATAGCAAACCAAAGTTCTGCTTTGAGTAGAAAATAAGTGGAGAAATTGATGATGGACTATAGGCACTACAATTTGGATGTGGCACTTTCCTACCATTCTCTGTATGCACAGTGCTACTCTGTGGTAATACAAATACATTTCCTTCTACTTTTAGTAGAACTTAAAGCAGAGGTCCGCCCCACCCCTGCAAAAATTAAAAGCCAGCAGCTACACATACTGCAGCTGCTGACTGTTAATAATAGGACACTTACCTGTCCTGGAGTCCAGCAATGTTGGCATAGCAGCTGATGTTTCCATCAGCTGTCAGGTATTCCCGCCGCAATTGCGAGTAAGGATTACGTATTCATGCCGGGTCCCTACTGCGCATACGCGAGGCACTACTGCACTCTCCTTCTGACCCAGCGGTGGGGGAAGGAGGACTGAGCCAAGCTGTGACATAATGTGCCAAGGCTCTGACTCCCCCCCCCCAAGTCCCCCCCCCCCAAGAGGTGCCAAATGTGTCACCAGAGGGGGGGGAAGAGACAAATGAGCGTAAGTTCCACTTTTGGGTGGAACTCCGCTTTAATTTAATTAATAATGTATACATTTTACATCCCTCTGCTCTGTGGTCTGAAAGTACCCAATGTAATATTTAATTTCATACAACATTGCCCTCCCTTTGGAAAGTGGTACATGGGTGGGGTCTATGTGTAGATAGAGCTACTTATTGGATATTGGGCTAGAAGAAGTCCAAATGGCAAAATATTAAACATTTTCATCATGTAAAACCCTTTTTGTATTCCCACAGGTTTTCACCTCCTATATTCTGCTATTTGGTAAGCATTGTGCCATCTCTGTGGCTTCTTGAAATAAACCATGATCATCAGGTAAGTTTTATGGCCAGAAATAATATGTTATCTTACCCTTGTGTGGTCTTTGCTATTGTATATTTGCTAAAGTATTGTTTGTCTAGCTGCATTAAAGCCATTGTCCTGCATGCAGTACTGGTCATGCTATTGGAACATGAAAGGGGTCTGCTGTACTGTAGGTCTATGCCTATGGGCAGCAAAGACTCAGTGGCAGCTTTTATTTGTGTTACAACATATTGTATCAGCAGAAATTAAGTTATGTTCCTTCACTTACTGTATGGGCGCCAAGTCAATAAATTAAGCGTTCTCTTTCATAAGGACACATGAGGCAATAAAAACCTTTTCTGTTTAGCTTGGAGAAGAGCTTGAATCTCTTCTGGGTCTGTATTGTTGTGTGTGTCCTTGTTAGTGAATTCATTGTTACTGCCTGTGTAAACATCAGTACAGAAAACAAGAAAAATCACCCCAGCAAGGCTACAGACAGCAGTAAAAATGTGACAGGGCTTCTAATCCTTTCCTATCTAAAACATAAAGCGGAATTAAAATGTTTGGTTTCACCAGTTATTGGCTTTTGCCATAATGTGCAAAAAAAGTTTAACACACTTACCAATTAAATCATCCCTCTTCAGTACAACCTACCTCTACAGGTACATGGTCTTCTTTGGCACAGTTTACAGTAATATACAGCAGAAAGCCTTAACTTTTTGAGTTCAGGTATATTTAGGCATTTCTCGTGTCTATGTTGATGGTTCATCTCCATGGGCGGTTAGAATGACTTCCTGAGGTACTCAAAAACACATACTGAATGACTGGGGAAAAATGTTTTCATCACTTTACAAGCCAGCATAGGAACAGTAAACTCAGTTTGAACATGAGGAGGAAACAGGGCCTTATTATGAATCGTAAAGTGATGTCACTGTGCTCCAGACACAGCATTCCATATATCCCATTTAGGAAAGGACATACTGACGTATATTCACTGCTACGTTCCATTTAGCTGTCTGCTTCTCTCCTTAATACATATACTATAGCAAACACTGTAGTAAATAGTAGTACATAGTAAGGTTTTTGTGGAAAGCTCAGAGGAATGCAAAGACATGTAACATCAACAAATAATGTTTTCTCATTGAAAGCTGTATTTATTCATTCCAAAATAACTTCTGAAAAATGAAATGTGTATTTGTTCTTAAATTCCAGATCCTGAAAGAACCCTATGCAACTTTCTTTCATAATAATAGCTGTAAATTAATTTTGCCTAAAAAAAATTATTTGCCACAATCATATCAGTTTATCATTTGATAACAAATCCTGTAGATTACAATAAACAATACTATAGTTCTCTACACTCAGAACAAATCAGCTCTTATGTACTGAATTATTCATTTTCAAATTCACACAATGCAGAAATATTCTAGAAAGACCAATGTGAGAGAAAATCAGTACTAGAGAGTCAGAAGAAGGATACTTAAGATATATTTCTATTTCCACCTTTGCACCCAAAATGGGATAACACGTTTCATTTGTTGCAGCATCATTTTTTTTTAATTGCTTATTACCATTTTAGGTGCTCTTTTTTCTGACAATGTCAGCACTGAAAAATCCTACTTAGTTCTCTAATCTTTGCTCTCCCTATCTTTGCTGTGCTGTCAGTTGTAGACTCAGTTTTAACACTGTCTGTCTTAACAAAAGCAAATTAGCGGAATATGGTTGGGTTGGCAAGAACTGCCCATCTTCTGGCCCGTGTGTACAGCTCCCTGTCCAACAGAAGCCTGTCTCATATCCAACGAACATGCTGGGAAACCAACATCCGATCAGCATTGGTAGAAAATGGCTGCTAGCACTGATCAATGTGTTCTTTTTTTTACATTCAGCCCACTGGGTTAAAGGAAATAAAACTCATAGTATGTTCCCAGCTAAAGGTTTAAAGGTTTAGAAGCAGGCCCTCTGTATTGTATGTAAATGAGGGGACACTCATTGACTGTATCCTTGGCCTATCTATTAGAACAGGCATAGCCTAAACTTTTTCAGAAATGCATGCAGTTTGCCATGTCTCCTAAGAAACATAAAAAGGTACGGGATTTTTGAAAAATATTTTTTTTTGGGGGTATACCGTGTGAATTGGAAAACATAACAAACATTCAGAGGGGTTTTCTCAAATTTGATTTCAAAAGTGAAAATACACGATCAAGCTTTGGGTCAAATTAGCCAGGAGTCAGTACCAAAAAGCAATTTATGAAAAATCGAGCCCTGAGAAAAAAGAAGGGAGGTCTTTTATGTTAGAATCCTGCACAGGGTGTTTCTTGAAAGAATGAGGAACCTAAGGTGAATATAACAAAAATTAGGTATTAGGTATTTTGTGGGTAAAGCAAAACATAAATGTGTTTTAAAGGTCCACTCCACCTTACTCCACCCACCAACATCCTCTACAAATCAGTTTTGTCTATACAGTTACGTCTTACACAAGGTGCAATGAATCAGAGCAGAGGAGCTTGGAGGAGTGTCATATATTCCTTAATTAATAAAGTTTGTTGAAGCCTGTCATAGCGGAATGCAGCTTTACTTGCATCATATCCTGACTACTGCGGATATCATCCATGGCTGGAGTGTTTAGCCTGGCTTTAAGTGGTACAATTTAGTGGCATATGTGTGGCATAGGTATCCTGGCAGGTGGATTCATGGACAGAGGTAGCCAGGCTGCACACCTACCCGATCTCTTCTGCAGCCCAAACCCCAGGCCCAGCAGAAGAATTTTACAATCAGTCTCTTAATAGAAACGTGACCTAGTTTCCTCATTAATTTTCAATCTGAAACAAATATATTTATCCATATGTTAAATCAGTCGTGTGATCCAGACAACCCTGTATAGCCAGGTTGGTAACCTCACTTCTCCACACTGCAGTTAAGCAATACAGCTTAGTTACCAATTTACCCCTAACTGTGACTGGACAATGAAAATGAGGCACCAGAATGATGAGGCCAGTCCTCGCTTGTGAGTCTAAGGAAATATAGGGGACTAATTCCAGGTATTTATGCTAGTCCTATGATAAAACTATGTTTAGGTATGTATAAAAATACATATATTGCTGGATTAAATGGTATTTTATTATCTTACTGGGGCTTTATTGATTGTGACTTTTAAAAATGTTTTATCTAAAAAAAAGGCAAGAAGTTTCTCATCCAAACACTAAAATGTTGTATTTGATTGAAAACAAATTAATCTTTTGCATTTGCTTTTAAGGAATGTGGTTACAGTAACAAATCACTGGACATTAATGGAACAGCAAGCGGTGACATATTAAGCCAGGTAGGCCTATTTTATTTTCTAAGACTTACAGATGGAAAAGCGACCCTTGCTATTCCCTATGCTATTACTGCTAGCAGTGACTGTGGAGAAAAGATGTTGTAAGCTATTTATTACTCCCTCACTCCTCTCATACCTCTCTAGCAGTCCCCAGATAGCAGCTGTGAAAACCCTGTGTCGCAGTATATATATATATATATATATATATATATATATATATATATATTTATATATAAGGTTAGCCTTAATATAGTGTCATCATTCCTCCTTTCTCAAATGTCTTTTTTTTTCTATCGGCTAATAGTTCGTATGTCAGCACTGAGAGGTTCCATTAAGACAAGATGTTGGTTGGCCAGTCCTAAAATAGGTCAAGCAGCTTGGAGTGATTAAACATATGTCATATATGGCTATATAATATGAGCAGAATCAGTAGGGAAAAGTAGAATTTAAACACAGCACTAAAATAAACAAGACCATAAAAACAGCTGTACCTACATATGAAAATGTGTGTTGCATTTAGCCGCACACAAAAGGACACAGCTGCAGGTTTTATGCATGTATCTGCAGATTTTACATGCATATGCTCCAAATTGTCATCAGCATTATGTGTAGGTCGCTTAAATTAAAGGCAGAAGGTTTTTTATCTTGATGAATTCTATGCATTAAGATAAAACAAACTTATGTGTGCCGCAGCCCCCTCTTTATACTCACCTGAGCCCATCTCGATCCAGCGATGTTGCATGAGAGACTCGGCTGTCCAGGTCTTTCCTTTCTCATTGGCTGAGACACACAGCGGGCGCCATTGGCTTCCATTGCTGTGAATCAAAGTCAGTGAGCCAATAAGGAGATAGAGGGGGTGGGGCCAAACCACAGCTCTGTGTCTGAATGGACACTCGGAGCTGCAGCTTGGCTGCTACCAATGCAAGCTATTTGCTGTGGGGGCAATCAGCAGGAGGGAGGGGCCAGAACACCAAAGAGGGACCCAAGAAGAGGAGGATCCAGGCTGCCCTGTGGACGTCCACTACACAGAGCAGGTAAGTATAACATGTTTGTTATTTTAATTAAAAAAAATAGAAATGAAAGGCATATACTGTAAAGAGTACTGTGCAAAAAGACGAAACAAAGTTCCAAACATCTTGGAGAACTAACCACAGATCTTCTGTGGATGTAGGCTGTCTCAGATCCTTCTGTCTCTTCATGTATTGATCCTAGACAGACTCGATGATTTTAAAATAAGGGTACTGTGGAGGCCAAACCATCACTTCCATGACTCTTTGTTCTTTTTTACACTGAAGATCTTTCTTAATGACATTGGCTGCATGTTTGGAGCAGAATACATTTTTGGGCCACTTACATGCCTCCCTGATGGTATGGCATGTTTAACCACTTTCCGACCAGCCGCCGCAGTTATACGGCGGCAGGTCGGCACGGGTGCGCGAGAGCCCGTAGCTCTACGTCGCGCCTTTCGCGGCCACTAGGGGGTGCGTGCGCGCCGCCGGCGGCCCGCGCGCGCGCCCCCCGCTCGCCCCCGAGTCCCGTGCGTGTGCCCTGTCAGCGGGGGAAACGCTGATTTTCTGTTCATACAATGTATGAACAGAACATCAGTGATTCCCCCTAGTAAGTCCCCCCCCCCATACAGTTAGAACACAAATAGGAACACACTTAACCCCTTCCCCGCCCCCTAGTGTTAACCCCTTCACTGCCAATGGCATTTTTATAGTAATCCAATGCATTTTTATAGCATTGATCGCTAAAAAAATGCCAATGGTCCCAAAAATGTGTCAAAAGTGTCCGAAGTGTCCGCCATAACATCGCAGTACCGAAAAAAAACGCTGATCGCCGCCATTACTAGTAAAAAAAAAATAATAATAAAAATGCCATAAAACTACCCCCTATTTTGTAAACGCTATAACTTTTGCGCAAACCAATCAATAAACGCTAATTGCGATTTTTTTTTTACGAAAAATATGTAGAAGAATACGTATCGGCCTAAACTGAGGAAAAAATATTTTTTTTTTATATATTTTTGGGGATATTTATTATAGAAAAAAGTAAAAAATATTGCATTTTTTTCAAAATAGACGCTCTGTTTTTGTTTATAGCGCAAAAAATAAAAACCGCAGAGATGATCAAATACCACCAAAAGAAAGCTCTATTTGTGGGAAAAAAAGGACGCCAATTTTGTTTGGGAGCCACGTCGCACGACCGCGCAATTGTCAGTTGAAGCGACGCAGTGCCGAATCTCAAAAAGTGCTCTGGTCTTTGGACAGCAATATGGTCCGGGGCTGAAGTGGTTAATATATATATATATATATATATATATATATATATATATATATACAGTACAACAATCCTCCCAGTCAAAACTTGTTGAGGGGAGCGTGTCAGCACAAGCCTAATCATTGGATGACAGGCAGAGGAGCAGGTGACTGGCAGGATCACCAGGTGCTTCACACAAAGAAAGAAGTACAAAGAGAACAATATACTTTTTAACACAAGTACATAGCACAACCGTCACAAACTATGAATATGAAATGTTGGGGTAACAAATTCTTTAAAACCCTCTGTCAACCTTTCTGGACATTTTAAAAACAAAGGAGATGCTACAATATTACAAGTGCTGTTCACTACCAATAACTGCAGCCAGAGTTTATGTGCGTGTGCCTAACATTATCATCTCTGAAATGTATTTCCTCATTCTGATTTAAAATTATAAATGGTAGTGGCAGAACCTTCTACTTTGAAGAAACCAGGCAAACAGTAAGTCTGCATCTTACTAAAGCTGATTCCCAGCTTTTGGTAAAGTTTAAATAGTTAAGTGGACTGAACTGATCCAAACAAACTATTTCAATTTCACTAAATGCTCAGCATTAAAGATGATGGCCCAGATTCATAGAGCAATTACGCCTGTCTAACTGGTGTTAGACAGGAGTAATTTCAAATTTTTCGTGCACCGTATCACTAGTTTGAATCCTCAAACCATGATACGGCGGCTTCGGGCTTCGATCCGAGAGGCTTACGTCTTCGTAAGCCTTCGGATCTACGCTGCGATATTTTTGCGGCCGCTGGGAGGAGTTTGCGTCGTTTTGATGCATCGGGATATGCAAATGTGTTTTTACGGCGATCCACGAAGATACGAGCGGTCTTCGCAATCGCTTACGTCTATTTTTTTTTTACGTACTGTTAGACCAGCTTTTTGCTGGTCTAACGGTGCGTAGCCCATGTTAAGTATGGCCGTCATTCCCGCGTCGAATTTAATTATTTTTTTTTTTTTTTACGTAACTCGTTCGGGAATAGAAATGTCCGTAAACGACGCTACTCAAACAACGAATGACGTCACAACGTGATTTTGCGCAATGCACGGCGGGAAATTTACGAACGGAGCATGCGTAGTTCGATCGCCGCGGGAACGCGCCTATTTTAAATGCTTCACGCCCCCTACTCGCGTAGATGGATTGCGACGGGAGAAATACACTACGCCGCCGTCGTTTACTGGACAAAATCTACCTGGATTCCACGTAGAGCCTGATACGCTACGAGAATCTAATTCTCTCTGAATCTGGGCCGATGTTTCTCCTAATATATACCCTAATATGTGCTGAAACAACAAACAGTGTTTTCTTTTTAAATACAGGCCAATAAATTAATTT
Source organism: Rana kukunoris (assembly GCA_029574335.1). Lineage (NCBI taxonomy): Eukaryota > Metazoa > Chordata > Amphibia > Anura > Ranidae > Rana > Rana kukunoris. The sequence goes on from CM056056.1 coordinate 76,139,529, forward strand.
CATCAATCTGTCAATCAGCCTGGACGCTAGGATTACATCAGACGTTTCTTCTGCTTTTAATTATTGGAAGATGGTTCTTGCCAATCGGAGCAGGAACAACCCGCGATCAGCTGTCTCAACTTCTCCTAATGTTTGTGGGCACTGCTGCAGATATTTTGGAATTCACTAGCGAGACAATGGAAGTAGTTGTCGTAAGGTACATTGTATGGTATTTTTTTTATTCTGCAGAATGAAATACAAATGTAATTTACAACCTTATGCCGCATACACACAGGATCGGAATTTCCGATGAAAAAAGTCTGATGGACTTTTTTCATCGGAAATTCCGATCGTTCGTGGGCCCAATCGGACATTTTTCCATCGGTGTTTAGAAATAGAACATGTTTTATTTTTTCCGATAGAAAAAATAAATGATATTCACTTTTTCAATGGAATTAGGGCATTTTCCCAGAACTGAATGAGTTGAAGCTCTGCTGACTTCTTAACCAATTATGTGCAAGCAAACATTTTTTTTCTTACACGTAATTGGATATTCTTTGCAAAGTGAAATGTCACCCAATTTTCTAAGCTGTGGTAAAAAACCTCCATGCAAAGTGAGCAGCATATTTGCCTTTAGCAAATCAATCCAGGTACATCTATAAATAAAATCCCCTGACCCCTATACATTTTTGTAAATATTTTTGCAAATATTTTTGTAAATTTTTTATTATATATTTTCATGTGACAACACTAAAGAAATTACACTTTGCTACAATATAAGTTAATGCGTGTACAGATTGTATAATAGTGTTTATTTTCTGTCCTCTGAAAATAACTCAACACAAAAGAGAGTACTAAGTGAAAATGTCCAAAATGGGCCCAATTAGCCATTTTCCCTCACCGGTGTCATGTGACTCCTTACAGTTACAAGGTTTTTAGGTGTGAATGGGGAGCTGGTGGGTTACTCTCACTCTCTCATACTGGTCACTGGAAGTTCATCATGGCACCTCATGGCTAAGAACTCTCTGAGGTTCTGATTTTTTTTTTGCTCTACATAAAGATAGTCTAGGCTATATAAGGATTTCAAAGACCCTGAAGCAGAGCTACAGCATGGTGTCCAAGACCATAGAGCAATTTAACAGGACATGTTCCACTCAGAACAGGCCTTGCCATGGTCGACCAAAGAAGTTGAGTGCATGTCCTCAGCGTCATATCCAGAGGTTGTCTTTGGGAAGTAGATGTATGTGTGCTGCCAGTGTGTGGCGGCAACCAGGTGATGAGCACAAAGACAGGTGTGTTTTGCCTACAGTCAAGCATGATGGTGGGAGTGTCATGTTCTGGTGTCTGCATGAGTGCTGCCAGCATTGGTGAGCTACAGTTCATTGAGGGAACAATGAATGCCAACATGTACTGTGACGTATTGAAGCAAAGCATGATCCCCTCCCTTCGGAGACTGGGCAGTATTCCAACATAATAACTCCAAGATGACCACTGCCTTGCTAAAGAAGCTGAGGGTAAAGGCGATCGACTGGCCAAGCATGTCTCTGGACCTAAAACCTATTGAGCATCTGTGGGGCATCCTCAAACAGAAGGTGGAGGATCGCAAGACCTCTAACATCCACCATCTCTGTGATGTCGTCATGGAGGAGTGGAAGAGGACTGTGATGGAGTGGCAGCCAGCTGTCAGAGTAAGAAGCAGCTTTGTAGATAAGAAGAGATAAAAACAAGTAGTGCTACTCTAAGTTCTTTGTTAGGTAGAAAAGTACGGGGCAGATTCACGTAGATCGGCGCATTATCATTCCGGCGTAGCGCACCACTTTTCCGTTAGACTTGCGCAATCTAGCCGCGTAATCCGGCGATTCACGTAGCTTTTACGCAAGAGCTTGCGCAAACGTAAGGTTTTTTCCGGAGGCGTAAGGAGGAGTAATACAAATTGGGAGGGACGTGGGCGTGTTACATTGAAATGAGCCGTGACCCCATGCAAATGAAGGGCCGGCCGACTCGCGCATGCGCGCGTGAAGGAAACCATGTCAGCTCCGTTGTGCGCATGCTCACAACTCGGGAGCGGCGCAATCAGTGAAATTGGAAATGGACTAGGGCAACTTTATGAACTACGCAGACAGCATAAATAGACAGACACAAATGCACTTCCTTTGCAAAAATACATCCCTTTGTATCCCTCCCTCTACAGCAAGGTGCTTTTGTTTGTTTGTGACGTGTCTTTGAGATATTTGAGGACTGTTTTGCAGAGTGATTTTTGTCTTTTATGTGTTTTCTTTGTTGTTATTTTGTTTAAATTATATTTTTGCTGGGCATTTTTTATTTTTGCTCGTCATTTATTTAATTTTTTTGGTTCTGTTTGTGTATGATTTTGGAATGTGGGGGTGATATTCCTGCGGGAAAAGGGGTGTCACCCTCATTTGTGGTGGAGAAGTGATCCCCAGGTCTGTGTGAATGGTGTATGAATGTACAGTGACATAATTGGAGCCGTGGCATGGCGTTGCAGCTCACAAGTCCTGCATGGTGGACTGGTGCCAATCCAATGTGATGAGGATGTGGGGTGTGTGTGCTAGGGACCACAGTGGTGTGCATGCATGCATTCTCATTGTGCCATGATTAATGTGTGTGTTTAACGTGCAAAGATGCATAATGTGAGCTGCCATGAGATGGGGTCATGAGATGGGGTCATGAGATGGGGTACCAGTGCATATGCAGAGTCACCTTGAAGGGAAAAGACAGGAGGATGTTAGTCATGCATGTGCCACTTGTGAGGTGTGCATCACGGGAGGGGATAGTCATGCCTGCCACCCATGTCACTCACCAACCAGCCAGCTGTCCCCATACATGTTCTGTTCGAAATCTGTGGGGATGGGGCTCTGATTGTATATGTAGCTGTCATGGGTGTCATGGGTAGTGTCATGTGTTGGGCTGCTGATGTCCTCCTGCAGGGTTGTGGTAATTCCAGGATGGCATGAGGGGTGAATCTGAAGATGCGAGACACCTCAGAATCACTCATGCCAAAGATGTCTATGCGTGTGTGATATATCAAGTGAAGAGTGAGGGGCTTGTATCAGATAAGAATATTGTATTAGATTAATTTAAATTGTAAATTTTATATAAGCAAATAAAAAAAATAAAAAAAACATCTCCCGTGCCCTCCTTAGTGCCATCCTCCGTGCCCTCCTCCTTCTTTGTTCATCTAAAGTCAGTAGTATAGCTATGCGCGACGATGCCCCTGGCATGTTGGCATACAGATTGTTGGGCAACACGTGTGACTGCTGAACTCCTCACTAACAGTGTTGCTTTATCTGACAATTAGACTTTTTTTCAAAATTTAGACCAGCTTTTAGGTCCTCTAACTTTAGACAGAACATTTTGCTGTTGCGCACATCGCGTAGCCTGCGCAGCAACTGCGTTTTTTTGTGAATCCCCGTAACTCCCTCATTAGCATATTTGACTAGCAAATCAATGGTGTGTCTAGCGCAGTTTTGCGCGAAGGGAAGCGAAGGTCTAACTCAATTACGCCGGACCAAAAAACGTAGATTTCTGGCGTATATTGTTTTGTGAATCGCGTCCAACTATACGCACGCGCACATTTAGACTTACGCACGCGCAACAGCAGTTGCGCAGGCGTAATCGCTCTGTGAATCTGGGCCTACATGTTTAATAGTTGTACCCTCACATGGTAGTGGAGAATAAAGGCATGTAGATAAAAAATCCCGTAGTCTGTTTGGAGGGCTGTGGTCTGTGGCATCTCTGACCTGGCAGACTATTTTTTTTTAATCTAAATGCCTTTATTCTCCACTACCATGTGAGTGTACGCTATTAAATGTGTACTTTTCTACCTAATGCTCCACTTAGAGTGGCTACGCTTGTTCTTATCTCTCCCCTGACCCCCATATACTCACAAAAAGTCAGTAATAATAACTTTCAAATACGTACAATAATCCACAATATTTCCTTGTCCAGACTTACACTGGATTTCATAAGATTAAATTGTTTACCTATTTCTTGCTGTGGAAAAAGTCCATTTAATAATAAAATGACTAATCTGTTCTTACTGTTTGTCTTCATCTTTCGCTCTGATCTTTGAAGTTAAAAATAAAAGGATGATAGCATGATAGCTTGGGAGAAGTCAAATACATTAAATTCACAAAGACGGAGGCGCTGCTACTGTGTATATTTTATAACAACAATACTACTCCAGACAATAAAGAATGTAATCCAAATGCAGACTTTATATTCCAAATGCAGTCTACCTGTAAGTCATCGATATTACAGTTGATTAAATTCAACTAAAATGTTGAGATTAGAGACATCCTATTTATTTTACTAAATATACCAATAAATGTTAGGGAAAAATGACTTTTACATTTTAGGTTTAATAGCATCTGTTCTTTGATGTCAGGTAAACAGGTTGTTTTTCATTATCCGCTTACAGGGTTTATGTGCAAAGAGTGTTATGTTCTTGAGACAGAATCAATACAAAAGCCAGAAGACTGAGATAACATGATCAGTTTGGAATTTGGCAAAGCACTCAAACAGCATTACTTAAATAAAACTCTTAAACCAGTTATCATTGGATTATTTCTTTATTATGATTTCCAGTAAAAAAAAATATTTGTAATAAAAATTAAATAAACGTTTGATATTGAGGTAGGAATGTGCACAAATGCCACCTTAAAGACCAAAATTAAAGACAAGAACGTATACAGTATATCATAGGTAATCATATGCTGATTTATTAAAAAAGTAGAGAATCTTCACACAATAATTTGTGTTCATAGTCACATCAATTATTCAATCATGTGAAAAAAAAAACATTTCACTTTGAATAACCAAGCATATGCAAATAAAAAGGGTAAACAAAGTTTTTTTCACATTATGAAATAATTGAAGTGAATATTCACACAATTTATTATTATTATTATTATTATTATTATTGAAGTGTTGTGTATTCGTTGAACCATTTTAACCACTTGACTTCTGGAAGGTTTCACCTCCTTCATGACCAGGCCATTTTTTGCTATTCAGCACAACACTACTTTAACTGGCAATTGCTTGGTCATGCAACACTGTACCCAAATTTAACCACTTCAATACCCGCCCATATACAATTGATGGCCAGAGATGGGTTCTCCCATCCTAAGTAGCCGTCAATTGACGGCCTGGGCTTTGCGGGTGGATATCTGAATGATGCCTGCAGCCAGAGGCATCATCCAGATTTCCTCTTCTTCAGCCGGCGATTCTGCACGACATAAGAACGATCATAGAGGCGGTTCCGCCGCTTGATCATTCTTACAGGCCGCGGGAGGGGACATCCCCTGCCATCCGGTGCTTCTCCGGGCTCTCCCGTGCCTTCGGGGGCCCGGAGAACGAATCGTCGGCGTCGGCAGGAAGCATAGAGATGACTGGTGACCAGATGGTCACCAGTCATCTCTATGACCGTCGGAGGACCCGGGCGTGATGTGATGAAAATTGAAATTGAAAAAAAGTGTAAAAAATACATAAATAAATAAATAAGTAAAAAAAAAAAAAAAAGATAAAAAAAAAAAAAAATGCCCCTGTCCCCAATAGCTCGCGTGCAGAAGCGAACGCACACGTAAGTCCCGCTGACAGTGTTTCACATGTGTATGCACAAATACATGTATAGGTGTGTATACAACACATCGCAACAAAAGCTAGGAGAATTTTTCACATATATGTGCAAGAACACGCATTTACTCTACTGCCTATCCTCCAGTTTTTGCAGGAATTGTCTTCCAGGAATATAATGTTGATAAGTATTCATTTCAGAACACTACAACTCCTGGAAAATATTTAAACAAGCCAAAATGCCTTAATGCCAGACTTTGGAGCTCAGAATTTGGAATTTAAAACTTAGGCTTCATTTCCATGGACGTTTTTACAGCCACTTTTCTGAGCGTTTTTTGCAGCTTAAAAACAGCTCTCCATGTTAGTCTATGGCCTCATGCCCACCATGACGTTTTTGAGCTGTAGATGGCTGAGCCGTTTTTAAGCTGCAAAAAAAAACAAAAAAAAACAGGACCAGTGCGTTCTGAAGCTCCAACGTTAGAGCTGTAAAAACACCAGACGTTAAAAAACGCTCAAAAACATGCAAAAACGCTCAAAAACGCAAAAAACGCTACTGCTGCATTTTTGAGCTCCAGCTAAAAAAAAAAAAAAAAAACATGGACAGGCGTTTTTAAGCTGTAAGAAAGGCTAAAAAAAGTGTCTTGTTAAAACGTCAATGAAAATCAAGCCTAAGAATTTAGAATTCAGAACTCATAGAATGGCAGAAAAGAGTGGTATGCCCCATATTTTTTAATTTTTAAAACTTTTTTGTTTGAGTATGAATCTATGTTTGTCCCAAGCATGTTTGAATCCACTGAGGCCGTGTACACACGGCAGAGAACCTCGACGGGCAGAACACATCGTTCCGCCCGTCGAGGTTCTCTGCCGGCCGTCGAAATCGGCGACCCGCCCGTCGGGAATGGCAACCAGCCATTCATCCAGGCGGGCCGTTGAGCAAAAAGAGAGCGTGCTCTCTTTTCGCTCGACGGGATTCCCGACGGGCAGGGCGAGCCAGGAGCGTACACACGGCCGAGGTCCTCGCTGGAATGCATGCCTTACCGTTGACTGTCTCACAACCTCTGCTGGAAGTCTACTTCAAGCATCAACTACTTTCGGTAAAATACTTTTTAAGATTAATTTTATACTTTCCACCTGCTACTTCAAAATCATGCCTGTGCTCTTGATTAGTGTTGCTCACGAATATTCGCATTGCGAATATTCGCTACGAATATTGCATATTCGAGTATTCGCGAATATCTCGAATATCGCGGCGAATATTCGCTATTTCGAATATTCGTATTTTTTTCGCAATCAATTTCGCAATAAAATTCGCAATAAATTCGCAATCAATTTCGCATTCGCGAATTTCGCAATAGCGACATTTCGCAATAGCGACATTTCGCAATTTTTTTATTTTTTTTATAAAATATAGCGAATATTCGTAAATATCGAATATTCGTGATATTTTATATAAAAAAAAAAAATCGCGAAATTTTTCATTAGCGAAATTTCGCATTGGCGAAAATTCGCAATTTTTTTTTTATAAAATATCACGAATATTCGATATTAACGAATATTCGCGACCGCATATGTGAAATTTCGCTTTTTTTTTTTATGAAATATACAGAATATTCATAAATATCGAATATTCGTGATATTTTATAAAAAAAATTTAAAAAATCGCGAAATTTCGCATTAGCGAAAATTCGCATTAGCGAAAATTCGCATTGGCGAAAATTCGCAATTTTTTTTTTTATAAAATATCACGAATATTCGATATTAACGAATATTCGCGAATATTCTTCGAAATATTCGCGAAATATCGCGAAATCGAATATGGCGTATTCCGCTCATCACTACTCTTGATCTTGGCTTCATATTGAAAACTCCTGAACTCTATTCATACCCTTGATGTATTTATACATTAAACTCATAATTTTGAATTCTGAACTTGGTATTCAGAACTTGGTATTTGGAACTCAGATTTTGGAGTTAGGAACTCAGAATTTGGAATTTGGAACTCAAAATATGGAACTCAAAACTTGGAATAAAGAATTTGGAATTTGAAAATTGAAGCTTGAAATTTTAAACTCAGGATTTGGAATTCAGGTCTAAAAATTTCGAAATTAGGAACTTAGAATTTGTACGAATAAACTCAGTTTAGTATTCAGAACTCAGAATTAAAAATTCGAAACTCAGATTTCAGTATTCAGAATTTGGAATTCAGGACTCAGAATTTAGAATTCACAACTCAGAATTTGAAATTTGGAACTCAGAATTTGGATCATGGAACCAAATTTAGCATTCGGAACTCAGAATTTAATTTAATTTAACATTCAGAACTGGGAGTTCAGTAATTAGAACTTGGAATTTGGAACTCAGAACTTGGAATTTAATCATTCGGAACTTGAAATTTAATCATTTGGATCTTGAAATTTAATCATTCGGATCTTGGAATTTGAAACTCAGAATTTTGGAATAAGGAACCCAGAATTTAAATATCAGGGCCCAGATTCACGTAGATCGGTGCATTATGGGTCCGGCGTAGCGCACCACTTTTCCGTTAGACTTGCGCAATCTAGCCGCGTAATCCCGGGATTCACGTAGCTTTTGCGCAAGAAATTGCGCAAGCGTAAGGTTTTTTCCTGAGGCGTAAGGAGGAGTAATACAAATTGGGTGGGACGTGGGCGTGTTACATTGAAATGAGCCGTGACCCCATGCAAATGAAGGGCCGGCCGACTCGCGCATGCGCGCGTGAAGGAAACCATGTCAGCTCCGTTGTGCGCATGCTCACAACTCGGGAGCGGCGCAATCAGTGAAATTGGAAATGGACTAGGGCAACGTTGTGAACTACGCAGACAGCATAAATAGACACACACAAACGCCCTTCCATTGCAAAAGTACATCCCTTTGTGTCCCTTCCCATTGAATCAAGTGCTTTTGCTCTGTTGTTCGTTAGAGTGTGTTTTGTAGTTGTCAGATTAGTGTTCTGTGTGATCTAGTGATTGTTGGTAGTTTTGTGAAAGTGTATTTTGATAAGTGTTTGAGACTGTTTGTTTGATTGATATATTTCTGAGCGTTTGTTTTATTGCTTTATTTTTTCATCTGATTTTTTTGTGTCTGTTTCTTGCTGAGTGCTAGTGTGATTTTTGGGTGTTCTTTTTCTCTTTGTGTGTGTTCTTGCCTGATTGGTTGTGCTTGTATTTGTGACAGATTTTTGGTGACTGCTAGTGAGTTTGTTTGGAAGTATGACTGAGAGAAAAAGAAAGCTTAATTTTACAGTGGGGGAAAAAAGAATTCTTGCCCGGGCCATTACCGACTATGGGCGTTTTCTCCACGGCCCGCAGAGTGCCACCACCACCCCGGCCAGGAGGAGGGAGATATTGGATATGATCACGGAGCAGGTCAATTCATCGGGGGAGGGGGAGACACGGACCCGCTCTGGGATTGAAAAGAAAATAAATGACCTCCGGCGTGAGGTGAAAAAAAAACTGGCCGCAATAAATGCCCATGCCAGGGGCACAGGAGGGGGCCCACCATGCCGGATTAGATTTACAGCGACGGAGCGTGTGGTGGCCCTGACCTTCCACCGTCATGAAGTGGAGGGCCTGCCAGGCTTTGACACAAGTCCGGTCCCCGCGGTGCCAGGTAAGGTTTTTATTTCTCTCAGGTGTGTAGCATGTGTGGGGGAGGGGGTGAAAGGGAATATGTGGCAAGTGTGTGGATCCTCCAACCTGTGAATGCTTTGTGTCATCCACAGCTGTGCAGGAGGGTGCAGGGCCATCTGGCCTGACCGCTCCAACGCCAGGACAGCAGCCTAATGAGGCCCCCCCAACAAGGCCAGAGTCCGCGGAGGAGGAACAAGAGGAGGAGGATGATCATGAGGAGGACGATAATGAGGAGGAGGAGTCCATGGCAGGCACTGGACGGTTGGTTTCTGCGGACTCTTCCCCTCTGGCTGCAAGAAGCCTGCCCTCCCTAAGGGGGAGCCCCCCCCCCCTCCTCCCCCAACATGGCTCCCCTCACAAGGGCCTCCCCTTCTCCCCGGCCACAACCATCAGCTGGAGCCAGGAGGTCATCCCAGAGCACCAGGGGGGCGCCCAATCTCCTGCCCGCCTGTCTGAGAAGGAACCTGGCCATCCAGACCCGCCTTCTGAGACAGCTCTGCCAGACTATGGGGCGGGTGGATCAGAGCCTGTCCTCCATCAACGATAGGCTGGGTAACCTGGACTCCCACTCCCGGGCCTCCACAACCTGCCTAAATGACCTGCAAACTACAGCAGCAGGCGTTGGGCAGGATGTGAGGGCCCTTACCCAGGCTATCCAGGGCAACACGGCAACACTTGGTGCTGCCCTGGACAGAATAGCTGTGGCCTTGGAGGGCAGGCCGCCAGGTGGGCAGATCTCAGGGGCTGCTCCTCCTTCCCCGGCTTTTCCCCTCCCCCATGCGTCTCCCCTGAGGGGCCGGGGCCGTGGCCGGGGGCGCCCCAGGCGTGGCTCACGCAGAGGGCATTAATTTTTTTTTCCCCCTTTTTTTGGTTTGAAAGCTTTTTTTTTTTGTTCTCTGCATTTTCTTTTTGTTCTCTGCATTTTTTTTTTGTTCTCTGCATTTTTTTTTTGTTTTGCTGACATTTTTGGCATATTTTGGGTTGTGAATGATGTTTGAATGTGGGGGTGACATTCCTGCTGGAAAAGGGGTGTCATCCTCAATTTGGGTGGAGAAGGGTTCCCCAGGACCAGGGAGAAGTGATTCCCAGGTCCGTGTGAATGGTGTATGAATGTACAGTGACATAATTGGAGCCTTGACGTGGCGTTACTGCTCACCAGTCTTGCATGGTGGACTGGTGCCAATCCAATTTGATGAGGATGTGGGGTGTGTGTGCTAGGGACCACAGTGGTGTGCATGCATGCATTCTCATTGTGCCATGATTAATGTGTGTGTTTAACGTGCAAAGATGCATAATGTGAGCTGGCATGAGATGGGGTCATGAGATGGGGTACCAGTGCATATGCAGAGTCACCTTGAAGGGAAAAGACAGGAGGATGTTAGTCATGCATGTGCCACTTGTGAGGTGTGCATCACGGGAGGGGATAGTCATGCCTGACTCCCATGTCACTCACCAACCAGCCAGCTGTCCCCATACATGTTCTGTTGGAAATCTGTGGGGATGGGGCTCTGATTGTATATGTAGCTGTCATGGGTGTCATGGGTGGTGCCATGTGTTGGGCTGCTGATGTCCTCCTGCAAGGTTGTGGTAATTCCATGATGGCATGAGGGGTGAATCTGAAGATGCGAGACACCTCAGAATCACTCATGCCAAAGATGTCTATGCGTGTGTGATATATCAAGTGAAGAGTGAGGGGCTTGTATCAGATAAGAATATTGTATTAGATTAGATTAAATTGTATATTTTATATAAGCAAAAAAAAAAAAAACATCTCCCGTGCCCTCCTTAGTGCCATCCTCCGTGCCCTCATCCTTCTTTGTTCATCTAAAGTCAGTAGTATAGCTATGCGCGACGATGCCCCTGGCATGTTGGCATACAGATTGTTGGGCAACACGTGTGACTGCTGAACTCCTCACTAACAGTGTTGCTTTATCTGACAAGTAGACTTTTTTTCAAAAGTTAGACCAGCTTTTAGGTCCTCTAACTTTAGACAGGACATTTTGCTGTTGCGCACATCGCGTAGCCTGCGCAGCAACTGCGTTTTTTTGTGAATCCCCGTAACTCCCTCATTAGCATATTTGACTAGCAAATCAATGGTGTGTCTAGCGCAGTTTTGCGCGAAGGGAAGCGAATGTCTAACTCAATTACGCTGGACCAAAAAACGTAGATTTCTGGCGTATATTGTTTTGTGAATCGCGTGCAACTATACGCACGCGCACATTTAGACTTACGCACGCGCAACAGCAGTTGCGCACGCGTAATCGCTCTGTGAATCTGGGCCCAGGACTTTAGTATTTGGAACTTGGAGTTTGGAATTCAGAACTTGGAACTCGGAATTTGGAACTTAAAATTGGAAATTTGGAACTAGAAATTTAGATTATGGAATTCTAAACTCAGAATTTGGAATTCAAAATTCAGAACTCCGAAACATGTCCCAAAACATGTTTGAATCTACTTACTGTTGACTGTCTCCTTACCTCTGCTGAAAGTCTATTCCAAGCATCAACTACTTTTTCCTTCTGCTAGTTTAAGGCGGCATACACACGACAGAGGTTCTCGCTGCAAACCAAGTTAGATGCTGATTGGATGCCATGCAGAGCTGCACCAGATTTTGGAATTTGAAATTTAGAACTTGAAATTTGGAACTTGGAATTTGAAATTCAGAACTTGACGTTTGGAACACAGAATTTTGAAATTTGGAACTCAGAATTTGGAAATCAGAGCTCGGAATTTGGAATTCAGAACTCTATTTAAATGTTGATTGGATGCCATGCACAGCTGCACCATATTTTCTACTCTGCGGTTTTAGTAAATTAACCCCATTCTGACCACCAAGTCAGTTAATTTAAATGCCTAAGGCCCTGTTTACACCATACTGGGCTGGTGCTACCACTAGGCAAATTACTGCCTAGGGCACCTGGCCACTGGTGTTCCTACTCTCTTCTATCTGCAGCAAGTAACTAAGTCTCAGCATCAGCAGACAGCCGCCACTCCATTCACACATAGTATCAGAGGCGCAGCAGTGTCTGTGTCCCGACTTCCAAATTAATGGGAACAAGCAAACATTAATTGATGGGAGCTGGTAGGCTGCATTTGATGGCTGCTGGTAAAGCTGCATTTGATGGGAGCTGGTAGGCTGCATTGATGGGCGCTGGTAGGCTGCATTAATGGGCGCTTGTGAGGCTGCATATGATGGGCGCTGGTGGGCTTCATTTGATGGGCGTTTTGTTAAAAAGGTGGGGTATACATGGGCAGGACAGAGAGGGTGGAGTCAGGGGTGGAGGCAAGGGGGCGGCAAAATGAGGTTTCACCTAGGGTGTCAAAAATCCTTGCACCAGCTCTGACACCATATAAACTGATAAAAAAAAATAAGATTTGACTTGTAAACAATATTTTGGGCCTGTTCAAACCCTGTGCGGGGATGTACATTTTTGTAATGTGGGTATCTGGAAGGACACATAGAAAACAACTGTTTTCTGTGTGCTTCTGTTCACGCAATAACATTAGTGTCATATGAGGGTTTCTTGTACAAAAAAAAAATCCATTCCATACATACCAGTGTTGTGGTTTGAACAGGGTGCATAGAAAACAATTGTTTTCTTTTTTCCCTTGCAGATACATGTGTGGAAAAAAAGCAAATTTCTGCACATGGTGACTAAGGCTCTGAACACTTTTTGTTTTGATGCACCCAGTATGTATTTAGCTAAGTTACACTGAAAATTCAATTGTGCTTTAAAAAATGTTAAATATAATATATAAGGGTTTTACATAAGTTTTCTTTTTTATGATCAGGTTTAAAATAAAAATCATATTTTTTCGGTAGGGGAAATATGCAAAATGTTATATTATGGATTTCCATAGGCAGACATTGAGTGTACATGTTAGCTTCTCTGTTAAAATAAATCTATCATGGCATGTGTCAGGGGTGCCCAGTCTACCCAATATCTTTGCATTTCTTTTGAGCCTTTTTTATGTGCTGTTGAGGAATAATCCCAATATCAAGGGCATCCAAATACATGATAGGGAATATAAACTTGCCGCATGTGCAGATGACATGTTATTCACTCTGGTGACTCCAGATATTTCTCTTCCCTGCCTTCTTCAAAAATTTCATAACTACGTTGCGCTATTCAATTAAAAAATGTAATGTTAAAAATTAGAGGCATGGGATGTAATTACAGTTAGAACACACCCAGGGAACACAATTAACCCCTTGATCGCACCCTAGTGTTAATCCCTTCCCTGCCAGTGACATTTATACAGTATCAGTGCATTTTTATAACACTGATCGCTGTATATAAGTCAATGGTTTTAAAAATGTGTCAAAAGTGTCCAATTTGTCCGCTGCAATATCGCAGTCCAGAAAAAAATGCTGATCGACGCCATTACTAGTAAAAAAAAAAAGTGCCATAAATCTATCCCCTATTTTGTAGACACCATAACTTTTGCACATACCGATCAATATACGCTCATTGCAATTTTTTTTATCAAAAATATAAGTGGTTAAATTCTTCCAGGGCTGAAGTAGATAAAAAGCCACAGATGTGGGAAATGAACCTTTAATCGCCACTTTAACCCATGTGTGTCTCCCTGTGTGTCTGTACCAAGGCCAAACATTCTAGGATATGTAAACTTTTGATCAGGGTTATTTGGGTGATTTCTGTTATCAATATGATTTAAAAAGGAGCCAAACAAAGGAGCTTCATATGCTCACTATGCTTAAATAAAAGACAGTTTTTTGGCATGATCAGTCACAATTTTAATAGCAATGCCAAAAGTTCACGATTTCTGCCTCGGTATACAAACTTTTGAGCGAAATTGTATCTCAATGGTCAAAAACATATAGATTCCCTTTAGGCCCCTTTTATACTGAGGCATCGGCGGTAAAGTGCCAATATATTTAGCGGCGCTTTACCATTGTATTTGCGGGGGTATTTTGCCGCTAGCGGGGTGCTTTTAACCCCAGCTAGTGGCAAAAAAGGGTTAAAAACACCTGCAAAGTGCCACTGCAGCCGATTCATTTCAATGGAGGAGTGGTATACACACTGCTCCTTCACCGATCCAAAGATCCTGCTAGCAGGACTTTTTAAGCGTCCTGGCAGCGCACTGCTCCAGTGTGAAAGCCCGGGCTTTCACACTGGAGTGAATAGAGCGGCTCTTTCAGGGCGCTTTGCAGGCGCTATTTTTAGTGTTAAAGCGATTGCAAAAACGCCTCAGTGTGAAAGGGGTCTTAAAGGGGCTTTCTACTTTAAATATAGAATGCTCAATCCAATCTCCAATCTTTTGAGAATTGAAAAAATCTTATTTTGTATAGCACCAAGGATTGCTATAAATTAATCCAATCACATTTTTTTTCCTTAGTAGCAGAAGAGCAGCTTGAGCTTAGAATGCCTTTCATTGTTTTTTGTACTAATAACAGATCTGTGTCTCTCGCAAACTTGCAATAAATCATTGGGAAGTGACCTTTAAGGTTTAGGAGCCTGTAATGCTGCCATGAGTGCAGTGGTTGAGTGAAACAGAGCAGGTAAATATCCACAGCAATAACAAGTGGTTCCCTGTTGTGGAAGGCATCTTGTACTTTTATACATTATAAAGTGGTGATTTTGTCACTTTTGAAAATCCTTTTTAATATGCAAATTACAACATAACTCCAACATTTTTAAAAACATAAGCACCTAACCTCCACAAATCCCATTTAAAGCACACAATCCATCCATTTTTTGTGACACCCATTCTTACTTTAATATCTGATCTGGAGGTAAAATGAAATGAGTTACCGTTTGCAAAAGATATTGATTGGGGTTGATTTACTAAAGGCAAAACAAGCAAAGCCTAGGCTCACATTTTTGTGTTTCTGTGCAGTGAGTTTGTGGGGGCACATAGGCCTATTTATTTGAATGGGCCGCTGTACCTGTGGGAAACATGGGGGGACAAACTTTTTTTAAAACCACAATCAAATGTAACCACATGGTGCTGTGGCATCATGTGATTTAAAGCGCCCAAAGAGGTGCTGTAATTTCCAATATGTGGGGGTGTCATTCATTTTAAAGAGCAGCACATGTTGCCTATGGGTCCATTAGCATGCGTTTCTTGAGCCGCATAATTATGAACCATTCTTAATGCATATTTACTATTCAAATGGATGATAATAAATAAGATGAACCTGTGTACACTTTGAATACCCAGTCATGATAGGTGAACTTTTACTTTGATATGTAAAAATTCTCTTATAGTAAACCAAACCAACTCCAATGTTTAATATTTGTGTTTGTCTTTAATACCTAAAGCAATTATTTCCAATGCTCTGATATATTAAAAATGACATATTTCAATGATGCGTGTTTCATTTCCAGAGAAAACATCATATTGATTTACTCAATCCTTGCTATATGGACATGGAGCATGTTACAGTTCCCACTTGATCTGGCTGGTGAGTACTATTTACAAGAAGCATTTTAAATAGATCCTAATGAAATTATTTACTGCTACAGTATATCTGTTTATTCTTTTGAATTAAAAAAGAAGTGTGGGATTAAAAAAAAAAAACATTTATACTCACCTAGATGGCTGCAGCATCGATCCAATGCTGCAGCTGTCCCCCACTGAGTCTACACTGAGAGTTGAGCGAACAAATGTATGCTAATTGCTCAGTTCTCGGGTCTGCTCTAAGCACAGAATGATGACTGATAGTCATCAATCTATGCTCTGCCCCTTCAGCATTAGAGCACCGGCTTTGGAGGGGACGGGAACGGCTGGCTCAGGCTCTCTGTGGGGCACTGAGATTCTGAGCCAACTGTTGGTCAGGCATGTGGGTGGATGCTGACATTATAGTGAGGATCCCCTGCAGAGCTCAAAAAGCAGGCTTTAGCCCACTGTTGGCTGAATCTGGGTTACAGCAGTAAAGAACTAAGCGCACTCCTGTGACCCACAGGAGAAGCACGACCAAAAGAGATTTGCCCATAATTTTCTTTTAAATTTGTCAGGCACCACTTGATCACGTTACTTAGAGCAGTTATCTAATGAGCTGACACAATCATTTGATGATCCTAATGTGTGAGTTTTAAGAATACAGTATTTTGTGGCAAGCACGTTGCTATTGCAGACATCACCAAGTTATGCTCGGTATACTGTAATTACTCTCCTTTAGAAATGATAATTTGCATCTGCATTTGCCAGCATGTCTAACACCAGTCATGTGACATTAACAAGTCACGTAACCAGGCTCAGCCCCAAAAAAAATCCATACATTTTATTTCACTCTGCCATGTTTTCACTAATATGCAGACCCCTAATGCTGCGTACACACGATCGGTTTGTCTGATGAGAACGGTCTGATGGACCGATCGTGTGTGCACCCCAAGGGTTATTTATCCATCAGTTAAAAAAAAATGGAACTTGTTTTAAAATGATCTGATGGATACCTAACCGATAGAAAAGAAAAACGATCGTCTGACCACTCTCTAATCTAGACCATCGGCTATGGAAAAGGTCAATGAGGTAACTTTCAAAACTTTTGACATACCTAATGGAATACTACAAGGCTGTCCTCTGTCAAGACTGGTATTCATACTTATACTTATTTTGGAGCTCTTCTTGCGCACAATCAGAACCCACCAGATATCCATGGTCTTCAAACCAACCTAAATGCTCAAAAACTGGCAGCCTATGATGATGACAGGATCTTCTTTAGAACATTGCCATTAATATTCCTCCCCAACTTATTAGCTGAAGTTAACAGTTATTTTTCTAAAGTCGGCAGCTATGGAAGTGGAAATGGAAACAAAAATGCAAGACCAAATCAGTGCACATTTCCCATTTAAATGGTCTGCCTCACACATTCGTTGTCTTGGAACTAACATTCCAATAATCTTCAGATGAATTTTTGAATTGAATGTCAGCCCTTTGGCTAAATAATTCAAACACGATTTACAAAGGTGGGACAAGGAGCTGTTCACTTGATTTGGCTGCAATACGATTTGTAAAATCAACATTCTCCCTTGGCTGTTATATTTGCTGCAGACCTTCCCATTGCCTTATCACTGGGATTCCTAAATCGTTTGAGAACCAAGTTCCTTCATTTTGTATGCGGAGGCAAGCCTGCACGCATTAAACACTACATTTTAACCTTATCAAAGACATGGGGGGGGGGGCATGGGTTTTAGGGACATGGTCAAGTATCATAAAATAACCCACAATATTCCTCAACTGGTGTACCCACTCTGACCATAACCGAGGGTTAAATTGGGTTAAATTGGAACGTTCACTGATTGATACCCCATTAGCGGGTCTTCCGTGGATTTCAAAAACCTTGGATCACACAACACCTAACAATTGTCTGCTAGTAACCCTTTGCACCCTCCGGAGAATATTCTACTCTACATCACTTTTACCCGTGCATAGCTCTATGCTCCCTATTTTTGGCTCTGGAGCTTTTAGACATGCCTGCTCCAGCCCACAATTTAACTCCCTCATGTAAAAGAGAATATTACAGATCTCATTTCTCAGCATGCAATCGTCCTATGACCAGAAGGAAGTTGGAAACAAAATTCAGGCCTGAATTGGATTCTTTACAGCTGGCACAACTGAACAGCTTCTTACACAACCTCTCATAAGACAGTATGCACTCCTACACAGTTAAAAAAAATCCCATAAGACACTCTTTTATTTTTTCCTAGCTGTTGGTGAGGTTAAAAGTGTACAACGGTCCCTAAAGCTCAGAGAAGAAGACCTGGGAATTGTGTTCTCCCAAAATAAAAAGTACCATGTAGTCCTTTTCACACACAAACCTCTATTGCTTGTAAGAAAATAGCTACAAATTACAAACCAGGTGGTACAGGACACAGGTGAAATTTACTAAAACTGGAGTGTGTAGGATCTGGAACAGCTCTGCATAGAAAACAATCCACTTCCAGGTTTTATTGTCAAAGCTTAATAGAACAAGCTGAAGTTAAAAGATGATTGGCTACCATGCACAGCTGCACCAGATTCCGAGTGTGCCAGTATTAGTAAATCTACCCCCTAATGTGTTCCATCAGATGTTCTCACAAATGTCCAAGCATTGTTGGAAGTGCTTACAGGCAAAGGAAAACGCTCCTCGATATCTTTCGGGTATACCCCAACCTCAGAGGATTTTGCAGAACTTGTGATACGGATGTGCTTTTGGATAGAACCTCGACAGCTTACCTATTGCATAATATGGTTGTTTCTATTTAGATATAAAAGGGCTCATTGCTCAAACACCTCCCCAGTGCTGCTAAGGCCTGCATCCCAGCAATGTGAAAGCAAAGCTCCCCCACCATTGCACAGTCACAAGCTAGGATCTCAGAAATACATCAACTGGAGCAGCTCACCATGACTCTGAGGGAGCAAGAAGATGGATACATTTGTCACAGCCCTAGTATTTCCCAGTACACATTGAGTTGGTTGCTTGGACAATGAGAGCGGAGAAGGTGTCCAGATGAACCTCTCTCCCCCCTATTCCTCCCTCCCCCATCCTGGCCAGATCCACTCCTTCCCTGTGGAAATATGTTGGCCCTCTCTCCAGCTCCCTCCCTTTGCCCCTCTTTCCTTATTCTGTTTTCTCCCCACTGCAGCTTCACTCTTACTTTTTAAGAACTTTCTTGACCTTTTCAGTTTTATTTTTTAAGGAAAAAAAGGTAACTAAAGAGAAAAGATGGGTATTTTTGTGTTACTTATGCCTTACTCTGTAATGGTACCTCATAATGTACTGTTCTGCATGCCTGTAATGTGCTATAGATGTGTACATTTTGGATTGTTCTTCACTCTTGAATAAAGTTGAGTGAACACCTGGATGTTCGGGTTCGGTGGGTTCGGCCGAACTTCAGGAAAAAGTCCAGGTTCGGGACCCGAACTTGACCCCAACCCGAACCTGAACCCCATTGAAGTCAATGGGGACCCAATTTTTTGACTACTAAAATGTCTCTAAAAAACGAAGGGAAAGGGCTAGATGGCTGAAAATGGCAGCAACATGTTGGTAAGAGCATGGCAAGTACTCTGCAATCAAATGTGGATAGGGAAATAACTTAAAATAACATAAAATACATAAAAATAATAAAACAAATCTTGATAAGCAGGAACCTTCCCCAATGATAGGACACTATTCCTCCCACTGATACCAATGATGGGGATCTATTTCTTCCACTGACACAAATGATGGGACACTATTCCTCCCAATGATACCAATGATGGGAGACTATTCCTCCCACTGATACCAATGATGCGGCACTATTTCTCCCACTGACACAAATGATAGGACACTATAGCTGCTAGTGATACCAATGATGGGACACTATTCCTCCCACTGATACCAATGATGCGGCACTATTTCTCCCACTGACACAAATGATGGGACACTATTCCTCCCAATGATACCAATGATGGTGCACTATTTCTCCAACTGACACAAATGATGGGACACTATTCTTGCCAATGATACCAATGATGGGACACTATTCCTCTCACTGATACCAATGATGCGGCACTATTTCTCACACTGACACACATGATAGGACACTATTCCTCCCAATGATACCAATGATGTGGCACTATTTCTCCCAATGATACCAATGATGGGGCACTATTTCTCCCACTGACACAAATGAAAGGAACACTTTAGGGCAAAGTCATTAAGCCTGCCAGTATATCTTTAGAATGTGAGAGGAAACACCCAGAAGAAACTCAGAATAAGACAGGGAAAAAATACTAACTCATTGTTGTCACAGGTAAGATTTGAACCCTGAAACAAGAGTTGAAGGGCAGGGGTGCTAGTTGTTATTTTTGACATATATGAAAGGTTTTTAAGGTAAACTGTACTACTTCGGGTAAGTATAACAACTGTCTGTGATGCACTTTTGATTTAGTTTGTGATTCCTAGCCTATTAAAGGGAAAGGTGTGCCAGATGCTGGTAGCAAATTGTTGAATCATATTAGTCGTGAAGTAATATTGGTAGATGTTCATCTGTTTATCTAGCATTATTCTGTTATTTTCTAATTTGTATCTACTTTTCTTTTATTTATAGTACAAAATATTGGATGCCACCAAGGATCATCCTCCAAGAGGCGCCTTTGTTTACTGCTCTGTAGATACAGTGCAGACCTTTGGAACATTGGAATAACTCTACTCATTCAAGATGGTCCTTTTCTCATATGCCGTATCATCCTAATGGCCTATTTTGGTGTGGTTAACCAAATGCTGGTGTTTTTTGCTGCCAAAAATGCCCTGGTTGTCATGTTACAGCTTTATCGTTTTATAGTATTGTTAATAGACTTCCAGTCTTCTTTTGAAACTAATGACAAACAAGCTAGAATGGAGGACAGCTGCTGTGCATGTGAATCCACTGATAATCAAGAAGAAGTAATCAGCAGTGTTGATATTGAAACGAGGAGCACCGAGAACAACAGTACAGCTATTACTCTCGATGAACCAGAAGGACAGTTGTAACGTTTGTATGCATTTTGTATGCATCTTCTGAATTCTTGTAAAGTGTACACTGCACATGAAACACTCTCACTGATGAGTGATAGCGCTGTTGGTACATTAACTAAAATCTCCAGCATATTAAAGGGGTTTTCAACATTTCTATAATGTGACGTCATGCTAATGTCTTCATTTGCAAAGACTTTTTATGTGAATTCATGCATTCAACCTGTCATTTCGTTTCAAAATATTTCCTTTGACGACCCCTTTGGTGTGCTGGTAATGCCTTAGAAATGTGTCTTCTAATTTCTTCACTACTTACCTTTTATGATGGAGCATGCTCATGAATTCTGTTCATACATGGAATTTACTGTAATAAATAAGTACTGTTAGATAAAGATATTTAAAGAAAATACAAACCAAGACCCACTGATGTTCTCTTGAGTAAACATTTTGTTCCTATGAACTCACTGTGTGGTCAGAATATTTTGGAAATAAAAATGTGAAGTCTAGTTCGTGATGTTTTGTCTATGTTAGGGAAGAATGTGATAAGTTGTCTTCTAATGGGAAATGAAAAAGACCACTATCGCAAAAAATACAGTATTTTATTCTGATAAAAATATGTGGTTAGTACATGTAATGATAGCACAATGTGTGAATTACTTTTTAATTTGTCATGCCTTTTTGTGTTCTTCCACACTTAAACCAAGTTGTCCAGCAAAAGGAAAATGGCAGGGTTTGGGACACATTTTAACAATGCCATGGGTGCTTGAAATAATTATCATATTTATGGTTTAAACATAAAAACTGGTTGCCCAAGCATCACTGGCACTGTTAGGCCCTGTACACACGATCAGACCGGTCTGATGAGACTGGTCCGACGAACCGTTTTCATCAGACAACTCTGAACTTGTCTGATGTGGGCACACACCATCGGACCAAAATCCGATCGTTGAGAACTCGGTGACGTAGAACACAACGACGTGCTGAAAAAATGAAGTTCAATGCTTCCAAGCATGCGTCGACTTGATTCTGAGCATGCGCAGGTTTTTGGTCCGATGCTTTTGTGTACTAACCATCGACAGGCGTCCATTGGACAGGTTTCAAAGTATGTTTTAAAACTTTGGTCCGATGGACAACGGTCCCATGGGCCGTACACACCACCGAACTGCTCCGATGAAACTGGTCTTAAGACCAGTTTTATCAGACCGGTCTGATCGTGTGTACAAGGCCTTATAGTTTGTCCCAACCCTGTCAAGTTTTCTGGATAGTTGGGTCTGCATATGAATAAGGAACATTTTAAATTAAAGAAGGATTATAATGTACAGTAGGTACTGAATGCTAAGATTATATATATTATCCACATTTATTTATCAGAATACAATATTATTGTTTATTGTACAAAAATAAACTAAAATTCAGCTTTCTTGATGATTATCCTTAAAGGGGTTGTAAAAAAAAAAAAAATTCCCTAAATATCTTCGATTTTGCTTTTAAATGTTCCTCACTTCCTGTTCTTCTGTCTGTAACTACACACCATAATGCAAGGCTTTCTTCCTGGTGTGGAGAAAGCCTCTTGAGGGGGCGAGCAGGAGTGTCAGGACGCCCACTAACACACAGCTCATTTCTCTATCTGCAAAGTAGAGAGTGTCCTGACACTCCTGCTCGCCCTCCTCCCCCTCAAGAGGCTTTCTCCACACCAGGGAGAAAGCCTTGCATTACTGTGTAGAGTTACAGACAGAAGAACAGGAAGTGAGCATTTCTCAGAAGAAAAAAGGACATTTAAAAGAAAAATTGAAGGATGAGTTAAGTGAAGGAGGACTGCACTAAGGTAAAGGAAGCTATTTAGGGGGAAAAACATTCCTTTACAACCCCTTTAACTCATGTTACCAAACATTGGACAATCCAGATAACACAAATTAATGTCAACTCTAATAATGAACTTCTTTTAATTGCTCCCTTTTGATCTGTTAAGGTAGATGTAAACCTGATTCATGAAATTTGACCTAGGTACATATATCTGTAGTGTTTACTTCTCTCTCTAAATCCCTAAGTCCTGTGTCTTTCTGCTGTTTCATTCCTGTTATCAGCATGATAACTTCTGACAAGTTCTCTGAGACAGGAGATAAAAGCAGCCTAAAATTTGTGTCAGGGGGTTTAGTGCTATAAATAGATTAGCAGAGAGTTAATCTTGTCACAGTTCAGCTCTGAAAGTATATTTGTTCCAATGTCTATGTGGAGTGGGGGTGTGTGCCTTTCCTCCAATCAGCTGCCACACCGTGTAAGCCAAGAATCCACACCTATTGATGAATGAGTAAGGAAAAATTCTAACACGATGTTAGAATTCTAAAGAATGTATAAAGCTGAAGACAGCAGATATACATGTAAAACTTATGTAGGGAGATTTGTTTCCTCTCTTTGTATCGTCTGAGGCTGTTCACTTCACTGGGTATAGGAGAGGGATTACATCCACTTTAAATATTCCATTAAAACTATTTTTTATTAAGTACAAAAAACACCTATTGATTCTACCAACAATCCAGTGAGCTGATAACTTTCTGTGTTCTCTGCCTCTACTAACTGTTATCAGTTAGTGTTTCAGTTAGTGTTGTTTCCAGCTTTATCTGTGAGGGGAGGGGTAAATGTTCCTTACTCTTAATACACTTTCTAATGTAGGGGGCAACACTGTTCCTCCATAGATACAGGACAGTGAGTGAGCATTTTCACCAAAAAGTGCTTTATAGGCAGAATGACCAGGTGGAAATATCCTTTAAAAAGAAAACAAAATTTGCAACTACGTCTCTAAACTGGGAAGCCACAATAAATTAAATTCTGCTTCTTGGGTTCAGATATACTTTACAAATTAATAAATATGTCTTCCAATTCTTAAATTATCGGAAGCCATAGACAAATATGCTATAATATAATATCTTGAGTCATCCTAACTGTTGGAAAACCTTATGACAAACAAGGCTTACTTTTGGTGATATTATGTTTTAAATTTGTTTTTGTTTTTATGCAATCCATATACAAAAAAAACGCAACAAAACGAAGAACAAAATCCACTTTTTCTGTTTTGATCAGTGTTAGTGTCTAAAATAGTGTTACTGTAGATAAAAAAGTATAAATGTTATTCTATAATTTGTCCTGTTTTTTTACACTAAAATATGATTTTGGTACAAAGCATTGCAAATTTATTTACACATGAAATAAAACGTGTTTTTTTTTGCAATTGTGCACTTTTTTTACGTAAATAAAGTTCAAAAAATGTATTAATATTAAAATAAGACATTAAATATATATATATATATATCTATATATATATATATATATATATATATATATATATATAGATATATATATATATATATATATATATATAGATATAGATATTGTGAGGGGTTAGCTTGGTAGCGGGTGTGTGTGA
The DNA here is from genome assembly GCA_029574335.1 of Rana kukunoris. Taxonomy (NCBI): domain Eukaryota; kingdom Metazoa; phylum Chordata; class Amphibia; order Anura; family Ranidae; genus Rana; species Rana kukunoris. Next base: position 76,163,614 of record CM056056.1, read on the forward strand.
CCCCTGGATGGGTTCACTACCCACTGAACTATACAGAGAGGCAGCCGAGGATGGTTGAAAACAAAGGTTATGGTTTATTCTTCCATATTGCTGGATACAAGTGCAAGCATCAAAAACAGCATAAACAAAACAAAACATAAAATAAACCCTGGCCACTTGGGGTGTCTACTTTCACAACCAGGAACCTACTTTTGGAGTCTGGCACATCCTACTGCTGGGCAGACACTGCTGGTCATACAGCAGAAAAAAACAATAGTCTTTTTGATTTTTATCACACAGAAAAATCAACACCACCTCACCTTCAGAAGTCTTTCTCAGCTCACTCCTTTCCTTAACTCAAAAAGCCTCAGGATGCAGCCATCAGTAGTAATCCTCTGGATAACTTATAGAGACCTTAATTGCCTCATTCTGAACAGCTGAAGCTATCCAAGGTCCTTAAACCTTTCTGGCTACCTCTGCAGCCGACACCTGATAGTAATTGGTGAATTGTCTAAACAAGGCAGAAATGTATCTCCCGTCTGTGACAACACCCACAGATTTACCTGACTTCCTGTCACAATATATATATATATATATATATATATATATATATATATATATATATACACAGTATTTATCGGCGTATAACACGCACAGGCGTATAACACGTACCCTAACTTTAAGAGGGAAGTTTCAGTAAAAAACTTTCCAAAGCCCCCTGCGTATAACACGCAGACACAGTTTACCCTCTATTTTCAGGGTAAAAAAGTGAGTGTTATACGCCAATAAATACAGTATATATACAGTACAGACCAAAAGTTTGGACACACCTTCTCATTCAAAGAGTTTTCTTTATTTTCATGACTATGAAAATTGCAGATTCACACTGAAGACATCAAAACTATGAATTAACACATGTGGAATTATATACATAACAAAAAAGTGTGAAACAACTGAAAATATGTCATATTCTAGGTTCTTCAAAATAGCTTCAAGAGCTTCAAGAGGTAGTCACCTGAATTGGTCTTCCAACAGTCTTGAAGGAGTTCCCAGAGATGCTTAGCACTTGTTGGTCCTTTTGCCTTCACTCTGCGGTCCAGCTCACCCCAAACCATCTCGATTGGGCTCAGGTCCGGTGACTGTGGAGGCCAGCTCATCTGGCAAAGCACCCCATCACTCTCCTTCTTGGTCAAATAGCCCTTACACAGCCTGGAGGTGTGTTTGGGGTCAAAGCACCCCCACACCATCACACCTCCACCTCCATGCTTCACGGTGGGAACCAGGCATGTAGAGTCCATCCGTTCACCTTTTCTGCGTTGCACAAAGACACGGTGGTTGGAACCAAAGATCTCAAATTTGGACTCATCAGACCAAAGCACAGATTTACACTGGTCTAATGTCCATTCCTTGTGTTCTTTGTCCCAAACAAGTCTCTCCTGCTTGTTGCCTTTCTTTAGCAGTGGTTTCCTAGCAGATATTCTACCATGAAGACCTGATTCACACAGTCTCCTCTTAACAGCGGTTCTAGAGATGTGTCTGCTGCAAAAGGTGGATACTTTGAAGAACCTAGAATATGACATTTTCAGTTGTTTCATACTTTTTTGTTATGTATATAATTCCACATGTGTTAATTCACAGTTTTGATGCCTTCAGTGTGACTCTACAATTTTCAAAGTCATGAAAATAAAGAAAACTCTTTGAATGAGAAGGTGTGTCCAAACTTTTGGGCTGTACTGTGTGTGTGTGTGTGTATATATATATATATATATTTTTTTTTTATGTGTGTTTTAGAAAATAAGTAAAGTGAAAGGTGAACAAAACAAAAATCACCAGGAAAAAAAGTGGGTGATATACACATTTGTGCACAGACTATTTCCCCCACATCAAGCAGACTCTGTCATTTACGCAGCAACTAGCTGCTGGTTTAACAGCAAGGAATTGCCATCAAGTGCAAGGGAGTGGGAATGGAGCAAACATGTATTATATTGCAGCTTACCAATTCTTAGATGTGATGGCTGAATTTGTTTTCCTTTTTTTGGGCTTTTTTTTCTTTATTTTCACCTGGTGACCCTGCCAGTACGTCTGTTTTTTTTACAGAACAAGCTCTGCTCCAGATGTATCAGTTACGGGGTTGAGACAAACCATTTACCACTGACAGGGGTGCATACAATGATCAGTTTTTATTTATGATGATGTCCTTTATCCCAAAAGAAAAAAAAATTGTCAAAATGTTGTTTGTTGTTACTGATTATACTTTAAACTGTGGCTGCCATTTAGCTTCAAATTGTTTATGTATTTACATCTCTAGTCCATCCCCGCAGATTAACAATGCTGCTGTCCAAAGGTGCCTCTGTGCCCACTGATGAGTAGGGACACTATAACACAGGAGATTTATTACTGCCTAGATCACCAGGTAAAAACAGAAGAAAAAAGCCTGAAAAAATAAAACAAATGCAGCCACCAACTCTAATGATTGGTAAGCTGCAATATAGCATGGCACTGACGTAGATCAAACCTTAATCTATTTTTTTTATTATTATTATAAAAAAAAAAAAAATCCTACACCATTTATTTTTTATCTTTGCGAGGACAGAGTGATACAATGGGGGTTATTTACAAAAGGCAAATCCACCTTGCACTACAAGTGCAAACTACATGTGCAAAGTGCACTTGAAATTGCACTGAAAGTGCAGTCACTGTAGATCCGAGGGGGACATGCAAGGAAAATAAAAAACAGCATTTTAGCTTGCACATGATTGGGCAAAAAAATCAGCAGAGCTTCCCCTCATTTCAGATCTACCCCTCAGATTTACAGTGATTGCTCTTCCAAGTGCACTTTCAGTGCAATTTCAAGTGCACTTTGCACTTGTAGTGCAAAGTGGATTTGCCTTTCGTAAATAACCCCCATTGTATCACTCTGTCTCTCTCTTGTCAATTCACAGAGTGTCAGGAACCATGAATCAGACGGAGACAGAAAATGCAGTAAAAATCAAACCATTAATATATCCGTAAAAATGGTAAAAATACCAAACGTAGTCAAAACATAGCCAGGTTTTCGGTAACCAAATCAGGTAGTCAGAACAAGTGAGAAAATCTGGGAGCCAGAGATCAGCGTAGTCAGAGCAGCAGACAGGATCAGGAACCAGAAGGGACGTCATCTAGGTATGTCTTCAACAGGAACACAGCAGAGGGTCTCTAGATATGTTGGCCAAGGTGAAGGCACAGGAGATCTAATCCATACAGCTTAAATAGCCAGCAGGGCATGTTAACGAGCAGGATATGATCACCAGATGAGTCACTGTGGAATGATGAGTACTGGCAATTAACCGACAGCTGAGCAACCTGAACTCTGAGAAGGGGTGGGCTTCACAGTTATTGATCACTGTGATAGTCTATTAGAGGCTATTACAGCGCTCAGGTGACGCGGAACCAGATGCTCAGGGTTCCGATCAATAGAATGGTCCCAGGGCTCTTGTAAACCCCTGGTCTCTGTGCTGGGAGTGTGCTGTGCTGCACCCTCCCAGCACAAGTGTAAATTCGCAAATATGTGGCCCCCGGGTTTCTACTGCATCCTCAACAATAACCATGAGGCCGCGTACACACGACCGGTTTCCTCGACAGAATCCATCAAGAAACTTGGTAGGAGAGCTTTCTTGCCGAGGAAAGCGGTCGTGTGTACGCTTTTCATCGAGTAAACTCGACGAGGAAAAAAAGAGCAAGTTCTCTTTTTCCTCGATGGGAGTCGTCGTGTTCCTCGTCGGGCTGGTTTTCCAACGAGAAACACGCTGGTGTGTATACTTAGAAACCTGCGCACCTTCGGTAAAAATTGTATTTGTAATGGAGATCTCACATTTGTCACGTTGTAACAGACTGAAAAGTGCAAATGTCTCTTACCAAACTTTTACCTAACACGCAGTAACATGAGATTAGCAAAAGCAGCCCCAAGGGTTGTGCCAATGGAATCGAACTTCCCCTGCCGTTGTATGTGTTGAAGTCACCGAGTTTGAGAACGAGGAGATTTGGTCTTCGCAGTGTGTACGCAAAGACAGCTTGTCAAGTTTCTCGACAAGCCTAACAAGGAACAGGAAAACGATGTGTCTTTTCCGACGAGTTCCTCGGTCGTGTGTACGAGGCCTGAGTCATCTGCTGTCAGTGGAATAACCAAACAAGTGACGGCATTAAAAAAACTAAAAAGAAACAGCAATTACCCCCCCCCCCCACATGTCATACCACTTCCTTCAGGTCTGGTATAGATTTTATGTGCCAAATCGTTTTGTACAAATTTTTATTCATAACAAAACAAACCACACATGTCTATCTGTCAGTTAAAATAAAGTATTATTTTCATTATTTACAGTATACACTATGAATAGATATTCTATTTCTACATTATGAACTGGCCATGAAAGTATTTCCTCATCACTGACTACTTTAAGGAGATGCTCTTAAAACAAGTTGCTAATTGTTTTAAACTCCACTGGGAAAGCATTTTCCTTTTTTGCACTTCCCGAGTACTGTCTGAATAACTTCCTGTTCATAAGATGCTTACAAAGTTCAAACAATGAGTAAAACTACATTTAAGTAAACACTCCTACATAGTCTGTGATGACTATGTTGGCCTCAGTATATTATGAAATAACTGTGGGAAAATACATGTAATAAATGGGCTAAGATGATTTAATAAAAGGATATGCTGAGTCCAGAAAATGTAAAGCCGCTTAAATGCAGTTTCAGGGCTATAATCCACAGCATACAAATTACTTTTTTGGAAATTAAATTAAATAAATTAGAATCTGCTGAAATTTTGACATGCAGAATTCTGAAGAGCTTTTACAAATGGTGCATTAAAGGCAACTGCCAAGGACAGTATCTACAAGGATAGGGGGCACACCTTGACATTGCCCACAGAGTTTATATTGATTTGGATGCCTACCCAGTATCACCTTAAAAACCAAATGTTTCTAATAAAAATTGGCAACTACTACCGGGGACATGTCAGGTCACCTGAGGCCAGGTGACAGATGCACACCAATGGGGTTAGGAGCACACCGTTAAGGTTGTGGTCCCTTTGGCTGACTGCTGCGGATGGAGCCCTGGGTGTTTGAGGAAAGCAGTTCCACCTGAACACCGAGACGGACCAAACAGGCAGCTAGACCGTAAGATTCCCAAGTGAGCAGAATATAAGAGCCAGCAGGTTTTCACCAGAGCCTCTAGTGGTGAGGATGGGTTTAGCTGTAGCTGACTCCTGGTCCGGGGTCCCTCAACTGGCTCTGGTGAACAGAGACTTTGATTGACAGCAGCGGGAGCCAATTGTACCCATTGCTGTGTCTCAGCCAATCAGGAGGGAGAACATTAAAATGCATAGAATGCATTAATATAAAAAAAACTTCTGCCTTTAGAACCACTTTAAATTACGGGTTCCGTCTGGCACAGAAAGTGAAGAAAAGGGTCCACAATGTGGACCAGACAGTAATAAATCTACCAGAAAATAATGAAAAAATTTGCAGATTTCAAAAAGGAGTACAAGCCAACTAGAGAGCATGTTGTATTCCATAAAGGGTGTAACCTGAGCTAAAAAATACATATATTTTCGTTGGAGACCTTTTCATACTTTTCCATGTATATGTAGCACCCTCTAGTTGTGCTAGGTGTGTACAGATATATTTTTTGTAAATTTAAGCTGGCTTGGCTTGTAGTTAATTCTGGGCTGGCAGAAAGCCAGGAAGAGCTGGATGACCTCACCTCTGCTTCCAGAACCTGCTAAAACAGGGGTGGCCAACCAGTGGCCCGAGGGCCACATGTGGCCCGCGGAGCCCTCTGATGTGGCCCGCGACCTCCTGCTCTGGAATGGTGGGTTGGCAAGCCCAGATCGCAGGTTGCGACCCGCCATACCACAGCATCGGTGTTGTGAATAAAGTTGGTGGATGGTGGTAGAGGAAGAGAGCGGTTGCGGAGCAGAGCCCCATAAAGTTCAGCTAACCCGCAGGATAGACATAAATGCACTACGCTGCACCTGTGGTGTGGGTAAACGTCAGCACATTAGTGTGAAAGCAGTTTTAGGCCCTTTTCACATGATAAACCCAACCAAATGGGACCCTCAATTCACCTCTATAGAGTGACAGATGTCTGTTTACGCCTGGCTACCTCCAATACGAAAAACAGAAGGAAATTTTTCCACTTTCATCTGGGCGGATCGGAGGGCCTATAGAGTAGCCGTGACCTGTCATCCGCTCGCTCCGAACATTGCGGCCCTCGACTGGTTACCAAGTTGCTTAAGTGGCCCTCGCTCTTCCAAAGGTTGGGCACCCCTGTGCTAAAATCTTCTGGAAAGGAAAGAGGAGAGGTGGAGCTGCCTGGAGCATTCTGAGGGCCCTCTCCAATCCCCAAGTAGGATTGGCAAGGGGCAGTTCCCCTTAAATACTCAGGGTCCGCCCAGCTGGGGAGGAGTTGTGATCGGATACAATATGGAGATGGAGTGTTATGCCAGTGGTGGCCTTTGAGGGAGCTCCTCGGCCTGGGGGGGTGATCTTGGGCCTGGGATCGGGTACAGACTGAACCCTCATACAACCCACAGAGGTGTCCTGACCAGGAGGCACAGGAGGAGCAAGGGGGGACAGCAAGAGAACACTGCCAGGAAAGTCTCCATGAGTTTCACAAAGGCAGCCAGGAGGGCTGGTGAGTGTTCACCCAGTCTGAAGAACTGAAAGGCAAGTCTGAGAGGACTGGAAGAGTGCAATTTGGAATGGGTGCTGAGCCAGTGGAGTGAACTGTGGTGGCACGGGCAGTGGAAAGAGGCAGCTGCAGCCAGAGGGTCTGGCAGGGCCTGAAGATGTGGTGCTGGTATCATAAGCCAGATGGACATCTAGCACTAGGACTACCACCATTTTTGCTACACCAAAGGGGTCCACGGTCCTTGTCTGCAAAGGACATTTACTTAGGCCGGGCTGAGCCAATGTCAGGCCTAAACTACAGTGCTAGCTGCTCTGAAATAGACAGCAATCAAGTGATGTGCTGGAGATGGAAGTGAGGAATAAGCAGTAATCAAGTGATGCGCTGAAGCTGTAAATGAGAAGGTGCATATACAGAGAGTGTATATAGTTTAGTCTCAAGTTTTTAACTTTTCTTCAATCAAGTGGGCATCCCATAATTACCTTTACCCCATCCAAGTTGAATACCCTCCAATAAAACAAAAAAACAACACAAAATGCAAGGACTGGTTTTCTGCCTAAGTGTCTGAGAACTGTGTGCCTGATTGTGCAGGGTGGGAGATGGACCACATCTACCAGCAGCCCCCACGGGGATACTGCTACACATACTGGCCCGGATTCACAAAGCACTTACGCCGACGTATCTCCAGATACGCTGACGTAAGTACAAATGTGCGCCGTCGTATCTATGCGCCGACCCACAAAGCTATATACGCCAAAAAATAGGCTTCAGCTGCCCGACGTAACTTTCCTACACCGGCGTATAGTGGGCGCATATTTACACTGGACGCATGTGTTGCTCCCATTGATTTTCGATGCAAATATGCAAATGAGGGAGATACGCTGATTCACGAACGTACTTGCACCCGGTGCATAATATACGCGGTTTGCATAAGTTGTATGTCCGGCGTAAAGTTATTCCCCATATCGGAGCCGCAACTCATGCAAAGGTATGGACCAGAGAACGAATGCCGTCGTATTTTACGTTGTTAACTTAGTACGTGAATAGGGCTGGGCATAGGTTACGTTCACACCGTAGGCAGTGATTCGATGTATCTTAGCCAGTTGTTTTGACGTGATTGTGAGCATGCGCCGTTCATTTTAAGTACTTGTCTGGCACTCGGCCCATCATTTGCATTGCTCACGCCCACTTCCACTTACGACAACGTACGCTTTCAAAACCCAGCGTAGATTTGGGAGCAAGTGCTTTGTGAATACTGTGCTTGCCTCTCTGCGCTGAGTCGGCGTAGCGTATATTAGATACGCTACGGCGGCATAAATATACGCCGATGTATGTGAATCCGGGCCACTGTATATAGAGAAAGGCAGACACATCCAATGTGCTGTGCTCCTTAAGTAGGAAATTCAGCATACAATTGTTATAAATACATATACCATCTATGTAGCAGATAAACAATAAAAATTTCAAACAGACTTTTCCAAAGATAATATATATCCATTTAAGGATTGGTCTGAAGCTAAAATGCATCCACATTTTACATTAGCCAGATATCCTCAAAATTCAGCAGTTAAATATTCAACTTGGGAGGTAGAAAAAAAAGTATTGGCGAGGATTTAAGATGTTAACAGTAGAATGAATATAATTGTTCTGTCCTTAGTGCTTAATTTCAGACATTGTTTCATTATGAAACTTGTATAAAAGAGGAGAAAAGCTGCGATACAAAGCCTACAATAGGCTAATTTGCTGAAATTATCCATTTAATTAACGCATTTTAACTACTGTCACTTTAGAACTGTGTAGGTCATTACACAGGCTGAGCAAGACTCTGAGTGTTCTTTGTGATTTGGAATGTTCTATTATGTGTTTATTCTGGTCTGTGAAGCTGAGAATTATGTCTCCATTTGTACCCCTATGACTGCGGTACTGTCAGTTTTTTTTCACTGAAGATTAACCCCCTCACTGATTATTGATATTTCTGTAGTGTACAAAATTTACACTGGTTATTTTACATATTAGGTAACACTGAATGATTGTTTAACAACATTTTTAAAAGAGCAATGAAATGATGTTACAGTAAAAGAAGTTGGTTTTAGCAGTTTTCTATAACCGACTATGAGAGCTGATTTCTATCTGGTCATCATCATTGTTGTATCCAGTGTTGGATTCAAGGGGGAGAACTTAAAGAGAAACTCCAGTCCCCCCCCCCCCAAAAAAAAAGTACTGTAGCTGCTGAATTTTAAGATAAGGACACTTACCTGCCCCTTGATCCAGTGCTGTCTTTACCTGAACCGATTCTTAAATTGGCCTGAGGTGCACGCGCCATCATCTTGACTAAGGGAAGCCGAGAGCAAAGCCTTGCAGCCTCACACCTGGCTTCCAACTGTGCATGCGTGAGGGGTTCTGGGCTTTGTGATTGGTCCCGCAGTCTTCTGGGACCTGTGATATGCCATTAATCTATCCCCTATTTTGTAGTTGCTAGAAATTTTGCGCAAACCAATCAATTTATTCCTTTTGCGATTTTTTTACCAAAAAATATGTAGAAGAATATATATCGACCTAAATTGAGGGAAAAAAATTATAATTTTTTGGGCTATATTTATTATAGCAAAAGGTAAAATATATTGCTTTTTTTTCAAAATTTACATTACTTTTTTGTTAATAGCGCAAAAAAATTAAACGGCAGAAGTGATCAAATACCACCAAAAGAAAGCTCTATTTGTGGGAAAAAAGGACGTCAATTTTGTTTGGGTATAACATTGCACGTGCAATTGTCGGCTAAAGTGACGCAGTGCCGAATCGCAAAAAAAGCTCTGGTCAGGAAGGGGGTAAATTCTTCCGGGGCCGAAGTGGTAAAAGGAGAATTAACCCCAAAAAAGGTTAATAAATCCACAAGGGATTTTTTTTACCACTACTATTCCTATATATTGGCTTTTAAAATTTACAAACGTAGCCATTTAGAAATTAGATGAAAGTTTTAGCACTGCAAAACACTTTTTGAAAGATAAAAAGTACATTTTGTATATAACTATGTGTGGTGTCTATAGTATGCCTATAAAGTAGTGCACAAGGAGAGAAATGAGCAAAATCTAAATACAGTAGTACCTTGATATTATTAGCTAGGCAAACATGAGTGTGGTGGTGGTTATAATTGAATAAATACGTACATACATATATCTTAATTATTAAAATCAAATATATATTGTGTATCAAAAAGATTGAAAAAAATGTGTAAAAATCACATGGCGGGTTCAATGTCCAACAGAGAGAGGGAAAAGGGGGGGGGGGGAAGAAAAACCCAGGGGTAAAGGGTAAAAGTTTATGTGGGGGTCACATCTATATCCTCAGGGCTGCCATCGTTGTAGAACAGAAACCATGTTCAAGACTGTGGTAAAAGACAAGGGAAGAGGCGCCTCTATGTGCAGATGTTGTTAAAACAATTTTAATAAATAAAAGAGTACAGGCAACTCACATTTTACGAGTTAAAATCTGGCATTGTACATATTCTTTAAAAGTGGTCATCACTTGTGGTCCTTCGGCTGCTGGGCACTGCGCTGTAGAGCTGTCTTTCACCGCTATAAGATGATGAAGCCGGCGGCGGTGGTGAAGATGGCTTGTAAGCCAGGCAGGTGGAGTAGGAGAGTTTCAGCAGCAGGATGGCACTGGTGATGTTGCTATATTTTGCGATGCGTTTCCTAAGCGTTCGAGCTGCGATGGTGAGGCAGTCGCGCTCCTTTTTCAAGCTGCTTGGCATGCCCCCCCCCCCCAGTCCATTACCAGGCACTTTGGGTCTGGTATGAATATAAAGGTGAACCCCCGAATCAAAATTTTTAATAAAAATTGCGTGGGGGCCCCACCACATTTCATACCAGGCCCTTCATGTCTGGAATGGATATTAAGGGGAACCATGCGCCAAATTTCCCATAGACTTTAACAGGGTTCTGCAGCTTTCCAATTTTCCCCGAACTCAGCATATTGTTCGGTGTTCGCCAGAACACCCGAACAACCAAACCAATTTCATATGCTGCTAGCACACAGGAGAGGCTCCCCACAGGACACTCTACTAATCCAGCTTGCCAGATCTTAAGGACCTGGCTACGTTACCTTCTTTGGGCTACTTTTTGGACAGATTATCCCTGCCCAGCCCACGCACCAGATTTATATCAGTGTGCAATCTTTGGCGTATAGAGATAAATACACCTAGAAGGAATCCTTGTTTCTTGCTTACCAGTAGACTGTGATTTGTTTAATACCCGGCTGTCTTTTTTTATGACCATCATGCTCCTGAAGAAGCGTTTTGTTACGCGAAACATGAGCAAGAAAAATATTCTGCATACCCATGATTAAGGCTATACACTTCATATACATACTGTTTAATTATCATTGTTTGTTGGATATGTATCTTCTGCAATCTGAGTATATTTACACTATTGTAATTTTTTGGAAAAGATATCATAGCATTTCTCTGGGCCATATACCAATAATTACTATAATGTTATTATTTTTGAATGTACTTTTATATAAATCTCTATAATAAAAACCCTTAGAATTTTACATTAACTACTTGTGTGCCATTAAAGTTCAATCTCCTAGTCTAAATTAGTGTTCATTTCAAATATATCGGGACATTGGCACATGCATACCAGTGCATCCACAGTGTCACCCTGCGAGGATGCACATTTAAGCATTTTATATGCTGTATGATCTTGATCTTTGTATTTTTATGTGTGATTTATTTCCCCCATTTCTATTAAAGACTAGACCACACTGCACTATTTCTGGAGACACTGATCCAGTCCATTTTTTATTCATGCCTGAAGAAAAAATGAAACACATTCGACTATTAGTTCCTATAGTCATCGGTCATTTTAACAAGGGATGTATTAAAACAACACCCTTCCTACATCCTTCCTTCTTTGATTTTCCTTAATTAGTAGCCTTGGGGTCAAGGATCTCCTTATGAGATGATCAATGACATTTATACAAACCTTATTCTCTCATTCCATCTTTAGTAGCAAGGCTAAACGGAAACAAAGAAGACGACAAACTATGCACATAAAGATTATAGGCAATGCTTGAATTGTTGATAGACTGATTGTGAAAAACTGTCACATCTAGGACTTTTTTTACTTTTACTGGATAACAATAGTCCAAATAACTCCCGCTTCTCTTTCTCTCTGTTCTATATATACTGCCAGCAACACATTTAAAAAGAAACCTTCTGTTTCTTTACATACATTTACTGGTATAAGCACATCAATTCTCATTTTATAAATTGACTAAAATCAGGCATACTATTCACATTGCATTGCTTACTGATAAAATTGCTATTAAAAATCTGTTAGAAAAACTGAAACCAGTAATGTCATACTTATATGTAACAGGATTATGGATTTTAATTAATGTTTACATTTGAAAAGAAGCCCTCTGTTTTGAGGACTTAGCACCTGTAGTCAATGCAGCCATGTTCAGAAAGTTTGCATTGTGGAATTTTGTTAAGACGTATGTGCCAAATATATGAAACAGCTGTTAGCACTTGGACAAGAGTTGGAAAAATACTATATTACGTTCACACCATAATGTGATCTAGAAAAAAAAGTATATATGGAAAATGCCTTGGGGACTTCTTTCTGCCAGATCATAACCTTAACTATGATCGGCATTATTCCAGCCAATAGGATGACTTTGTACACTTGGCTTTGGCCAAAAGACTCAAGCTGATGTTTAAGTATATCCATATGCTTCAACAAAACTGTTTTGTAAAGTAACATTTGTCTGTCTTTAATTTGTACTTTGCCTCACACCTTCATAAAAATAGTTAACATCTTATAGCCAAACGTGTCAAATAGCACACTTAGAGTGAAATACATATGTTTTCTCATTATATACCAGCACTTACTACATTGGAATATTATTCAACGTATAATGGTTGTGTTAAGGTTTTGAGAGACAAGAAAAACTCCAGCAATGAATAGAGAGAGATTACAGTGTAATATGGATTTATTTCAGTGTCTTGGTGCAAAAATATGTCAATGGGGTGGAAATGAGACAATCTCCTTTAACCTGCCTGAACAAGTTGAGGATCTGACAAGCTTAAAGGGGTTGTAAAGGTTTGTTTTTTATTTTCTAAATAAGCTAGTGCATTGTTGGTTCACGTACCATTTTCTTCGATTTCCCTTCTAAATGTTTTTTTTTCTTTGTTTTCTTTGTCTGAAATTCTCACTTCCTGTTCCTCCTCAGTAAGCTGTTCTGGCTGACTAAATCCCAGCCAAAAAATACTACAGAAAGAACAACCTCTAAGAAGGAATCAACAATCAACTAGCAAAAACAAGAAGGCACCACTTCAACTACAACACTTAACATGCGCCCTGATCAACACCAGATCGGCAGTCAAATACAGACAAGAAATCCACGACTTCATCACTCAAAACAACACAGATTGCCTCTTTATCACGGAAAGCTGGCTCACACCTGACTGTAAAACCATCCTAACAGAATTGGTGCCTGAGAACTACTCCATCCTAACCTAGCATAGAAGCGGACAAAGAGGTGGAGGCCTAGCAGTGATCTTCAAATCCCACCTCTCTCTCACCAAACCAACTGTACATAATTCATTGCCTTTCATGGAGACTCTCACTCTACAGCTTCAAGCAACTCCCCAGGACACCATCCACATACTACTATGCTATAGACCACCAGGACCAAAGACAAATCTCCTCACACCCCTCACCGAATTCATCTCGACACACACCCTGGAAACAAAAAAAATTCTCTTACATGGGGACTTCAATCTCTGGGCTAATTCCACCCAGGACCCCATCGCCACCTCCTGCATCAACCAACTGGAAGCACTAGGTCTGCAGCAATTGATAAATACCCTCATGCATGGTTCGGGGCACATGGATCTCATTTTCAAACAAAATATGGACAACAATACACTGAACAACATGCCTTTACCATGGACGGACCATCACACTATCAAATTCAAAGTCACCACCAACATCACCGCCCAAAAACCGAAACACTCAATAACAACTAGGGATGAGCCGAACATACCCGCGTTCAGTTCGCACCAGAACCGTCGAACAGACCGACCGTTCGCGCAAACATTTAGAACCCCATTGAAGTCTATGGGACTCGAACGTTCAAATTCAAAAACGCTCATTTTAAAGACCAATATTCAAGTTATTGTTGGAAAACATCTTTGAGAACCCGGGTCTTGCCCCAGGGAACATGTATCAATGGAAAAAAGTTTAAAAAACTGTCGTTTTTTCAGGAGTAGGACTCCTGAAAAAATTACCGTTTTTAAAACTTTTTTTTCCATTGATACATGTTCCCTCGGGCAAGACCCGGGTTCTCAAAGACGTTTTCACAGGCAAACTATAGACACCCAGCATGTACAATATTTAAAGGAATTTTTAAATTTTTTTTTAAATTTAAACATTATTAAAATCACTGCTCCAGGAGCAGTGATTTTAATGATGCTTAAATAAAAAATAAAAAAATGAAAAATTCCTTTAAATATTGTACCTGCTGGGTGTCTATACCTGTGATAACGTCTTTAAATAGCACAATCATCTGCCTGCCAGTAAATTAGGAAGAACTGATCTATCTAAGCTATACAGTGTATAAATATATTGTGACGGTATGCGAGGTGCGATACATGATCATAGGTACATTTCACCTCGCATACGTTCTATTATGAGAGACTGAACCGGCATCCGGTCCGGGTTTTACAGCCTCTGGGCCTGGCTAGGGTTCCAGTCCGGATGTTCGAGTCCACTCGAGTCCACAATCAGCTGGACTTTAAAAGACAAGGAAGAGAGCACAACAGGGCTCTGGCTTGAGACTCAGGAAGGGACCTGAGTGAGGGGAGCGCTGAATGTTGGACTAAAAAGAGGTTTACTTTACTGCATGTTTTGTGGGTGACGGGGACCAGCCCTGCACTTTATAGAGAGGAGACTATTTGTTTAGTTAGCGCCGGACGGCAAGGATTTAATTTATTGTTTTCTTTACTTTTTAACCTGCAAACCTTTTAATAAAAACCTGGCATCCGTCAGACTTAAAAAGAAAGTGCCTGCTTGTGGACTGTCATTCAGAAAAGGTGATCCCCACGAGCTAATCTCCCACAATATGTACAACTCCTAGGGATGTATATATATTCTCTACACACTGTAAATTAAGCTAAACTGACTAGCCTGCCTGCCTGCTCTATCTAGCTATATAAAAAGACAATCTCTCTTACTGCTTTCATTAACAAGCCGGAACACACTACACGAGGCCGCCCAGCAGGCGGCCTTATATAGTGTGGGGCGTGTGCTAAAGCCCTGAGCCATAATTGGCCAAAGCCACCCAGGCTTTGGCCAATTATGGTTCTTCGTTTTTTGCACGCTGTGATTGGCCAAGCATGCAGGACATACAGCATGCTTGGCCAATCGTCAGTGCGCAATGCCGCAGTGAATTATGGGCCGTTTTGCGTCACTCGAATTTGGCGCAAACGACCGCTTTTGTTCGAATTTCGACGAACGTACGAACAGACAATGTTCGAGTCGAACATACGTTCGTATCGAACGTGAAGCTCATCCCTAATAACAACACACTGGATAAGATCTCAGAAGAAACTACACTCTGAACTCTTCAAAATCAAAAAACATAGGAATGCTAAAGCAAAATCAATCAACGGAACAAACACTCAACTCCTTAAACAAAGCATTGCTACAAACAGCAGAGACAGTCGCTCCGAAACGTAGAGCACTCAGCCGAAAAAACAATTCAGGCTGGTTCAATGACACTCTTACTTTACTGAAGCAAGAACGCAGAAGAGCTGAAGCAGCATGGAGAAGAAATCCCATAATGGAAAACCGCACAAACTACAAAGCACTCACTAATAAATACCATAAAGCAATATTCAAAGCAAAAAAAGAACATTTCTCAAACACCATATCAAAAGCCATAAACCGTCCCCGCAAACTCTTCAAATTAGTCGCTCAGACTATGTGTTCAGTATTTTTTAGTCTGTTTTTGCCATGTTCCAGTACAGTCCAGTGCAGTAAAAATGCAGCACATTCTACTTTTTTTCTGGGACTTGAATGCCCTGGAACTGACTGCACTGGTGTGTAATATGCCATTGTAAACCATATAACCTACTTTCTGGACTTCATGTGTTGTGATCTGGCTCTTAAGGATATTTTGGATTAACAAAGCACTTACGCCGATGTAAATCACTTTACGACAACGTAGTGCAAATGTGCGCCCGGCGTATGTGTGCACCAGACCCACAGAACCAACATACCTCTAAAAACAGGCCATCCTACCCCGACGTATCTTGCTTACGCCGGCGTAGTGTGGGCGCAAATATGGTTTGGACACATATTGCTTCTCCCATTGATTAGGCATTCAAATATGCAAATGAGGGAAATACGGCGATTCACGAACATACGTGTGCCCGACGCATGCTATGCGATATTTGCGTAAGTTGTACGTCCGGCGTAAAATTATTCCCCATAGATGAGGCGCAACACAGCAATAGACATGCAAAGGTCTGCCCCAGAGAACACAGGCCGGCGTATTGGGCGTACGTTACGTTCACGGTGTACATAGTGATCCGGTGTAGCTTAGGCAGTTGTGCCGGCGTAGTTGTGAGCATGCGCATAAGGGTGCAGTTTCATGCGTCCACATCACGACTACGTCACAGCGAATGCGTAGTTCGTGATACGCTGGGCATAAATCACTGCACCATGCTCAGACTATCATTTGCATGGGGTCACGCCCACTTCCACTTACGCTGGCCAGTGCCTTCGAAAATACGCTACGCTGGCGTATCTTGGTGAGCAACAGCTTGCTAAGTACAGTGCATGCCTCTCCGATCTGCGCTGGCGTAGCGTACTGTGTGTGCGCTACGCCGGCGTAAATGTGCGCCCACTCTCTGTGAATCTGGGCCTTCATTTTTTGCTATTTTTTTATGTTTTGGATGGAGGCATAGTATGTAAATGCATGCGTCTTTGACATGTGTTATTGTTTTTGCTTTTCTGTTTAGTAATTTGAGCACTTCACTAGTCTATTTTGTTTGTGATGTGACATTTTAGTGGTAACAGCTCTTTTGATATAAAATATGTATTTTTGTAGGAGCAATAAGGAGAAGAGGGTGAGTACAGGTATACCCCACTTTTAAGTACACAATGTGGTTTATTTACTATTGCTGGAGAGTGCAAAATCAGACCCTCTTCTGCATAGAAACCAATGAGCTTCTAACACCAGTTTGTTCAATTAAGCCTAGTAATAAAATCTGGAAGCTCATTGGTTTCTTTGCAGAAGTGAGCCTGATTTTGCATTCTCCAGAGATATTAAATCAACCCCATTGTTTACTTAAAAGAGGGGTATACCTGTATTTTAAGTTAGTAGCACAGGGTGCATATGGTTATTTATGCAACCATTTCAGTTTGTTTTTGGAAGTTTTGTCCTGAAAACAGACATCAGTTGGGCTTGAAAATAAAACACAAGCAAAGTAGGCACAAACTTTTGACATAGACTTCCATATTAAGTGTATCATTTTCTATTTAGCAGTCATAAAATCGGTGACCATAAGGCATTCTACCATAAATGGATTATGGAATTATGCTCAAATTCAATTCCCAATCAGGGTCTAAGGTATTTCAGTAAATAGAAATTTCCCACCAGAATGTTTTGGTTAGGGTGAAAATGACTCCTTTAGTATATAAGCTACTTTATGTTTCCGGCAGTTTTATAACCAGCTGAAATTAGCTCAGACTATTAAAAGAGAAAGGCTTTATCCAACGCTCTTATAAAACAAGAGTATATTACAGCCTTAGGTAAGTATAAATATGCTTTGATGTTAATTAATTCCTAAAATGAATTTAGTCTGCTTTTGGGTTTTTGTGGTTTTAACCTCCAAATAAGGTAAGAAAGAATCTTTACTGGTTTGTGTACAGGAAATTACATTGCTTCACAAAATCCCAAAAGGATGTATGTAATGCACAGAACTAACAATATAGAGCATAGCAAAAAATGTGAAAGACATCTTATTCCCTTTAGGTGGCTGTTGTTCTATCATACCATACCGTAATCTACCTTGATTATATATGAACACACTCATTTGATTTGGAAAAATTATTTTAAATATATAAATATATGGACCATGCCTTTCCCTGGCTATATTTAAAGAAGAGCTTCAGTTATGTTTACAAAAACTGTAGCTGCTGTCTTTGAATAAACAGACATTTATCTGTGACATGTTCCAGAAGGTTGCAGGCAGGTGGGGGGCATAAGACATTCAGAGCAGAAGTGGGAGCGAGTACCTATCAAAAGTAGAACCCCAAAAAAAGTTAGACAGTGATGGGATGATACTGTTAATGTAATGTAGCACATTATCACCACCAGTTCCTGTCCCTGCTTAGCTATTAATGCCTAGTGACATCTATCCTTTGTTCTTTGTAATATGTGACTATATTGATTAGTGCTTATTGCATGAAATTTCACATGCAGTTTGTAATTTCACAGTGGTAAAGTGGTTAGCACTTCCGCCTAATAGCACAAGGGTCATCTGTTCAAATCCCAACCATGGCACTACCTGCCTGGAGTTTGCATGGGTACTCCAGTTTCCTCCCACACTCCAAAGACATGCTGGTAGGTTAATTGCCTGTTGTCTAAATTGGCCCTAGTGTGAGTATGGGACCTTAGATTGTAAGCTCCTTGAGTGTAGTGACTGATGTGAATATATAAAATGCTGTGTAAATTGATGACACTCTATACTTGTAATAAATTAATTACTGTTTTGCTTTTCCCTCAGTTAACCTTATTCCATCTCTCAGAAATCTGAATATTTTTGGGGCTGACCTTTAAGGTTGAAGTCCATTTAAGTTGGGGGATGTAGAACATTTCTGGATAGCTATTCCCTTGATGTCAGTGCTATGTGATTTATCAGAAATTGTCTCCCAACCATGAATGGGCTGGGCTCATCAAGCTAGACACAGACCGACACACAAAGAAACTCCTTACGTTTTCCCAAATAGTCGAGTACTGTACATGAGATACTTGTTTTCACTTATGCCCCGTCCACACGATCGGAATTGCCGATGGACTTTTTCCATCGGATTTTCCGATTGTGTGTAGCCCCATCTGAGTTTTTTTCATCAGAAATTCCGTTGAATTCCTATGAACATGTTCTATATTTTTCCTGATGGAATTTCGTCAGAATTCCAATGTGATTTGGCCGGGCAAAAGCCTGATCATGTGTACGCGGCATAAGAGTTCAGGGCATGTTTTCAAAATCTTCCCCCTTTCTTCTTGGCCCAAGCAGTACAGAATTTGACTAAACCTCTGTATTTGCTTGGACCAAGAAGAAGGGGATTCTAACTGTGGGTGTCTGAAAGTGGTTTCACAGCCGGGCACGCACTGCACATGCACATTCACGAGCCGCGCTACTCGCTGTGAATGGCCTGGCAATCTTATGGGACCTGTGACGTGTCCTAGAAGATTGCAGGGAGGGAGGGGGAGAGGTGATCTTCCTTCTGGTGCCGCGGCACCAGAGGAAGTGGGAGCTGGGTGCCTGTAAAAACATGCTTGTCCCTGTCACAACTAAAAGGGAATTTTCTTTCCATTTGAAAGATATCCTATCACTTCCTGTTGAGTTACTGAGGACAGATGGAAACAAAATTGACAGCAGTTTAGCTTTAACTCTGTCCAGTTTAGCTTTAACTCTGTCTAAAAAAGTTTTGTAAATTTACGTTTAACTTTTTGTGAAAAATATTTTCATGCTCAAATTAACACAACTTTCTCTCTGCCTGAAATAAAAATAATTGGTGCATTTTGTTCAAAATGAATTTTCAGCAATAAATATGCACCCTAATTTACAGCAGACAAATCAATAAGCTGCCAAGGGCTTCTGACAGGAAGAGAGCAGCTTATGTAAACATGTATTACCGAGTAGATCCCCTGCCATTGACTTGTAAGGAGTACTGGAAGTAGCTGTGAGCTCTCTGAGGGTTATAGAGTCCAAGTGTTTATAAGTTGAGCCCTTGGTGTCACCTCATGTAGGTCACAGAGGATGACTTATATTTTCAGGTTTTCTCCTATTCCTGCTGGTGTACATGATATAAGTACTTAAGCTTCTCCTCCTCTCTAGTGCAGGAAAGCTTCCTAAATATTTAATGTATTTCTTCTTTCCTCCCTTCCAGGCTAAAGCATTTAAAGAAAAAAATACCCAATCTCTACATCAGATCTCAGGTGAAAGCATGTTATCAATTGATATATTCTAGGCAAGCTCATGCTGTGTAGCCTGAAGTGGAAATCAGAAGAAGACTATCACTGGTGTTAGTGGGTTCTTCACAGAGCAGGTGCAATGCCAGTATACGTGGCTCTCCTTTGAGCTGCAGTCAGAAGTCAGCTTAACCTCCCTGGCGGTATAATTATTTCAGATTTTAGGTGCTGAAAGCGGTACCATTATTTTGCAAGGAAATTTGGTGTTTTATATTGTAGGCCTGTAATCCTTAGGAATAACTCACTTAAAGCTGTCCAAACAAGAGTCTAGTAGGCATCCCGGGTATGAAAAAGTTTGAAAAACAAAATCATAAATTATAATATAATAAAAAAAATATAAATAATTATAACAAATAATAATATAATTATAATAAAAATTATTCAATAATGTAATCAACTCAAAATTACTGAAAACAGTTTTTATTATACAAAAATGTAGAACACTGGACAGACCACTAGGGACAAAGGGGGTGTGTATTTTTTACATACAGTACTGTAATCTTCTAATGTGTTTATTTACTTTTTTGAATTTGGCGACGATCTCCGCCACAGTGCGTCGTAACGTCGCAGGGAACGGAGATCGACGGCACATGGACACTGTGTGAATTAAGCGAGGACGGCGCTCGCTCACACAGCGGGGATGCATCGCAGGATCCAGTGACAAGGTAAGTAACTTTGTCTGTGGCTGCTGCGAGGCGATCCTGAGTCTGGCTCGGGGATACCGCTTTTGGTACAGAAATCTTACCCCGAGCCAGACTCGGGAATACCGTCAGGGGGGTTAAAGGTGGCCTACAAGTCGGACACTGGGCTACTGGAAGTATCATTTCATCATTTGGGTCTACTATGCCGATGAGTGTCCAGGAGAGCCTGAGTGAATATTTTGTCAGGTGGAAATTGCATGGAGGCCTGATTACTCATCATTTTAAGGTACATTGAGTGTTCTCATACAAATAATCATTGTAACTCTAATTGGCTGCTTCTGCTCATAAGGCCAATTGAGAGGCTGCTACTAAAGATATTAGGGCCACCAACTATACTGTTGCTAAAGACAGTGATGTCTCTCTCACACTGAGTCACTGTATCTTATCTGGCTGCTCCCAATGGTCCACTTGCAACTTAACTACTTTTAGAAAGCCTGAGAATTTGTTTGGCATCCCCTAACCCTCTCCCACAAGTTTATAGTTTAAA
Source organism: Rana kukunoris (assembly GCA_029574335.1). NCBI lineage: Eukaryota > Metazoa > Chordata > Amphibia > Anura > Ranidae > Rana > Rana kukunoris. Next base: position 76,184,722 of record CM056056.1, read on the forward strand.
TGAACTGCAGAAAAGACTGGCAACCAATTATTTGTTTTACCCCAGAATAGGCCAGGGACTCACCCTGAGATATTAAATGCTGGTCTACCTTATCACCTTGATGGCCATCCATACACCAGATAGGATGAGCTTCACAAGAGTCTTTCAATTTTCATCAGTGGGTCCACTCTGTTAGTAGGTTCCACTCTGCTTCCTAAAAAAAGTCCAAGGAATAGATATGGCAATCCAAAATGCTGAATATCCTACATTTATTATCCACATTTCATAGTTTCAGAAGAAGGGAGTTTTGGACATGCCCGCCCATCATTACATTGACGGTAAGTAAGAGAAATTAGAACCAATTTTAAATGCCCACAAAGCTGGAAACACACAACAGAAAAATGTGAATGAAACATAGTAGCCCATTGTGGGGAAAAACATGAATAAATACAAAGTAAACAAGAAATAAATATAAGATCAAGGCAATGAAATGTCCAACTCTCTTAGAACATAAATTAAAATAGTTTCTCATCACTTCTTACAGACAGTTTACATAATGTCATTATACTAATAGCAACTGACTAATTTGTTAATCATTCTCATACATAAATATTTTAGGGCTGTGCAAACTAACTAACTTTTAATTAATCGATTAATCTTTAATTTTTTTGATCGATCAAAATCTTTTTGATCGATTTAAATTTTTTTGGATTGGTACTCACCTCTCCACTGGCTTCTGGGCCTTCAGGGAGTTCTGTTGGAGATCCGGTAATGTCATGGACACCGGAGGGGCTTGCCGTGTCCATCTGAAGGGCTCCTTTGCTGTACCTTCATATCTGCATGCCGGCAGGACCTTACTATCTACCACACGCAAGGGCTGTTACACTTCCCTCTATCTACATGCTGACGGACTGATGCCAACGCCTCCTCATCTGGATTCAACAGTGGCATCGTTGTACACATTTTTATACCAGTATCATACTTGGCTACATGTTCTTATGACTGCTTTTGCTACCGTTTGGAATTACTCACACCATTTTTACAGTTTATGTAGCTACATCGATTTTATCTCCAGTGCAATATTTATTTGGTTACCTACTTGAAGACTATAAAAGTCTTAATGGTATTCCCATCGAGCGCTGCCTTTGTGTGTGTTTTGTATCTTGCTGTCCATTTTTACAGTGGTTAGTGCCTGCACTGGGAATCAGCCTGCAAGGAGATCAGCTAAAAGTAGTTGGATCTGTATGTGCGTTATAATTAATCGAAATTAGTCGATTAATCGATTAAAATAAAAAATTATTAATCGAACACAAAATTTTTGATCAGTAACAGCCCTAAAATATTTATAACCACCCCCTCTAACCACAAACCAGAAAAGTTGGCTTTAACTGAGACTCATAACAGGTCCCTCAAAACCGCATTAACTGTATCTCTTGGAATATTCTGTAATCAAAATCTCAATTAAATTCTTCAAATTATAAGGAAGATGTCTGTCAATCTATCACACTGTTTGAGTACCAAAACCTTACAGTCATCTGACATGTTTAGTCCTGGATGATATTCATAGAAGCAAGAGAGGACGAGACGGAATTTTCGGCACCTAAAAAGAGAGAAGTGTGGTATGAAATGTAATTAATAAATTGTGGATTTTCAGCATTTAGGAGTACCACATCTTTTTTTGAAGTGGGGAATGCCTAAAAGCCCTGTTGAGTATTGTTGTCTTGCATTCTTACTAAGCAAATTCACTATCTCAATGTGTTCTTGTGGCACATGCCAATGGGACTGAAAGCATAGGAAAGTCCAAAATTTTGATTTGTCCCCAACACTAATAGAGGGAAGAGTTGCTATGTCCTGTACTCCTACCTAGACAGTGCATACCCTCTGTCTAAATATTAGCAGATTTGGTAGGACACAGTGCTGTCAACCAATCAGGCTGCATCATTACCACAGCAAAATCCATAATCTGCTGCAGTATCATTTTGCTGTCAGCCCTTGTCTTCAAAAGTACAAAACAGAAAGAGGTAGTGGGCATGTGATCGGTTTGAAACTTAAATTTTCCAGGCATTTTACATTTTTGTTTGGTTAGAGCATTATTACTGAATACAATACCTGTACTCCGTTTGGTTGAACACCTTTGCATCTGCTATAGGCCACATGTACAATGGCTGTTTGGTCCATGTTCTTCAAATCCCAATATTTTTGTGTGTTTGGGAGAAACAAGTGCAGAGTCCAGCCCAGCTACCGGCAGCCTGTAAACATCTGACTGGCAGAAATACACATCTGGACACTGTGCCCAGTGGTACTCATGTTTTGGGTTGTATTACTTCATGTACGTAAGCCTGGAATGCAGAATACTTGCATTTTGGACACACGTCCCTCTACGTGTCTACCACTACATACATTGTGAAGCCATGTCCAGCCATATATCATAGATACTGACAGGCTTAGGAAATCAAGACTCAATGCTGCACCTGTGCTTCCCAGGTGCACAAAAATGACTTTGGCTAAACATCTAGTGTGCACGATGCCTTAACAATGAGTCCACTTTTCCTTTATAGAGAACATTTTAAAGTCCTGACCATGACCACAAGATGTCTGATATTACCTTTTCTAGCCAGAGAAACCTATTCAATGCAATACATATTCTGACTAACTGACTGTGTATATATGTATATCTAAATTCCAGGACTAAGTTTAGACTTGCAATATCCCGAATGCCGCGTACACGCGATGGGAAATTCTGACAAGAAAAGTCCGATATGAGCTTTTGGTCAGAAATTCCGACCGTGTGTATCCTCCATCAGACTTTTTCTGTCAGAATTTCCACCAACAAAAGATTGAGAGCAGATTTTCATTTTCTACAGATGGAAAAGTTCGGAAAATCCGCTTGTCTGTGTGCTATTCCGACGCGCAAAAAACATGCATGCTCAGAATCAAGCCAAACTGCCTATTGAACTTCATTGATCTCGGCTCGTCGTACGTCTTGTATGTCACTGCGTTCTTGATGGTTGGAATTACAGACAAGATTTGTGTGACTGTGTGTATGCAAGACAAGTTTGAGCCAACATTCCCTCAGAAAAAATCCAGAGTTTTCTTGTTGGAATTTCCGATCGTGTGTAGGCGGCATTACAGTTAACAAAATGATCTCAGTGGCTAGTAAGGCTATTGGAAGGAGGTGAGCAAAGCTTGGCTCGGAGCCTGAAGTTTTGTCAAGGCTTTATTAACAAAGTGAAACCAAGATCTGAAATTTTTTATTTTTTTTTGCTAGCTGACACTTTGATAGATTTTCTTATAAGGATCATTTTAGTAACCTTTCAGGTCTACATAAATAAATTGCTGACATTTCACAATATACACGAATGGTATACTTCTTCAAAAATGCTCTTCCTTTTGCCATTGAAATGCAATCCCTAAACAACAGACATTATTTAGGGAATGCAGGAGCTATTACCAATTTTAACAGGTTCACATAACAAAAGAACCTTTTATAAAAAGACATAAACACATCCATCTACAGCAAATATTCCACAAAGGATTGCTAACAAAATATTGAATGAGATTTATGAATATTTATGAAAAAGAGTGATTAGGCTCCACTGTGTCAGACAGTTCATGCACAGATCACTGCCAACAAAAATGTAATAAAGTAATCTCCACATATTCAAAAGGAAAGCAGTTGGGGACAATTTTTACAATGTTTCAATAGGTGACATTACTTAAGACACAATTCTCTAATCTACAAAGAACATGTTCCAATTATTATAAAAAATATCTCAAACAGACCTATTTAAAAAAAACGAAAGCTTTCAAGCATCAATCATATGAATCTCTAGATAGTCTTGGGATATTATAAAGCTTCTGTGCCTGTAGAATAAATTGCATAGGGTTGCGGAGCTAGCGTTCCATGGCGACTCTTGATTACTTAGACCAATGTATTTCTTTGCTTTATCAAAGTTGTGTTTTGATTGAAATCAATGGGGGATCCATTGTCCCATTCATCTTTTCTATCCTTTGTTGGTTCATGCTGAAAAAATATAATGTTGCAAAGACACCAAAGTGTCTTTCTATTCTGGAAACCAACGTTTTACTTTCTTTGAAAAAAAATCTGCTTTGGGATATTTTTAACTAAGCAGACCTGGTTGACTAAAGGCAATTTAGCGAATGGCTTGGGTCCCAAACTTTTAAGTCAAAAAGTATTTGAGAGACCTGGGCATAGGTTAAAGGTGCACTCCAGTCACTCAAGGACACTTTATACTGAAAAAAATAGGCCTGTATGGCTCTTATTTCAAGTCTGTTTAATGTATACATCTGACTGCCTTGATTTCTAAAGCATTTAGCTGCTTGTTGTTGCTTGTATTCTGAATTGAATGACTGTGATTTTCAGTTCTTTGGTTCCAATAAATGCCAAGTCAGCCCACAGAGCTCACAGCCACACAATAAGGAAAACGTTTTTTCACCTTATGCATTAAGGTGAAAAAACTTCTGAGTATACCGACCCCCCCCCGTTATACTTACCTGACCCCTCAAAAGTCCCGCTTGGCCCCGAATGCTCTTCACCGCTCAGCCTGGCCGTTGATTGGCTAGAGCAGATGGATAGAAATGTCAATCACATCCAATGACGCGGCGCGTCGAGGGGCGGGGCCGAGTGATACAGTGAGCGCTTGATGTATCACGGGAGCGCGCCCGGAAGGACTCCACACTATGCGAGGGAGCTTGTATGAATGTGTGGAGGTCTTGCGGGGAGGACCAGAGAAAGCCGCCGAGGGACCCCAGAAGACATGGTTCAGGGCCACTCTGTGCAAAAACGAGCTGCACAGTGGAGGTGAGTATAACATGTTAGTTATTTTAAAAAAAAAATTCCTTTACAACCCCTTGAAGTTGAAGTTGAAGAATTACTAACTACAAAGTTGAAACCAGCTCAGAGGCAGTCAGCAAAAAAGTGAATCTTGCTGAAAGAGATAACATATAATAAAGTTAAAGTATACTAGACATGTGCATAACGAAAAAATGTGTTTTGTTTAATTTTGATTTGTTATTTACATTAATTTGTTTAGTTAAATTCATTTAACCACTTCCGGACCGCCCACCGCACATATATTGTGGGAAGGCGGCCCGGCTGTGCGAAACAACATACCTGTACGTAGTATCGTGCATGAGATACTGTGGGCTCGGTCCAGAGAGGCAGAACCGGGATCTGCCTATGTAAACAAGGCAGATCCCCATTCTGATAGGGGACAACATTGAGAACTGCTGTTCCTAGTGATCAGGAACCACAATCTCTGTGTTGTTCCAGTGAGCCCATCCCCCACACAGTTAGAACACACCCAGGGAACACAGTTAACCCCTTGATAACCCCCTAGTGTTAACACCTTCCCTGCCAGTGTGATTTATACATTGATAAGTGCATTTCTTTAGCACTGATCACCATATTGGTGTCACTGGTTCCCAAAAAGTTTCACTTAGGGTCAGTCAGCTGCAATGTCGCAGTCCCACTAAAAATCGCAGATCGCCGCCATTACCAGTAAAAACAATAAGAAAAATAAAAGTCTCTAAACGTATCCCCTATTTTGTAGATGCGATAACTTTTGTGCAAACCAATCAATATTCGCTTATTGGGATTTATTTACCAAAAATATTTAGAAGAATACATATTGGCCTAAACTGATGAATAAACCACCCCAGTGTGAAAGCACTCTGGCTCTCACACTGAGGCTGCAGGGGAGAAGATTTTCAGGCACTTAACAGGAGCTATTTTTAGCCCCAAAAAAATATGGAAAATCACCTCAGTATGAAAGAGGTCTTAAAGCGACACAGTGCTGTATAACAAAAAATGGTCTGGTCATTAAGAAGGTAAATCCTTCCAGGGCTGAAGTGATTAATCCATTTACTTATTTTTTTAAATTAGTTTTGTTTATTCGTATTTAAATCGATTCAAATTTCGATTGATATAAAAAAATAATTAATTTGACTAATTATGTTTTTGTCACTGATATTGTTTAAAACATAATGGGCCAGATTCAGGTAGAGTTAGGCTGGAGTATCAGTGATACTCCAGCCTAACTGTCACTTTGAGCCGGCGTTTCTGTTTTCTGTAGTCAGAAAACAAAAAACGCCGGGTTGGAGTTACTATACGAGCGGCGTAATTGTATTCGCTGTCGTATCGGAACTGCAATTTTAAAAATGGCGCCGGGGGGCGTTCCCGATGATTAACGCCGAGAATATGTTAATCAGCGAGAATCGGCAATTCACGATCGTATTCGGGCCCGACGCAGTGACTTTCCGACGTTTCCGTAAGAGATACGCGGCGTAAAGATAAAGCAGCCCCCTAGTGGAGTATCCTATGTTAAGTATGGCCGTCGTCATCGCATCGAAAAAAAAAAGAATTTGAGTCGTTTGCGTAAAACGTCCGTGAATGGGGATTGACGTCATTGACGTTCCCTCAAAGAATCTGGAGCATGCGCACTGACAGTCGACGGATGCGCAGTACGTTCGCCACGGGATCGCGCCTAGTTATAATAATACACACCCCCTACCCGCCCAATTTGAATTCCGCCGGCTCATTTTCGCTTCGCCACCGCAACTTTAGGAGAAAGTGCTATGTGAATAACAGTACTTGCTCCTAACGTTTCGCCAGAGTAACGTAAATGAGAAACGTTACTCCAACTTAAAGATTCGCCCATCTACCTGAATCTGGCCCAATGTCACTTATGAATGTATAACAATAGAGTTGCGCTGCTGCGCACTTATTACACTATTCTCTGTCGCCACACACTATTCTGGGACAAAGCCACCTAGTGGCAGACTAGCTATGTGCACCTGCTTACATTTGTCCAGTGAGAGGCCCTTATTAGCCACTGTTCATCTCTTGTAGAACAGGGAAACAATAGGTGACAAATCTGGTCCCTTTATGCACACCATACATGTAATGTACTACTTGGCGCCCTCCAGAGTACTCAGATCGATATGCTACACCAGACTGGAAAAGGTTATTCCTGTCTACTGCAGGATTCCATTGACCTCTAGAATACAATTTATGTTGGAAAATATCATGTTATCTATCTTTCTGCCTCCTGAACGAGATACTTCAAGCTTTCGAATGAAAGTATTTTCCACATTTTCCATCTTCTGGTTTTCTGAAGGTAGGTAATCAATCCACTATAGTCTAGGCCAAAATTAATTTCTCCCCTGGCATATGGTGTGGTGTTCATTCTATGGTTAGGTCTTGTGCCCCTTGTGGGGGGTGAAGTTGGTCTTTCCTACTCCTTTTTGGACTCTTGGGAACATGTGACTGCAAATCCCCTTGTGTTTTAAATGATGTGGATGCTAAGAATATGAGTCTATATCCATGGGATACTATGTTATAACCATAACCACTCACCCCTGAAGAAGAGGAGCAATGCAATCTGTCGAAGCACATTGGGTATTACTCTGTCATGACACATACTATTGACAGAGATCTGCGCTTGTTGGTTGTGTAACCATTGTGTACTATTATAGCCGCATTCCAATGTACTGTTTTTTTTTGTTTGCATTTGTATTTTCTGATTCTTAACATTTATAAATAAAAACTATTGATTTTTTATATACTACTATTTCACCTTTTTTGTAGTCTATGCCCTTCAAAGTCCCAGTAGAGGGTTTTTTCTTAGTAAATTGGTCACATTAGGGATGTGGACACCCCCTCCCATTTTCCTACCACAGTAAATAGCATACCACATTTCTATGGGCATATCCCACATTTAAGTACACAATGGGGTTTATTTACTATCGCTGGAGAGTACAAAATCAGGCTCACTTCTGCATAGAAACCAACGAGCTTCTAACCCCAGGTACTACGATTTAATAGAACATTAATTTTAATGAAAAATATGAATTTCTTGGAAGTCTATTGGACTAAACAGATAGTTCAATCAAAAAAACATAGGCCTAGATTCACGTAGGGTGGCGTAACTATGAGCGGGCGTAGCGTATCATATTTACGCTACGCCGCCGCAACTTAGGACGCAAGTGCAGTATTCTCAAAGCACTTGCATCCTAAGTTACTGTGGCGTAGCTTAAATATCCCGACGTAAGCGCGCCTAATTCAAATGTGGAAGAGGTGGGCGTATTTTATGTAAATTAATCGTGACCCCACGTAATTGACGCTTTTAACGAACGGCCCATGCGCCATCCGTTGACGTATCCTAGTGCGCATGCATCGGATATAGAATGCCTAAGATACGTCGAACACTGCCTATGACGGGCCAGATTCAGCAAGACTTGCGCTGGAGTATTTCGAAATGCGCCGCGTAACTGTGAAGATGCGCCTTCGTATCTATGTGGCCGTACCCACCAAACTAGATGCGACAGAAAACGGGCCATTTCCGATCGGCTTAACTTTCCGACGCCAGAGTATCGTCAGCGCATAATTTCGCTTGGCGCATCAGTCGCGCCTATTGATTTCCCCTGCAAATATGCAAATGAGGGAGATTTCCCGATTCGCGAACGGATTAGCACCATATGCTGGCTACATGCGCCGCGCGTATCTCGTCCGTCCGGCGCAAAGTTATTTCTACAAATACCTGATTTATCTTTACTCCAGACGGCCACAGGTCAGCAGGAGAGCAGCTACAGCAGCGTTACCGACGATAAGAGCTAGCTGAGCACCCCCACTTGCAGGACAACACCTCTGTCCCTGCTTGTCTGTCAACTTTTACAGCCATGGAGGAAGACATCATAGGTCTCCATAGCCGAGATGACGGCTGACAGCTCCTGGCCTTTAAAGTTCAGCTTTCTCCTGTGTTTGCGGGGAACGGGAGCAGCCATCTCAGAACAAAAGTAACTTCACTGCGGGGAGGGGGAACAGGATATACTTTAGTGCCGGAATGGCGCATCTACGGGCGCATTTAAACGTCCAACGGAACACATTGCGCTGTCGTTTCCAAGGAAGTGGTGCCGACGGAAGTTGTGAGCATGCGCACTGGGATGCATTGACAGTCGACGCATGCGCAGTACGTTCGCCGCGGGATCGCGCCTAGTTTTAATAATACACGCCCCGTACCCGCCTAATTTGAATAACGCCGGCTCATTTTCGATACGCTGCCGCAACTTTAGGAGCAAGTGCTTCATGAATAACAGCACTTGCTCCTAAAATTTCGCCAGAGTAATGTAAATGAGAAACGTTACTCCAGATTAAAGATGCGCCCATCTACCTGAATCTGGCCCTTAGTGAGCAGCAACACACTGAAAATAGTGAAATAGAAATAGATTGTACAACAAAAGTTCCTCGCTGGGGAACTGGGGTGCATCGTGCTTCCTGACGACGTGTTAATCACGAAACGTACGTCGAAGTGCCTGGATACGTAAAAACAATGCACTTCCGGTCCCGCTGGTCCTCTGGCTTGGAACGCACGCCAGCTCCCTAGCAAGGAACCCTTATCCGGCTTGGACTACACCCCAGTTCCCCAGCGAGGAAATCTCATCATAGCCCATCCTGCCATGCTGACTAGCCTCAGTGCCGGGTCCTAGGCACTACTAAAGTAAGAGGCCATTTGGCTATGCTGTTTTATCTGTGACATATTTTAAATAAACTGTACTTCACTATGGTGGTTTCCCCTCTCCCTCTTTCATGAGAGTGTTTGATTCCGGGAAACATAGAGCTGCGCAGCTGAATCATTCAACTGGTTTAGTGACCAACTGCTGTATTTGACCTTTTCCAAACAATCAGGTCAACACCGTGCGGTAAGGAGCCATCCATTAGTGCACATTTGGGGGATCTTCTTGGTGGAGGTGGACACCTTTTACAATGAATTTTCAACAATTTGCATCTGAGAAAGATTAGCCTTGATTGGACTTTATCTAACACTCTTTGAATGGACTTGAGTTTATTTATTTATTCATCTTTTTTTTTGTACAATCTATTTCTATTTCACTATTTTCAGTGTGTTGCTGCTCACTAAGTCTGCTATGGTTGGTTCAGATGGACCATTTATTAGATTTCACGTTATTGTTTATTCTCTTATTATTCATTATTAGCGCCCCGTCCATATACCAGTACGTGGAGTTACGCCGTCGTAAGTCTTTGAGAATCTGGCCCATAATGTTTACAAAAAAATATCCTCTTTTGGGGAAAAAAAATCAACTTTTGCTTTGTAATGACAATCCATAGTATTCCAAAGTTCGTTTGGAGTAATCAAATACTTAATCAGTTATTTATGGCTGAAATTAGTAAAATAAAGTGAAACCAGAATCTGAGAAGTTCACAGAAGAGGCTTTTAGTGAGAATAATAGTAATAGCAGAAAGCCAGAACCCTTATTGTGTCTGCCCCCAAACAAGGCTATTGGATGACGGGTTTGTGTAACTTAATTTGGTTGATAAACTAATTCTTAACATTTTGGAAGACAGCATGCAATAGCTGGAAATAAAGTATTTTTATTCCATAGATCACAATGGACTCAAAAAGCAGTTACCCATGACTATTCCACCATCAAAGAACATTTCATCTATGTGAACAAAGAATATACATTTTACAATAAAAGGTCATTGTAAATGAAAAATGTTTGATTCATGGCACCAACTATGTTTACAATATTATCTTTCAGTAGGATGGATGATATTTTTATTGTCTGTAAAAGGTCATATTATATAGTAAGTGCACATGTTTCTTTTTAAACATTTTTTTTTTAAATCAAATTGAACCATAACATTTTATTTTGACACTATCGAAGTATCCAATCTTTGCTCCTTATATAATGTTTGCTCAATATAAACTAATGTCACCAGTACTGCCATAAAAGCTATTGAAATAATTAAAATAAAAAAATCTTTATCTATTCACCTCCGTCTTCAGTGATATGAACCATAATACTGCATAGGTCACATGATCAGCTGAATACTTCTGCCAATAGCTGCTGTGTCTTTGGTAAGTTTTTAAAATATTTTTTGCACATTATCAGTACACCTTGTATAGTTCTTTTACTATAATGTATGTACTGTATTTTGCTTTGCAAATGGCCTTCCTATAATGAAAATAACCTTGTTTAGGAAGTGCCTAAAGTAACATGGTGCCTGTAAATAACTGCTGGTATTCAAATTAATCTCAGTGTTCCTGTAGTGTAGATCAGGGGTGTCAAACTGGCGGCCCTCCAGCTGTTGCAAAACTACATGTCCCATGAGGCATTGCAAGGCTAACAGTTACAAGCATGACTCCCACAGGCAGAGGCATGATGGGACTTGTAGTTTCGGAACAGCTGGAGGGCCGCCAGTTTGACACCCCTGGTGTAGATCAATCTGTATGATAAAAATTGAATATGGTCGGAAAAAGATGTGTATTTGCGATGCTTAGAACAGATTGCCTAATTATATGACAAACCTCTGGTGAACATAATCGAAGGTGCTTAACCACTTAACGACCGCCGCACGCCTATTTACATCCACAGAAGGGCACGTACAGGCAGATGGGCATATATATATACGTCCCTGCCTTCTAGCGGGTCGGGGGTCCGATTGGGACCCCCTCCGCTGCGTGCGGTCGGCTTACCACCGGGAGCGATCCGACTCGAGGGGGCGGCGGTTCGTTTCTGTCCGCCCCCTCGTGATCGTTCCCAGCTAATCCCGTGCGCCGCAGCCGTGTCACTTCCTCTGCCTATAAAATGTAAACATAGGCAGAGGAAGTGATGCAGCTCTCAACTCGGCGGTATTTTCAAACCGCCAAGATGAAAGAAGAGTCACATTAAGTCTGCACCAACACTACACTGACACCACACACATAGGCACATTTAACACCTTGCGATCACACCCCCCACCCCCCTGTCACAGTGTCACTGAATGCAGTGATCATATATGTACTGATCAGTGCATTTAGTGTCAGTGTGACAGTTAGTGTGACAGGCAGTTAGTGTTAGGTTCATGGTAGCTCCGTACCCGCCCTAATAAAGTTTTAACCCCTTGATCACCGCCCTAGTTAACCCTTTCACTCCCTATTGCCAGTGTCACTAAGCGATAATTTTTCTGATCGCTGTATTAGTGTCACTGTTGCTGCTAGGTAGCTAATTTTTTTTATTGCGATTTTTTTTTTACTAAAGACATGTGGCTGAATAAATTTTGGCCTAAATGTTTGACTAAAATTTAGTTTATTCAATTTTTCTTATAACAAAAAAGTAAAAAATATTGTTTTTTTCGCTCTATTTTTGTTTATAGCGCAAAAAAAAAATCGCAGAGGCAATCAAATACCATAAAAAAAAAGCTCTATTTGTGGGAAGAAACGTACGCAAATTTTGTTTGGGAGTCATGTCGCACGACCGCGCAATTGTCTGCCGAATTGTAGAAGGAAACGTTATGGATAGAACGCCTAGGGGCGACTAAACCCCCTGGCATCAACAAAGTTCTGTCATATCGCCCCTTTCTGTAGGATTCCCTTCTCTCTTTATCATTTATCATTCACTACTTATCAGTTATTTGTATGCTTAATAATTTTTTCAATTTTTTTCTCTCTTTTTTTCTTTTTTCTTTTTTTCTATGTTTATTTTTATCTTTGTTTTTTCATGTTATATGTTTCTACATACTACATCACCTAGAAACGTCTGAACATGGCCCTATTGGCTCACTGTCATGCCTTTCTTAAGGATTTTCTCTGATCACACAATGATGGAATGATGGTGTTGTTGAAATTGGGGAGTAAAGGAGAGATACACAGGAAAGTTATAGATAGAATGTCTATGCCCAAGTTTTGGGAAAAAATCTGTAATGTTATAACAGTCTATTTTGTTTTTCCTTTTTGAGACAAATAAGGAAATAATGTTTATTAATTTGCTTGCTCTACATTTTTAGGGCAAGGTACAGGCATGTATTGTCCATTGCAATTTTACTATGTTAATGTGGTTTCTGCCCACTCTCTCATGCTTTGCATCGCACCAATAGATCTGTCCTTTTTGCAAAAATGGCTTGATCCAATGCTGACACGTATATGGCCACCCAAGCCTCTGTTTTCTGCCTAACAAGCCCATGCCCCTCCCTCCGAGGGCGGGCTTTGGACGGCAGAGTTCAGAGGCAACCCGGATGTTCAACACCTATCCATACGCACTTCCGCCCTTACCGGCATCCGGATGCCCACAGTATCCGAGGACGCATGCGCCGATCGGCGAATGCGCGAAGTGTCTCGACGGCCGGTCTGCGTGACGTCTGATGTACGTCCGGAGTTACGCAGACGGGGAGCACTTAAAAACAAACGTGAGCCATTCGCCACACAGATACACACTTGAGTGGCGAGGCAGCGTTATTTAGAGATTCAGCATCAAATTCATCTAATCACACGTCAACACAAGGTCAGTTATTTCAATACCTCGGATGGCATAGTCTATGTCTGACAGGTCTGGCCCTACTATGAAGATATATCTAACAGTACCTTATTTTATTGAATTCAACAGCACATTTGACCCTGTCATTGCTGGTTAGCTGTGTTGTCTTCGCTAATTCCATCTAATCTGAACTCACTAGGACGCACCTATTGGTGCCCATTTTCAGTTAACCTAATTATACAAGTAAGTTCCACTGCTATTGATAATAACTTAATGGCATCTCTCTATCCTTTTGACAGGCCTATATTTCAGAATTGTTAATAGTCTATACTTATGTATTCATTAATATAAGGATATTTATCCATTTCTGATAGCAACCATAGGCTGCAATTACTACTATGACAGCCACCACTCTCTATTCTACAGGCTCTCTATATTTAAATGAATGTGAAGTAGCCCATGCATATGTGTATGTATGTATGCACATACGTGTGCATGTATTTTTATATATATATACAGACATACACAGATATTTTTCTATTTGTCCAAATTTAATTAATTTTCTTTCTTTTTATTCATACTGATACTTTCACCCTGAGTTCATGTGCTCCCCTATGCGTGTTAATGGATCAAAATATGCCGTACCATGCTTTTTGACAGATTTGTAGTTATCCCTCCACCCGGCTGGGTGTTGTAGTGGAATACCAGTGTGAGAGGTTGGGTGAAAGCCACATTCGATTTCCAGTACTACCAGTGAACTGGTAAGTTACAAACACAGACTAAATGCGAAAATTATGCTATTGTGGCATTTCTTAGAGCATGATGTCTGTGTATTTATGCAGTTTCAATACTTACCTATATTTTGCATTGTAGTACCAAGTCCCGCGAAACATATTGAGCACCCCAAGAATGATCCTCCAAACACCCAAGACCTTAAACAGTGACAAATCAGAAAACATCACTCGGCAATGGAATCCTTCATCACCACAATTTGATGAGACATTGTTTGATCCTGAATCTACGTCATAACGGTTACACACTTGGCCTTGTGGTGTTATATGTGGCTTATTTCTTATAGTACCCTGTATGTTTAGGATACTACCAGTATCCCTGTATATGAATTTTTATTACTAATATTTATATTAAAAATCTATTTTATTGAATCTTTAGTGGTGCCTAAAAAGTCAATTTTTCCGTTCTTTATATTTCTCCAGGCCCAGACTGGCCATAGGGCACACCGGGCACGTGCCACCGGGCCACATGTCCTTGTAAAGACAAGGCAATAGAAATAAGCTGGATAGGAGGAGCGGCTGCATACACAGTAGAAGAATCCATCTTTTTATTTTTCTCCTACAGCCTCTGAATGTCTGCTTCTACTTCTCTCCCTCCCGTGGGCATTCAGAGGTCGTAGGAGACAAATAAAGAGATTGATTCTTCTACTGTGTATGCAGCCACTCCTCCTATCTAGCTTCTGCCCCCCTCCCCCACCCTCAGGCTCCTCAAGTGCTCTTCGGGTTCCCCTAGTGTTCTCAGGCTCCTATCATGCTCTCAGGTGCCCTCCTCCCCCACTCTTAGGCTCCCCAAGTGCTCTCCGGGTCCCCCTAGTGATCTCCAACTCCCCCCATGCTCTCCAGCCCCATACTCTCCTGCCCCTCTCAGTGCTCTCAGGCCCCCCCCATGCTCTCAGGCTCCCCCCATGCTCTCAGGCTCCCCTGTGCTCTCAGGCTCCCCCCCATGTGTTCTCAGTCTCCCACCTGTGCTCTAAGGCTCCCACCCTGCTCTCAGCCAACCCATGCTCTCAGGCTCCCTGTGCTTTCGGGCTCCCACCATGCTCTCAGGCCCCCGCTGTGCTCTCAGGCCCCCGCTGTGCTCTCAGGCTCCCCCTGTGCTCTCAGGCCCCCTGTGCTCTCAGGCCCACTCATGCTCTCCGGCTCCCCCCCCTGTGCTCTCAGGCTCCCAACATGCTCTCTGGCTCCAACCATGCTCTCAGGCATGCCCCTGTGCTCTTAGGCTCCCACCATGCTCACAGGTCCCCCTGTGCTCTCAGGGTCCCCCCTGTGCTCTCAGGTTCCCCCACTGCTCGCTGGGCCCTGCAGTGCTAACCGCCACCCCCAAGTGATCTCCAACTCCCCCAAAGTGATCCCCAACTCCCCTGTGCTCTTATGCCCCTGTGCTCTCCAGGCCCTCCCACTACTCTCAGGCCCCTCTGTTGTCTCCACCCCCCCTGTGCTCTTCGCTTCCTGTGCTCTACAGCCACCCACGGTGTTCTCTGCCCCGCTTGTACTCTCTGACCCCCCTGTGCTCTCCTTCCCCCTGTGCTCTCTGTCTCCTCCTATTTCTCTCCACCTCCCTGTGCTCCTCACCCCCCAGTGCTCTCCTGCCTCCCTAGTGCTCTCCATACCCCCTAGTGATCTCCCCTCCCCCCCATGCTCTTCATGCCTCCTGGTAAAAATGTCATGGGCTGCTCAGTCTAAAATGCCCGGGACTATTTTTTGTCCCAGTCCAGACCTGCACCAACCACTTATACACCTAATGACATAAAACAAACACTTTAAAGGAGTAGTAAAGGAAAACATTGTTTTTGCTGAAATTACTGTTTACAGGGTAGAGAGACATAATAGTTAACGGATTCCTTTTAAAAATGATTAAAAATAGATAAAAATCAACCATATAATGTGCCTGCAGTTTAGTTTCATTTTTAGACTAGTTTCAGATTGTATTGTGTGTACAGAGACACACAGAACAAAAATAAACAAACACAGGGCTGTGTTTGTTTTTAAAATGAATCTGATTGGTTCTGAAGAGTTTTAGTCACATAGTAATTACATCGTCTTGATCATGGACCACAATGAAAAGCTACCATGAGTTTTTTCATAAGGAGCCAGACAAGCAGGAAGTGTGGAGTTCAGCAAGGGATTACAGCAACTTTTAAGCAAAAATGGACATGGAGGACATGAAATCAGGACTGCTATAAGGTAAAGCAAGCTATTTAGCATTAAAAAAAAATTCCTTTAGGGATCCTTTAAGGTTTAAGGGGCAGGTCAAGTAGGGTCATGCTTTTTTACCCTTTTTTTCACTGGGTTCCCACCAAAGACCAATATACCCTTGTGTTCCAAGGGTAGAATGCAAGGTTTGAGTTAAAAACACAGCAACTTGTAAGCACCACAATGTTTCTGCACTTTGGCTCTGTTGTTACCCAAGCTACTTTCAAGGAACGCCTGAGCATTACATATCAGGGTCAGTATAAAGTATTTTTCATATTTTATTTACACTAGAATTTATTTACACATGGCATAATTTATCATCATCGCAAATAGGAAATACCTGTATGGCCCTATACCAGCCAATCAGATTTATAGTTTTGTCCTACAAAGTTTATATTTCAGTGGAGACCTGGATTGTATTGGTTTCTCTGGGATCATACAAACAGTTTTTATATGAGACACATTTATCTGTAAGGACCATCTTGATTAGTAATTTATAATTGGCAAAAAAAGAGACAGTTAGCAGAATGCTAGGTCAAGTTACAAACTAAAAGCAGGATTAAAGAAGTGGGAGTCCATTTGCCCTTAAGTGTTCCATTGAACTGTGTTAATGCACTTGTGTTAACATTATGACTCATGTTAATGTGAATTGCATTAATGCAGTCCAGTTAATGCAGAAATGCACGAAGGGATGAAAAAAAAAGTACCACAATGCATGGTATATGAATTGTGTTTGGCTACGGTGCATGGAGGTCTACTTTACAATGCATTGGGGTGACATTGTGGTAATGCATGTTTTAGCAGTAAGTAAGTATGGATGGGCTCTGAAAGCAAAGAAGGATTAGTCCCAGGTATGGAGCATTTGTGACACCAAGACTTAAGTCTCATTAAGACTGGGGTGGTGGGGGCATCGTTTTCATGGCATTATTTGACCGCTAGTGGGGCACTTTTAACCCCTGCAGCTTTGCCGGTGGTTCGACGGTGCTGCCCATTGATTTCAATGGGCAGGGGCACTTTAGGAGCGGTTTATTCACCGATCCTACAGCGCCTCAAAGATGCTGCTAGCAGGACTTTTTTTACCGTCCTGCAAGCACACCACTCCCTCTGGCTTTCACACTGGAGTGAATGGAGCCACTCTTTCAGGACGCTTTGCAGGTGCTATTTTTAGCGTTATAGCGCCTGCAAAGCCTCTCAGTGTGAAAGGGGTCTTAACCACTTCAATACCGGGCCTATTTTGGCACTTCTCTCCTACATGCATAAATCATAATTTTTTTGTTAGAAAATTACTCAGAACCCCCAAACATTATATATGTTTTTTTAGCAGACACCCTAGGGAATAAAATGCCGGCCATTGCAACTTTTTATCTCGCACAGTATTTGCGCAATAATTTTTCAAACGCCTTTTTTGGGGGAAAAAAACGTTTTTGTGAATTTAAAAACAACAAAACAGTAAAGTTAGCCCAATTTTTTTGTATAATGTGAAAGATGAAGTTACGCCGAGTAAATAGATACCCAACATGTCACGCTTTAAAATTGCGCACACTCATGGAATGGCACCAAACGTCAGTACTTAAAAATCTCCATAAGTGACGCTTATTTTTTTTTTACAAGTTACAATTTTAAACTTACAGAGGAGGTCTAGTGCTAGAATTGTTGCTGGCACTCTAACGCATGCGGCGATACCTCACATGTGTGGTTTGAACAGCGTTTACATATGTGGGCGGGACTTACGTGTGTGTTCGCTTCTGAGCGCGAGCTACTGGGGATAGGGGCATTTACATTTTTTTAATTATTATTTTATTTTTTATTTTACTCAATTTCATTTATTTTTACACTTTTTTTTAATTTTTATTTTTTTTGATCACTTTTATTCCTATTACAAGGAATGTAAACATCCCTTGTAATAGGAATGGTTCGTGACAGGTCCTCTTTATGGAGAGATGTGGGGTCAATAAGACCTCACATCTCTCCTCCAGGCTGGAAAGCATTAGATCGTGAAAAAAAATTCACAGATCTAATGCTTTCAGCCGCGATTGCGGCTGTGTTTACATTCCAGGACCCGGGCATGACGTCATAACATCGCGCCCGGGCCTCCGACGATCATAGAGATGACTGGTGACCATCTGGTCACCAGTCTACTCTATGGTTTCCATCCGACGCCAGCGGATCGTTTCTCCGGGTCTCCGATGGCAAAGGAGAGCCCGGAGAAGCACCGGATGGCGGTGGGAGGGGGGGGCGTCCCCTCCCGCCGCCTATAAGAACGATCAAGCAGTGGAACCGCCGCTATAATCATTCTTATGGTGCACAGAATCGCTGGCTGAAGAGATGGATATCTGAATGATGCCTGTGGCTGCAGGCATCATTCAGATATTCTCACTGAAACCCAGGACGTCATTTTACAATGGGCCGGCAAGCTTGGATTTGTGTTTTATAAAAAATGGAAAGTGACAAGATCATTATTGCTAAATGTATGGTCATTTATTGGTAAATATTGGTTAGTGTTTATGTAATGAAAAATTAGGGAGAAAATTGTGGAAAAGAGGAAAAAATATTATATAAGAAGAAAAAAAAGAAGAGAGAAAAAGAAAAATAGAAAAGACAAACGCAAAAATGAGAAGAAATTATAAAAATAGAAGGAAAGACAAATTTGCTTTTACAAAAATTAGCTTATACACCTCCACAATATGGTTCATGTTGTGAATATTTATTTTGATATTATTTTTTATATGTTTGTTTTGACTCTTGAGTGATTGTCTCATTTTGTATAGAAAAGAGAGACCATCAAAGAGTGACTACAAAGGATGTTGGTTTATGGTAATTGACTGCTTGTGTATGTTTACAGGTGAGATGATTGAGTCTGCAAAAAAATTCCATTTTTTTTTTCTTTTTGATGTGGTGCTACAGTGTACATCCATTAACTAGAGTTGAATAAACATATTAAAGCTGAACTCCTAGAATTATTTGCATTAGTCCAGCTTTGCGTAATGTAAATATGTATATCATGGGGAAGCTGAAGATCACCAACCATGGTAATCGCCGCAATCCTCTACGTCCTGCTGTTTTGTGCAAGAGGCTGCCCCACTGCACTAAGAACATGGGGGTAGCTCGCTCAACACTGCCACCTTTCATAGGGCACCATAGGTGTGTTCACAGGGTGTGCAGGATGTGCCTGGGCACACCCTAATTACCCCATGTGCATTAGCATCATTGCTCTGTGAGCCAGCGGGGAGATGGCAAAGATCTCCTTCTTACTAGCTCTGCCATAAGAGAAGTGTTTAGGCTCTTGTTTAAGTGCCAACATGGAGATCAATGTGCCAGGGTCATATGCAGGGCTTTTTTTCTGGGGGAACTTGGTGGAAATCAGTTCCACCACCTTTGGCTCAGACCCTTTGGTGCCCGCTCACCACAATCACTTGTGAACACAGAAGTCTGGTTTCTGTGTTTACAAGTGACTGCTTTGTAACCCCCTGAACTCTGCACACTGTATGTAATGCAATTCTGGTATTTAATTCCCCTTTAAGACCCTTCTACTGTTTGTGAAATCTGAACGGGTCGTGGTTGAGTTCCTGCACCTATTTTCTGAGAAAAAAAGCTCTGGTCATATGTATGTAGACACACACACATGCACACGTATGTGTTTGAAATTTAAGGTGCACACCCTTACGCTATACTGTATGCTGCGCAGACCTATTTAGGGCACCTTTTTTTCAGTGAATGCAAAGCATTCTCTGATTGAATGAAAAGAAGAGGAGGGATGATCTCCACTTCATCCAATCAAATGCCTTGTATTCACCTTAACAAAAAAAAAAACACAAGGCGTTCTTTGAATAGTGACAGTGACAAATGTGTGACCCATGTGGTCAGTGTGCACAAGACCTAAAAAAAGTGTGGCTATCATTGAACTAGCAGGGACTACTACCTCGATTTTCAGCTTTTCCGTCAGATATGAGATATGATAAGCTGGACCAATGTAAGTATATATTACATATTTAAAAATCTGATTCACTGGCAATTTATTAATTTTTTTCTCTGATTTCTATCTGCCAGTCAATCGGTAGTTTTTATAATTTATTTTTATTTTTACCATTTAACTATAAATAGGACCCCCTTTTAAGACTTTGGTGTGATATTTACAGAGATCAGGCTCTTCTTCATCTCTGTTGGCCTTAAGTGGTATACAGTAAAGGAAACCATGAAAGCAGTCCCTGCTGACCCTCGTCTCAAAATGCTGTCTGCCTGGCTGTCACACTGACCCTATGCCCTCAGGACGGTGTGACTGTGTCACCATGTAGCATATTCTCTTTTCAAAATAAAGTTCACTTTGCAAGGTAATTTTCACCTACCTTAGTTAATGTAGTAAAACTATACTTTGCAAGGAATAGCCAATTACATGCAAGGAAAAAAAATGTCTTTGTTTTGTTTCTTTTGCTTGCACATAATTGGATGATAGCAGTCAGTACAACTCTAGCTCATTCACTGAGCTAAGAAGTGAAAATTCTCTTGCAAAGTGAAAATTCTGTCTACAAATTGAACATGCTGTACCCTTTCACTAAATCAGCCATATTGAGTTACAGAGAGGCACGGAGCAGCACCGAAGGTGTAGGTGGAGGGCTGACATGACATGGGTTAACGGGGCGGAGCCTCAGGATTTAGGGGGCAGCGTGGGGTGTCAGAGCAGAGGAGAGGAGGAAAAAGCCCAGGGAAAGGAAAAGGAAGGGGAGGAGCCAGTCACCACGAGGAGCGCAGGGGGTAAGAAGCTTCCAACCCTCCCGCCCTGTTTTTTAAGGGATCATTTTTTTGTTAATGTTATTTATTTATTTTACAGGTAAGGTTTTTTTTTTTGATGGCCGCGAGTGGCGGACGTGGTGACGGGGTGCAAGGTCCTTGCTAGGTCAGATAGGGACCTAGAAGGCATGGTTAGGGACCCGTCTGAGGTACGGCTCCCAGTTGGTATATGGGTACCTACTAGTTGTCTCTGAGCTGGAGGTTTTAGCGGCTGGAGGCCTAGTAGTGACTAGCAGTGACTACAGTGAGGGGTTATGCCGATTGGACCTTGTACCCCAGGGTGGTATAAAATACTGAAAGTTATAAATACAAGGTTAATGTGTTTTTATGTTAATTATTGAGAGTTTTATATATATATATATATATATATATATATATATATATATATATATATATATATATATATATATATATATTGGGTTACATATATTTTGGTTAATAAAAATGGCCGTTTTGGCCAGAGGCGGCTCTCTAATTAGGCAAATTAGGCAGTCGCCTGAGGGGCCTCGCACTCACAGGGGCGGCGCAGCCACCTAATTTGCCTGTGATCAATACTAATGTCGATGTCATCGGATCTCTCTATTACCCCTCTCTCTTTCTCAACTCCCCCTCTCTCCCCCCTCTTGCGTTGGCTGAATATGTCTGATGGGTGAGGAGGGTTCCCTGGAAGTGTGCTAGATCCATGCATTTTCTGCAGCCATTTTTCTTGCTTGAATTATTTTTCCCATTATGGGCGTGAGTGGTGCCTCGTGTCTAAGTTTTGCCTAAGGCTTCACGAAGCCTAGAGCCGCCTCTGGTTTTGGCCAATTTACCCCATTCAAGTCTTGTGTGGTAATTAGGGGAAGGGATGGGGTCAGTGTTTAATAGCAGTAGCCAGAGTTAATACCATAGTCATGACTTGCAGAAAATGTGCAGATTGAATTGTATTGTAACTGTACTATCTCCCCTGATGCTGTATAACAATAATAATAATAATAATAATAATCACTAATTCTGACTTCTCCAATTGAATGGTTGCTTCAGATAAGAAACTCAAAATATTAAAATCAGAGACAGCCAGGCAGCAAGCCGTTTCAGAAAAGAAAGCAGCAACTGCAGCAATTCTTTCAGGGTAGATTTTCCCATAATTACAGAGTCCCCAAGAGATGAAATAAAGATACTGGGAGACCCCACACTTATGCAGTAGACATTCATAAAGTGGAGGGGAGAAGGTTGTTCAAATAATAAATAAAGTGAATAAATATAAGAAAAATGTACAATTTCAGTAACTTCCTGCAGCAAAAAAAAAAAAAAAAATAGGTTACTTGATTTGTGTATTTCTAAATCTACAGGAAATAATAAGCACAAGTGTCATTCCAATTTTCTGTATAACCTAAAAAAAAATTATAGTAGTCATAGAAAGCAATAAATGAGTGCCACCTAGTGGTCACACAGTGTTAAGTGACCAGTGAAAGTCCATTTGCAATATATGTGAAAGTGAGTTGCGAAAATCAGGCTAATATTTTGGTACATCAAATATTCTTTTTTTGCCTAAAATAAATAATGTGCTGTGTGCACTAAATTTAATATATTTTAATTCCCAGATATTTATTCCATTTTTAAACTCTGTGATACTTGTTCATTACGCTTATTTCCAAGCTTCAAAACAGATGATTATCTTAAAACAAACAGATTTTGCCAAAATGCAAATTCTGTGACCTTGACAAAATGCTCAGCTATGAGACATAAAAGAACTCGCTTGACATGGTTTATTTTTTGAAACTGCTGAAAACAGGGAATGTCAGCTCAAATCTTAAAAGTGGTTTCAGGCAATATATCTCTTCACATAGATAAATTGCGGATGGCATTCTTGGCATAACCAGTCGGGATAATCAATCAAAAGAACATTTACATTCATTGTTTCTGAATTCCCAGGATAAATCGTCACAGCCTGCAAGTAAGACATTCTAAATGAATCAAACCAATTACTAAAGAAAACATCCAGCACAAGCAACAATGGAGAATACAACTACCAGTACAGGCTAATGTACACATCAATTTACCATGATATGCATTGTTTATGCATAATTTAGATTGTTTTGCTTCTTTAACAAAACTTAGTATATACTTATAGTACCGTGAACTCTGCATAGATGCATCGTAACCACAAAATTATATCTCAAGGAGAAAATATTTTCCACTTTCATGTATAAAGTACCCTAATGCGGAATAATGAATATGTAAGCAGGATGTATGATCTCTCTGCTTTGCTCTGGATTGAGACTAAGGAAAATATTTATA
Source organism: Rana kukunoris (assembly GCA_029574335.1). NCBI lineage: Eukaryota > Metazoa > Chordata > Amphibia > Anura > Ranidae > Rana > Rana kukunoris. Next base: position 76,208,025 of record CM056056.1, read on the forward strand.
GCAGAGAGTGGATATCACTATAGGCTGGACTTCACACTGTAGCCTGCATTTCTATGCCATTCATAAAATGCATGATAGGGTGTGTCTCACAGAATAATTAACCTTAAGGCGGCGTAAACACGACCGAGAAACTCGTCGGGCGAAACACATCGTTTTCCCCGTCGAGTTCCTAGTTCGGCAGTTAAAAAAACTTGTCGAGGAAATAGAGAACCTGCTCTCTTTTTGGCTCGACGAGTTTTTCAACGGGTTTCTCGGCGAAAAGTGTACACACGACCAGTTTTCTCGGCAGAATACGTCTCCCATCGAGTTTCTTGCTGAATTCTGCCGAGAAAACCGGTCGTGTGTATGCCGCCTCAGGGAGTATCTCACCCAAAATATAATTCCTATTGCAGAGGATGCCAAAAATTTGACTTATATCTTAGTGCAGACTTCTGGAAAAAATCAGTGAGCCAATCACACAAGCAGTAAATTATATTTCTGGGGAAGTTCTGTGCACCAACTGTGTACAGAACACCTCCGGCGCATCTATTATATTTTTTCATCAATGTGGAGTTACCCTTTAGGCCGGGTTCACATATGTGTGGCTGCAGGTCACAGCATGAGGTCCAGTGCGTCCCTGTTCACCGGTTCGGGTGCGATTCAGGTCAGAATTTTTGCCTGAATTTGCCTGAAGACCCTTCTGCAATCTGGACCTGTATGAACTGTCTTCATTGAGAGTCGGTCACACGCGTCTGTCATGCAAATTGAATGCAGGGAAGCACATAATGTTGTGTAGTTCGGGTTTGCATCTACTTTAAAGGAGAAGTACAACCAAAGCTCATTTGGCTGTACTTCTCCTGTGGATCACAAGAGTGCAGTTTGTTCTGTACTCCTGGGACACATTTCCAGCCGACAGCTGACTGAAGCTCGCTGTCAGCTGACATCACAGCTCAGGAAAGATTGCGACAATATGGTTGGAACCCGCCCACATGCCTGGACCGGCACCCGGCTCAGGCTCTCTGCGAGCCCCTGAGAGCCTGAGCCGGCCACTCCTTCACAGCCCAGCGCTCCTGTGAGGGTGGGGGGCCGAGCAGAGAGCCAGGGACTGATAGTCACTGGCTCTGCTCAGGGAGATGTGAGAACCAAGCAATCGGTGGTGTTTGATTACTCAGTTCTCAGCCTTAGGCCGCGTACACACGATCGAATATATCTGCCGAAACTGGTTCCCAGACCAGTTCCAGCGGACATATCCGATCGTGTGTACGGGCTAGAAGACAGGTTTCCAGCAGACAAAAGTTTTAAAGCATACTTTAAAACTTGTCTGCTGGAAAGCCGTCTGTCGGATATGTCCGCTGGTTAGTACGCCTAACCAGCGGACCAAAATCTCCCGCATGCGTCAAATAAATTCGACGCATGCGTGGAAGTATTTTACTTCCTGGTTTGGTGACGTGGCAGCATCAACGTCACCGCCACGTCACCGCGATGTCTGTCCGCGGGGATTTTGGTTTGATCGTGTGTACACAGATCAAACCAAAATCTCCCAGGAGACATGTCCGATGAAAACGGTCCGTCGGACCGTTTTTATCAGATATATCTCCTCGTGTGTACGCAGCCTTAGAGCCGGCGGGGGACAGATGCAGCATCAGACCAATGCTGCATCCATCTAGGTAAGTATGATTCTAAAATAAAAAGTAATCCCATACTTCTCTTTTAACTGCCTTTAACAACAATAAGGCTGTCTTTATAGCTACAGGTGACTGCAGTGGGTGATCTTGGCACACTTCTACTGCAGAAAATAGAACACTTTCCAGATTTAATATTGCAAATGTTAACATAATTCTGCAAATCACAAAAGATGCATGATTGTAAGACCAATCATACTAATGTGTATAGCTCACAGTAGACGAGGAATAGGTTTCCCTGACAACAACAGGCGACATTCGCACATCCTCAGTCTCACGAGGACCTGTCATTGTGCTCAAACAATTCAGCTAAAGAAATCAAAGAGCAAGTAGTTCATTACTTTAATTAAGTAGGTTGCTTAGGGATTATCCAACAAGTAGGAACATCTTTGTCAATGAAAACAATGGAAGCAGTAAATTTACCCCCAAATTGTACAAATAAATACCTTGATCCTAAGTGCCAAATAAGCTTCATATTGATCCATACATTAGTACCTGATACCTATATTTGTCTATGCAGCTGGTTAGTGCTTTTCCTGCACTGAACCCGACCTAGAGAAGAATATTTAGCAGAGCAGGTGTGCTGCAGATCTGTCAATTGCTCCCATTAAAGTGAACCTGTGCCCAGGTCATGCACACTGAAGTATTTATGTATTCCAAACAATCAGTAAAAGCACTCTAAAGCTGCATTCTGAAGAAAATTAAAATCTTCTGTTGCAGTGGAGCTACCCAAACATTACAAGCATTAAGTGCTTTTTATGCATGGGGTTCCAGTAACAAAGGCATTTGCTTACCTAATCCCTTACTCCTCTGTCAGTCAACACCCTTCTCTTCACCCTGGCACCCTAGACTGTGGCGGTCCCTCATCATCCTCGTGTACAATGCAGGGCTATTGGTAATGCATAAGAGCATCAGAGTGCCTGCGACCGCTAGAGCTCCTTAGAGATGAAGCATGAACAGAACCTCTTGGAGTAAGGGATTAGGTAGATACAAGTCTTTCTTACTGGCACTCTAGGCATAAATTAGCATTGAACACTTTCATTGCAGAAGAAGCCTCACTGCAAATCAGGATTCTTAATCTTAGCGTTCAGCTTTAAAACAAGGCCTAATTCATCTCCGTATCTACAAGCATTGTTGGTGTCAGTGTTTTTTTTTCTATGAGATCAGAATGAAGATGCATTGTGATCAGTGGTTTCCAAACTTTGGCCCAAGAGCCAGATGTGTCCCTTGGCTAGCCTTTATCCGACCCTTGGGGCACTATTCCTCCCACTGACACCAACAGTGAGACATAATTATTGACACTGACACTAATGACGGGACACTATTCCTCCGTCTGACACCAACAATGGGGCACTACTCTTCCCACTAATAACAATGATGGGGCACTTATCCTCCTATAGACCACCAACCTTAAGGCAATGTTCATTCTCACCGATACTGGGACCGGGACATTTTCTACGCCCACTTACCACAATCTGGCCCCTCTTAAGCTTGAAGGACAGTAAACTGGCCCTTTGTTTGAAATGTTTGGAGACCTCTGGTTTAGATAATACAGACATTTACCAAATTTAGCCCATCATGAATTAATGGTAAGTCTTATTGAATTGCCAAAAGCTGGCAGAGTTTTTCATGCTTTTAACTCCTGTAATTGTCTTCCCTGAACAGTTTCAATTTTCTACTCCAAGGACAATTTTTACAATTGTACCTTTTTAGGGCAAAGGTTAGGCTGAAAATTAAAACTGTTTAAATGGCAGTTTTGAAGAATTCCTCCTACCTAAATATTGTCTCTTTCACACTGGCGCATTCCGCACACAGATCCGCCTGCTCAGCCTGATCTGTCTCCTGATCCACATATAACGTAATTCAATGTTGTAAATCACACACATATACACCATGGTGGCAGAATTGTCTTGAATATGGATTTCTTTGGCCCTTCAATGGCTGCAAGCTCTCTAAACCCAAAGGAAGCATAGCGGCTCACTGTTCCTTCCACCATGCTTCACAGTTAGCATAAGGTTCTGTTTTCTGGCATGTAGTATTTTAGACTTTCGAAATATGACATTGTCACCCTTTACCAATTTTTTCATATAACCTGTTTTTAGTTTTAGGCACTGGGGCATTTTTCGAGCGTTATTACAGCGTTATTCGAGCGTTTTTCAATCGCTATTAGAGTGTTATTACAGCGTTATTACAGCATTATTCGAGCAGCCTCATCTGCAATCCCAATGTGCTGGTAAAGCACCGCTAATACCCTAACGTTTTAGGGCGTTTTTGCAGTGCCTCAGTGTGAAAGGGTAAAGCGTTTTTACAGTGCTTTTCAATTCATTTCAATGGAGAGGGGCGTTTTTGGAGCGTTTTTTTCAGCGCCCAAAAGCTGCTCCAAAGATGCTGCTTGCAGGACTCAGTGTGAAAGAGTCCATTGAGATGCATGGAGAGCGTTTTATGAGCGTTTTAAGAACGCTAAAACGCTGTAAAAATGATTCAGTGTGAAAGGGGTCTATAGGAAGACGTTTTATTAGCAGAACAGAGAGTACCTCTGTCAGATTTTTGTTATCCTACCTGTTAAAAAGAAGTCTATACTTCCTGCTGTGTCACTAAGTCCAGAAATTATGAGAAAACATGACAGGGATCTAATTCTGTTACAGTGCCTTGAAAAAGTATTAATACATACAAGTATTCATACAAGTATTCATACATACATTCATTCAAATGTTGTCATGTTACAACCTGTAACGGAACCCTAAATGGGACAGGGGTTAAAGCCGTTTAAGATATTCCATTCCCGAACCCAAGATAGCTACCGACACTGCACAGTCAGGCAAACGAACCCCAATAACGAGACACACAGCTCTGTTTGAGGTTGCACACGAATAGACCCTTTATTTAGAAAATCAGGCTCTTATATACAGTTAGTAACCAAAATGAACAATGACCCAACTCCGCCCACAACATTACACAAGGAGCCCCAATACACATCTTTTTGGTAGACATCATGACTCCAGCTCTGAAATAATTTACATGAGTTAATTAACTACAGCTGATAATTCAGACACCTGACCTTCAGGCTGTCTGCTAACTCACAATACACATTTATCATCAATAGACCTTCACACAATACAGTGTCAATTAGCACAAGCCATCCTATATTCATTTACATCACACCAGACAGACAGATGGCTTGAGATGATGACATTAACACCTAACATTATGTGTCCTCACTGTGGAGTCACTTTTTCAATTAACCTGTTAAGTTCAGAATCAACAAACAGCAGCCAGTTCTCCACAGATATCCTGGAATATATTGTGGATAATAATTACATAGTAGTCCCATCTCAGGTAGTCCAAGATATATTCTGACTGTCTATTATTTTCTGGCTCAGGCTTTCTAAGAGCTTTTGGGTCCCACAGCCCTCCCGTTACACAACCAAAAACTTAAATGTATTTTTTTGGGATTTCTTGTTATAGACCAACACAAAGTGGCATAATTGTGAAGTGGAAAGAAAATGATAAATGTTTTTCAATTTTTTTTACAAATAAATATGTGAAAAGTGTGGCATGCATTTGTATTCCGCCCCCTTTACTCTGATACCCCTAACTAAAATCTAGTGGAACTAATTGCCTTCAGAAGTCATCTAATTAGTTAACAAAGTCCAGCTGCGTGCAATTTAATCTTAGTTATATGACAGCTATTCTGTGAAGCCCTCGGAGGTTTGTTAGAAAACCTCAGTGAACACACAGCATCATGAAGGTCAAGGTACACACCAGACAGGTCAGGGATAACGTTGTGGAGAAGTTTAAAGCAGGTTAGGTTATAAAAAAATATCACAAGCTTTGAACATCTCATGGAGCACTGTTCAATCCATCATTTAAAAATGGAAAGCGTTAGGCACAACTACAAACCTATAATCTATATTATTATTATTATACAAATAAGACATTCTGTTTTCAGTTTGTGAAGAAGGTGCTCTGGTCAGATGAGACCAACATTTTACTTTTTGGCATTGTGACAGAAAACTAACACTGCACATCACCCTGAACACACCACGCACACAGTGAAACATGATGGTGGCAGCATCATGTTGTGGGGATTCTTTTCTTCAGCAGGGAAAGGGAAGCTGGTCAGGGTTGATGGAAAGGGAGATGGGGCCAAATACAGGGCAATGTTAGAAGAAAATCTGTAAGGCCGCGTACACACGATCGTTCCAAACCGATGAAAACGGCCCAATGTTCAGTTTCATCGGTCCAAACCGACCGTGTGTACGGCCCATCGGTCTTTTGTCCTCCGGACCAAAATTTTAAAACTTGCTTTAAAATCGACCCGATGGCCCGCTGCCCGATCGGTTCAAACTGATGGTTAGTACACAAAAGCATCAGTTCAAAACCTGCGCATGCTCAGAAGAAGTCGACGCATGCTTGAAAGCATTGAACTTCGTTTTTTTCAGCACGTCGTTGTGTTTTACGTCATCGCGTTCTGACACAATCGGTTTTTGAACTGATGGTGTGTACGCACATCAGACCATCAGGCCACTTCAGCGGTGACCCGATGAAAACGGTCCGTCGGCCCATTCTCATCGGATGGACCGATCGTGTGTACGCGGCCTTAGAGTCTGTAAAAGACTTGAGAATGGGGAGGATGTTCACCTTCCAGCAGGGCAACGACCCTAAACATACAGCCAGAACTACAATGGTCAAATGCATGTGCTAGAATGGCCCAGTCAAAGTCCAGACCTAAATCCAATTGAGAATCTGTGGCAAGACTTGAAAATTGCTGTTCACAGATGCTCTGACAGAGCTTGAGCTATTTTGCAAAGAAGAATGGGCATACATGTCACTCTCTAGTTCTGCAAAGCTTGTAGAAACATACCCAAAAGACTGGCAGCTGTAATTGCAGTGAAAGGCGGTTCTACAAAGTATTGACTCAGGGGGGCTGAATACTTTTCACAAATTTATTTGGAAAGAATATTGAAAATCATTTATCATTTTCCTTCCACTTCATAATTATGTGCCACTTTGTGTTGGTTTATCACATAAAATCCCAATACAATGCATTTAAGTTTTTGTCTGTAAAATGACAGAATGTGGAAAATGTCATGGGGTATGAATACTTTTTCAAAGCTCTGTATATAAGTTCATTATTTTTTTTTCTATTATTGTAACTACAGTAGTTTGCAAATGGTTGTATGGGTAAAGGGGAACTAGTTAAGCCTTTTTGAAATATTTGGTAAGGCTTAGTAAGTTCATTTTAATCACAAACTTCCCCCTATCACAGACTGGTGCCCCCATCACAGACTGGTGCCCCCATGACAGACTGCCCCCTCCATCACAGACTGCCCCCTCCATCACAGACTGGTGCCTCCATCACAGACTGACCCCCCATCACAGACTGACCCCCCATCACAGACTCACCCCCCATCACAGACTGAGCCCCCATCACACTGGTGCCCCCGTTATAGACTGATGGGCTGTCAGTGCCCGGGGAAAGGCAACTAATTTAACCTCCTTGGCGGTATCCCACGCTCGGGGTAGATGTGCAGAGCGTGCAGCGGCGCGGCTTACCTTCTTGCTGAATCCACAGGCTTGGTTTACTCACCTTGTCCCTGGATCCAGCGATGCATCCCCGCTGTGTGAGCGAGCGGGTGCTCGCTCGATTCACAGTGTCCCCGTGTGCCGCCGAGCTCCGTTCCCTGCGACGTTATGACACACGGGGGCGGAGACTGGCGCCAAATTCAAAAAAGTAAACAAACACATTACATACAGTATACTGTAATCTTATAGATTACAGTACTGTATGTAAAAAATACACACCCCCCTTGTCCCTAGTGGTCTGCCCAGTGCACTACATGATCTTTTATATAATAAAAAATGTTCTTTCTGCCTGCAAACTGTAGAATGTCCATAGCAACCAAAAGTGTCCCTTTATGTCAAAAGTGATTTTAGAGCAGCTAGAAAACAGCGATAATAAATTATAATCACTTGCAGAATTGAGCGATAGCGATTTGTGGGGAAATTCGTCATAAAAAAATAAAAGTAATGACAGCGACAATTCTGCAACTGAGCAAATTTCAGTGATTTTGAGTTGATTACATTATTGAATAATTTTTATTATAATTATATTATTATTTGTTATAATTATTTATAATTATTTATTATATAATAATTTATAATTTTGTTTTTAAAAAACAAATCATACCCGGGATGCCTATTAGACTCTTGTTTGGTCAGATTTAAATTAGTTATTCCTATGAATTGCAGGCCTACCGTGTAAAACGCAAAATTTCCTTGCAAATAATTGTACCGCTTTTGGTACGTAATTCCAGACAGAATCATACCGCCAGGGAGGTTAATGAGTCAGAGTGATGCTTTACATCAGGTGTGCCCATCAGAGAGGCCCTTACATCAGGTGTGCCCATCAGAGTGCTCCTTTACATTAGGTGCCCCCATCACAGTGCCACCTTACATCAGTTGTCCCCATCAGCATTCCCCCTTAACAAAATAAGGGGCATGCTGATGGGCACATTATATGTTAAGGAGCACACCAAAATATGCCAATCAGCGTGTCCCTTAACATAAAATGTGCCCATCAGTGTGCCCCTTAACAATAAATATGCCCATCTGGGATGTTGACAGTTGTAGATTGAGTGTATACAGCGGCTCCATCCTTGGATACTACGGTGACAGTATCCAAGGATGGAGCAGCTGATACACTCCATCTACAGCCGCCGACATCTTATCGGCAGCCGCCAATATCCACCTGAGCAGCTGGACATCTCTCCTGCAGACTCCATACCATCACACCACAGGCATTTGTCTCACTCATATCCGCCAGTGTAGCTACCACACCGTCCTCCGCCACAGAGCCCGAGCATGGGGGACAGGGTGGCATGAGCACATGGGGACAGGGTGGCATGAGTACAGGGTGGGATGAGTACAGGGTGGGATGAGTAGTACAGGGTGGGATGAGTACAGGGTGGGATGAGTACAGAGTGGGATGAGTACGGAGTGGGATGAGCACAGGGTGGGATGAGCACAGGGTGGGATGAGTAGTACAGGGTGGGATGAGCACAGGGTGTGATGAACACAGGGTGGGATGAGTAGTACAGGGTAGGATGAGCACAGGGTGGGATGAGTACAGGGTGGGATGAGCACAGGGTGGGATGAGTAGTACAGGGTGGGATGAGTAGTACAGGATGGGATGAGTACAGGGTGGGATGAGTACAGAGTGGGATGAGTACGGAGTGGGATGAGCACAGGGTGGGATGAGCACAGGGTGGGATGAGTAGTACAGGGTGGGATGAGCACAGGGTGGGATGAGTAGTACAGGGTGGGATGAGTAGTACAGGGTGGGATGAGTAGTACAGGGTGGGATGAGCACAGGGTGGGATGAGTACAGGGTGGGATGAGCACAGGGTGGGATGAGTAGTACAGGGTGGGATGAGTAGTACAGGGTGGGATGAGTAGTACAGGGTGGGATGAGCACAGGGTGGGATGAGTACAGGGTGGGATGAGCACAGGGTGGGATGAGTAGTACAGGGTGGGATGAGTACAGGGGGACAGAGCATCTTTTAATTTGGGGGGAGAGGGTGGTATGTGGATATGTGCTGGGGAGTGATTTGAGAGGGAAGATGATATGTGCTAGTGGGGGGGGGAACGGACCCCCCACTTGCACATATCATCTTCCCTCTCAAATCACTCCCCAGCACATATCCACATACCACCCTCTCCTCTCCCATCACTTCATACGTTTACCTCGTATCTGCCCCCCCCCCCCTTACCTCCTGATTACTGTGCAGCATGGCTCTCTCAGTCGTGTCTCTTCTCTGCTCCTCCTCCTGGCTGTGTACACATTGAGCCAAGAGGGGGGGGAGCCGAAGTGTGACTGTGTATTGCAGTCAGTGGAGAGAGAGGGACGGCTGCACTGTAGCCGAATGACGCTGCGGGACCCCGGGAGGCAGATGTCCCGGGTGACAGCGCCACTTTGCGGGGCGCAGCAAAAAAGCGCCCCCCCCCCCCCCCCCACCAAGGGCTCGCGGGGGGAGGAGGGGGGCCTGTGAACATAGCAGCAGGCAGACAGACGAGACAGCTTGGGGGCCCCTTTCTAGCTCGGGGCCCCAAGCAATTGCTTGGTTTGCCTGTCCTGTTGCGACGGATGTACCACTCTTTCTTTCCCTTGTATCTCTCTATATCCTAATTTCTTGTTTTTTTTTCCCTATCCCTCTCTCTAGCCATCTTTCTTGTTATTTCTCTTATTCCTTCTCTCCCTTTTTCTTGGTTCCTCCACCCTTTCCTCTCCCTTCCATATATTCTCTATTTTTATTCCTTCACTTACTCCTTGGTGGGGGGCCACAGGAACAGCCCAGCTGGGCAGTCACAGGCTCCCTGGACAGCCCTGCTGGGGGGCCGCAAAAGGCAGGGAGAGCGGTGTGGGCTTCAGGAACAGCCCAAGATTCGGTGACCCCTGGCAAATCATCATTTGACCCATGAGGGGGTCCCGACCCCCAGGTTAAGAACCACTGGTTTAAAACAATACATCAGTTATTATTAGGGCTTTAGTAAGTCTTTATGTTCAAACTGATTCAGAGCATTCCAACTTGTGTGGCCAAATTGGTAAACTCAGTGCTCTCATAGAGATGCAGCCAAATTGTTATATTTAGTGTTTTCCTAATGGTGCAGCCAGATTATTTTCTTTGGGTTAAGCCTGGTACATATCAGCTGGTTCAACAGAAACCAGCTGACATTCGGCCCGTGTGTACACCGGGTGTTCTGACAGCATGCCTGTTGAACAGACATGCTGGAAAACCAGCATCTGATCAGCACCAGCGTTTTCTGGCAGTTTTTTTTTCTGTTCAGCCCGCTAGGTTGAACGAAAAAAATAATACTGATAGGCCCGGATTCACAAAGCACTTACGCCGATGTATCTCCAGATACGCCGCATAAGTACAAATATGCGCCGTCGTTTCTGTGCGCCGAACCCACAAACTTAGATACGCCTAAAAACAGACTTCATCCCACCGACGTAACTTGCCTACGCCGGCGTAGAGTGGGCGCATATTTACGCAGGATGCATGTGGCTTTCCCATTGATTTTCTACTCAAATATGCAAATGAGGTAAATACGCCTTTTCATTAACGCACTTGCGCCCGGCGCATGATTTAAGCAGTTTGCGTAAGTTTTACGTTTGGCGTAAAGTTATTCCCCATAGATGAGGCGCAACCCATGCAAAGGTATGGACCAGGGAACACAAGCCTACGTATTGTACGTTGGACGTCTGTAAATATGGGCTGACGTGGGTCTGGCTGGGCGTAGGTTACGTTCACGGCGTACACAGTGATCTGGCGTATCTAAGACAGTTGTTCCGACGTGGTTGTACGCATGCGCACGGGGATACGTCCATGTCCCGATGCATTCGCAAGTCATTTTAAATACTTGTCTGGCGCCCCCGGCCCATCATTTGCATGGGGTCATGCTTCATTAACATGGATCATGCCCACTTCCAGCCCACTTCCACCCACTTCCACTTACGCCTATGAAATATACGCTACGCCGGCGCACAGTTGGGAGCATTTGCTTTGTGAATTCCATGCGTGCCTCTCCGAGCTGCGCTGGCGTAGCGTAAAAGAGATACGCTACGGCCGCATAAAGATGCGCCGATGTATGTGAATCCGGGCCATACTGTGTATCAGGCATTACTATGGGCGCAGCCAGATTGGTTAAGTCAGCGCTCACCTATAGGTGCAGCCAGATTGTTATTCTTTTGTGGCTTCATCACAACTGGTATCAATTGGGGCATGGTCTATGCCCTGGATGATGTCAGTTGTGATAAAAAGCGTAGGGCGGAGTCTGTTATGACATCATTGTGAAATAATTGGAAGTTAGGCAATATCGCAAAGAAAGAAAAGTTCCACCCACGACGAAGGCCTAAATCGTTTCACTTTAAGAATCATTAAAATCAGTGCTCCTGTAAAAAAAATCTTTGGTTTGCATTGATACATGTCCCCCAGGGCAGTACCCCATACCTTTTTTTTGGCCAATAACTTCACTAGAAGCCTTCAAAATGGGGACATTTGATTTTTCAAGTTCGGGTACCATAGACTTCAATAGAGTTTGCCGCCTTTTTAAATGTTCGGAGTTCTGGTGCAAACCAGGTTTGTTCGGGCCCATCACTAACCACCACTATGAGGGCATTCCTTCCACGGACCACCAATCTGAGGTACATTTTTTTCACTGCCCAATGAAGGGGTTTTAACAGAGGTTCTGCCAATAAAGGTTGAGAAAGGCTGGCCTAAAACATTCCCAATAAATGAACAGAATTCACAACATGAAAGCCTCTTCTCAAACCCCATTTTGAATTAATAATAATCATATGCCTATGGGATATGATAGTAGAATTTGTTGACCTCTAAAGGCCCGTACATACGATCAGATTTTTCGACTGGAATTGTGTGATGGCAGGATGCTGTCGGATAATCCAACTGTTTGTATGCTCCATCGGACAATTGTTGTCGGAATTTGCAACAACAAATGTTGAATAGTATGCTTTAAAAAAAATTCAGACAACAAATGTGTCTTGTCAGATCTTCCGATCATGTGTACAGAAGTCCATCGGAGAAAAATCCACAGTACAAACACGCATGCTCAGAAGCAATGCTAACCATACGACAACTTTAGCAGAAGTTGCCCAAAGGGTGGCACTAAAGAGCTGAAAAAACACGTTGTTTCGTATTTGTTGGCCGAAAATCCTTTGCCGTTTGTATGCAAGACAAGTTCATAGCCAATGTCCTTCGGACAAAAGTCCCACGATTTGTCCGCAGGAAAATCTGATCATGTGTACCAGGCTTAAGGGAGAGTTGTAGATGGTTTCTGTAACCCAAAGTGTTGTTTAAACATTCCAAGTAAGGTGGTCAATGTTATATAGCAGGCAGGGGCGGACTGACCATTGAGACACCCGGGCACCGCCCGAGGGCCCCATGCCACTAGAATCTGAGAATCTGTGTTTTTTTTTTACATCTGTCCCCAAAATGTCAGAAACCGACATGCTTTTGATGTGAAAATCCTGAGGTTTTAGCTGCCCCGTCTCTGCACTACCTCCTGGCATGGTGGCCATCTGTAAGCCCGGGGGCCCCATAATCTTCTATTGCCCAGGGGCCCCATGAGTTGTCAGTCCACCCTTGATAGCAGTTGAGAGAGGTGAGAGAGCACGGCTTGGTGGCTTGCATCATAGATTACATCTAAACATGTTATTATCACAAGTGTGATCTGTAATATTTATTCCTCTGACACTACTTTGGATCATCATATTGAAGTGGTAAAACTCTTCCATGGACTATTGGTTTTCCATTACAATGAGTGGGAATTACAATATGTGACTGAGTTTGATATATATTTCTGCACATCTTGTTAATTTGTTGCCCATGTTTTATGCAGCTATGAAAATTGAAATATTCATGATTGATTTTGATATATGATATATATGTTTGCACATGTTTTATGCATATGTTATTTTATATACTAGTTCAGGGGGTTGCTTTTATTATTAGATATTTTATATCATCTTTTAGATAATAAGTACGTCAGCTTAGATTCAAGCTGTTTGTAGGAAGGAATGAATGCATATACTGCCCTTTAAAAATGAAGAATTTGTTTAGGAGCCTCAAGGGAAGTGTTTTTAACGCACTGTTAGACAGGTGAATTTGGTTGGTTGCTGATTGGTTGGTAAGTTGAGCTTGGAAATTCTGTGTGTTTTTTTTACATGTGTTCACTCTTCCAGTTGCTCCTTGCTGTGAAGACCAGTTATAGGTAGGGGCAGTGATATTTATTTTTATTTTTTCCCCCCAAAAAATCTGCAATTTTCTTATAAAAAATGTATTTACAATTCGAATTAAGTTTTTTTTTTGATGGACACCGCGCCGGTCCTGAGGAGCTGTGGATGGGAATTTTTAGGCGAGGCTACGGCTTTGGCCTATTCCGCGGCGTCCGGCCTCGCGGGCTAGGCCGAAGCCGCGGCCTCGCCTGAAAACTCCTGCCCACAGCTCCTCACAACCGGGGCGGTGTCAGCGCCGGTCCTGGGGAAAAGAAAAATCAAAAAAATCGATTTTTTTTAAATATGAATCGATTTGACCTACCAACTCGATTTTTAAATCAAATCGATTTTTTTCCCAGCCCTAGTATAAAGCACAGTGTGATGAAAAAATAACCGTATGCATTCCTTTTTTTTTCAACACAAAGCAGCAGCGAACTTTATGAAATGTCTGTGTGAAAAAGTCCCTCTGTTGGCCTCTGAGATGTCAATGACCCCGATCTTTGGAATTATGCAGCCTCGTTCTACCAAGGGCATTATGTCCAACTGCTATGCTCCTGGGGGTATATCTGGAGACATTCCCTAGCTCAGCATGTGATATCGTGGCAGATCAATGGGAGAAAGTCCCCCTGTCCCTCTTTCCTTCTCATTTGTCCCTCATTTTGCTCTAATCTATACAGTTGTAATAAAAATGCACTTTTTTATCATTCATAGAGTGTTTCAAAGTGCTAAACCTCTAATTTCTAAATATGTGCATTTGTAAGTTTAAAAAGCCAGTAGTGGAATAATAGTGGTAAAAAAGCACTTATAGGTTCAACAATTTTTTTTGTATAATTCTCCTTTAAGGGGGTGTCGCAGGGGGTGTGTTCTATGCCTTCATACTTTTGCTAATAGGTGTGGCTCGTTCCTCAAAAAGTTGGGAGCTATGCATTACAAATGCCTATTAATGGCTAATTCCATTTAAGTGACACATATTTAATTTTCACATAATTCATGTTCTTATCTAGAGGACCAATATTAAATATATAAAAAGTTACCTTAGGTGAAACAGGTAATAATATCCGCACTGTGCAGCCACAGGCAGCAGACAGATTGCATCATCTCTCACTGCCCACCCTTTCTCTGGTGACCCTGATGTTAGGAGCAGCTACCCTAAGGTAAGGAGGGGCTCTCTGGGGACCCTGATGTAAGAGGGGGCTCTCTGGGAACCATGATGCAAAGGGGGAGGCTCTCTGGGGACCCTGATGTAAGGAGGGGCTCTCTTGGGTCCCTTATGTAAGATAGGGGTTCTTTGGGGACCCTGATGTAAGGGGGCGGCTCTCTGTGGATCCTGATGTAAGGGGAGGCTCAAAAGGGATCCTGATGTAAGTGGGGGACTCTCTGGGGACCTGATGTAAGTGGGGGGCTCTCTGGGGACCCTGATGTAAGGGGGAGGCTCTCTGAGGACCTTGATGTAAGGGGGAGGCTCTCCAGGGACTCTGATGTAAGGGGGGCTCTCTCAGGACCCTGATGTAAGTGGGGAGCTCTCTGGGGACCTTGATGCAAGGGGGAGGCTCTCTGGGGACCCTGATGTAAGGAGGGACTCTTAGGGATCTTGATGTAAATGGGCACTTTCACCCCCTTCCTGCCCAGGCCAATTTTTAGTTTTTAGATTGGCTATACCCACAAGTGCTTTTTAACATTATTATTCTCTTATATTGGATTTTAGAATTTACAAGTGCAGCAATTTAAAAATTGGATGAAAAGTTTAGCACAGTAAAACACCTTTTGATAGATAAGTAGTGTATTTTATATACAACTATATAGACCAAATCAGATCAAACAGAGGGACAAATGAGGAGGAAAGAGAGACAGAGGGACATTGTTCCCTATGAGGTACAGTCCCTCAAAATTAAGGACAGTTGGGAGTTATGATATTGTAATAATAAGTTCAGTGACTGTGCAGTATTATCATTTCTGGTGTACAGGACATTGGAATGAGTCCTGGATGGCAGATACATTTAGGTTGTGGCCTCTTTAAGGGGGACAGTTGTAGAAACATTGCGGTACTCAGGGGTTCTCACCCATACAGGGTGAGGTGTCCCGGGTTAAGTTTGGCTGAAGAGGACTGATTTCCAGTACTCTCTGGATTGCTAAATTTATATTAGCGACCCATGATTTTGATGGTTCAAAGAGACTTGGGTGGGATGAACCTTCAAACCCAAACTACCAGGACTTTGGTCCCGAAGGGGTTAAGTCCCAGCTGATGGAGGCTTGAAAGACTCACAAGCTGTGTGTGAAGTGTGAGCTCTCAGACAAGCTGCTGACCCCCCACATGTGGCCTGCTTGGCACCCTTACTATGGAGAAGCCTAACACCTTTATGGGACCAACGATTGGTGGACAGCTTGTGGTTTTGTTTTGTGATACCATGTTTATTGACTTAGGCTGAAGTACTAGAACTAAAACTGCTTTCTTTCACCAAACTGACTGGCGGTCATTCCAGAGCTACCCCAAATCACACTGGTTGAAATGTTTGATGTAACAGAGCTACTTAACAAGTTTCTGCCTGGGCCTATAGCAAAATGGCAGCCAGGAGGGGCATTGGTTGATCCAGGTGGATGTCATATGACATCCTCCTGGATCACGATTCTCACGTGGCCGCACTGCAGTGCAATCTGTCACCAGCTGTGTCCATCAGACACGATCAGTGTACCAGCACACTCCTGGTACTATGAGATCGCTGTGACAAATCACAGCAGATCACATGACAATTATAAACAATAGATGGCATTCTTATACCAGTGAAATTCACAATGCTCTGTTCACAGTGTGTAAAAAATAAATCGTAAAATGAAGAAAAATAATGTAATACATTTTTTTTTTGTATTAATATATATATATATATATATATATATATATATATATATATATATATATATATACATTTTTTGCATACTGTCATCAGTCAGTGTCCCTGATCACTGCCACACATGTTATGTGATAATGCTGTACTGCACTGGTAACAGTAATCATTTTCCAACAAAATTGTGACAAAAAATTACAACTTCACTCGCCGTGCCTCTTACTAAATACCTTGGACTTTCTACTTTCCAAAGAGGGGTCATTTAGAGGATATATACAGCAGAATCTCTGCAAGTATACAGAATGAAAATTCAGCCACAGTGACCCCTCTGGTGGGATGACTGTAGCACAACATGACTGAACCAGAACTTGCAGCAGACTTGCAGAATGTTTGCAAACAAAGTTAATCTGGAGTCATGCAATGAGGACTTGTGATGCCTGGCAAGTCTAGCAACAACTTAGAAAGTTATTTTCATTTTTGGAGCACAATTGCTTGCTATCTGGGATGGCCACAGATTTAATTAAAAAACAAGAAGATAATAACAATAACATAATTTAGACGCCAGTTCCTCAATGCATACAAGGATTCAAATGCAACCATTAAAGCCAGATCCTTGACAGTGCTTCCAATGTCATGTTCTGTTGGAAACCTGTACCAGCCATCAGTTATCCACAACTAGCTAAGTGGGCACACACAAGTAATTTTACACCATTATTCACCTGGAATTAACCTTATAAGTACCTTCTTCATGAACACCACATGATCATACATATTTGTAAGCATTAGGGTTAAAACAGTCATCCAAACATTACTGACAATCTTACTTTTTTTACTCTATTAACATACATCCCAACTTTTCAATATTCAACTTTGGGGGGGGGGGGGGGTGCCGCAGACCGCCCGACACTACAGTTATTATTAGTGGATAAGCGGGGGGGGGGGAGGGTGATATCTTCTTACCTTCTCCTCCCTGCTGTCTCCACTGGCTCCTCTTCCAGTGCGGGAAAATTTCCTCTATCACAGGACTGCGGTAAACAAGTGTCTATGGGGGAAAGTCCCGCAGAATCCATGCGGGTTGGGAGGTATGTATTAAGGACTAGCTGATGCTGTGAAAAAAGTATGAAATGCCCCACAAATCCCCCATTCTCTTCACATACTTTAGTTCCCCAAACTTATACATGGTCTAATCATATCTGTATTCACACACCTACCAAGAGTGTGCATGGGTGGGTCAAATTGATCACCATGCTGTCGGTTATTTCTTAAGGTCTATCTGAGCTATGACCACCTCCTCCCTGGACACTACGTCATTTTCTTAAACCATTCCTTACCCATTCCTACCCCTTCTCCTGCCTTCCATCCCACCCTGTTATGTGCCCTTTCTCCTATGTGCTCAGGTCAACTCTTATGTTATGTTGGTTGGCTCCTGTCTAATATTAGCTCTGGTATGTGTATGTATGCATATAAAGTAGGGACCTTACATAGTAAAGTACTTGAGTGCAGGGACTGATGTGTATGTGATGTAGCACCCTCTACTATAAGTAGGTGCTAGAGGTGAGGATTTGTGTTGTGGTCGCTGCCAGGCAGGTACATTTGGGCAGTCCTATGCTGCAGGCTAGGCCTGCTTGTTTAATGATCTGGGGGCAGGAAGTGGTTAGTGTAGCAGTGGGTGTGACCACCTGTGCTTCAGTTTTTGGGCGTCTCCCCTGCTTCCAGGGAGAATGTTCTGGAAGAGAGGCAGGGTTGGGAATTGGAGTAGCAGGGAGCTTATGTGAGGAGCCCTAACCAATCCCCAATTGGAATTGGCAGGGGGCAGGCCTCCTTCAGCTCAGGTCCAGCCCACTGGAGAAGAGTTGTTGGCTGGGAGACGTGAAGAATGGAGTGTTAGACTGCAAGCAGGAGGCCCACCCCCATCTGGGGGGGGGGGTGCGTGCCTCAGCGGAGGAGCTCGGGACCTGGGAGGGAGCCTCATTCTTACACGGTCATGGAGAAGGTGTCCTAGAACAGAGGAGCCATGTCTGGTTAAGTTCTTAACCATGGACTTAGGGCAGGAGAAGGTCGGTGAGTGAGGCACAGTGGATATCTGGAGGAGGCATGCCAGGGGAGCTGGGTGCGAGGCCAGAGGAGAGACTGTGGGGTTTTGTGCCAAATCGATGTGGCCTGCCTTCACAGGATTTGCAAGTCGGGCTAGCTGGGATAAGTAGTCCACCAACTAATTCAAGCTGCTAAACAACTAGGCCGCAAGAAGGGGTACTGCATGCCCCTGGCCTATTAACAAGCCAGCAAGATCAGTAAGCACCTGGTACCATTCAGAGTGATCCCTGGTGTAATGTGAAGATGATGGAGTAATGGAACTAGTATTGCACAGTGAAGTTTGCGCAAGAGGAGAAGAGTCCTGAGAGGAATAGTCTGCAGGAGTCAGTGGAGAGGAGGAGTGACAGCCTGCAGGAGTTGATGCAGGGGAAGTGAATGTGAATGCTAGAGTCCATCAGTTCTTCAAAGCTCAATTCTAATTCTTTAAATAGTGATCTATTCTATGGGCATCCCATAACCTTTTCCCCCCAACCAAGTTATTCCCCCCAAATAAACAAAAAACAAAACAAAGCAAAATGACTGTTCATTGTCTCTGATAGTGATATATGGAGGTCTGGAAGCAGGGAGAATTATGTAAATGTTAGTAACTAGTAGCAACCATCTGTTAAAGTATCATATTTAAAATGCTACATAAAATTGTCAGCACCATATACATATCTGTAATAGATAAATAAATTAAAATACTTGTAGGTTGCCATTGCTCACCTTTCCTTTTGAAAATGTAAGTTGCCTGGTTGTCATGCTGAGTTATAGACTTCAACACCCAAAACCAGTATGTAGTTCAGGAACTCTAATGCCACGTACACATGATCGGTCCATCTGATGAGAACCATTTTCATTGGTCCAAACCGGTCGTGTGTGGGCGCCATCGGTTATTTAACCATTGGTTAAAAAAAAAGCCAACTTGTTTTAAATTTAACCGATGAATACCTAACCGATAGCAAAAAAACGATCGTTTGTAGGCACGACCATCGGTTAAAAATCCACACATGCTCAGAATCAAGTCGACGCATGCTTGGAAGCATTGAACTTCATTTTTTTCAGCACGTCGTTGTGTTTTACGTCACCGCGTTCTGACGCGATCGTTTTTTTAACCGATGGTGTGTAGGCGTGATGGACTATCAGTGAGCTTTATCGGTTAACCAATGAAAACGGTCCATCAGACCGTTCCCATTGGATGGACTGATCGTGTGTACGTGGCATATCATTACATCTACTTTACTTGCTACATCCTTGTGGGTGACAAATAAAAATTTTAGCAGCTAAAATCTACACATCTCTCTACAGGTTTATTTTTTTTAAATGACAATTTGCTGTACATTAGTGGACCACAAGATGGCACTGCTTAGCAACTCTGTCAATGTAATGATCCTTTACAAGCAGACACAAAATATATATATTTTTTTAAAAGTGACCCTTCTATGCTTACTGTTTATATGTTGTACATGCTTTCATGGGTTTAACCTTGCAACATTTAATTACAGTAAATCCGATCAAATTATCTGTTACCATTCTCTATACAGATATTGGGGCTTATTATGAAGTATTTCATTGCCCTTACTGCAGCCGGTGGTCTCCAGTTCATGAGATCTAATGAGGAACTAAAGGTCAGTGTACATTCTATTAGCTGATACAATTTATCCAGTCTTGGACTTATTTAGTTAAAGCCAAGGGCAGGCACGCAAAGCCACAAACGTACTTAACAACATGATGGCTATTATGGAAACTCCATTGTCTTCCCTTCCACCCATTAGTGCTTTCTGTTTAGAATAATTTCTGTTTTGATCTGTACTTTTACCAAGTAGTACCAGATTGGAACTGATCAGAGTAATAGACATGACAAAAATACATGCTGCAAAATCTATGGCAAGATCATAGTATTGAAGAAAACCCTGAACCAATGTAAGAATTACCTTCAATGCTTTAAAGCGGAGTTCCACCGACATATTACATATTATTTTTCAAAAGCCACCTGCTGCTATCATCCTAATGTAATGCTGCATACACTATTCTTATTAATCACGCTGCTATATTTATTATTTTATTTGTAAACTAACCTTAGATTTGGATGCGTTGATCGGTTCCATCTTGCTAGTGGGCATGCGAAGCCTAGGATATTCTTCCGGGATAGGGTGCTGCTGAATAACCAGTATTCAGCGCCCGATCTCGCGCATGCGCAGTAAGCTAATTTAGCAGCGCAGGAAACTTTTCAGGTTGCCATCACAACGGGCGGTGGCCTCGGAAGTGTCCGCCCTGTTGTGATGGCAACCATGATAAGCCTATCAAATCCTGAGTGAAGTGACATCAGGCGCCATGGAGAGGGAGGGGGCAGATTACAAGAGACCCCATAGCAACAGCCCTGAACCAGTATATATATATAAAAAACACATTTCTAATGTTTTTTTTAGGGCTGTGCAAATTAACTTTTAATTAATCGATTAATCTTTATTTTTTTTGATCGTTCAAAATCTTTTTGATCGATTAAAATTCTTTTGATTGTTACTCACCTCTCCGCCAGCTTCTGGGCCTTCAGGGAGTTCCGTCGGAGATCCGGTAACGTCACGGACACCGGCGGGGCTTGCCGTGTCCATCTGAAGGGCTCTTTTGCTGTGCCTTCATATTTGCATGCCATGGGGGCCTTACTATCTGCCACACGCAAGGGCTGTTACACTTTCCTCTATCACTTCCCTCCATCACCCTGGGATTCTACAGCTATGCACTGGGAGTTGTGATAGTTCCCTTCATGGGACATCTACATGCCGATGGACTGATGTTAACCTCTCCTCATCTGGATTCAGCAGTGGTATTGTTGTACACATTTTTATACCAGTATCATACTTAGCTACATGTTTTTATGACTGCTTTTGGTACCGTTTGGTATTACTCGCACCATTTTTACAGTTTATGTAGCTACATCGATTTTATCTCCAGTGCAATATTTATTTGGTTACCTACTTGAAAACTATAAAAGTTTTAATGCTATTCCCATCGAGCGCTGCCTTTCTGTGTTTTTTGTATCCTGTTATCCATTTTTCCAGTTGTTGGAGCTGCACTGGGATTCGGCCTGCAAGGAGATCAGCTAAACATTGTTGGATCTGTATGTGCGTTATAATTAATCGGAATTAGTCGATTAATCGATTAAAATAAAAAACGATTAATCGAACACAAAAATTTTGATCAGTAACAGCCCTATTTTTTTCTGATGCCTTTTCCAGTTGATTAATGTAAAGTTAATTTTATGGGTGGGGCTCTGCTTTAAGTCATGCTCCAACTGTCATATAAGTAGCAGTGGAAAAATTTAAGTATTGGATACTTTCCATCCAATTCAATTCCTACACTCTTTTTCAAATGCTCATTGCCTAGCTGTTATGCTGAATACTGAATGGCTTTAGTAGTTTGTGACACTGATAGAACAAGTAAGATGCAGAAGACCTTGGCTATATACTTGTTTCTGGTCAATGACTGAAACAAGAGAATCAGCGTGAAAGCCAGGAAGCTAGCATTTTAAGAAGGACAGGTCAGTGACAGCAGCCTCCTGTCTCTTATAACAGATTTCCTTTAAAATATACCGTATTTATCGGCATATAACACGCACAGGAGTATAACACGCACCCTAACTTTAGGAGGAAAGTTTCAGGAAAAAAACTCTCCACAATCCCCTGCGTATAACACGCAGGCACAGTTTATTGATATTACACAATTTGCAATTTAGCATTGTTAAAAATAAAAGTAGTGGGACTCCTGTCTATACATGCACATGAACTGTAATGGCATCCCTATAGAACAGAAAATACCCCCAGGTACTATTGGGACTTTAACGGCAACATTCTAGACACTATTTAAAATATATAGGTTTTTATTTTTAACAAATGTAAACAGGAAATATGGTGTATAACGTCAACAAACAAATAAAAACAACATATGTGATAGAGTGTAGTTGGTTCCATATAGTGGTCCAAGGAGCCCAATGCGTTTCGGGACAAAGCACGTCCCTTTATCAGGGGCACTTATCACAAAAGGATCACATTCAGAAAGAGCAGTCAATATTAAAATCTGCTGTATAGCTAGCAGCAGCAGCCGGTCCATGAAAAGCTACACAGCATACGAGTGAACGCTCATCATCCACAAGTACTTATAGCGGGATCGAATGATCCGGCTGGTGTCACCACCAGCACATATCCATCTGTGGTTGCTACACACTGGATACTTGTGTGTAACAGTTGGGGCCTACTTCCTACGCCATCATAGTCCCGGTAGGGACTCGGGGTGTCTTTTTGTGGCATGGCTGCTACTGCTAGCTATTGAATATTGACTTTCTAAAGAATGTGATCCCTCTGTGATAAGTGTCCCTGATGAACTGATGTGCTTTGTCCAGAAACCCGTTGTGGACCACTGCATTGAAACAACTACAGTCTATCACATATGTTGTTTTATTTGTTTGGTGACGTTATACACCATATTTGTTAAAAAAAAATGTATATATTTTAAATATTGTCTCGAATATTGCTGTTAAAGTCACAATAGTACCTGGGGGGGTACTCTTTGTTCTATATTCATACCAGGGATGTTGGCAATGCTATACGGCTTGCATTGGTGTTCATTTCTATTCTCTATAATGGCATCCCAGTCTTAGTCTGTAGGCTTCAAGGGGTTGGGCTTGGCCTCTTGGTTCCAGTGAAGGGAACTCTTAAGGCGGCAGCATACCAAGACATTTTGGAGAATTTCATGCTCCCAACTTTGTGGGAACAGTTTGGGGATGGCTCCTTCCTGTTCATGATTGCGCTCCAGTGCACAAAGCAAGGTCCATAAAGACATGGATAAGTGAGTTTGGGGTGGAGGAACTTGACTGGCCTGCATAGAGTCCTGACCCCCACCTGATAGAACACCTTTGAATTAGAGTGGAGACTGTGAGCCAGGGCTTCTCGTCCAAAATCAGTGCCTGCCCTCACAAATGCGCTTCTGGAAGAATGGTCAAATATTCCTGTGACAAGACCCTTTCTCGCCCAGGTTCTGCTCTCCCGACACTCCTCTGCTTCTATAGGATCAGATTGCAGCTTGCAACATCTGATGGTCCAGTCATCCGGTCGCGTTGTGTGACGCATTAATTCCTCGACTGGAGCGCATATGCGTTCCACAGCGATGTCATGTTAAGCGCGTAATCGCGGACCTCTGACCACTTCGAGGTATAGCTGGACACACCCATCTAGAGGCGCGGCGATCACACACGCGCCCTAGCCGTCATAGGCTGACATTTACGAGCCCTAACTGCTATTGGCTTAAACAGCCATCAATTATAGACCAGACACTGTGAATGTCCGGTCCTTTTTAGTCCATTGTTTTTATATACTTCATTTTTGTACCTTTTAAATATTATTTTTACAAATGTTATTACAGTCCCACACGCAGGGAGTATGTCCCCCAACATGCAGATCCAACGATATCTTTTAAGTTTCAACACTCTGCCAACTTCCTGTTTATGCTAATGAAACCAACTCACATTGAGGCTTGGATAGCAAGCCGCGGCGCCATCTTGGATAGACGGAAGTGCCGTTTTTTCATTGCTGCAGGTGTGTGGTGAGTCAGATCTTCACTTGATTGGACTGTAATTCACTATTTTATATAAATTGGAGTGGGCTACAGTGGAGAGATACCCCAGACGAAGTGCTCTAGTCACGAAACGCGTCGGGAGGACTCCACTGCCGCCCTACTTGTATACAAGCGCTTTATATTCAGCTGAAATGTAAGTTTGACCGCTGCAAATAAATATTTTATTTTCTACATAACGGGATTACGCTATGTGGCCACTTCTTTCTCTTGTCTCTTCTAATACCCATTCATTGTGAGAACATCCATTTGGGGATCGTACTCCCAGCTGGGCTTCGTCCATCCATCCCACAGAATCGCTCTGATGACCAGCCAGCATACTGCCTTGATATCAGCATAATACAAGCCTACTTTGACTCTCAGTGGTGTAAGCCAGCTGAAGTCAATTGGTTCCGGTAAGCCTGCATTGCTTTCGGTGGTGGGAACAACTTAGTGGAGAAGCTATTTAACATTCACCAATCATCAGATTGACTGTTATTTTCACACCAAGATTCACAATCTTTATTTTATATTTTTATTCACTTAATATTATTTTTTCCTTTCACGGGAGATTATTATACCTGGCATTTATTTGCCATTAATTGATTCATGTTTGTCCAAGAAATGAATTATCACTGTCTGTTGGCATATGTGTTTTATGTTTATGTGTGGAATCGCATTCATCAGCAGTTGAATATACTATTTAACACACTAATAGGATATTCTGTTTATCACTCACTAGCCATTTAGTGTCTGTCCCTGAATTATCCAGGGTCTTTTATTTGGTTTCACAATTTTACTTCACTTTTTTTGTGTGTCAGACTATCATTAATTGATTGTCATTTCAAGCGCTACACATTTTTCCACAGTCATCCAAGATTCCAGGATCCAACCTACAGCTATGTGCCGATTGGATCCATGAAGAATACACACCAAACGAGTTGTATGAATGTTCAACCAGAACTCAACTTTATTGAACCACTCAGCTGGTTATATACAGGTTACAGCTTCCATCAATCAAAGAACAATGAAATCTCCACCCCCTTTTCACACACTGGGGTTTCCATACAGAGGCATTTCGGCACCGATGTAAAAGAGAGAATGACATTCCTGTAGACAATGACATCAGTGAAGTTAACAGAATACGTTATCTAGCCAGCTTGTCTCCGCATAGAGAGGAGGTCATTACTACATCTGAGAGATCACACTTTTTTAGATAATGACATGCTAATCCAATACTCCTGATAATCAAAAGGCTCAAAACAGTGTTATCACACAATAGAAAGGTCAAAGAGCCGACTGACTTAACACCTTTACACACTGGACAATGAATGTCTTTCACAAGCCACTTAACCTTTCAATAGTCCTCAATAGTCTGATTCAGTTCAATCCCCATCTAGACAGACACCTCATAATGTCCAAAGGCATCCTGCAATATGTCATATCCATAATGTCTCATCTTATGTAATATATGAAGTATGATTTCACGGTCCATGACAATTCCCATATACACTCTCCTAAACCTTGTGGGCAGCCTTCCCAGAAAAGTTAAAGCTGTTATAGCTGCAAAGGGTGGGCCAACTCAATATTGAACCGTACAGAGTAAGACTGGGATGCCATTAAAGTTCATGTGCGTTTAAAGGCAGGTGTCCCAATACTTTTGGTGATATAGTGTAGCAGAGAACATTAGTCTTTGCCAAGCCTACTTTACAAATAATGATTCATCTGGAGCCACTGCTGACTCCGTACTTTTGTTGTGGCCAAGAAATGTTATGCATTGATTACTGGGAATTACTGGGAACAACCCACAGCATAATCCATCGGTCCACAAATACAGCCCATCTATAAAGCAGAATGCAGTGCAAGCCTGGCAGTCATTCCTTCACCATTCACGCATTACTGGGTGTCTCTACTTTGAATGGACAATTTTCTTGCAAAAAAAAAATCTTTTCTATCTGGAAAGGGAAAGTATAGTGTATCTTGTGTATCTGCATCAAGCACCTTTGTTTTTTGTTACAAAAGTAATTCTTTTCTCAATGGTTTTTATATGGCTTTGTACAAGCTTTTAAAAATATAAAGTCACTAGCACTCCAAAGGCATTTATTTTTCTCTGATTTATTGTAAAAAAAATATTGTCATATATTAAATGTATTGTCTCAGAACCACTCAGGGTCCCTTTCGCAAAGCAATATAGTGACACAATTCAGATTTATAACAATGCATTAAAACCTTGCCGTAGTCAGTGGTAACCCAGCGCACACCCCCGAAATATCATAGTGACATCATACTTTCTCTAAGTAACATACGGCAGCAGAGTGGCTAAGTGGTTAGCACCTATGGCTGGCAGTCCTGAGGTCATTGGCTCTAATCCCAACCATGACACCACCTTCCTTGAGGTTGTATGTTCTTCCTGTACCTGTGTGGGTTTCCTCCAAAGACATGCTGGTATGTTTCAATGTGAGTTAGGGACCTTAGATAGTAAGCTCATTGAGGGCAGGGTCTGATGTGAATGTACAATATACTGTATATGTAAACCGCTGGGTAAATTGTTGCCACTATATAAGTACCTGCAATAACTAAATATACACGAGTCAATGGTGGTATTCAAAATGAAAGCAGATATAGAAAATTCCTGTCTATAACATGATATGCCAAATCTTCTTGTAAGGCCGCGTACACACGATCAGTCCAAACCGATGAAAATGGACTGAAGTCCAGTTTCATTGGTCCAAACCGACCGTGTGTACAGCCCATCGGTCCGTCGTCCTTCGGACCAAAGTTTGAAAACTTGCTTTAAAATCGGACTGATGGACACCTGACCATCGGTCCAAACCGATGGTTAGTACGCAAAAGCATCGGTTCAAAAACCCGCACATGCTCAGAATCAAGTTGACGCATGCTTGGAAGCATTGAACTTCATTTTTTTCAGCACGTCGTTGTGTTTTATGTCACCGCGTTCTGACACAATCGGTTTTTGAACTGATGGTGTATACGCACATCAGACCATCAGACCATCAGTCTGTGAACCAAAGAAAACGAACCATTCTCATCGGGTTGGACCGATCGTGTGTACGCGGCCTAACTGTATTTACTCTTCTCAAAGCAATCTTGCGCACATGTCCCCTAATATCTTTATTGTAATAAATATAACGATTTTTAGGTTGATCACTAGAGGGAGATGTTAGGGGCTCAGTGCAGTTGTTATGTGTCTCTCATAACAATTATTGAGATTGGCATACCAGCCACAAAGGGGGTGTATTGTTTTTAGTCTTTATTAATGGTAGGCCAATTAATAGACTTGCTATGTTTTTTTTTAAAACGTTTAGATTTTGTTATGTAGTAAATGGAAATTTCCATTACCACAAGCTTTTCACAGGTGCCCAAGTTATGTTCAGCCAGTGTGTCTTTAAATTGAGAAGACTATACTGCGCCCAATTAAAATACAAAAATGAATGTGTGTTAGGCCTCGTACACACGATCGGACATATCCGATGAAAACGGTCCGCGGACCATTTCCATCGGATATGTCCGATCGGGAGTTTGATCCGATGGCGTGTACACACCATCGGATCAAATTCCCCGCCGCCGGACGGCGCGGTGACGCGGCGGTGACGTTGACGCCGCCACGTCACCGCCACGTCATCGCACCAGGAAGTTAAACACTTCCGCGCATGCGCCGAATCCATTCGGCGGCGGCGCGGCGGCGGTGGGGGACGACATGTCTGCTGGTAAGTGTACTAACCAGCAGACATGTCGGGCGGACAGATTCCACCGGATGGATTTCAAAGCATGCTTTGAAATCTGTCGGGTGGAGAAATCTGTCCGCTAGCCCATACACACGAGCGGAGATGTCTGCTGAAACGGTCCATCGGACCGTTTTCAGCGGACATATCCCCTCGTGTGTACGAGGCCTAAGGTTCATAAAAAGTCCCAACAAAGTGCTTGCTGCAAACCGTGTAGGGACCCTGCCTTAAGTTGCAGTGCCCCTAGTCCACATTTAGGCCCCAGATGACGTTCTAAGGGAACGAAACGCGTCAGGAGACCCCAGTGACCCCACTGCTCTACTTTACTACTAAGCGCTTGTTGTATCCTACTTAAATGTAAGTGCAATCATTTTTTATTAAAATTGATTTATTTCGTAATACAGAATCACGCTATGTGCACTTTATTTTTATTTATTTATTTTTTCCTTTGGCTATTTAATTATTACCACACATGGTAATCACTTCACTTGTTTTTACACATCTGTAACCAATCAAACGGTTTCCGTGGACTCATCGTATCACCTATGAGGATATCCCAGGAGTTCTACTGAATATTCAACATCTATAACATATTCGGACCTCGGATATCGTTTGAAGCTTTATTGATCTGATGAGTTTATGCTTATTCAGGTCTTTATTTTCTGGTAAGCCTCAAAGGTTTCATTACACTGGTGGCGGATCCTCTAACACTCACCTCGTTACTTATTGAGTCACTATTTGTGGTAAATAAAAGTTTTGGATTTTTATTATGAACTTTTTTCACATTATGGACACTTTATTTGGCAAAAGGACTATATAAATAGTAGTCTTTTTCTTAGCGCTACACTTATTCTTTGTTTGTATGTTTCCAAAATTGATCTATTTTGTAGTGTTGGCTGCTTATTTTTGTGACGTTTGAACAGCGCGGAGATATATACAGTCTTTTACAAGGAGGAGGAAGCCAGAGCGAAGAAGAGTTTATATTTTCTATCTACCTATCTGAATCCAGATTGTCCTAAACAGCCTGCCAGTGAGGTCTAAAAAGTTCTTTACTGTCATGTACCAGGTGTGACCAGAACTGTGTGGCTAGCAACAGAGGAACACCAAACACATATAAGTGAAAATATAATTATTTATTTAGATAAGTGAATAAAATAAATACAACCACCTCCAATATGACACAGTGCAACAAACCAACCAACAGACAGAGACCCACAAATAACAACAGACAGATATGTGTAATAAATAGGAAAAGCCAGAATCATAAACAATAGCCAGGCCAGGGTCGTACACAGCAGATCGGCAAATGGACAAAGGGATCTTCCAGAAACATAAACATAAGCCAGGCCAAGGTCATACACAGGGAGATCAGCAGATGGGGTAAGGAACACAGGACAGGGAGAGGATGGATGGTCAGGACAGAGAGACAGGTTTAGGAACTCATGTAGCAGATTACACAGGTTCAGATAATCAGGCACAGATCAGGGCACAAGGACGATACCAGGGCAGTGTGAGAGTGCACTTGCCGGGTATTTGTATACATCTCCTGCAATCAGTCTCATGTGACACCTGATTGCAGGAGATGTCGACCCCACACTGCCAGGAACCCCCGCTGGTGGACGCCAGTACTGCGTCCCAAAGATCACATAATACCACCACCAGGGGAGAGCTCCCCTGGCAGTTCCTGGTGGTGGCCAAATATCAGGCAGAGTCACCAGCAGAAGGAACCTTTCCTGACATTTACCCAGTCTGTGGCAGAAGTCGGAGACACCAAACTATAGCACCCTGTTTGGGTCTGCAGACAGGGCCGGATTCCCGACAAGGCCACCGAGCCCAGGCCTTGGGCGGCAGTGGGTGCAGGGGCGGTGATGGTTGTAAAACATAGCAGGAGACAGCCCCCCTCACCATCATTGCCCTCCTCCTAGACTAGCTTATGTAATAGAGGCAGGATCTATCACACAAGCTGGTCTACGAGGAGGGTGGGACTTTTATCACAGCACGCCAAAACTTCTCACAGTAAGCTCCGTGACACAGCAGGAGCAGGAGATGCCCGATATGCGTAATGCACACACTAACTGGTGAGGCTACATTGTTTGGCACAGTAAGGCTGTAATGATGGTGAGGGGGGCTGCAATGATGGTGAGGGGGACTGTAATGATGATGTTGTTGAGTTGGTGAGTGTCTGGGTTTGTTTACAAAGCAAGTGACTAGTAATGAAATCACGAGAGCCCATAGAAATCCAGTAGCTCTTTCAGGGGTCATTGCCACAGGAGTGACATTTGGAAATGTGTCAACATCATACTTTCTCAACAAAACAATACAAAGCAAAAGAGAAGTGCAGTTACCCATAAAAAAGCGTCAGAATTCATCTCTTTCCTGATCCGAATACAGTACGCTCACATCTAATTGTTTTTTCCTTTTAACACAGGAAAATGTAATAGCTTACAAGACAAAATAGTTTAATTTAATGCCCGTAAACCACATCATTTTAGCAGATGTTTTTTCCATTTGCAAGTCAAAGAAATAAATCTTTCTTTGCCTATATCAACAACATTTCTCAGTTTTTTTTCTCAATTTAATTGTAGTACGTAATCATCAAGATAATGCTAGGAATGACTAAGGGGGAAAATATGGCAACACATTTAATACATTAGTTATTTACAATTAGAATGCATTTTTGGCAAATTACCATAATATATAAAGAATTTTCCTGCTCAGTAAATTTACATTTAATTAAAACCCAGCATGATGTCATATTTAGCATTTTGATTTGAACATGCATTTCTGGCGTGCTATAAAGGGTGACAGCTGTGAACAGTAGAAATGTACATTGGATACACATTCCTGTATGTCATATGATGATCGGCACAAAAACATGTTTTGCAAGCTATAGAGTACATACATGTCTGGATTGCTCAGAAGTATTAAATGACACTCTGTAATGTACTATAAGTCCATTCTTTAAATAGCTGTGCTTGGAAACTATGTAAGCTAATCTCATCTTGCAACACCTTCATTCTTATTCGAAATGTTTGTATTATAAGGCTACTGTAGCTGCAACACTAAGGCCCTGTACACACGATCAGACCGGTCCGATGAGAATGGTCCAATGGACCGTTTTCATCGGACCACGCTGAAGTGGTCTGATGGTCGGATGTGCGTACACACCATCGGGCCAAAAATCCGATCAGGCCAGAACGTGTTGACGTAGAACACAACGACGTGCTGAAAAAACGAAGTTCAATGCTTCCAAGCATGCGTCGACTTGATTCTGAGCATGCGCAGGTTTTTGGTCCGATGCTTTTGTGTACTAACCATCGTTTTGGCCTGACAGACAGGTGTCAGTCGGACAGATTTTAAAGCAAGTTTTAAAACTTTGGTCCGACGGACAACGGTCCGATGGGCCGTACACACCATCGAATTGGTCTGATCATGTGTACGCGGCCTAACACAGCATCTGTATAACAACCCCTAAAAAGATGATATTGTGTTATTTTATATACTTTCTTTTTCTGTATTTTATTATCAGAAAAAAAGGTGTAGTACTTTTGTACTTTGCAGTAGTGGGTGAGATCTATGCTCTCTCTTAAAGACTTAAGATCTTGTGCTTAAGCAGACCTTAGCGCTGAACTCCAAGCAGATACAAAAAATAATAATTTAAGTGATTGTAAAGGAATTATGTTTATTAAATAAAATATCAAACATGTCTTACTTACCTGCTCTGTGCAGTGGTTTTGCACAGAGCAGCCCTGATCCTCCACTTCCCCTGCCAGTGCTCTGGACCCCTCCCTCTTGCCAAGTGCCCCCATAGCAAGCGGCTTGCTGTGGGGGCACTCCTGTGTTCTTGCTCCCAAGCCACCTCTTTGCATCTATAAGGCACAGAGAGCATGGCACAGCCCCGCCCCAAACCTCTCTGACTGTGATTGACAGCAGTGGGAGCTAATGACTCCTGCTGCTGCATCTCAGCCAATCAAGAGGGAGAGACTTGTGTCTCCTGCACATCGATGGATTGAGATCTGGCTTTGGTGAGTTGTTGGGGTTGAGGAGGGAGCTGCACACTGAAGGTTTTTTACCTTCCTACATAGACTGCATGAAGGTAAAACACCTTCAGCCTTTACAACAACTTTAATGCAACTTTTAATACACTATTAATGTATTTTTTTAACTGCATTTAATGTCAATACAATGGAACCTCGGATTACGAGCATAATCCGTTCCAGGAGAATGCTCGTAATCCAAAGTACTCGCATATCAAAGAAAGTTTAACCATTAAAGTCATGGCGAGGGGCTCCGGGGAGCCTTGGAAACAGCCGGAAAGGCCCGAGGACAATTCGGCTGACCTTGGCAAACCTCAGAAAGTCTCAGTTCCCGAGCCTTTCTGAGGTTTGCCGAGGTCAAATCTGAGGTTCCACTGTACCTGAAATTCACTTGACTTGACTTGAAAACCCCTGGTATTTAAACAAGCGTTCTCTATGAAAATGTGCAGACAAGCAACATTTTGGTAGGAGTAGAGAGCCAAGGAATAATTTCATAATTCTGCTCCTGCTCTTTTAACTGTCCATTCAGAGGGCTAGGGGTAGGGAGAAAAAAACACTGTATTCCCTATCTATATGGCAGAGCTGTGTAAGCACTCATTCAAATGGCACATTAGTGCCATTCTCCAAGCAGAGCCCCTAACAGATGTGTGTACATCCATCCATCGGAGCTGAGTGCAGGCAGTTGATAGAAGTGGATGCACATGCAGCATGGACATAGTCGCATGTCAAAGTTTGACACACAGGCAGGAGCAGGTGCACAGATCCAAAAGCAGAGCCTCTGCCCTCAGAAATGCTATATAGCCATCAATGGAATATATGCAGGCAGAAAGTGGTTGCAAAGAGTCTACTGTTAATCAGCAGCACTGAGATGCAACAAGTAAAGAAAAGAATGTAAACAAGTATTTTATTTAAAAAAAAATGGCAATTGCATTTCATAAATGGCAATTATTTATGATAGACAGAGCTTTAGCAAAACACATGTTACCTATTAAGGGTTTACGTGTACTTTAATGATGGTTGCTATTAAATAGATATTAATAAACATTTTTGTTAAATATGAATTAATTGGTATAATAGTACAAATATTTACAATTTAGATTCCCCATTTCATTATCATAACTTTGCAAAACCAATGTTAGGATCCAAATGGGAAAGGATCTTTTGATCTCTAGCCCGTGAGAGGCAGCTCTCTGTTATGCGCTGTATCCCTGAGGGTATAGTGAAAAGTTTAAGCAAATGTAAAAGAATGAGAGTGCCACGGATTAGTGAAAGTCTAGCAAAAGTTTATTCGTTTTTTTAAAATAGGTCAAAAAACAAAGCCAAAGCTTCTCAGGGGGTTCAATAGAAATCTTTTTTGGATATAATAGTCTTATTCTGGACAGACAATTGTAAGGTAATGCACACAATAATCAAATCACAACATAACGGCAACAAGCTGAATATGAAAGCTTTTTCTTTATTAATTCCAAGGATTAAAATATTCCATAAAGCAACCAACGCTAACACGTTTCAGTCAAAAGATTACCTTACTCATAACTGGTCACATGAAAACTGACAAAACAAATATATAGCAACTCTTCTGCTAATACACCTAATGATTGTACCTGTTTGGCATTAATGCCAGAGTGAGAGTGGACTGATGATCGCTATAATCAAAACATAAGACAAAGACTGACATCAATTGCTACCCACAGAAACAAAAATAGAAATAAAATAAGAGCATGTGTGACCAGGGGAAAAAAATGGTGGTGAACAAAAATAAAAATAATGACAACTATAGAGATGGAAGATTTAGCCTAGATACAAATCCAGGTCCCACCACAGAGGTGTCCTGGTCTGTATAACCTTTGTATCCACCATGCTTCCCTTTGTAATAATTTGGGATATCTGCCCCTCCCCCTCTCGCAGGCACTTGCACTCTCTCAATTCCACGAAATCAAAAAGGGGTAATGTCCCCCCAATGCACATCTCTAAAATGTTGTGAGACACTCAATATCTGTTTTGCTATCCAATGCCGGTCCTGAGACAGAGTATCATGCACCCCACATACTGCAATCGACAAGTTGTGCAGTAGATGAGACACACGACATGGGTAGTACCACAATTTATATACAGTAATGCTTAATTTCAAAGCTCTCATCTGTAACCAAGGAATCAAAGTTCTTGGTACAAAAATTCAAGTGACAAAGGATGTCTAGCAGACACAAGCAGATGGAGACTGATAGTCTAGCACGGTAATGTTTGAGCCTTAGCCTGACAGCTGTTTGATCAGGTTGTAGCACCCTATTCCTCCTTTGAACTATAATGCATGTGTAGCAAGGTATCACTTTCTATATAGTTAAAAGACTACCGTTTGCAGATATAGAGGGAACTCATAGGGAACACCTATGGGAAATATTAAATAATTGTGTCCTGTGTATTTGGGGACTGATAGCTGCAGTATCCAAAATTCATATAATAAATAGACATGTGCAGATATAAATTTCACTAGATATTCTGATAAAGTGACATTTGTGATTGTCCTATGAAGACTATATCCTCAAGTGTACAGGTCAAGGTGCTCCACCTTTTATA
Organism: Rana kukunoris; assembly: GCA_029574335.1. Lineage (NCBI taxonomy): Eukaryota > Metazoa > Chordata > Amphibia > Anura > Ranidae > Rana > Rana kukunoris. The sequence continues at coordinate 76,242,354 of CM056056.1, forward strand.
CCCCACTCACCAGATCCAGGAACTCCTGCAGGGGTAGTAGGCCAAAGTGAGTGTGTTGGTTTTCTCCTCCGCTTAGACTACTGGGCTTTCAAGTCCACTGACCAGATTTTTCAGCTGTGCTTAGTTATCTCTCTCCCATCATGTCAGCTCCTAATATCCTCATAAGACCAGAAAAAAACGATCTGACATTGTGTAATTCCGATGGTTTATTTAAAAAAAATTATATATTTTAAAAAGGCGATCCAAATCGCATCAAATGAATGCAGTATAAATGCAGATAAAACAAAAAATACACAAACTATCTAAAAAGGCTGAGAGTCGGCATGCGTTCTACTGCTCCACACTCAACAGCCCGAAGTAACGTGATTGCATGTGAGATAGCTATGCCTTACGTGCGTTTCGTCGTGTGACTTCTTCTGTGAAAATACATAGTGAACACTGGCAGAATTTGGTGAATTTACAAGAATTATATATGCCCGAGTCTGCCCATACTATGATAATTATGGCCAGAAATGTAAATTGGTAATACTTTTACCTAGCATCAAATAAATTGTGATATCTTAAAAAAAAGCTAGGGCTGTGCCCAGTCCACAACATATTTACAGATTTTACAGGTAGGATAGCTGGTTGGGAGATTCTTAACCTGCAGAAAAGAGGAGACATGAAGGAGAAACCTATTACAGTGGAAATAACAGAAAGAGGAGATGCCATAGAAAAGAAGTCTAGATGGGAGAATAATTAAGGGGTTATTAAATCTGCGGGGAAGAAATTGAGTCATTGAATTACTTTTTTTTTTATAGCTGCTGTGAAGAATAGCAATGGAGTAGAAAGACACCATATGAACTACCAAAAAGTGATGTAGTTGCAAAAGTGTAAGCATTCCAAGCTTGTCTCCACTGGGGTCAAACAACGTTTTTCCCCCTTATTCTTCTGCCTAAAAGACTCAGTACCCACAGAAGCAGCAGAATGGCAAAGTGTGGCAACTTTCCAATTTCCCAACTAAGAAATGTCACACATGTTCAAAAAGTGTCCAATAAATGGTTAAAAATTTGAGGAGCATTTTCAAAGCAGCCCTAATAGTCTCAGAAAAGAAGAGAACTTTCCACTACTGTGCAAAAGTTTTAGGCAGGTGTGAACAAAATGCTGTAAACTGGGAATGCTTTTAGAAATAGGAGTGTTAATCGTTTATATTTATCAATTAACAAAAATGTAAAGTAAATTAACAAAAGAGGTATCCAAATCAAATCAATATTTGGTGTGGTGACCCCTTGTCTTCAAAACAACATAAATTATTTTAGGTACACTAATGCCGCGTACACACTACCGTTTTTCATGTCCTAGAAAAACGTTTTTCTCGACGTGATTCTTTCAAGCCAGCCTTGCATACACACGATCGTAAAAAAAAAAAATGCTCGAGCAAACCGCGGTGACGTACAATATGTATAACGACACTATAAAGGAGAAGTTCCATTCGGATGGCGCCACCCTTTTGGCTGCTTTTGCTGATTTTGTGTTAGTAAAACTTTGGTAAGAGACGATTCGCGCTTTTCAGTCTTCATGCTTTTTAGTCTGTTACAGCGTGACGAATGTGCTATCTCAATTACAAATGCTAGTTTTACCAGGACGAGTGCTCCCGTCTCATAACTCTCTGAGCATGTGCATTTTTTTTCCCGTCGTTAAAATTTTTAATGCCCATTTTTCATGTTGTGAAAAATGCTCTGGAGTCTAAATACGATTGCATTTTTCACGTCATAAAAAACGGTTGTGTGTAAACGGCATTACGCACAGTTTTTGAACGAACTCGGCAGGTAGGTTTATCCACACATCTTGGAGAACTAACCACAGATCTTCTCTGGATGTGGCTGCCTCAAATCCTTCTCTCGTTTCATGTAATCCCAGATAGACTTGATGATGTTGAGAACAGGGCTTTGTGGAGGGCTAAACCATCACTTCCAGGACTCTGTGTTCTTCTTTACACTGCAGATAGTTCTTAATGGCATTGGCTATATGTTTTAGGTTGTTGTCCTGCTGCAGAATAAATTTGGGGCCAATCACACGCCTCCCTGATAGTTTGACATGATAGATAAGTATCTGCTATTTGTCAGCATTGAGGACACCATGGATCCTGACCAAATCTCTAATTCCATTTGCAGAAATTCAGCCCCAAACTTGCAAGGAACCTCTACGTGCTTTACTTTTGCCTGCAGACACTCATTATTGTACCGCTCTCCAGCCCTTCAGCGAATAAACTGCCTCATGCTACAGCCAAATATTTCAAATTTTGACTCATCAGTCCAGATCACCTGCTGCCATTGTTCTTCACCCCATTCCCAGTTCTCCAGTTTCATACATAGTTGAGTTGCTTAGCCCCGTTTCCACATTGGAGATATGGATTTTTGCATAGCTCTCACCTGATTTTGAGGGACTGTCCCTGATTTAGAACAATGTCTCCCTGTCCCTCTTTCCCCCTCATTTGTCCCTCATTTTGGTCTGATCTATATAGTTGTATATAAAATGCACTACTTATCTATCAAAAAGTATTTCCCAGTGTTAAACCTTTCATCCAAATTCTAAATTACTGCATTTGTTAATTTTAAAAGCCAGTATAAAGGAATAGTAGTGGTAAAAAAAGCACTTGCGGGTTCAACATTTTTTTTTTGTATAATTCTCCTTTAACCACTTCAATACAGGGCTTTTATACACCCTTCCTTCCCAGACCAATTTTTAGCTTTCAGCGCTCTCACACTTTGAATGACAATTACTCAGTCATGCTACACTGTACCCAAATCAAATTTTTATCATTTTTTTCTCACAAACAGGGCTTTCTTTTGGTGGTATTTAATCACTGCTGGGTTTTTTATTTTTTGCAATATAAGCAAAAAAAGAGAGACATTTTTGAAAAAAAAACACCTTTTCTTAGTTTCTAGTGTAAAATTTTGCAAATAAGTAATTTTTCTTCATAAATTTGGGAAAAATGTATACTGCTACATATCTATAGTAAACATAACCAAAAAAGTGTATATTTTTTGAAAGTTATAGAGTCTACAAGCTATAGTGCAATTCATTGAAAATGATCACATCCGATCACACCTAATGTACTGAAGGCCTCTCTCATTTCTTGAGACCCTAACAAGCCAGGAAAGTACAAATACCCCCCAAATTACCCCTTTTTGGAAAGCAGACATTCCAAGGTATTTAGTAAGAGGCATGGTGAGTTTTTTGAAGTGGTAATTTTTTCCCACAATTCTTGGGAAATTTGTTTTTGTCCCCACAAAATTGTCATAATAACAAGTTATTTCTCTTACACAGCACATGCATACTTGCAATGGCACCCCAAAATACACTCTGCTACTCCTCCTGAGTATAGTGATACCACATGTGTGAGGCTTTTACACCACCTGACCACATACAGAGGTCTCACATCCAACTAGCACCGTCAGGCGTTCTACAAAAATAAATTGCACATCTCATTTCTCAAACAGGTACTGGTTTCTGGCAGGTACTCTAGTGGCAGGTACTCTGGTGGCAGGTGGCAGGTGGTGAGGTGGCGGGTACTCTGGTAGCAGGTACTCTGGTGGAAGGTACTCTGGTGAGGTGGCGGGTAGTGTTGAGCAGAATACGCCATATTCGCTTTCGCAATATATTCGTGATATTTCATCCAAAATAAAATTGTGAAATTTCGCTAACGCGAAATTTTGCAAATGCGAAATCATTGCGAAATTCTCGACCGTGCATGCGAATGCGCGTGGACAACACGCGGTCGCGAAAACGGCGATCATTTCCTGGATCCTTGACAGTCTATATTCGGATTGCTATTTAGTGCTGCCTTGCGAATCTACTGCTGCCCTGCGAAGCGAAGATGGTGGGGAGTAACTTTTCATCCAGTGAGGAAAAACTGCTGATTACTGTAAGTAATTTCACCACTTGTTATTTCATTATCTTTAACTGCATTTTAGACTAGTTAAAAAGTTAGGATGCAAGATCAGATATTAGTATTTCCCAAGCAGTGTGTCTCCAGCGGTTGCAAAACTACTACTCCCAGCATGCCCAGGGTTGCCACCTTTTGTTCATTTCAAATCCGAACACTTCTGCGTCGCACAGCAATTTTTTGTCTTAGTTTGCATAGATGTCGCTATTAACCACTTAAGGACCGCCTACTGCACATTTACGTCGGCAGAATGGCACGGCTGGGCACATCAACGTATATATACGTTGGTTTTAGTACCCAGCCGTGGGTCGCGGGCACGCGCCCGCGGGCGCGCGCCCGCGACCCGGTCCGAAGCTCCAGGACTGGGACCGCGGGATTCGCGGACCCGATCGCCACTGCAGTGCGGCGATCCGTCCCTGGAGCGGAAGAACGGGGAGAGCCGTGTGTACACACGGCTTCCCCGTGCTTCTCTGTGGCCGGAGCATCGATCGCGTCATCCCTGTAATAGGGGGACGCGATCGATGACGTCACACCTACAGCCACACCCCCCTACAGTTGTAAACAACACATTAGGGCACACATTCCCCACAGCGCCACCTGTGGTTAACTCCCAAACTGCAACTGTCATTTCCACAGTAAACAATGCAATTTAAATGCATTTTTTGCTGTGAAAATGACAATTGTCCCAAAAATGTGTCAAAATTGTCCGAAGTGTCCGCCATATTGTCGCAGTCACGAAAAAAATCGCTGATCGCCGCTATTAGTAGTAAAAAAAAAAAAATTAATAAAAATGCAATAAAACTATCCCTTATTTTGTAAACGCTATAAATTTTGCGAAAACCAACCGATAAACGCTTATTGCGATTTTTTTTACCAAAAATATGTAGAAGAATACGTATCGGCCTAAACTGAGGAAAAAAAATGTTTTTTTATATATTTTTGGGGGATATTTATTATAGCAAAAAGTAAAAAATATTGAATTTTTTTTTAAATTGTCGCTCTATTTTTGTTTATAGCGCAAAAAATAAAAACCGCAGAGGTGATCAAATACCACCAAAAGAAAGCTCTATTTGTGGGAAAAAAAGGACGCAAATTTTGTTTGGGAGCCACGTCGCACGACCGCGCAATTGTCTGTTAAAGCGACGCAGTGCCGAATCGCAAAAACCCCTTGGGTCATTTGCCAGCGTATTGGTCCGGGTCTTAAGTGGTTAAATAACATTTCTAACCATATGAAATTAATGACAAAAGTTCCTCTTTACATCAGAGTCCACAGACTTCCCCTTTTACATCAGGATCCACAGAGTTCGCCTTTTAGATCAGTGTCCACAGAGTTCTCCCTTTACATCAGAGTCCACAGAGTTCTCCCTTTACATCAGAGTCCACAGAGTTCTCCCTTTACATCAGTGTCCACAGAGTTCTCCCTTTACATCAGAGTCCACAGAGTTCTACCTTTACATCAGAGTCCACAGAGTTCTCCCTTTACATTAGAGTACACAGAGTTCCCCTTTTACATTAGAGTACACAGAGTTCCCCTTTTACATCAGAGTCCACAGAGTTCTCCCTTTACATTAGAGTACACAGAGTTCCACTTTTACATTAGAGTACACAGAGTTCCCCTTTTATATTAGAGTCCACAGAGTTCTCCCTTTTACATTAGAGTCCACAGAGTTCCCCTTTTACATTAGAGTCCACAGAGTTCCCCTTTTACATTAGAGTCCACAGAGTTCCCCTTTTACATTAGAGTCCACAGAGTTCTCCCTTTACATCAGAGTCCACAGAGTTCTACCTTAACATCAGAGTCCACAGAGTTTCCCCTTTACATCAGAGTCCACATAGTTCTCCCTTTTACATCAGAGACCACAGAGTTCTCCCTTTTCATCAAAAAGTCAAAAGAAACAAACATATTATTGTTCATATGTAAAGATAGAGATGAAAAAAAATAATCTATTGTACAGGGCCAGTGTAAGGGTCAAAAAATAATTATAGCGGTCAGATGAATAGCAACTCATTTCTCCCCTATACGTGTATCCTGTGATGTTACTCATATATACATAATTATGCAAATGATAATGGCTGCTATATTTATTCAAAAAACGTGGCGACCAAAATGGCAAGATATAGAATCTGTCATGTTACCACTGTCAGTGATTAATAAGGCGAGAATGCTTCCAATTGTTGAATACCATACATTTACGTCATATATCCATAAGGGTTTAAATAAAAGTATTATAATATACTTTGTTCTTCATCTTGCAGAGGTTCCTGCAACACGGTTATGACCTAATGAGGTGCCAGCAGGAAAAACAAAAAATTGTGCAGTCCGTATTGGAGGAATTACGGGAGTTCCATGGCGGGTCACATGACCACATGGCCATACTGAAAAAATGGTCAGACCTGAAGAGGCGCCACATGGACCGGGTCACAGAGATCCGTGATTAATTTCATCCAGGTAAGTTATTGGTGACAGTCATGTAAGGTGATATGTAATTAACCTTAGGGCAGATGTTGTTAACCCAGACGCCATGTTGTGGTAACATATATCACCACCGAAGGTATTCATAGTACTGTTGGAAAAAGACATTATTCCATCAAGTTAAACCATGGAATTTAAGTGGTGGTGTGGTGGGTTAAAGGGGAAAGGGTGGTATTTTATAACTCAATTACCACTAAACTCCTGTGCTAGGCGTCGGGTTATCATAGTAATCCTGTGTACTCCATCAGGCCCTTTTTTTAACATGAGATCGTCAGAATAATACAAAAGAAACACAAACAGCTCATTTTACCTTGGTGGCAGCCCAGCTCACACTCAGTCCCCTGTAGTGCCAGCAAGACCCTTTAGTATAACATTATCCCATTGGTTAACTGTCTATATAAATAAATGTGTATTCATATACAATACAGCAGAGTACACAGAATTTGTATATGTTATTAGAAATCATTTTTACATATATGAACATTGTGTTATTATATGAGCTCCTCTAGCATCTGTGCGCTCCAAGCGCACAAGGGGACAGGCCGCAGAGGAGGAGGAGGACGAAAAGGAGGATGAAGAGGAGGAGAGGGATGAGGAGCAGCCAGGGCCCTCCCACTTACCACCCCCAGCTCCTGAGGAGCTGCAACTTCCCCCCACCCAACCTCCTGGTGAATCCCATGATGCAGAAGAGGAGCAGGAGGATGACACAGCGCCTGTGATGACCATCAGTCAGGAGGGTAAATATGTGCACAAAGATTAATAACATTTCAACAATAAGATGTAGATATAAAAATGGACAGTATTTAATCCTAATTTTTTTTTCTTATATCCTAACAGTTTTGAAAGAGATTCAGGAGAAATTCCGTGTCATGGAGAGGACCAATCAAAAACTCCTGTCCAATCGGCGCAAAATAAAAAAAATTGGGCCTCGAGAATGAACAGCTGTTACAACAGCAGAGAAAATTTTTGGAGGACCTGGCTGAGCTTTACAAGCGCATGAAAAATTCCATGTAAATATTTTTATTTTTGGTTATTTAACCTGTTATTCTTTTCAAATGTTTCCTTTCTTATTGAGATTGTTAGGTTTTTCAACACATCTAACTTCACATTTAACACATCAACATCAACATCAACACATCTAACTTCATAATAACCTAAAAACATTTCATACTATTATTTTATTTAACACAAACCTAATAAAAAATAAAATAAACGGACACAGACACTACTAACACAAACTAAACTGTTGAAAAATGACTATAACAAAAGCTACAATATATATATAGATATATAGAGAGAGAGCGAGAAAGAGAGAGAGAGAGAGTGCTGATTTGCTCTTGCAGACAGGCTAATGGTTGCAGTAAAAAGGCCGCAAACCAGGGTTTTACATAAAGTTCAGTCTTTAGTCACACTTGCTGTTACGATCCGGTCTGGTAGCTTGTAGCGGAGGCTGTTTGTGGATCCGCTGTGACAGAGAGGTCATGAAGCATTACTCAGCATGAAGGCAGCAGCAGTAGTATTCAAATATAAAGTAATTATCACACACACAACATTTACAAGCAGTAGTGGTAATAGTACTAGATAGCATCTAAACACTTGGGCAAGACTTGACAGCAGCAGTAGTGGTAATAGTAGTATATAGTGCCAAAGAACTTGTCACATAGGTATCTGAGCAGCAGATGTAGTTGTAACAGTACACAATATAGTGTTTTATCACTCGTGGAAGAGGTGGCATCAGCACAGCAGCAGCATTGGTAATTGCAGTATATAGTGGCAAAGAACTTGTCACATAGGTATCTGAGCAGCAGAAGTAGTAGTAACAGTACACAATAAAGTGTTTTATCACTCGTGGAAGAGGTGGCAGCAGCACAGCAGCAGCATTGGTAAGTGTAGTATATAGTGCCAAAGAACTTGTCACATAGGTATCTGAGCAGCAGAAGTAGTAGTAACAGTACACAATAAAGTGTTTTATCACTCGTGGAAGAGGTGGCAGCAGCACAGCAGCAGCATTGGTAATTGTAGTATATAGTGCCAAAGAACTTGTCACATAGGTATCTGAGCAGCAGATGTAGTTGTAACAGTACACAATATAGTGTTTTATCACTCGTGGAAGAGGTGGCAGCAGCACAGCAGCAGCAGTGGTAATTGTAGTATATAGTGGCAAAGAACTTGTCACATAGGTATCTTAGCAGCAGAAGTAGTAGTAACAGTACACAATAAAGTGTTTTATCACTCGTGGAAGAGGTGGCAGCAGCACAGCAGCAGCATTGGTAATTGCAGTATATAGTGGCAAAGAACTTGTCACATAGGTATCTGAGCAGCAGCAGTAGTAGTAACAGTACACAATAAAGTGTTTTATCACTCATGGAAGAGGTGGCAGCAACACAGCAGCAGCATTGGTAATTGCAGTATATAGTGGCAAAGAACTTGTCACATAGGTATCTGAGCAGCAGAAGTAGTAGGAACAGTACACAATAAAGTGTTTTATCACTCGTGGAAGAGGTGGCATCAGCACAGCAGCAGCATTGGTAATTGCAGTAAATAGTGGCAAAGAACTTGTCACATAGGTATCTGAGCAGCAGAAGTAGTAGTAACAGTACACAATAAAGTGTTTTATCACTCGTGGAAGAGGTGGCAGCAGCACAGCAGCAGCATTGGTAAGTGTAGTATATAGTGCCAAAGAACTTGTCACATAGGTATCTGAGCAGCAGAAGTAGTAGTAACAGTACACAATAAAGTGTTTTATCACTCGTGGAAGAGGTGGCAGCAGCACAGCAGCAGCATTGGTAATTGTAGTATATAGTGCCAAAGAACTTGTCACATAGGTATCTGAGCAGCAGATGTAGTAGTAACAGTACACAATATAGTGTTTTATCACTCGTGGAAGAGGTGGCAGCAGCACAGCAGCAGCATTGGTAAGTGTAGTATATAGTGCCAAAGAACTTGTCACATAGGTATCTGAGCAGCAGAAGTAGTAGTAACAGTACACAATAAAGTGTTTTATCACTCGTGGAACAGGTGGCAGCAGCACAGCAGCAGCATTGGTAATTGCAGTATATAGTGGCAAAGAACTTGTCACATAGGTATCTGAGCAGCAGCAGCAGTAGTAGTAATAGTACACGATATAGTGTTTTATCACTCGTGGAAGAGGTGGCAGCAGCACCAGCAGTAGTAAGAAAGTGGCAAATCTCACAGACAAAAGGTGACAGCAGCAGTATGAGTAATATATCGGTACATAATCACTCAGCCTTTTGGCATTAGCAGTAGGAGCCCATATCGTGGCAAAATTACAAAAGCTTGAAGTTGCATTAGCATGGTGAATAAATTTGAAAAGCAGAATGACACAGGCCTTAAGTAGCTGTAGCCTGACTATACCATAGTGCCTCATAATATAAAAGTTTGATTAACGTTATTTCTATGCTATACGTGAATTTTTAAATTCATGATGAGCATTGAGAAATTACATTTCAAAATAATGTGGCAGCAGCATCAGGACTCCTTATAGTGGCTTAATGACACAGCATGGAAATATTTATGCCCTTAACACTACCTGCCCACTATGAGTTTCAAAGGTATAAATCAGAGGTGGCAAACACAAGGCCCGCAGGCCGAATGCGGCCCTCCAGACCCTTACTTTCTGCTTTCAAGCAATGCATCCAACTTCTTCAAAGCAGCAGCATAAGGAAAGGGGGATGCACTGTGATGTAAGGGAGAGGGGGAACTCAACTTCTGATGGTGGGGTGGGATGGTGGGGTGGCCCTTGACATCTAATGTAAGGGGAGGGGATGCGCTGGACATCTAATCTTACAGATATAACCGGCCCTTTTGAGGACAACCATAATGCTGATGCGGCCCACGATGAAATTGAGTTTGACACCCCTGGTATAAATAGATCGGAGAGGTATTGATGAATGACAAGGGACCATTCAGCGCCCTGAACCGACTGCGGGTGCCAGAAAGTCACCGCCGATCCAGGACTCATTCATCTTGATGAATGTGAGTCTGTCCACGGAGTCTGTGGACAGACGGGTCCTCTTGTCCGTGACCACCCCACCTGCCGCGCTGAATGTCCGCTCAGATAGTACGCTGGAGGGGGGGGCAAGACAATAACTCCAGCGCATACTGAGCGAGCTCGCGGCAGGTGTCCAATCTGGCAACCCAGTACTCCATGGGGTCGTCGGTGCTCATACTGTCAGAAGCACTGACGGACCCCATGTAGTCTGCCACCATGTGGGCCAGCCGCTGGTGGTGACTGCTGCTGCTGCTGCTGCTGGTACTGGGTCGCTCAGATTGCAAGAACATCCTCATCTCACCCATTAGGTCCCCTGCTCGGCTGCTGATGCTGCTGCTGGGTGCAGCCACCTGCTGGGTGAGATGAGGGGGGACAACTGGAGGCCGGGGAGTTGCCTGCTCCAACCGGCTGACTAGGCGTGCCTGCAGTTCCTCCATCCGGTGCTGCCTCCGGCTGGCTGGGAGGAACTGCTCCAGTTTCCCCTTACATCTTGGATCTAAAATGGTGGCCATCCAAAATTCATCCCTCTCCTTTATAGTCTTAACCCGGGGGTCCCTCCTGAGGCATCTCAGCATGTGGGCAGCCATGGGGAAGAGCACAGCCCGCTGTGACTCCTCATGGCTGCCCGGGTCCATGACGTCCGACTCTTCATCAGGGAGGCGCTGCTGCTCGCGCACAGAGATGCCCAACCCCCGGACTATCGGTGCCCCCAACACCGGCTCTCCCTCCTGACCAGGCCCTGACTCCAGGACGTCACCAGTAACCTCCTGATCATCATCATCCTCCTCCTCCTCGTCCTGGGCCTGGTCTTGGTGGAGCAGTGTTGCCTCCTCCTGCTCCACCAAGGCACTCTCCCCAGCTTCGAGCAGGCGATCTAGTGCCCTGTCCAGCAGGAACACTATAGGGAGCACGTCGTTGAGGCCGACATGCTCCCTGCTCACCATCTTGGTCGCCTGCTCGAAAGGGGCCAACACATGGCAGACCTGGTGTATCTGCCCCCATTCCGCACTGGTGATGTACGGGAGTGTGTGTTGTGATGGCCCGCCAGTGCCTTGCTCCAGCAGGTATTCCTTCACCGCCCTTCGCTGCTCCCACAACCTCTCCAGCATGTAGAGGCTGGAGTTCCACCGCATCACACTGTCCGCAATCAGCCTGTGAAGGGGCAGGCTGTTGTCCCGCTGCAACTTGGACAGGGACGCGGTAGCGGTTGGGGAGCGCCTGAAGTGGCTGGCAATCCTACGTACCCTTAGCACAATGTCACTCAACCCGGGATAGGTGCGCAGGAACTTCTGCACCACAAGGTTGAGGACATGTGCCAGACAGGGCACGTGGGTCAGACTGCCAGCCTGGAGGGCGGAGAGGAGGTTGCTGCCATTGTCACAGACAACCATACCTGCCTGGAGCCTTCGGGGTGTCAGCCACTTCTGGACCTGAGCCTGAAATGCGGTCAGCACTTCTTTGCCAGTGTGTCTCCGTTCCCCTAAACTAACAAGCTGGAGCACGGCCTGACAGCGCACGTGCCCCACACTTGAGTAGCTACGGGGGAGCTTGCTGGGAGGCTCAACAGCTGCGGAGACAGTGGCTTGAGGGAGACCAGCAGTTCTCCCCTGGACACCCCGGGGCAGCACCACAAAATCTGATGCCGCCAATCCCTCCCCGGCGCCTCGGAGGGAAACCCAATGGGCCGTGAAACTGATGTAGCGGCCCTGCCCATGCCTGCTGGTCCAGCCATCCATTGTGAGATGCACCCTGTTGCTGACAGCGTGATCCAGCGACAGGGTTACATTCTGCACAATGTGCTGGTGTAGGGCAGGGACACCAGTCCTGGCAAAGAAATGGCGGCTGGGGACACGCCATTGGGGTTGGGCCTGCTCCAACATCTGCCTGAAGGGGTTTCAGTCAACAATGTTGAAGGGAAGCAGATGTTGGGCAATAACCCTTGCCAGGAGCCCATTGAGGGAACGCACACGTCGGTCTCCAGGGGGGAAGGGAGTGGTGCGTTCGAAGGCGTCAGAAAGTGACGCCTGGCACCGGACAGCAGTGCAGGACACCGAAGAGGAGGGTGCTGTGGAAGTCGAGGTCTGGCTGCCGGTACCAGTACCTCGACTAGAGGGAGCGGGGGGGCATGACCTGCTGGTAACCGATGAAGCTGTGGCAGGGGCTGCTGTACCCTGCACACTTGTGGTGGTGGCGCTGGTACCACCACCACCCCTCATCTGGTCATACTCCCGCCAGTGGTTTATTCTCAGGTGCTGGTTGAGAGCTGTGGTACCCACCCGAGCCAAGCACTTCCCTCTCTTCACCTTGGCACGACAGAGCTGGCAGATGGCTACTGTCGGGTTATCTGCTACCAGGGTGAAGTAGGCCCAGACAGGTGACTTCAGCACCGCCCTCCTGTCAGATGGGGTGACGCTGACTTGCACCTGCTGGGACTCGGTGCGCACAGGTGGAGCTGCCTGCTGCTGCTGCTGCTGCTGCTGCTGCTGACACCTCCTGCTGCCATCACCAGTGGAGACCCTGACGCTGGTCTCCCTGGTGACCTGGCGCACCGTTTCCCCAGGGTGCCTACCTTCCTCGTCGTCACTGCTGCTGTGAGCCGACGAGTCAGATTGCACCCATGTTGGGTCACCCTCCTCTTCGCCCCCAGATATGTCAGACCCAGGCCTGACATGTGGTGGTCTGAGGGAGACATCTGACATGGAGCCATTAGCCTGGCTCTGATGTCCCCTCACCGACGCATGGGTCTGACTAGGTGCGGGTGTTTCCTGCACAAAAACACCAGCACCACTTGGAAGGGATGTCTCTGGGCTACTGACAGCAGGTAACCCATCCTCCTCCTCCATCAACCCTTCAAAAAGGTCCTGACCATCAGGACATAAATCTATGTCTGCCTGATGCAGGACCTCCCCCAAGATATCCCTCTTACTGTCACTGTCATACAGTAAGAGGCTGGACTCTTGGGGGCTGGGGGTGGGTACTAAAGGCACCGGTGTACTGGTGGTGGTGCTACTAGGAGTCGGGACTGATGACTCAGTGGCACTGCTGAGCCCCATATACTCCACCACTGCTGGAGCCTGGGAAGGCAATATCGGGCGGCTGCTGCCCGAGGGGAAAAACTCCCGGATGAGGCAGACTCCCCTTCCACCTGATCCTCTACCAGTAGTAGGGGCGCGAGAGGTACCCCGTGCTGGCAGCGACCCAGCACTGGGAGTAACTCCCCTACCCCTGCTGCCACAGCCACGGCCACGTATGCTGCTCATGTTGATGTGGGGGGGTGGGTAAACTTTATTGGGGGGGGGGGAATGTGAGAAAGGACAAGACAGGCACGCAGACAAAGACGTACTAGACAGCTACTAACCTACAATAAAACTACTACACCTACAAGTTTGTTGTTTTTTTTAGACTGAAGGACGCAGACAAAAACGAGGACTACAAATAGTAAACTAATATGCACTAAACACTAACTCTGCAGTGCTTAGTCACAAACTTAGATGAATAAACTAAAGCTAAATTTTTTTAATTTTTTTTTTTAAACTGACTGACAAGGACACAGACGAGGATTACAAGTACTAAACTAATATGCAACAGTAACTCTGCTAACACAGCAGAGATTAGTATATGAATAAACTAAAACTAACTTTTTTTTTTTTTTTTAGAAAACAAAAAACAGACACTAAACACACACTAAACTAAGCTACCTTAAAGAAGTGTACAATTACACTAAGTACACTGAAATCTATCTATCTAACACTAAGCTAAACTAACCTGGAAAACAACAACACAAATATGAGCTTTTAAAAAAGCTTTTTGGTCTTTTGCTTTGTAAAAAGCAATTTAGAATTATAAGCAGCAGGAACCAGAGAACTGAAATGAAGCAGCAGGAACCAGAGAACTGAAATGCACTACAATGCTAATGCAAGCTCAGAGATAGCACAGAAACACTCCACTCTCTATAACCACCATGTGAATCTGCAATGAAATCATGCTGGGAGTTAGCTTATATAATGGTCGTGCAGGCAGGTTCCTATTGGTTGATATGGAGGTTGCTAACCTCTGACAACTGTGGTAGGGGAACTCTGATTGGCTCTGATGCAAATGAAGGGCGGAGAAAATAATCGCGCAATATTCCTATTGCCGAATATTCGCATTGCGAATATTCGGCAGCATAAAAGGATCGCATGAGCTACTCGGCCCAGGGTCTCTCTAATCAGCACAGCAATGCTTTTAGACATCGATGGAGATCACTAGGATGTGATCTGTTTTAAAAATAAATTTTGAAAAATATGAATATTCGGAATTGCGAATATTCACCGCGATATTCGAGTTATTTCGCGAATACTCAAATATGCAATATTCGAGCCGAATATTCGCAATGCGAATATTCGTGAGCAACACTAGTGGCGGGTACTCTGGTGAGGTGGCGGGTACTCTGGTGGCAGGTGGTGAGGAAGCAGGTACTCTGGTGGCGGGTACTCTGGTGGCAGGTACTCTGGTGAGGTGGCGGGTACTCTGGTGAGGTGGCGGGTACTCTGGCGGCAGGTACTCTGGCGGCGGGTACTCTGGTGAGGTGGCGGGTACTCTGGTGAGGTGGCAGATACTCTGGTGGCGGGTACTCTGGTGGCGGGTACTCTGGTAACGGGTACTCTGGTGAGGTGGCAGATACTCTGGTGGCGGGTACTCTGGTGGCGGGTACTTTGGTGAGGCGGCGGGTACTCTGGTGGCAGGTACTCTGGTGAGACGGCGGGTACTCTGGTGGCAGGTACTCTTTATTTAGGGGGGGCAATCTGGGCATAGTAGTAAAGTGTGTAACATATGTGTAACACACTGTTAGCTGATCTCCTCCTCACACTAGATCAGTGTGTGAAGAGGAGAACCCATAACAGTACATAACACACAATGGTGTGTTTTTGTTTACATTTAGTGACTGGCTGTGATTGGACACAGCCGGTCACGTGGTAAAGAGCCAATTTCAATGGCTCTTTACCCTGATCGCAGCTGGGCTCCACCCACGGGAAAAGCCTCAGCCCCGATCACCGTGATGCGCGCCCCCGGGGGGTGCGCGGACACCGTGCATGCCGCTGCGCACTCTGCATCATCAAATCTGGTAAGTAATACCAGATTCTCCGCCGCTTGCCGCAACATTCAGCCCATCGGGAATCGGCTGTGTCAGGAGGGACACACCGGATCCCTGATCACTGCGCTGTGCGCCCCCAGGGGCGCTCACGGGCACCATGCATGCCGCTGAGCAGCTCTGCATATGGGAGCCGGTGTTCTCAATTGAAAGCTCCGCCGCCCGCCGCTGCCGCTCCACCGCCACTTAACTACCCCCATCTGGTGACGGCTGTGTCCCGAGGGACACAAAAGACCTCCGATCGCTGCTCTGCGGGCCCCTGGGGGCCCGCAGTAGCGGCGGAAAGCCGAGGACGTCATATGACATCCACCCAGGATGGGAGATCCCATCTGTGGATGTCATTTGACAATGGCTGGGTAGTGAAGTGGTAAAGGGGGTGTGCCCTATGCCTACATGCTTTTGATAATAGGTGTCTCTCGTTCCTATTGGAAAAAATTGGGAGGTATAATTTTTGGCAGCATTTCTTTCATTAAAAATTCTGGCTGGACTTCTCTGTATAGTAAATGGGTGTACCTGGGCACCACTGGTTTCTGCCAGTTCTGTGATGATGGCACTTCTAAACATCTTTTGATGGAAAAGGGAAAAAAGCATGATGTGTCTTTCATCTGCTGCATTAAGGTTGCCCATTTCTTTGTGCTTTTTCAAAAGAGCTTGAACAGCACATCTTGAAACCCCAGTCTGCTTTAGGATCTTTGCTTAGATAAGACCTTTCTAGTGCAAGTATAACTACCTACTGTCTGACCTATAAAACCATAATTGGCCAATTATTAAAAAAACAACAACAGCAGCTGCAGGAAAAGAAAAGAGACAAGATATGCATGGATGGAATCCTAAATCCCTGTACACACGATCGGTGGACCGTTTTCATTAGAGAAACCAATCGTGTGTACAGGGTGTTATCGGTTTGTTTTCCATCGGTGAAAAAAAATAGAACATGTTTTAAATTTTTCCTATCGATAAAAAAATCGATAGAAAAAAACAATCGGCTGTGTGGAAGTCCATCGGTCAAAAATCCACACATGCTCAGAATCAAGTCGACGCATGCTCGGAAGCATTGAACTTAATTTTTCTCAGCACGTCATAGTGTTTTACGTCACCGTGTTTTGGCACGGTCGGATTTTTGACTGATGGTGTGTAGGCAAGACTGATGAAAGTCAGCTTCATCGGATATCCGACAAAAAAATCCATCGGATTAGATTCCATCAGATATCCGATCGTTTGTACAGGGCTTTACAGATATGTATACCCCAATGAGGGGCATAGTCCATATATACTGTGTAGCTAAATCATGTGAAGAGAACTTCTCATATTAGTGACCAAAGGCAGGCTACTTCATGTGGCCAGATGACCATGGAGAAATCCCATGATGGAGTATTTTGTAAGACCAAACCACATGTAGATATGTAGAGTTCGAGCAGGTTTCATGCAAATATGTCAAAGATTACTGGAAGACTCCAAGGGAAAGGGTGCCCATGTCATCACATGTATCCCTGTGTGTAGCTTATAGCATGTCACCATAGGTGTGCGCAGTCTATTGCATTAGGGTGTGCACCACCAAAGCTCAAACACACACTACTGATCACTCACGATGTTCATTCAGAAAGGGAAGGGGATGGTCAAATAAATATTTACCGGCCTCTTCCTCCACTCATCCTAAAACATCCTTGCAGCAACAGCTGGTGGGAGAGGAAGGAAGCTGGTAACATTACAGAGGGAAGTAGGGGAAATCTGTGCTCTAAAGGGTGATTAGGGTGTGCCTGGGCACACCTGGCACACCCTGTGCGCACGCCTATGCATGTCACCTTTAATATTTTCCTGTTGGCAATTAAATCCTTATAGGAAAGTCCTCCAAAAGGTGTGAAGCATAGCTTATAATTGCCTAATAAGGGAAACACCATTTTAGTGAATGGTAGTTTCAAGCCATATAACGCTCAAATGAGTAGAGCCATACTTAGCCATCCATGTAGAACTTGAGGAATCCAAACTCTTGCCAGAGATAGTGGTGATCTATAGGTTTGTGCCCAGAGGACCCATGGTCTCTTCTGTGAATGGAGGACATGGGGGAAGAGGCACCCCAGAAGCTGACATTGTGGGAGAAAGGCTGGAAACCTCACCAATATGGAGGAGAAGTTATTTTCACATGATATACCTATAGTTATTTAGTATATAAGGACTATGCCCCTCATTGGGGTATACATATCAGTTAAGATTCCTTGTCTGCTTATCTTGTCTCTTTTCTTGGGTTTGAAGCTTAACATACAATTTTTCCTGCAGCTGCTGTTGTTGGTTTTTTAATAATTGGCCAATTATGGTTTTATAGGTCAGGTAGTAGGTTTTTGTATGCTTTGAGTTTTTCTAACAAAGGATTATTTTTATTCTAACCTTCAAAATGTGTAAAGCAGTTTGCTGGGTCTCTTACATATACTGTTTATTTTCTATATTCGGGATACAATAGAGATTTTCATTTATTGAGGTTGAGCTTTAGGACCCTTTCACACGGGGTGGATCCATGTGCGAGCTCTGCTTTGCTCAGCAGGGATCGCTCCGTCGATCCCCTCTGAGCATGCAGATGACAGGTCAGTCTCTGCACACTGTGCAGGGACCGACCTGTCAGAGTGACGCTCTCCCCTATGGGGGATCAGATGACAACAGACCATAGAGTCCGTTGTCACCCCATCCAATCCACCAGACGGAAGGAAAAGTAAGGTTTTCCTCCGTCACACTTTGGCAAGTCAGAGCGGGTCAGATGTCAGCAGGCATGTCACCGCTGACATCCGTGGCTCCATAGAGGAGCACAGAGCACCCATTCAGGCCCGCCTAAAAACTGCCAGGTGGACCTAAACGGTCCGCTCGTGTGAAAAGGCCCTTAGTGTGGTTTTTATTATTATTCTTTCTTTTTGATAGGTGTAGAAATTGATCCTGGTTTGAAGCCAAAGGGTATTCACACCAAATATTGATTTGATTTAGATTTTTCTTCTGTTAACTCACTTTGCATTTTCTAAATTGATAAAATTAACCAATGAAAATATATATTTTTTTAAAGCATTTTTACTTTACAGCTTTTCTTCACACCTGCCCACAATTTTAGGAAAGTACTGTATATACAGTATACATAGTAACATGTGGTATAATTGTTTTCACTGTCAAAAAACTGTCAACGTAACTTGCAGAAAATGTACTCCGCCTGCACTTCATTTGGTGAGTGACCTTTTCTATGCCATTAGTAATCAGTCAATAGAAGAAAAAGGTGCTACTACCCTGCACCCTCCTGAGCTGTCGGGTGCAGTATGCGCAGTCACTTAGCGGATAACAAAGTAACTGGATAGAAGAGAATGCCCAACTCCATACATGCTCTTTAATAAGCCAAAAAATGTTGTAACTCCATTAAAAATAAATATGTACAGCAGAAGTTAACACGTTTCAGCCATAATTGCCTTGTTCACAACAGTTATGTACAAGACAGCACAGCGTATATAGTGTAAAAACACTCCCCTCCTACCTTATTGACCGCAGAGATTTCCAATTAACCTAATGATTGTCAAATTAAAATAATGAAACCAAAGAAAGGGGAGGGTTAAAATTGTTCTGGAAAGGTAAACCACAAAACAGAAATAAAAATAAACAAAAGAGATACAAAATAATACTTATCAGTATGACATGTTGTACTGTTGGTGTCATCCCTAACTGACAGATAATTATCACCAGCACATTAATGTTCAAAATAATTAACTTATTTACGCAAAAGTTACTGTGAAAATGTAATGTTTCAGGGCCACACGAGCACATAGCTTAACAAAGAGCACCCTGGGTGGCCCTGAAACTTTGCATCTCTGCTTTTACCTAATAAAAGTTAATTATCTGGAACATTTGTGTACTTGTGCTGATTATCAATGGCTAAATTGTGTAATGTTCTGTCCTCGGTACACGTTGCCCTGTGTGCAGCTCGACATGCAGCTAAACCTTTCTATCCTATAATAAACCAGGCTATGTGAAAAATTTCAGGTTTTATTGAAATGAACGGGGTGAGATGAAACTAGAAACAAAATAGAAGGAAACATACAGTAAGAATACATTTTATATAACAATAGTGTCTTCTGTTATTGAAGTTTGTGGCAGATACTAGGTACAAGTAGATCCAGTTCTTTCCAGAGATGCTACAACTTAGACAAGACACAGGTCTAGCTCTCCACGTTAGACATGTGCTAGGTGATGGCTGGGCTTTGCAGCTGTTTCTTCTTCACATGTGCTCTTTAAAATGGAGCCCAAGCTTCGAAGCAGGGCGATCTTTAAGACAGGGCAAAAGGAGTAGCTGCCCTGGGCCCTGTCATTGTTGCGGAGCCCAAAGCAGCTGCCTCATACTTGCCAACTATACCAGTTTAAATTCCCTTGTCCCTTGAAGTTTTAGTCATTTGCTGTGTCCTGATATCTCAGTGTGAAATGCTGCTACTAATACTTCCAAGTTCTGCCCTATTGTTGTGTACAGATGACTCACCAGCAGACCATGTGTTTACATGTAAATAAGCATCATTCATATGTAAATGACGTGAGCATTCATATGTAAAATACGTGAGCATTCATATGTAAATAGCGTCTGCAGTCATATGTAAATAGCTGAGGCCAGCAGCATTTATATTTTTAAAAAAGGCGGTAATTTTATGTATATCATGCCCCTCTGCAGTGAATAGATGATGTACTGTAACCTCTAGCAATCAGTGAGCAGTATTACTGTACAGTAATCTCTAGCAACCAATCAACAACAAGAAATCTTGTTCTGTAACCTCTAGCAACTAATCAGTGAACCGTAGGGTGTGCTCTAACCTCTAGCAACCAGTCAGTAAGTGGTAATGATATGCTGTAACCTCTGGCAACCAATCTCAAACACTACCTGATCTGATACAGTAAACTGATTTTAAGTCTAGCTGATATTTATTGTATGTCTCAGAGCAGGTGGAGAGCAAAGATTTTTTTGCCCAGGGTCCAACCAACATTAAAGACGGCCCTGCTTCCATGGATGCTTCTTGTTAGAGTGAGGGTTGATGGGAGGATGGAAACCTTACAAGTTCTCACACAATAAACAAGTTCCATTAACTACTTGCCACCAAATAACATACATGTTACGTCATTTGACTTCAAGTGGTTGTAGCGAGATGATGCACTCCAGTACAGTTTTTTAGAGCCAACAGTTGGCTCTCTTGTAATAGCTACCAGAGTGGCTAACTAGCCCTCGGTTGTTATTACAAGAAGCGAAAGGGGACTTCCCACACTCCTGCCGCCTTCGGCGGTTCTCTTGGGCTCTCTCATCCCACCAGGAGACCCGAGTTACCAGCCATAATGTTCGCCGGATTGGTCAAAGATCCATACAAAGCCAGAATTGGCTTTGATCGGGTCTCCGCTATGGTAACCTGAAAGCAAAGACATGATGTCATGTCCAGTTTACCGGGCTGTCATCAACTGCACTTTTTGAAAATCCAAACTATTCAAAAATGCTGATCTTGGCTTTTTGAATGCTTTCAAGTGCAAAGGAGGGATTTAGGGTCTTAATGACCCAGATCCTTTCATAAAGAGTACCTGTCATGTGCCTATTGCTGTCACAATGATGTTTACATTCCTTGTCACAGCAATAAAAGTGATAAAAAAAATCAAAGCAGCAGTGTAAAAATAAAAAATGAAAATGTTTTCTTAATTAGCAGGGAACAAAATCCAGCACATTCCCAATGACATGACGTAGCTTTGCAATGTTTACATGCAGAGCTTTGTCCAGTCTGTCTCTCCGCCGATCAGCAGGTGCCAGCAGTCATCCATTGGCTGGCACCCGCTGATTGACTAAATCACAGCAAAAGCTACGTGTCGATGGCACGTGCTCATGCCCCTTACCCGGAAGAACAGAATCACATATATCACGTATACAGGGATATACAGTATTTCTGAGCAGTAAAGCTACAATAAAAAGGTTTATGTTTCCTTGGATTTGATTATGTGCTGTATTGATGGTTTAGAGCCATTCTGAGGAGTGGAGACTGGAGAGCCTATTTTATGGGATTTCACTGCCTTTTTTATTTACAGTTCAGTGTAGGGCAAGCACATCTAACTTATTCATTTAAGAAGATACAACTTTTGGTAAGAGGCATAAGATTTGTGGGGGTGGAAAGAAGTGTCACCTAGCTGCATATTACAGTCAAGGAAAAATAAATCCAGATTATCTGGAGCTCAGTTTATCTGCTTTGATAAAGCACAATTTATGTGTGAAACGCATTAGCCTTTCCTCCCCTTCATGTACATGTGCTTTTCATGACTTTATACCAATAAAGGCAATTTTGGTCCCATCCGGATTTATTTTTCCTTAGAGCGGAGTTCTACCCAAAAATTGAACTTCTGCTTTTTGGAATCCCCCCCTCCTCCGGTGTCACATTTGGCACCTTTCAGGGGGAGGAGGGAGCAGATACCTGTATAATACAGGTATTTGCTCCCACTTCCAGGCATAGATCACCTCAGTGATCGAGGTGACCCACGCCACTTCAGGCGCCTACTCTGTCCTCCCCCGCTGTTTTCTGGGAGACACACAGGTCCCAGAAGACAGCAGGGACCAGTGAGGATGTGCAGCACGACCCACACATGCGCAGTAGGGAACGAGGAAGTGAAGCCGCAAAGCTTCACTTCTTGATTCCCTTACCGAGGATGCCGACATCGCGGGCGCCCTGGACAGGTAAGTGTCCATATATTAAAAATCAGCAGCTGCAGTATTTTTAGCTGCTGGCATTTATTTAAAAAAAAAATTGGCGGACCTTTGTTTTAATTGCTAAAGATGCGACTGGGCGAGCAACCTGCATGAATAGATCATGCCATTTTCACACTTTTTTTGTTTTGATTTTTTGCACTTTCATATCAGACTATTTATTTATTTATTTGTTTCACGCTTGTTTCCTCGTCGCGTGTTTCTCGTCGACCTGGTTTACGACAAGAAACACATTCGTGTGTATGCTTAGAAACCCGCGCAAGCTCAGAATAAAGTATGAGATGGGAGTGCACCTTCGGTAAAAGTAGCGTTTGTAACGGAGATAGCACATTTGTCCCGCTGTAACAGACTGAAAAGCGCAAATCGTCTCTCACCAAACTTTTACTTAACACGCAGTAACAGGAGATTAGTAAAAGCAGCCCCAAGGGTGGCGCCAGTGGAATCAAACTTCCCCTTTATAGTGCCGTTGTACGTGTTGTACGTCACCGCGTTTGAGAACGACGAGATTTTGTCTTGACAGTGTGTACGCAAAGAAAGCTTGACAAGATTCTCGACAATCCTGACAAGGAACTCGTCGAGGAAAACGATGTTTCTTTTACGACAAGTTTCTCGGTCTTGTGTACGAGGTCTGACACTGTGAAGGGTTCATTTGGGATTTTGAAGGTAACTATAGCTGTCAACAAACAGAACTTCACAAACACATTTGAACAAAATTATGTATAGATAATTTTCCTACACTTTATTTACTAGTATAGTCACTGTTAGTATTGTGGATTACTAAGGAAATTGTCTTTGATATTGCATTTAGAGAGAAGATGACCACTTAATGATTTTACAATTGAGCCATATCACTCATGGCCCTGTAAAATATCCATAGACACATATATCCTAAAATGTTAACCCCTTCGTGCTGACCCTTAGGCATGAAGGGATTAACTACTTGCCGACTGCCCACTGCAGATATACTGAGGCAAGGCAGCTCGGCTGCGCGTACCGACATACTCGTACGTTGGTCCGTGCATGTGATCGTGTGGGCATGTGCGGCACACGGGGGGAGCAGGCGCACGGGTCCGGCGGATTCGATCTCCACTGGCCACCCGTGATTGCTATGTAAACAAGGCAGATCCCCACTCTGACAGGAGAGAAGTGAGAGATCGGCTGTTCCTAGTGATCATAAACAGCGATTTCTGTCTACTCCCTGTTACTCCACTCCTCCTACAGTAAAAAAGCACCTCCCTAGGGAACACTTAACCCTTTGATCGCCCCTTAGTCTTAACCCCTTCCCTGCCAGTGTATTTATACAGTGATCAGTGCACCGATCACTTTATTGGTGTCGCTGGTCACCAAAAAGTGTCACCCCACAACCGCACACATGTGAACCCTGCCTTAGACTTTGTAGGTGTTGCCAAGAGGACAATAAGGAGCACTTCTGAATGATGAATTGCTTCTTATGACATGCAGAGTTTCCCCAATATGAAAAAAAATACTTTGGGCAGCTGGGAACCAAGCATTCTCTTTATGTTGTAAGCTCTCACAAGCAAGAAACTCCTATCCCTCTTGTCATGAATAATATCCTAACTATATTGTCTCCCAATATTTTGTAAAGCGCTGCACAAACATTTGGTGCAAAAAAAAAATCCTGTCTAATGTAGCACCTTTGTCCTAAACAGGGCTGCTAGAAAATGTTGTTGTGTTAGGTGGTAACTAGCCTGGTCCACTGGTTTCTTTCCTAAGCCTGAGTCTAATTTGTAGTCTCTCTCTTTTGTCAACAGGTGGCACTGCTTTCTTTGGCATTAGGATGACGGATTGCAGTAAATTCAGTTTAAATAGGTTGTATCAGCCAAATAGCAGGCCTTTTCTTTGGCCGCTCTGCATGCTGGGATAAAACATTTTTTAGGGAAGCAGTCAGGTGATCGGGTGCTTTTCACCTGGGCTGCAGCCTGGGTGGATGTGTGAGGAGTAGCAGCAGAGGTGTTACAATACAGATTGCTGCATTCAGCTCAACCAGTTCCCGACTGGCTCACGCAGATATACTGTGGCAGAATTGCTTTCCTGGTCTGAGGAGAGAAGGACAGATCGTGTCTTTCTACGAAGTAGAATGTGTCAAAATTGTCCAATGTGTCCGCCATAATGTCGCAGTCACGAAAAAAACGCTGATCGCTGCCATTAGTAGTAAAAAAAAAAATATTAATAAAAATGCAAAAAAAAAATCCCCTATTTTGTAAACGCTACAAATTTTGCGCAAACCAATCGATAAAGGCTTATTGTGATTTTTTTTTACCAAAAATAGGTAGAAGAATACGTATCAGCCTAAACTGAGAAAAAAAAATTATATATATTTTGGGGGGATATTTATTATAGCAAAAAGAACAAAATATTGATTTTTTTTCAAAATTGTCGCTCTATTTTTGTTAATAGCGCAAAAAATAAAAACCGCAGAGGTGATCAAATACCACCAAAAGAAAGCTCTATTTGTGGGGAAAAAAGACACCAATTTTGTTTGGGAGCCACATCGCACGACCGCGCAATTGTTAGTTAAAGCAACGCAGTGCCAAATCTCAAAAAGGAGCATAATAGTTTTGTCATGCTGCTGGAGAAAAGAGGCAGGCGCTGAAGTTCATGAAGAGCATGTGAACCAATCCCTTGGCAGGGGGAGGAGTTGTCTCTCTGCAGAGGAGGATAAGAATACGCTGCTTTGGGCACCGCCATTACCAGCACACGTGTTGAGATACTGTGTGCCTGAGTCTGCTGCTGCATATTCAAAGTGTAATCTGCTTCCAGTTGAAGAGTTCTCTACAGAGTCAGATTCTGATATCCAGTCTAATCGGATCTCTGAATTGTTTCTGACACAGTGGGGGTTATTTACGAAAAGGCAAATCCATGTTGCACTACTTGGAAGTGCAGTCGTTGTAAATCTGAGGGATAGATCTGAAATGAGGGAGAGCTTTACTGATTTTATTATCCAATCATGTGCAAGCTAAAATGCTGTTTTTTATTTCCCGTGCATGCCCCCCTCTCATACCTCCCAACATTTTGAGATGGGAATGAGGCACACCTTGTTGAGCGGGGGGGGGGGTTCCGTGGATCGGAGTTGTTGAGTGGGGGGGTTCCGCGGATTGGAGTTGTTGAGCGGGGGGGGGTTTGGCAGATCAAAGTTGTTGAGCGGGGGGGTTCGTTCCTTCCACGGGATCTGAGCTGTTGAGCGGGGGGTGTTTGGCAGATCAAAATTGTTGAGCAGGGGGGGTCACGGGGCCGCTGGATTTACTGCGGATCCCGGTAATCGCGGGGGGGTGCTGCGCAATCGCGGGACTTCAGCCCTAATCGTGGGACCGCAGGGTATGCCCCCTCTGATCTACAGCGACTGCACTTCTAAGTGTACTTTCAGTGCAATTTCAAGTGCACTTTGCACTTGTAGTTTGCACCTGTAGTGTAAAGTGGATTTGTCTTTAGTAAATAACCCCCAGTGTTTTGGCCTTAGAGATGTTGTGAAAGTGATGATGCCTACAGAGGAGGAAGTCATCTCTACTACCCAAACCTCCAGTATTAGGTCTGAGTTGTCTGCATGCAAGTTCTTTACAAGAAAAGCGATGGGAGCATTGTGCTAAAACTGCAAAGGTTGCTGTATGAAAGCCAGTGAGAATTGCTGGCCAGTGCCCTGGAATTGCGAGTATGCCTCACTGCAAAGTGATTATGCTGATCTGCTGCCCTGGATTGTCAGCATGTCTTCTTCACATGTGAGGGAAAATGATTTCCCGGCTGTAATAAAGAGAGGCTGAGATATGTTTTAAGTGCAAGTGGACTTTATTGTCCTGCAAGATGGAAAAGTTCTTCATGATTAAAGTCCCTTGCATGTTTATGTGGCTCAAGTGCTTGCTTGAAAGTAGCTATGCACACAATTACAGGGTTTTTTCCTGAAAAAAACAAACAAAAAAACAGGGAACTTACAAGAAGATTGCTGACTATGTTTGTTGCAACTACAAGAAAAGTGGCTATTGGACTTTGGGGCGTCAAGGACAATGGGGTGTTTAGTTAGTTAGTAAGGTAGGCTATGCTATGGTAAAAAGGCAAGTCTTTAGCTCCAATTTGGATCTCATAGACTCAAATATTTACCTATGGACTGTTCTCTCTAGATGGTGTGCGCAATTGCGCATTTGACTCTGAGTGAGTCTTAAGTTCTTGCTTCAAAATATTCCAGTATAGGTTGCTAAGTAAATTTCATTTTAAAATATGCTAAGAATGCTTTTGGGAAAACTGTGTCACTCTCATGGAAGTGGGACCCTGTTTCCACATGTAAATATCTCTAGGTCCAGTTATTTAATAGAAGTGTTTACAGGCGGTCCCAGGATTACAAACAAGATAGGGTTTTGTAGGTTTGTTCTTACGTTGAATTTGTTTGTAAGTTGGAACAGGTACATTTTTTAAGTGTTGCTCCAGCCCAAAAAACATTTTTTATGTTTTTTTGGTAGCATAGGGAAGGGTTAACACTCCAGTAACATTTGTTTTAATGTCTGTGGCCCTGTTCAGAAGATTTCACCTTACTTTCTGTTCCTGTGGCAATTGGATTTTGAAAAGTATGGGTTGTTGTAGAAACAAGGATTGGTGATAAAGCTTCAGTGGAGACATCTTTTTCCCATAATAACTCTTAGGCCGCGTACACACGATCGGTCCATCAGATGAGAACGGTCCGACGGACCGATGAAGCTGACTGATGGACTGATGTGCCTACACACTATCGGTTCATGAACCGATCGTGTCAAAACACAATGACGTGATGAAAAAAACGAAGTTGAATGCTTCCAAGCATGCGTGGACTTGATTCTGAGCATGCGTGGATTTTTAACCGATGCTAGTGCGTACTAACGATCGGTTTGACCTATCGGTTAGCCGTCCATCGGTTAAATTTTAAAACAAGCCCTCTGTTTTTGGACCAAAGGATAACGGACCGACGGGGCCTACACAAGATTGGTTTGGACCGATGAAAACGAACTTCTGTCCGTTTTCATCGGTTTGAACCGATCGTGTGTACACAGCCTAACAGGAATACATTTTCCTTCCTAGGGGGTAGATTTCCTCTCACTTCCAGTTGTCTCCCTCTGTTGGTAAGTAGTAGTTTGTAAGTTGGATGTTTGTACCCAGGGACTGCCTGTATATGTTGGGATATACTGGCAGTGACTGCAAACAATCAACAGAAAACAATTCATCATTCCTGTAAGATGAGCCAAATAAACTGTGCTCGTGATCTCCTCCACCTGTGTATTAGGCTGCTCACCTCACAATTTGACCCCTGTTTCACCAGCGGGTCAAATAAAGCAGTTCCCCTCACAAGGGATATCACAAGGGACTGGCGTAAAGCTGACACTGGAAGTCCTTAAGCGTGCAACAATCATCATATGTGAGGTGAGTAGCCTAATACACAGGTGAAGGAGAGCATGAGCACATTTTATTTGGATCATCTTACACAAATGGTGGATTGTTTTCTGTCACCTGTTTTACTCGTCCTTTTTCATGGACTGGAATATTTAGTTCATGTCTTCATTGCATTGTTTATGCACATTGTAATTTTAGTAGCACAGCACTGTTTATGTATTTTTTTATAGGTGGAGTGAAAACAATTTGAGTGATAGCAGCCAGTATGTTTTATTCACTGCCATATTTATTATTTAGGATTTGATTACACTGATTGATTTCACACAGATAGATAGACAGATACAGTAGATAGGATATAAGGTTATTGCTTATTGGTTAGTGGTTAGGCCCCTAAAGCTTGGGGCCTAACTACATGTGTAGAGGCTCAGCCCGAGGGGAGCCTGATCATTGCCGGAGGAAAGTCAGAAGCACTCCTGTTGCTTGAGGCAAGTTTAGAAGGGATGAAGTTCTGAAGGAGTACCAGAGCAAATGCTTCACTAGCTGGGGACGGTGGTGAAGTAAGTGGGAAAGCTTCAGTAGAGACTCATCCAGGAGTACTGCGGGTAGCTATAAGTAGAGCTTGCAGATATGTACAGCGGATAGCTGTGAGTCAAGCCTGAGGGATCCAGCAAGTAGCTGAGAGTCTGAGGAAATATTGGGTAGCGTGAGTGAAGCTTGAAGAGTACAGCGGGTAGCTGCGAGTTGCGCTCAAGGGATCTAGCAGGTAGCTGAGAATACAAGAAGTCCAGCGGGTAGCTGTGAGTGATGCTTGAGAAGTCCAGCAGGTTGCTGGGAGCTAAGCTTGAAGATCTACAGTGGGATACTGTGAGTAAAGTTGTTGCTATAGGAGACAGCCACTACAATACAGATCACTGCATTCAGCTTAAAGGCCATTTTTTCTGTATTGCTGTCTGCCGTCTTCTATTTTTGTTTGCAAAGTCTGCTAAGTTGCTATTGCATTTGCCTAAGGGTGTCCTGTGCCTTAACCCTCTCTTCCCTGTTCCTGTTAAGATAAATCAAAACTCTCTTTGTTAATTTTTAAAAGTGACTGGCGCCCATCTTTCCATCTTGCACTAGGCCCACCATAAATAGTAACCTGCACCCTGAGGAGGAATGTCAGCTCCCCTTGACTGTAGGGGTTACCATCAGGCCCTTAGGCCAAGTACACACGATCAGACATGTCTGAAAAATCCCCTCGGACCAGAACGCGGTGACGTAGAACACAACGACGTGATGAAAAAACTAAGTTCAATGCTTTTAAGCATGCGTCGACTTGATTCTGAGCATGCGTGAGTTTTTGGTCCGATGATTTTGTGTACTAACCATCGAACCTGTCGGACGGACAGGTTTCCGGCGGACATGTTTTCAAGCATGTTTTGAAACTTTGGCCCGCTGGAAAACAGTCCGATAGGCCGTACGCACGATCGAACATGTCCGCTGAAACTGGTCTGCGGACCAGTTTCAGCGGACATGTTCGATCGTGTGTACGCGGCCTTAGAGGTTGGGGAGACCGCTACAATAATAACAATAAAAATGCCCCAAGCACAACCTCCTCTCCAAAGCCTGGAAGGACAAAGACTGTTCTCCAAGGTCACCACAAAGATCTATATCCTCCTCCAGCATGTACCACTGGCAATAAACCTCTCAGCAGATTGCCAAATAGGAATATGTTATCATAACTCAGTAATATTGTTTTTTCTTGCTCTTCTTGTGGTTAATGATTCTTACTCTGAATGGTCCAAGGTTATCAGCGGTGTACCCCAAGGTTCAGTGTTGGGTCCCTTACTTTTCAATATATTTATAAATGATATTGGGTCTGAGATCAAAAGTAACATTTCTGTCTTTGCAGATGACACCAAGCTATGCAGTGGAATAACGTCCTTGCAGGATGTCTCCAATTTACAAGCCGACCTCAATGCTCTGTCTAATTGGGCGACTATGTGGCAGATGAGGTTTAATGTTGATAAATGTAAAGTTATGCACTTTGGGGCTAAGAAAATGCATGCATCATACATGCTAGGGGGAGTTCAACTGGGGGGATCTGTAGTGGAGAAGGATCTGGGGGTTTTAGTTGATCATAAGCTCAATAATGGCATGCAATGCCAAGCTGCGGTTTCCAAAGCGAGCAAAGTCCTTTGTTGTAAGAGAGGTATGGACTCCAGAGATAGAGATATCATTTTTCCCCTGTACAAATCATTAGTAAGACCTCATCTGGAATAATCAGTCCAGTTTTGGGCACCAGTTCTCAAAAAGGATATCGGAGAACTGGAGAAAGTGCAGAGAAGGGCAACTAAACTGATAAGAGGCATGGAGGAGCTCAGCTATGAGGAAAGATTAGAGGAACTGAATTTATTCACTCTTGAGAAGAGGAGAATAAGGGGGGATATGATCAACATGTACAAATATATAAGAGGTCCATATAGTGAACTTGGTGTTGAGTTATTTACTTTAAGGTCAACGCTGAGGACAAGGGGGCACTCTTTACGTCTGGAGGAAAAGAGATTTCACCTCCAAATACGGAAAGGTTTCTTCACAGTAAGAGCTGTGAAAATGTGGAACAGACTCCCTCCAGAGGTGGTTCTGGCCAGCTCAGTAGATTGCTTTAAGAAGGGCCTGGATTCTTTCCTAAATACACATAATATATCTGAGTACTAAGTTCTGTAGGTAAAGTTGATCCGGGGTAAATCCGATTGCCTCTCGGGGGATCAGGAAGGAATTTTTTCCCCTCCGGTAGCAAATTGGATCATGCTCTGCTGGGGTTTTTTGCCTTCCTCTGGATCAACTGTGGGTATGGAGTTGGGTGTATGGGATGTACTGTGTTTTATTTTGTTTGTTTATTTTTTTTTTTATGGTTGAACTGGATGGACTTGTGTCTTTTTTCAACCTGACTAACTATGTAACTATGTAACTACCTGCCAGGGACACTCCCCAACAACGGGCAGAAGTAAACAATAGTCAGAAATGGGGGAACCCAATAAAATACAGAAACAATAACAATTAGAGCTCAGGCTACCGGACAACTTCCCATTAAATTAACACTTGAGACTTCAGCTTAAGGCAAGGTCCATACACTGACATATAACCACCATACAACATAATGCTTACAGGCAAATTGTATGTCCATGCAATCACTCCTCTTCCAGTCCATGCACGCACAATAATATATAATCTGAAAAGGCTGTATTAATATACTGACATGTGAATCACCATTTGTAGATAAAGGAAGCTTTAAAATAAAATGGTGCATAAATAGGTGTCCGATTACTTTAGCTATGTCATTTTCCGATCAATAATCAAGCAGACAAGGCCAGAGGATTTTAAAAAGAAGGCTTTAATCAATATAGCCTTGTCTTTGTAATAATAGCTTGTAAAGCTAGTATCAATGTATTTTCTCTTTCATCTTTTTTAATTGCAAATGATGCTGGTAATTGGTACAATATTTTAAGAGCAAAACAATATTTAATGGTTAATGTAGTAAAATCTATTAACAGATTCAGATTTTTATGCTTTGCAACATAAAATATGATCATATGAAAAAAAAAATGGTACAATGCTTCTTTATGCCACGGTAGTAATTGTGGATAGCATGGAATAAATGATTACGCTCCTTTATGTACAGTAATAATAGAGTTTGTTTTTCTATACTGATAAACAAGCACAGCACAATATGCAGCCATAATAAAAAAAATGTAACACAATTGAACAAATGCTCACAGGTACATGGCAATGAAGCATTATTATCCTGCATTTGAACTCACGGGACATAGATAATTTGCATAACCACTCCTATTTCTATCCCAACATTCACCTGTGAATAAAAAGGTCTCATATGATATGTCACGAATCGGGAATCCGCTCCTACTAGGGGTGGAGTGGCTGACCAAGACTAGTTGCGACAGCTGGACACATGGTGGGGAAAGACACAGAACGCTCAGTGTGCCTGCTTGTTTAGTGATGGAAAGAGCCAAAGTAAAGAATCTAAGGTTCTGCCTGGTGTCCACCAGTGTTTCTAGATGTGGAAATGTTAGGCCTTGTACACATGATCAGACCGGTCTGATGAAACTGGTCTTAAGATGGTGTGTACGGCCCATCGGACCGTTGTCCGTCGGACCAAAGTTATAAAACATGCTTTAAAACCTGTCCGATGGACGTCTGTCCGTCGGACAGATTCGATGGTTAGTATACAAAAGCATCGGACCAAAAACCCTTGCATGCTCAGAATCAAGTCAAAGCATGCTTGGAAGCATTGAACTTCGTTTTTTCAGCACGTTGTTGTGTTCTACGTCACCGTGTTCTGACCCGATCAGATTTTGGTCCGATGGTGTGTACGCACATCAGACCATTAGACAAGTTCTGAGTTGTCTGATGAAAACGGTCCATCGCACCAGTCTCATCAGACCGGTCTGATCGTGTGTACAGGGCCTTACACTTCAGGCGACACTCAGATTGCAGTCCTCCTATTCACCCAAGTAGGCTGCAGTTGAGAACAGATGAAACTACCTTGCAGTGTGGAGACCAGGGATGTATTCAGGCCTAGGCCAACAAGGCCCAGGCCTAGGGCGGCACTTTGTGGGGGGCGTCCCTCTGTCCTCTTCCCACGGCATCCCTCTCTCCTCTTCCCACGGCGTCCCTCTGTCCGTCACCTACGGCAACCCTCTGTCCTTCTCCCAGGGCGTCCCTCTGTCCTTCACCCACAGCATCCCTCTGTCCTCTTCCCATGAATATGACAGGGATGTGGCTTTGACAGGAAGGGGTGGGTCATATTTAAATTAGAGGGTGCGCAAGTTTAGTCAGGCCTAGGGCAGCACAAAACCTTAATACACCTCTGGTGGAGACACAGGATTTACTGAACTAGGCAGCAGGTAACACAGACAAGAAGCACAGTCTGGGAGTTTGTGGGTTCTGTAAATAAAAGGTTGACCAGGACTCACAGGGAAATACAGTGGTAAAGAGAGGCAGGTAACTGAGTGCAGAGGGAGACATGGCAGTGAGGGAAGACTTACACAGTACACAGAGTACACAAGGTTGAATAGCGAGTAACAACTGAAGACATTAGGGAAGGCCGAATCATTGAGACACACAGGAGATTGGTACAGGTTGGAAAGACACTGAGAACATGGGAGGTCACAGAGATAACACTGGGAGGCACTGGGAAACACTAAAAAAAATGCACAAAGAACCACAGGTTTCCAGCTTCTAGTGTGTGGAAGCATTGCTCTAACACTGAGCAATCCTCACGCTAGCCATTTAAGACTGTGAAGCCTCCGTGAGTGGTTGCACAAAAGAGTGTGGAACAGATAAGTTTGACATAATATGTAGAAGCAGAGTACTGGTTGTAAAAGATGGTGTAACACCCTCCTAGCGTAGGATGCTAGGAAAGTTTAGTCTTTGGCTTCTTCTGTAGACAAGTGATTGTTTGTTCTGGTCTGTTCAGGGTTTCAAAAGCTGGGAGTTTGATTGCTTCCAATGCCTCTAAAAGAAGTTTCCAGAAAATAAGGATTGAGATTTGAAATGACAAACCTGAGGTCAGGTATTTGTGAAAGGCAGGACAGGAACCATATAGATTTTAAATACTGGCTAATAAAATGTGGATGTATTTTTCAGGCTAAAGCAAACTAAACGTTTTATCAAGAGTAAGGGAACCAAGGATGGAGTGCACAGTAATACAACTTGAATAGACTTTCCGGCAGCCCGTGGCCTCAAAAATGACTATAATGCTTCCTTTTTTTATGAGGTTCCCCTTTAAAGAGGAAGAAAAATGTGCTTCTTTAACTACAAGCAAAGCAAATCTGGATATGTTTAATTCAAAGAGACACATTTAATCCCTTCAGGACATTGTCTTCTTTCTGTATAGTTCAATAGTTTATCCTCTGTACAGACATAAGGCAAGCTTTACTTCCCTGGCGGAAATCTCTCATCTCTTGTGCATTTCAGTTGAAGAATAAATTTTGTATCTAGTATTCCTGCAAACATCTGCACTGTACTACTGAGTTACACTTTTTAGTAGTTCCTTATAGTTTATTACTAGCTAATGGTAAATAATTTATGTGGATTTGTCAGTAAGCATTGTATACCTGGATATCTAAATCATACTTGATCATTTAATAATACCAACAAAAGAGCAACAGGATAGCAGGAACCATCATGCATCCCAGTTACTCTAATTTGGACACTTATGTGCAGACGATCAGACATTCTGACAACAAAACCGTGATTTTTTTCCCCACGGATGTTGGCTTAAACTTGTCTTGCATACACACAGTCACACAAATGTTGTCGGAAATTTTGAATGTCAAGAATGCGGTGACGTACAACATGTACGATGAGACAAGAAAAATGAAGTTCAATGGCCAGTGCGGCTCTTCTGCTTGATTCCGAGCATGCGTGGAATTTTGTGCGTTGGAATTGTGTACACACGCTCGGAATTTCCGACAACTTTTGGTGTCGAAAAATTTGAGAACCAGCTCTCAAATTTTTGTTGTCGGAAATTCCAACAGCAAATGTCTGATAGAGCCTACACATGTTCAGAATGTCTGACAAAAAGATCCTATCGAACATTTGTTGTCGGAAATTCTGACCGTGTGTACGCAGCATTACACTTGAGACAGACCTTCTCGGAATGTGGAGCTTAGCAAAGATAGAAATTGCATCTTCCAAACTTTAGCCTATCTAAATAGAGTTTGTGCTGCTAGTGAGCAAAGTCTAGAGGCCTACTACATGAAAAATGTCTTTAGGGAAATGTCTGTAGAGTTATTAAACATTTTAACTACTGCCCTACAAACGACGAGGCCTTCAGTAACTGGCAGTTATTTCTGTGAAGGTTTTTTGCTGCATTCAGAACAGGACTGTCATGGGTAGATCTTCTCCTACCCTGCAGTACAGATGTGCCTGAGTCAGTCTGGCTCTTTAGCTTATTGTGTGGTTACAGATTCCCTCTATTTATTAATTGTCTATTCCTATAGTTGGCTAGTCTAATAAATCTCTGATAAGGTTACTGTTGGTAGCACAGTAATATAAGGTTAGTTATGAAAACAAACACACTTCTTAATAAAACAACATCTTATTTATTTCCCAAGAAAATAGGAATATTCTAGCATGGAAATTGAGAATTATACAGAGAATATGACAAAAGAACTTCAAAGATACTTATCACAATGCTTTCCTTGAGATATAGTTTCATCAGCTGGGCTCAGGATGGCAAAGAGCCATGAGGCTTACAGAAGCAGGCCAAGAGCCAAAAAGGGACGATTTTCCTTCTGTGTGTACTTTTTACACATTCATTCATATCCACTCGTTACCACCTCCAATTGCCTCCTGTCCAATAAGATATTGCCAAGAGGTAGTCCTTTTAATATATTATATTTCTGTTCATCCTGCTGTATTGGCCTCTAGAGGCAGTATTGTCCATGTATCATGTCTATGTGCCCTAGGACGTTTTCAATGTTAGCTAGCGCTTGTTCTCTTTGAAGCCTGTAATCATCTACAATCTTATCACACCAGGTGGGCAGGAGCCAAACTCTTGTTCTACAAAGCTTTGATATGCAACTTGTTACATTACAACTTGGGGCCATCTACCTGTATAAACCAGGAAGTGAAATTTCAGAAATATTATATTAAACCATGTGGCCTTCCAACAAGTGCCTTTATGCTTTTACATGTATTTGCAAATGTGTGCAGCAAAAACCTGTGTTTCTACCTGTGTTGTTTTTTTTGTTGCATTGATCTACTTACCCATTCCCATCTTCTCAAAAGCACACAGATTACAAACTAATAGGGGTCTATTTATTAAAAAAACTGTGCAAACGCCTTTAGCATTTGCACCTCTATCAAGAATGATCACAATATTATATATTGTAAGTTTAATTCATATGATTGTTAGCTCTATGTAGAGGCTCTAATGCTGTATTTTCTTGATTGAGGTATTTCAGGAAAATGGCACATTATGGCCACTAGATGGAACTGACGATCATAGGAAATAAACATATTAGACAAAAATACAGTGATTATTTGTGATGGCTATGCTTGAGGCATTCATATAATACAATTTTCATAAGAAGAAGAAGAAGCATTACAAAAAACTGTGATTATTTAAGAGAACATACCAGTTATGGGAAGAAACATTGCATAGATCAATATTGAGTAATGCTCACCCTTGAAGGAGCTACATGATGTATGGGTTCACTTCTGCTCTGCCTGTATTGCATTTTAAATTGACTTTATTAACAAATAAACATTTTGTAAAGGAAAGATTAGTTAAAAAAACGAGTAGCAATAGTACCAATGCAGGTTTACATTTGACCCAAGTCAGAGTATTCTTTTGTCTGTCCTTTCCTCTGCCCAGAAAAACACCAGGCTGAAGTAAAGGACCAAGGCTGGTTTAGCAGTAGCCACAGAATTAGTGATCGTATCACAGAAGATGCTCCTTTGTGCACACTAGACCTTCAGCCTGTCTTGCCCTTAATCCGGATCCTTGT
Organism: Rana kukunoris; assembly: GCA_029574335.1. Taxonomy (NCBI): domain Eukaryota; kingdom Metazoa; phylum Chordata; class Amphibia; order Anura; family Ranidae; genus Rana; species Rana kukunoris. The sequence continues at coordinate 76,278,511 of CM056056.1, forward strand.
CTGAGCCTCTTGCCAAGATGGTGGCATAATATCATGCTCGCCGGCCAAGCCTTTACAGCGTCTTTGGCTTCCTATGCAAACTCTCATTCCACAGGCAGTTTGATTTCTTCCACTTGCCTACATCCAGCACCATCCTGCCAACATCTTGACAGACTTTTGACATCACTTTAAGCATTATCAAAGGCACCCAGGTGACTCTATATGCCCAATTTCGGCTTTCAACGGTACTGTATACCCCATCCACATCTCAGAAGAGGCCCAGCTATACCCCCCTTCTGGGACCAGGGCAATAATTCATCTTTCATCACACGCTCTGCACAGGTTTATGTAAGGCATGGCTTTTGCACAAGTATATTTCCCCAAGCATTTTATGGATTTATGGATAATCAATAAATATGTTTTTAATTATTTCAAAACCTGGTAATTATTTATTATTATTTTTTTACATTGATCCCCCTCATTTGGATGATTATATAATTCCAAGGATTTGATGGACTTTTAGACAATCCATGATAAGTTTGTGTTTTATTGTTTCTCATATGAGTATGTTCATTTGAGTATGTAAGAGGCCGGAGCTGTCACCTTAAACTCATTACAAGAGAAGAGATCACCTCTCAAGGTGAGACTGGTAAATCAATCCCACGGCAGGCAACTCTGCAGGTGTTGGCCCAGCTCGCTGCCACAACAGACAGAAGGTTAGAACGCAGTGGCGGCTGGTGCTCAAAATTTTTGGGGGGGGCAAACGAAAAAAAAAATATTGCAGCCTCACTGTGCCACCAAATGCAGCCACTGTGCCATGCCACCAAATGCAGCCACTGTGCCACCAAATGCAGCCACTGTGCCATGCCACCAAATGCAGCCACTGTGCCATCAATTGTCACCACTGTGCCATGCCATCAAACACAGAAACTGTGCCATCAATTGTCACCACTGTGCCATGCCATCAAATGCAGCCACTGTGCCATCAATTGTCACCACTGTGCCATGCCATCAAACACAGCAACTGTGCCATCAATTGTCACCACTGTGCCATGCCATCAAATGCAGCCACTGTGCCATCAATTGTCACCACTGTGCCATGCAACACAGCAACTGTGCCATCAATTGTCACCACTGTGCCATGCCATCATATGCAGTCACTGTGCCATCAATTGTCACCACTGTGCCATGCCATCAAACGCCACCACTGTGCCATCAATTGTCACCACTGTGCCATGCCATCAAACTCCACCACTGTGCCATCAATTGTCACCAATGTGCCATGCCATCAAACGCAGCTACGGTGCCCATCAATTGTCACCAATGTGCCATGCCATTAAACGCAGCTACTGTGCCCATCAATTGTCACCAATGTGCCATGCCATCATATGCAGTCACTGTGCCATCAATTGTCACCACTGTGCCATGCCATCATATGCAGTCACTGTGCCATCAATTGTCACCACTGTGCCATGCCATCAAATGCAGTCACTGTGCCATCAATTGTCACCACTGTGCCATGCCATCAAATGCAGTCACTGTGCCATCAATTGTCACCACTGTGCCATGCCATCAAACGCCACCACTGTGCCATCAATTGTCACCACTGTGCCATGCCATCATATGCAGTCACTGTGCCATCAATTGTCACCACTGTGCCATGCCATCATATGCAGTCACTGTGCCATCAATTGTCACCACTGTGCCATGCCATCATATGCAGTCACTGTGCCATCAATTATCACCACTGTGCCATGCCATCATATTCAGTCACTGTGCCATCAATTGTCACCAATGTGCCATGCCATCAAACGCAGCTACTGTGCCATCAATTGTCACCACTGTGCCATGCCATCATATGCAGTCACTGTGCCATCAATTGTCACCACTGTGCCATGCCATCAAATGCAGTCACTGTGCCATCAATTGTGACCACTGTGCCATGCCATCAAATGCAGTCACTGTGCCATCAATTGTCACCACTGTGCCATGTCATCAAACGCCACCACTGTGCCATCAATTGTCACCACTGTGCCATGCCATCATATGCAGTCACTGTGCCATCAATTGTCACCACTGTGCCATGCCATCATATGCAGTCACTGTGCCATCAATTGTCACCACTGTGCCATGCCATCATATGCAGTCACTGTGCCATCAATTGTCACCACTGTGCCATGCCATCATATTCAGTCACTGTGCCATCAATTGTCACCAATGTGCCATGCCATCAAACGCAGCTACTGTGCCCATCAATTGTCACCAATGTGCCATGCCATCATATGCAGTCACTGTGCCATCAATTATCACCACTGTGCTATGCCATCATATGCAGTCACTGTGCCATCAATTGTCACCACTTGTGTCACCAATTGTGCCATGCCATCAAACGCCACCACTGTGCCATCAATTGTCACCAATGTGCCATGCCATCAAAAGCAGCTACTGTGTCCATCAATTGTCACCACTGTACCATGCCATCAAATGCAGTCACTGTGCCATCAATTGTCACCACTGTGCCATGCCACCAAACACCACCACTGTGCCATCAATTGTCACCACTGTGCCATGCCATCAAACGCCACCACTGTGCCATCAATTGTCACCACTGTGCCATGCCATCAAATGCAGTCACTGTGCCATCAATTGTCACCACTGTGCCATGCCATGAACGCCACCACTGTGCCATCAATTGTCACCACTGTGCCATGCCATCATATGCAGTCACTGTGCCATCAATTGTCACCACTGTGCCATGCCATGAATGCCACCACTGTGCCATCAATTGTCACCACTGTGCCATGCTATCATATGCAGTCACTGTGCCATCAATTGTCACCACTGTGCCATGCCATCATATTCAGTCACTGTGCCATCAATTGTCACCACTGTGCCCCATGCCACTGTGCTCATTGTCGCCTCTGTGCCCCATGATGCCACTGTGCCCCATGCTGCCACTGTGCCCCATGCTGCCACTGTGCCCCATGCTGCCACTGTGCCCCATGCTGCCACTGTGCCCCATGCTGCCCCTTTCCCTGTAAAAAAAAATCACTTACCTGACGCTTCCATGTCCTCCCTCGATGTCTTCTGCCGCTGTGGAGAAGCTTCAGCCAATCAGGTTCCTGAAAACCAGAATCCGGGAACCTGATTGGCTGAAACGGCTGTCAGTCTAATGCAAGGACCGCAGGTTGCCTGCGCTCCGAGCATAGACTTCCGAGAGCCGGAGGGCGGCACTGGAAAAGCCTATCAGAGCCGCTGGCTTTGATAGGCAGTTCCCCTCAGCCAACCAGCTGCCGCTATTCGGGTAACCGGCGTCCCATGTCCGGTTATACGAATAGACCAGGCAGCTGGCAACAGTAACACACGTCCAATGCATAGCATTGAACGTGTGTTACTTGCGAGAGGGGGTGGCGCTGCAGCGCCCTCTATAGACGGCTGCCAGAACTTCGGCTAAAATGTCAAAATGACATTTTAGCCGAATAAAAGTTCTTAAAGGGCCCGTTTTTTGTTTTTTTTTAATTTTTTTGTTTTTTTTTTCTTGTGACTGCGGGAGGGGGGGCGGCGCCTGTGCGCCCATATGGGCGGGCCGCCACTGTTAGAACGTGCAGTTGTCCATATTCTAATCTTCTACCTTTAACTCATACCCCTGGTTGATGCTCATTTGGCCATTCACACAGACCTGGTTAGGATTTATATCTTCCCTTCCTCCGGATGACAGACAAAAAACTGCCCATGAAGACTCATTAGCTGTATAGTAACATTATTTTGGCCACAAACCAGGAAGCAAAAGAAATTAAGAAAAATGTGTTAAAACAAGTAAATATAACATACTTTTCGTATATATCTACTAGCAGCATAAGGCCGTTTAGTTTCGCTTTAACAGAATGGTATAGAGTCCCTAGTGTTCTACCCACCTTATCTCAACCCTCTATCTGTTAACACTGTTGCAAAAGGTGGAAGAAATATCCCAAATATCCCAAAAATGTACAGATTGCCTCTTTCGACACTTGTCCCACCTTCTTCCTACTCTACCACAGCATTATACCAAAAAATAAATGTACAAAATTCTATAATCACCCCTCTGGTTAATTCTAACAAAGCTTGCATTCCAGCAAATTAGTGTAAGAAAAATCCCCCCTCCTTTCAGAATTGGTTTGCAAAAATAAACAATACTAAAATAATGAAGAAAATATTGTCCACTATCAAAGGAAAGAAAAATCCTTTTTCGAAAGAACTGGTTCTTCTGGAATGCATTCACTTTCATGCATTCACTTTCAATATATAGAAATATTAGCCTCAAGTAAGTCAGATTCAAATTGTTAATTCTACAGTAGATGGCCTATGGAGTATTGTGACATTATGATATTAACTCCAAGAATAACCTCAACCCCTCTGACACACCTGGTTGAATGAAAGTTACTGCAAGCATTTATAAGAACACAAGTATAGATACCATAAACCTGCCTGTGAATTAGTACCAGGAAATAGATACAAGACTGTTTAGCAGAAAATTAACTCAATGTATTTGACGAGTTAGAATATATGGTGGTTTGAGTATAAATAAACACACAGAAGGTAAATTAAGACACACTCCGTTAGACAGTATAATCACTATGCCATGGTACCTTAGAATACTAGACTGGAATCAACACATAAATCAGTAAAGTCAGTAATAACAGTGCTCATAAACATAAACTGCAACGTGAATAATTATACTATAAATAGTCTAGAGTGCACTCTAGAAGTATGGCTATGATATGGTGCAGTGTCCTCTGAGCGGTATCACTTAGCATAAGCAATAAGTGAAGGTCTCTGGGTAACAGTTGCAAAGGAACAGTCTTTAGTCCTAACTCTTCAGGCAGCAATGAGACTACTAAATGGTTGTATGGCAAGTTCCTAAACGGCCCAGTCTTTCTAACAGTAAATCCCCATTGCAGCAGTTCACCATTTCCAGCAAAACTTCACATCACCATCCAGTCACACACACATCGATTAGTCCACTCTCTGCTCTGCACCAAGATGACTCTGGCTGTTGGCACAACTGGACTTAGCACTCTTTAACCTCCTCAGGTTGCTGTTATGCAGCAGTGGTGGTGAGCACTGGACAACGGTGTGCACTCTCCAGACTCCCTCATGCAAAAGGAAGGTGTGTCCTTTTCCTCCTCCTCCTCCTTCTTTTGCAGGGTCTGCTGAGGGCTGTAGATTAGGCCCTGTTACTTTCAGTGGGCAGTGTTCCCAAGAGGACTACATGTCTCATGATCCTCCTCCAGCCTTTCCTGATTGGTCCCTCTGCTTCTTGCCAGGAGGGAGGGGAAGTGGATAGGGGATCACAAAAAGAGTTGCTCTGAAGCTGCACAGCAGGGATGGTAAGGTGAGAGGCAGCTCTTGCTCTGTCTATGCAGGGGCAGAGTAGCCAACCTTCAACAGCAGCATGACCACTCAGTGAAAAGGGTAATGTTAGTAATTACAGTCCTAACTTCATGTGATGCTTTGTAAGCAGATACAGAAACAGTTTTTCATTTTTGGATAAAATTTGTACATAAATAAATAAAAGCTGACCATTGTGCACATCCTTGTCAAGGTTAAATGTTTTGTCTCAGCCCCCTGACACTTTTGCTGAACAGCTTGGTCTGTTAAAGTAGAAGTAAGGACAAAACCTAACTAAAATAAAAATTGCTATGCTTACCTATTCTGCAGCCGCTCTGATCCAGTCCCAGGCTGAGCTGTCAGCAGTGACTTCAGTGTGTAGGGGAAGCATCCCCATAGTAAGTCACTTCCCAGGCATTTCCCAGCCATTGTCAGCTTTCTCCTGTATACAGAGGGCGCTGCTTGAGACTGGACCAGAGAGGCTTCAGAATAATTAAGTATATCGATTTTTTTCTTTACAGCGATAGAGAGATAGATTAGGCTTACAATGTGACTGAGAGTAGGTTCAGAGTTAGTTAGATTGTGCCTTTATTACTACTTTAAAGGAAAAACTAACATACTGAGAAATAACGTACTTTATAGCTGGGTTAAGAGGTGATAAAAAGGAAAAAAAAATCTAAATATAATGATGGAGCCACCATATCCAAGGAATGGTAAGTTCCAATGTTTTACATTCTTGGGGGGTTGAGATATGCTGTAACTTCATACCTGTTATTCAAGGTCACGATAAACTGTCAGTACTGGAATCTGAAGTATTATAAATGTTCCTGAATCCTTTTATTTAATGTTGTGAGACTCTTCTTCACTAAATATGTGTTTCAGTTTCTGCATCAATCTATCTTTATTTTTCAATGCATCCATCAGATTCTCATCTGAACAGGTGAGGTACAGTCCATCAACTCCAGCCCACACTGACAAAATGGGAGCAAAGTTGCAAGACAGCAAGGTTGCAAAAACAAAAAAGGGGTGGGATTTTATATGAAGCTTGTGGTGACAAATTGAATACAATGGTGGAATAATGAACAATTTATTGATACATAAAAAACATGTTTACACACATTAGTTATACATACAAGGAAATGCACCAGCCACGTAGTGCCAATTCCATAACCAGTAGTAACATGGTTTTGAACATTAATCACATGGTACACTTAGGGGGTCCACCATATTCATAGTTTGAGTAAAACCAATACAAAAAATATATCATCTGCGCAGTCTATGGTCTTTATATTCCCTATAATTGTAAAGATAGTAGAAAACATATCTCAATGGGTGTGTAATTGGATACACAATACTGCTGGAAGCTCGACGCGTTTCGCGGCTTTAAACCGCTCATCAGGAGCAGGCATATAAAGCATCTGCAATAGAGTACCGGTGATTAACTAGGTAAGTAACTGTGTCAGATATGGTGAGAAGGATATAAACCCCCCGCAAAACCATATAGGACAAAGTGACTTACAGATATGTGTGCATTGGAGCATATGATGCCACAGACCAGAGAGCCACCCGACAACATCATCAAGGCCGGGAGCCAAGGGGGCATGTGCAGCGGCGACGGCGGCGCCCAACAGGGAAGAGCAGTCCAGAGCCCCCAGAGAACCCCTAGTGAGAACATAACTGTGAAATGTGAATTGATAAATGGGGATTGGGAATATGAAAAATTTAGAATAATTTAGACTATGTGAATGAACTAAAAATGGCGAGAGTGGACTGGATAAGGGTGGGACAAGGTGAAGAGTAAGTGGGTGGCTGAACGGAAGTGAAAGGTAAGAGACCATGGTAAAGGTGTAATTTTTGGATTTCTGATTTTAGAATCCTTTTTTGTGGCTGGTTGTGTTATGTCTGGTATGTCTGGGGAAAAAAAACATCAGTCTTTGGAATACATGCATATTTCACCCCTGCTTTATCCCTGAAAAAATGTTGCAGGAACAAAAGAAAAGCACAATCGGAAATTCCAACAAGAAAACAGTGGATTTTTTTCTGACAGAATTTTGGCTCAAACTTTTCTTGCATACACATGGTCACACCAAATTCCGACTGTCAAGAACGCGGTGACGTACAACACTACAACGAGCCGAGAAAAATTAAGTTCAATGATTCTGAGCATGCGTCATATTGATTCCGAGCATGCATGTTTTTTTTTGCGCGTCGGAATTGCATACAGACGATCGGAATTTCCAACAAGAACTTTTCCCGTCGGAAAATTTTAGAACGAGCTCTCAATTTTTTCTGGCCGGAAATTCTAAAAGAAAAATTCAGATGGAGCCTACACACGGTTGGAATTTACGACCAAAAGCTCACATCGGACCTTTCTTGTCGGAATTTCCGATTGTGAGTACGCTGCATTAGACTTACCAGTAACTTATTTTCTGAGAGTCTTACAGGACAGCCCATGAGATGTAGGGATCCTCCCACTGGGACAGGAAACACGTTAACAACCACCACTTAAAAGGCAGTTTAGTATTCTCAAGAACCATAGGATGGCATTGCAATCAAGTAAAACATAACCTAATACTAAAAGTGGTTGTAAACCCTTTAGAAACACTTTTACTTACAGGTAGGTCTAGATTACGGTTCACGGTTTAGGAGATATTTGAAAAAGAGATGGGTGCCGATATCTACGGCACGGGCGCTGATGTCTACAGCACATGCACCATAGACAACGGCACAGGCGCACTGTAGAGACCTTTAGAAACGGCGATCGTGCTGTTTCTAAAGGAGATCGTGCCAGTACTGGCGGCTCACGCACATGTGATGCATAGTAGCCCATTATGCTTTAACTTTGCAGAGAAACAAAGAGGAAGTAAAACCCATTAGGGTTTACTTACTCTTTAACCAGGTGTGGATCCGGCTGCCCTGGAAGACGTATTCCAGGACAGCCCATGAGACTATAAGCAAGACCTTACCTGCTTAAGGAAAAAAAACACTGTCTGGAGGACCTTCAGACCAATTGCCTGCTCCTGAGTAGAGAGGAGGTTGAGGTGATAATGTTTAACAAAGATCAAAAAGCTGGACCAGATGGCCGCCTTACAGATTTGTTCTGGTAAGGCTCCAGCCCTCTCAGCCCAACACTCAGACAAACCTCTTGTTTAATGTGCGTAGACAAAAGGTGGGGAAACTTTCATAATCCTAGAAGATTCAGTAATACCCTGCTTAATCCACCTGGCTATGGTGGACTTCAAAGCCTTGTCACTCTCTTGGGCCCTGTAAAAACAAAGCATCTGATTTCCTAAAGTTTTTAGTAATCTCAAGGTAGAAGTAAAGAATTCTCCTGACATCTAAGAAGCTGAAACTCTTTTCTTTCTAACTTCTAGGTAACACAATGTCTTGGGGTCTGTGAAAGGAAGTGGCTACCTTGGGTAAAAACTCTGGGTCCATTCTCAACACCTTCAAAAATTGTGAGGGAAGGTTCCCTAATCGAGAGAGCTTGAAATTCGCTGACATAGTTGCAACAAGGAATGCTGTTTTCAATGCAAGGAATTTCACTGACGAATCCTCCAGGGGCTCAAAGAGACAAACAACTAAGGCCTGATGAAATAGAGACAAATCAAAATCAAATTATTACTTTCCAGCAGAAACTCCTGGAGCACTTCCAGAATTCACCTGATAGGGGGAAAAATATAGAAGAGGCTGCATGCCCAGGGATTTGACAGAGTATCTATCCTCAGAGACTGTTCCCTTGGATTTAGGGAAACTTTTTTTTTGTGCTGCTGTTCCCCTGGGAGGCAAAAAGATCCACCTCCGGAGTTCCTGGCATGCTGGTGATTTCCATCAAAATCTCTGGATTGAGAGACTAATCATCCCATTACACCTGGTGACAGGTGAGATAATCTGCCAATGAGTTTTAAGTGACTTTTCGTGTGTATGGTGAAATTTTCTGGTCTATGAGCTGGAGAGTCACACTTCTCATACCCCCCTGCTTGTTGAGGTATGCTACAGTGGTAACATTGTCGGATCAAATCTGAAGATGATAACCACGACCTCCAGATGAAAAGCTTTCAGGGCCCTCTGGATTGCCAGAAGTTCCCTCTGATTTGATGAAGCTCTGGCATCCATTGGGGAACATTTCCCCTGCACCATCTTACTGTTCAGAAGTGCTCCCCAGCCAAAGGAGCTTGCATCCATTGTGATCCTTTGAGATACTGGAATAGACCTCTATAGGCCTTTGCACAGGTGAAGTGGCAACCTCCATCACCACAGTGTTCTCTTCACCCTGGAAGGTGTCCGGACCAGCTGGTCCAGTAACCCACCCCTGGTCCTTAGCTTGAACAGCTGCAGTGGGTGTTTATGAAGCCTTATCCATGGTATGGCAGGAAAGCAAGATTTCATGAAGCCAAATGCCCTTAAAACATCCCTGGCTAAAACTAGCTTGTTGCAATGCAAACTTCCAGCCATGTGAGTCATCTCCAAAACCTTCCCCTCTTGAAGGAAGCTCTTTTGCTCCACTGAAGAAACCACCTGAGAAAAATCACCCTTCTTGTTAGGAATCTAAGACAATTTCTCTTTGTTGATCAACCAGCCTAGATACTGAAGAAACTCCTGTGCAATCTGCAGATCCGAATTTGCCACTTGGAGCATGTCATCCAGATAAGGAATGATCATAATTGATTTCAGCCTTAACGGAGCCAACGCTTCCCCCAGGACTTTTGTGAAGATCGGTGGGGCCGAAGACAACCCGAAGGGCAGTGCCCGGAAGTGAAAATTATGGATCTTCACTGCCAGTCTTAAAAATCTCTGGTAAGCTGGATGGATAGGAATGTGCATGTAGGCATCTCTTAAATCCAGGGTGGCTATAAAGCTCTCTGGGCAAAGCAGATTTCTGACAGAAAAGATTGACTCCATGCGGAAGTGTTTGTATCTGATGGATCCATTGAGGGGGTAAAGATGAATCTTTACCCAAGGGCTTCAAAAAGTGAACGTAAAAGCCCTGGCTCTGATCTGCTTCAGGAACTGTGCATATGACTTTCTGGTCCACCAAGTCTCCTGTCAGGAGACACAGGGCATCACCATGCAAATTAGAGTGACAGGAATAATTCTAGGTATAGTCATTATTCATGGGAATAGTAATATGAGCAATGTGAATGGTGGAGAGGACAGAAGGGGGCAGGGTAGGGCCACAACGTTTTAAGTAGTAGTGGCTGCTGTTAACCCTCACAGCGACTCTGAAGGGGGCACTGAAAGAAAGATTTTTGCCAGAAACAGCTCCTTGCAGGTAATGGGATACATATAAAGAAAATTCAGCTAGCAATAATATATTTTATTGCCCTCTGCTTTCAGAAAATATATCACATTTTATGATTTATTTATTTTCATGTAAAAACTTTGGGCCAGATTCACAGAGCGATTACTCCTGTCTACCTCGCGTTAGACTGGAGTACTTTCGAATTACGCGCATTTTTTCACTACTCTGAAACCTCAAACCATGAAATTACGGCTGCGGGCTTCAATCCGACTGGTTTACGTGTTCGTACGCCTTCGGATCTACGCTGCAATAAAATTGCGGCCACTGGGTGGAGTTCCCGTAGTTTTCCGCGTCGGGGTATGCAAATGAGCTTTTGCCAACTATCCACGAAATTACGAACGTCTATCGCAATCTCTTACGGCATCTTTAGTCATCTTTTTGCTGCGTAAAACTATACCAGCTTTTTGCTGGTCTAATATTAGACAGCCCATGTTAAGTATGGCCGAATAGGAACGTTTTCCGACGTCTTTTTTTATTTTTGACGTAAAACGTCCTGGAATAGGAATGTCCGTAAACGACGCTACTCAAACAACGAATGACGTATCGACGTTATTTTGCGCAATGCACGGCGGGAAATTTCTGAACGGAGCATGCGCAGTTCGATCGCCGTGGGGTCGCGCCTAATTTAAATGCCTCACGCCCCCTAATCGCGTATTTTGATTACGCGGCGAGAAATACACTACGCCGCCGTACCGTAAGGGACGAAATCTACCAGGATTCGTCGTACAGCCTGGTAAAATACGGCAGCATAGTGTATCTCTGATACTCTGTGCCAATGTAATTGTATCTGAATCTGGCCCTTTGCCTTTTTTCATGTGTGCCCAAAAAAAAAATGGCCCTGACATGAAAGTTTTCAGAGAAGGTCTTTGCAACTCAGTGTTAAAACCTTTGTAGACAAGGTTTCCTCTGACATGTATAAGGCCCCATACACACGATCGGACATATTCGATGAAAACGGTCCGCGGACCATTTCCATCGGATATGTCCGATCGGGAGTTTGATCCGATGGCGTGTACACACCCTCGGATCAAATTCCCCGCCGCCGGACGGCGCGGTGACGTGGCGGTGACGCGGCGGTGACGTTGACGCCGCCGCGTCACCGCCACGTCACCGCACCAGGAAGTAAAACACTTCCGCGCATGCGCCGAATCCATTCGGCAGCGGCGCGGCGGCGGTGGGGGACGACATGTCTGCTGGTAAGTGTACTAACCAGCAGACATGTCGGGCGGACAGATCCCCACCGGATAGATTTCAAAGCTTGCTTTGAAATCTGTCGGGTGGAGAAATCTGTCCGCTAGCCCATACACACGAGCGGAGATGTCTGCTGAAACGGTCCATCGGACCGTTTTCAGCGGACATATCCCCTCGTGTGTACGCGGCCTAAGTGACTTGTCTTGGTGACTCCGAAACACACCTTATGCAGCTGTATTAAGGGGAAAAAAACTGAAGTGAAAATTGTGCTGATACCTTTGTCCTTGCATTGTTATGAACTATTTATGAACATTTGTTACTCTGTATAATGAGTAACATACAACAATTCCTTTGTTCATACCCACTGACAGACAGTGTAGGTTGTGTGTTTAGTTGTACGCTTACACTAATAATACAGAGATGCTTTCAAATCCCCAATAATAGTAGGAAGCAGGATTAGAATTTCTTACCAGCCAAAATTCTTAGATCCAAAACTAAGACAATAAACTGAGATCCAAACAAGCCTCGTCCAGAAACATACCTGTATGCTGACAATCCACATTTATTTCACTTGGCATCAAATCTGTTAAGCTCCACCAAAACCAGTTTGAAGGATGGTGTTTGGGTTTCGACAATGTATTTGAGTCTTAGAATGCATACACCTTCCATATGTGATGATGCAGATATTTTTAATTTTGCTAATATATTGTTTGTTTGTTTTTTCTATGTGTTGAGAACTCTAGGCAAAACACAGATTCCAGTAATATATATCCATGTAATGTCAGTAGCCACTTTAAATCAGTATCTTCATTTTTGTTTTCAATTAATCATTTAAAGGGAAAAAATATATTTACATTTTTGAGCCCTATTCAATGTTTTGCTTCTGTGGGTTCCACACAATTAAAGGATATGAATAGTGGCTTTGTATAAATGTTCTTGCTTTATTTATTAAGGAAATGACTAAAAAAATCAACATAAGAAATATGTTTCTCTTGATTGTCAGGTGAAAATGAAACATTGCATATTAATATTTTGTACTTTCATATGCAACCAGCAAGTAGAGCTCTCTACTCCTTTATCATGTTCTCCAATAACTCCTTAGCCCCTACTTTGTATAACACCTGTTGTTTACAGAGTTCAATAGCTCTAGCTGAAGTTTGCACACTGAGAATTCTGCACGAACTATAGTTTGTGAAACAAAGATTTTATATTGTAAAAAAAAATTGATTGAATCAGACTTTTAACAGCTTATAAAGTTAAAAGAAAAATACATTTGACAGAATATCATTATACTGTAGTCACCCTTTAACTAGTACACATAGTAACAGCCAGTAGTAAACTCTATGTAAATGTAGGCATATTTATAAAGCAGAGAATGTGACTTTCACCAAACATGTGGTGCATCAATCAGGCCGGATTTACACTGCCCCACAGAGTGGCTCACAGCAGGGGTCCAGTGTGTCCCTGTTCACCGTTTCCGGTCTGATTTCAGTCCAAATTTTGGGCTGAATTCAGACCTGAAACAGACCAGAATACGCACAGAACTCCTGTGCAATTTGCTCCAGAGTCCAGAGCCATCCCAGAGATGTGTGAACAGACTCCATAAAGAGACGGTCACAATCTCCTGACATGCGAAGTGGATGCAGGGAAACCCACATCCAATTCGCATTCGTGTGCACCCAGCCTTATTGTTAATGAAAACATGCACCTGCAAGATTCACCCTCAGTGAATGTTTAGTAATGGTTCCCTGATTTAGTAATATACAAAAAGTATTGGCTTTAGACACACTGTAAAAACAGACCCAAGACTTTACAGAAGATAACATATTTGCCAACATTTTATAAAAAATTTCAGGAGGAATTCTGTTACCAAGCTGATAATGTTAACCTGCCTCACACAATGCAGTCTCATAGCACTGTAACTAATTAAATACACATATAAAACATTGTTATTATCAGGAGTCTATGGTAGTGAGCCCATGTAGTCCACCAACTTGGGGTTCCCCAGGGCGCGAAGTTCAAGCTCTAGCCTGCTTCTTCACCTGGCCCCCTGATGGTGGGGATGAGCCACGAGGGGATGAACCGCTAGACCAGGGATCTCCAAACTACGGCCCTCCAGCTGCTGTGGAACTACACTTCCCATGAGGCATTGTAAAACTCTGACATTCGTAGACATGACTAGGCATGATGGGAATTGTAGTTCCTGAACACCTGGAGGGCCGTAGTTTGGAGACTCCTGCGCTAGACCACTAACACATGCAGAGTACAACAGCACAAAACTGAAGGAAAACCAAGAAACAAGCCAAGGTGAGCACAGGCAAAGCCAGGACTGTACATGGGTAATTAGATATAGGATACATTAAATAGTAAGCAGACAGGAGCTCAGAGAACTGTGAAGTTGCTCAGGCAATGAGGGCTGAACTGAGCACATGTATATATATATAGGGAGGCAAACTGGGAGGCGGGCCAGGAAGTGATGGAAGAGAAGGAAATGTAAACCCAGAGAATAGCAGGTGATGCCCATAGGTGAGCAGAAAAGCCAACAAAACATGTGAAAGGAATCAGAGGACTAGGAGAAGCACTGCAGCAAGGAGGTAAGAATTACACAGGCAGGGAAAACTGCAAGCTAAATTGTGATAGATAGTCATTGGAAATGTAAAATGGCCCCCTTTAAACCACCAATCAGTTTGTCTGGACCATTTTCATCGGACAAACCGATCGTGTGTGGGCCTCATTGGTTTGTTTTCCATCGGTGAAAAAAATAGAACATGTTTTAAAATTTTCTTATGGATAAAAAAACGATAGAAAAAAACGATCGTCTCTGTGGAAGTCCTTCAGTCAAAAATCCACGCATGCTCAGAATCAAGTCGACGCATGCTCGAAGCATTGAACTTCATTTTTCTCAGCACGTCGTAGTGTTTTACATCATCACGTTTGGACACGGTCGGATTTTTGACCAATGGTGTGTAGGCAAGACTGATGACTGATATCCGACGAAAAAAATCCATCGGATTATATTCCATCACATATCCGATCGTGTGTACAGGGCTTTACTCTCCTCCCTACGCTATATAAAGAACAAGTGCAGGGAGAGCCAGAAGTAAGCTGATCGGCCGCTTCTGCAATTGAAGGGCAGCCCACTCCTAGCAATTTCCATGCAGAAATTCTAAAGCTGTCCTAGGAAATATTCAAGATTCCTTTTAATTTCCTATTCTGACTGAAATCTTCATTTAACCACTTGTCCACCGCCCACCGTCAAATGACGGCGGGCAGAGGACTCCAATATCCTGACTGCACGTCATATGACGTGCAGTCATTTGAATAGGGAATGCGCGCGATCGCATGCGCGCATCCCTATACTGTCGCTAGCGGCGTGTCACGGAGACACCGCTCGTTACCGACAGGGGAACAGCGGCGCGGATGCGCTGTTAGCTACGTGATCGGCCGTGATGAAGTCCCAGCCGATCACGCATAGCAACACCCCCAAAGTGCACGGCGAGTGTGAGCGATCGCGATCGCGCCGCGCATGCCCGTCGGTGGCAGGATGTTCCCGGGAACACTGCTCGTCACCGACAATGGTACACGGCCATTAGTCAGGGCTGTGTACCACGTGATCAGCTCTGATCACTAGTGTAAACAAAGAGCTGTAACTAACTGTTACCAGCTCTTCTCCCCTCACACATCGTTTCCAGTGTGAGGATAGAAGAGCTAGAAGCAGTGAGTTACAGTTCTGTGTTACTGTAGTGTCTACACAAACACCACATCTGTCCCTTTGCCCCCCCCCCCAATTGTCACCAGTCACCCAACAGTCACCCATAAAGTGCACCTGTCACATAAATAGACTGCCATCATCGGTGCAACCATCACCCACCAGTGACCGTACCCTGTCACCGTCACCCACCAGTGACCTGCCCTGTCACCCGTCACCCACCAGTGACCTGCCCTGTCACCCGTTTATGAAGAAAAAATACTAATTTGCTCAATTTTATGACAGAAACAAAGAAAAATGCAATTTTTTCACAAAATCTACCGTCTTTTTTTATTTATAGCGCAAAAAATAAAAAACCCATGAGTGATTAAATACCACCAAAAGAAAGCTCTATTTGTGTGAAAAAAAGGACGCAATTTTTATTTGGGTACAGTGTTGCATGACTGAGTAATTGTCATTCAAAGTGTGAGAGCACCGAAAGCTGAAAATTGGTCTGGGTAAGAAGGGGGTTTAAGTGCACTGTATTGAAGTGGTTAAAGTGGAACTTTAGTCAGAAAATTCAGTCCTGCAAGATCACTTCAGGCTGGCCCCTTTTGCAGGTATAGCTATGTAAAACATTAAAAATACAGTAAGTGCCTATACTGTTTAAAATCCAGTAATACACTGTCTTATCCTGCCCTGCACATGCTCAGCATTGGTCTCTACAAACTCAGCAGTGCCTAAAAATGCCTAAAAATGGAGGGCAGTTGCTTTCCATTTTTAGGCATTTTTAGGCACTGCTGAATTTGTAGAGACCAATCTACATAATTAAACCCTCTTATCCTTTACAGCCAAAGAAGCTGCTTCTGTTTGACCTGCAGCTGCAACATGTCATCAGTTATGACATAAGCCATTTGATGGTTTGACTGTTTGGTTGACGTCACAAGCAAATGTGACAGTTAGCAATCCTGGCATTCAAGGAATGTATCTGTTTTTTTAAACTGTTAAACCGGTTTAAAGGGGTTGTAAAGGTTTGTTTTTTATTTTCTAAATAGTTTTTTTAAGCTAGTGCATTGTTGGTTCACACCTTTTCCTTCGATTTCCCATCTAAATGTTTTTTTCTTTGTCTGAGTTTTTCACGTCCTGTTTCTCCTCAGTAAGCTTGCCCGCATCATCCAAGCTGTTCTGGCTGGGGGTTAGTCAGCCAGAACAGCTTACTGAGGAGAAACAGGAAGTGAGAAATTCAGACAAAGAAAACAAAGAAAAGAAAAACATTTAGAAGGCAAATCAAATGGAAAAGGTAAGTGAACCAACAATGCACTAGCTTAACTACATGCCGACCGCCCACCGCAGTTATACGGCGGCAAGTCGGCACTGCTGCGTGGGAGCATGTAGCTCTACATTCTCCCTTTCGCAGCTGCTAGCGTGCGCGCGCATGCGCCGCCGGGCACGCGCGCTCGTTCGTTACAGAACGGGGAACGAGAGCTATGTGTGTAAACACAAAGCTCTCGTTCCTGTCAGCGGGGGAAACGATGATCTTCTGTTCATACAATGTATGAACAGGAGATCAGTAATTTCCCCTAGTGAGGCCACCCCCCCATACAGTTAGAACACACCAGGAACACACTTAACCCCTTCCCTGCCCCCTAGTGTTAACCCCTTCACTGCCAATGGCATTTTTATAGTAATACAATGCATTTTTATAGCATTGATCGCTATAAAAATGCCAATGATCCCAAAAATGTGTCTAAAGTGTCCGATGTGTCCGCCATAATGTCTCGGTGCTGAAAAAAAATGCTGATCGCCGCCATTACTAGTAAAAAATAAATATTAATAAAAATGCCATAAAACTACCCCCTTTTTTGTAAACGCTATAAATTTTGCGCAAACCAATCAATAAACGCTAATTGCGATTTTTTTTAACGAAAAATATGTAGAAGAATACGCATCGGCCTAAACTGAGGGAAAAAAATGTTTTTTTATATATTTTTTAGGGATATTTATTATAGCAAAATGTAAAAAATATTGAATTTTTTTCAAAATAGTCGCTCTATTTTTGTTTATAGCGCAAAAAATAAAAACCGCAGAGATGATCAAATACCACCAAAAGAAAGCTCTATTTGTGGGAAAAAAAGGACGCCAATGTTGTTTCGGAGCCACGTCGCACGACCGCGCAATTGTCAGTTAAAGCGACGCACTGCCGAATCACAAAAAGTGCTCTTGTCATTGGGCAGCAATATGGTCCGGGGCTAAAGTGGTTAAAGGAACATATTAAGAAAATAAAAAATGAACCTTTACAACCTCTTTAACTCCACTTTATGATTTATTTCTGTTGAGGGGTCTGGGCTTCGGTAAAATGGCAGCCTCCAGCAGGAAGAAACAGGAGCAATGCTGGAGGCAATTTACAGCACACACTAATTTTGGTAGCATTATTATTATTGTGGAATTTATGTTCCTTTCTAAAGAACATTGTTTTTTATCAAGCTGTTATGGGGAAAGTTACGCTTTAACCACTTGCCGACCAGCCGCCGCAGTTATACGGCGGCAGGTCGGCACGGGTGCGCGAGAGCCCGTAGCTCTACGTCGCGCCTTTCGCGGCCACTAGGGGGCGCGTGCGCGCCGCCGGCGGCCCGCGCGCGCGCCCCCCCGCTCGCCCCCGAGTCCCGTGCGTGTGCCCGGCGGGCGCGATCGCCGCCGGGCACACGCGATCGCTCGTTACAGAGCGGGGAACGGGAGCTGTGTGTGAAAACACACAGCGCTCGTTCCTGTCAGCGGGGGAAACGCTGATTTTCTGTTCATACAATGTATGAACAGAAGATCAGTGATTCCCCCTAGTGAGTCCACCCCCCCATACAGTTAGAACACAAATAGGAACACACTTAACCCCTTCCCCGCCCCCTAGTGTTAACCCCTTCACTGCCAATGGCATTTTTATAGTAATCCAATGCATTTTTATAGCATTGATCGCTAAAAAAATGCCAATGGTCCCAAAAATGTGTCAAAAGTGTCCGAAGTGTCCGCCATAATATCGCAGTACCGAAAAAAAACGCTGATCGCCGCCATTACTAGTAAAAAAAAAATAATAATAAAAATGCCATAAAACTACCCCCTATTTTGTAAACGCTATAACTTTTGCGCAAACCAATCAATAAACGCTAATTGCGATTTTTTTTTACGAAAAATATGTAGAAGAATACGTATCGGCCTAAACTGAGGAAAAAATATTTTTTTTTTATATATTTTTGGGGATATTTATTATAGAAAAAAGTAAAAAATATTGCATTTTTTTCAAAATAGTCGCTCTGTTTTTGTTTATAGCGCAAAAAATAAAAACCGCAGAGGTGATCAAATACCACCAAAAGAAAGCTCTATTTGTGGGAAAAAAAGGATGCCAATTTTGTTTGGGAGCCACGTCGCACGACCGCGCAATTGTCAGTTAAAGCGACGCAGTGCCGAATCTCAAAAAGTGCTCTGGTCTTTGGACAGCAATATGGTCCGGGGCTGAAGTGGTTAAACAATATCATAGAAGTGCTGTTATCTCATAGTTTCATGCTGAAGCAATATTATTAGTCCTAGCGTCATCATAACCCTGGCTCAAATCATCAATTTGCAGAAAATAATCTTTGTGCAGCTATTGTGAGCAATCATCTCTTATGGTCTCTAGTGGGGATTTGAAATGTTTATACAGTATGCGTCTGAAAGGTAATCTGTTTAGCTTTTGTCATAAGCATAATTCTTGCAGTGAATGCAGCAAAAAAACAAGATGTGTGCAGGTTGTTCAAGGTAACTATCCCACACTCATGAAGAAAAGGAAGACAAGTGTTAATTGGTCTCTGTGTGAGTTTGAAACCTGACATGTTAACAAGATTTGCTGAGTAATCAATTCTAATCCTTGTGTGTAGCTGGCCCTGTTCCTTCATTCAAACCAAATAAAATTATGTCAGCTTAGGAAGAGAAGTCAATCTGCTTAATTAAATTTCAGCCTTCATTATGCATTCTCAAAACGGGCATTAGAAAAGTCTAGTGTATAATTTTACGAAGGTTTGTCATCTCAGCCACTCAAACTCTCGGTCACTGTGTCAGTCATGTAGGAAGGGGTAAACTTGCTCTTTAATGGGATGTGATCTGTTGTTCCTGCCCTTCTTGCAGAACCCCAGATATAGGTGGAGCCTAGAAAGGAGGAGAATTGTGTACCTAGGAGAGAAAGGAAGTAGCAGAGAATCATGTGAAAGCTTGTTCGCTTCCCCTACGCTTCCCTAGCCATGAGCCTGACCTAATAGGATAAGGTGACCAGATTTTTAAGATGAAATCCGGGGACATATTTTTTATTTACTAGTAATGGCGATAATCAGCAACTCTCTGCCCGTCGCCGCCCCCCTCACAGCCTCTTAAGTCTTAGGCGGAGTACACACGACCGGTTTCCTCGGCAGAATTCAGCAAGAAACTCGATGGGAGACGTATTCTGCCGAGGAAACCGGTCGTGTGTACACTGTTCGCTGAGAAACCCGTCGAGGAACTCGTCGAGCCAAAAAGAGAGCATGTTCTCTATTTCCTCGATGGGCAATGGGAAAATTTGTCTCGACGACTTTTTTGACTGCCAAACAAGGAACTCGACGGGGAAAATGATGTGTTTCGCCCAACGAGTTTCTCGGTCGTGTGTACGCCGCCTGACTCTCTGGGCGCCGGCTACTACTGGATGGGGAGCGGAGGAAGATTACTCTGCCAGGGAAGGCAAGGAGATAGGCAGGTGGCTGGCCAGGATTTGAGCCAAGGCAGAATAACATGTGAGCAAAGCAAAATGGGCATGCACCCGAAACTGAAGAAATATTCCCTCCGCTCCAACCAGCACATGATCAGAAAGAGGCACAGATAATGGGCAAAATACAACCCCCCTATGCTAGTAGGCACGGCCGAGCCGGGGTGTTTAATTCAATTCTACACTGACGTTCTTTGAAATTGCCCCTGCCCCCTATTAAATCCAATCTGAGGACAAAACCAGGGACAGACTTGGTCCGGGGACAGTGTCCTCAATCAGGGGACTGTCCTCTGAAACTGGGGATATCTGGTCACTCTATAATAGGAACAAGGAATCACATTGTACTAGAAGATATGGATATATAAGTGCCTTTATGGCCTTACCAGTGGCAGAACTACCACTTGCGACTGGGCCCTGGAGTTCCGCCACTGTGGAGAGCGGGCTGTTCTCCCACTGTGAGGCCCATCCATTCTGGCTGTGCCACTGTGAGGCTGCATTCACACTACAGCGTTTTGAATTGTGGGCAGATCTGCCGCGGATCTGCCTGCGATTTGACTGCGCTGATGTGTGAATGACAAAACGTGGAACTCGCATTTCAGATGCCATTCATTTGAATGATATCCCACCCCCCTCACCACCACCACCGCTGCTACTGATCCCACCCCCCTCACCACCGCTGCCACTGATCCCACCCCCTTACAAATACCACCACTGCCATTGATTCCACCCCCCCTCCCCCCGACTACATGGGTGGTGGTGGACAGGATCCTGAATACAAAGCACACAGTGTAAACTTGAATGCATATGGAGTGGTGGTGGTCAGGGGAAAAGGTCATATCAGAAGGCTTGTTGTTTTCAATACATTTTATGGAATAAATACTGTCAGATTCTGGATCTGTTGGTGGTTTGTCCAGAATTTGGCTTTAAGATATAAACTGAATAATGTTTTTTTTTGCATAGACACAAACAGGGAACAAAAATTAAAGATGCTGTCCAAGAACAAAGCCACAAAGTTTACTAAGTATTATCAGTATTTGACACATACTAAGATTGAAACCAGAAAATTATGGTGCGGCACTTAGTATATAGGGCTGTCTACAATGGTCCAAAACTAAGTCCTATGATTAAAGTGCTAAGTGCTAACTTAATAAGTTCTTTAAAACATACTACGTGCATTTTCAGGTAAACACATCCAAAAAACTCTAATTAGTTATTGTACATATGTAGCACTACCCCCCACAGGGGCTGCTGGCAACTGGTTCCTCTATTTTTATACAGCCAGGCAACATGCATTTCCAACTTGCATCCAAAAATAAGAAATTAGTCCATGGGCTTGTTTTTGTTGGTTTATTGAGGAAAACAACTTGGATAGAGTTGGATTATGGGATGCCCAACTTGATTGTGGAACAGAGAAAATATCATAGACTGCTCTCTTTGCCAGTAACATCGGGTCTCTTGGATCATTGGCAAAGTCCCTTACAGACAGGAGCTCTTAGCCCCTTTGGAAAATAGCAAAGATAGTTGAAAGCTGCAGGCTTCCTCCTATAGATCTGCACACACTTTTACTGCCTGCAGGAACTACCACCCATATAGCAAGGATAACTTGCCACACTTTGTGGCAGTGTTGAGCTGTAAGTTTGTTAACTTGCTGCACATTTCTCTGCCAAGTTGTACACCTGCAGAGCACTTGAAGCACAAGTTTTAGTTGGCGCTTTTCCAATTGAAAGCATTTTTGCATGGCAAGTCTTTAGCAAGAGCAAAGTTGCAGTGGTGAGTCTACAACAAGAGCTCTGCAAGTCTACAGCAAATTCAGCCACAGCGGCCCTGTGGTGGGATGACTATTGCACAACATACCCGAACCAGAACTTGCAGCAGACTTGCAGAATGTTTGCAAAGCAAGTTAATCTGGAACCATGCAATGCAAACTTGCTGCAATTGTGCAACAAACTTGTGAAGTCTGGCAAGTCTAGCAATAGCTTAGCAAGTTATTTTCAAACTTGCAGCATAATTGCTTTCGATCTGGGCAGCCCTCCTGGCTGCACATTAACCAGCCCACCTGGCTGCTCCAAAGAGCTCTCAGGACAAGGGATAAAGGGTTAAGCACAACGCTGTCCTTTGAAAGCTTGCTACATGTGGCAGTCTCTCCCCTTATAAATCCCTGGGTGTGCTGATGTACTCACGCTGTCCTTCTTACTCCCACTGCTCTCAGGCAAGAATCATGTTCATACCATGATGCTGAATGGATCTTCCTAAGCTAGCCAAAGCCCAGCATGAAGGCAAAGACAACCCCTAGACCTAGGGGACCCAAACTGGGCCACGACAGCCTCATCAGCACTCCATCTTCCACCTGACTACCCTGCTGGCATGGCTCCACCATACACCATATGTTTCGGCTGACTCATCCACCCTGCCAGGAATTCTGCCTGGGGATTTGCAAAGTCCCCTCAAGTATGCAGATCAGCCATTCTGGCCTCTGCCCGCTAACTTCTAGAAATGTCTCCAATCTTCCAGACCCAGGGGGAGGTACTAGAGACCTGCATCTGTGAGTTTTCCAGCCTAAACTGCAGTAAACCCTGACCCAATTTCAGACTCATAAGGTAACCATGAGTCAAACATAAATTTATCAGCACTAATCTGGAAGCAAACATGTTATAAAGTGTCTCTTTAATAATAATATTCCAAACATGCAAATATATGACATTAAATATATAAAAGTGTCCCTATAAGCAGTGCAATTAATCAAAAGTTCTGGCTTAATAAAACACCCACTTAAATAAAATTACTTTTGCAATAAATCTTCTGTGTTTAGAGCATCCCGTACTTTTTTACCGCACCCAAGAGAGCTTTTGGACCCCTTTGTCTTTTTCGTATTGTTGACCTTTTCGTCTTTTGGCCATTGTCCTAAACGCTTTACATGCAGATATTTTTCACTATTGGCAATCCTATAGGTCCACTTCATTGGGGTTCTTCCCATTAGTCCCCCCTGGGATGTGTGCATGTAAGGGAGAGAACTGTGCCACTTTTCTTCATAAAACAGATTGTCCTCTCAGAAATGTTCTTTTCTTCCTTGTATAGTCTCAGATCAAAAATATTTAGCAATATTTGTTATAGACCCAAAAATAAAAATGTTGTATGTTGCAGCTTAGATGTTGTGGATGATTTTGTTCTCTGTTTTATATTTTTGATTTATTTTCACTTGGTGATCCAATCAGTAGCACACTTTCTGTCTTAGGATGGTTTCTCTACATATGGAGGAGCAATGGAGACACCATTGGACAACAATAAAGTGGAAAAACACTGCCCCACAGATTGCTCTATAAATTGTTAAAACTGTGATAAAACCACCCTTGCAGCTCTTCCCACTTTGTTGTGCAAATCACACATTAACGATGTACTAATTAAACACAGTGGATGAGCACTATGTATTAATATTATCCCCAAACATCACATAAAAAACAGTATTGGTGAAACCTTCAATAAATAAACTCTTTATAGTGTCACCACAATTAAAGTGCGTTAACAAAACAGTTCATCAAAATATGCAAAAAATGTCTATAATAAATTAGTGGTATTATAGCACCACTATTAAGGTGCATAAACACAAAAGCACACAGTGTATTTAAATTCTTCCTGCCTCAAACCAGTGCTCTTCCATGTATCCACACCATGACCCCTCTTTCAAGTTATACTGTAACTCACCAGATCCCTGACACTTTCTTGTGTCCTTCACTTGCTTTCTGATTCAACACGGCCAAACACAGGATCATAGTGCAACCCGTTTATACCAGCAGAAAGGATAACAAATTTTCTCTCCAACAAGATGGTGGACCGGCATGCATTCCACTGTCCCGGAACTCGGTCACTGAATGTGACGTGTCTCAATGCATTTCGTTGTCCACAGCATTATCAGGAAGGACCACATATACACAGTGGTAAGGGACACTCACCTCCCTTATTTTAAATATGGGTGGGGCACTCGGTTTAAAATGGGCTTGGTTCTGCAAGCATATACACAAAGATTAATAATAATTCACTGCCTGTTTCCCTTAGTGAGGATGGCGACTTGGGCGTCCGACATCGCAGGCACGCTGGACAGGTAAGTGTGCTTATTAAAAGTCAGCAGCTACAGTGTTTGTAGCTACTGACTTTTACTTTTTTTTTCCAGATGGACCTCGGCTTTAAAGCAGGATAAAACAGTTCTTGCAGACAATATAGTGATGAATTCCAATTACACTGCAAACACATTTGGCATAACAAAATACAAAATCTCATTTGACACTTACCTTTCTGATGAGTACTGCCACACCTGTTGTGGTTGCTAATGGCTTGAACGGTTTTATAAGTGTGAAGGGGGGGTAGGGTAGTGTTGGGGAGAGTACAGAGGGATACGACAGTAAAGCAGGAATAAGTGGAGTGAAGGGGGGTAAATAGTAGGGTGAGGAAGGCACAGAGTGGGGTGTCAGGAAGGGCCAGGAATACATAATGCAGAGGCAGGAGTATGTAATGTACACAATGCAGAGCTCAGGTATAGTATGTGTAATGCTCAAAGTGCAAGGTCAGGGGTATGCCACACAGAGGATGCAGGAAACAGGGGTGTGCAATGCACAGAGTGCAAGTGCCTGGAGTGTGTAACACAGAGCGCAGGGGTCAGGGGTGTGCCCCACAGAGTGCAGGAGTGTGTAATTCACAGAGTGCAAGTGTCAGGAATGTGAAATGCACAGAGAGCAGTGTTCGGGAGTGTGTAATGTACAGAGTGCAAGTGTGCAGACTGTGTAATGCATAGAGTGTGGGGATAGGGGTGTGCCAAACACAGAGTGCATGGATGTGTAAAACACATAGAGCAGAGGTCAGGGATGTGTATTAAACAGAGTGCAAGAAGTATGTACTGTACCGAGTGCAGGAGTCTGGGGTGTGTAATGCACAAAGTTCAGGGGCTAGGGCTGTGCCACACACAGAGTGCAATGCTCAATGGTACACAATGCACAGAGTGCAGGGATGTGTAGCACACTGACATCAGAGGTCAGGGGTGTTTAAAGTGCAAAGCGGTTGGGAACCCTTAAGGAGTCCATATTGAACAGAGTTCAGGAATGTGTAAAGCACAGTTCTCCAGGTCAGTTGTGGGGACATTAAAAAGCACACAATTCGCCCTTCCACCTGTACAACACACAAAGTACCCCTCCCTCTCCCACCACATACAATCCCCCTGATAGCCCTTATGTATACACCCACACACAGTGCCCCCCTATCCCCCCTCCCTTCTGCAGCACTATTACCCCTTAGAAGACTGATACACAGGAAAAAAAGAAGGGGCCAGATTCACGTACATCTGCGCATTATTGGACCGGCGTAGCGCACCGCCTTTACGTTAGACTGGCGCAATGTAGCGGCGCAATCACCCTATTCTCGTCGGTTTTGCGCAGAAATTTGCGCCTGCGCAACGTTATTTCAGAGGCGCAAGGCGGAGTAATTAAAATTGGGAAGGACGTGGACGTGTTACATTGAAATGAGCAGTGACCCCATGCAAATGAAGGGCCGGCCGGCTCGGGCATGCGCGCATGAAGCAGACCATGGTCAGCACCTCTGTGCGCATGCTCACAACTTGGGAACGGCGCAATCAGTGAAATTGGAAGTGGACTAGGGCAACGTAATGAACTACGCAGACAGCATAAATAGACAGACACAAACGCACTTCCTTTGCAAAAGTACATCCCTTTGTATCCCTCCCTATACAGCAAGGTGCTTTTGTTCTGTTGTTTATTAGCGTTTGTTTGTTTGTTTGTGACGTGTCTTTGAGATATTTGGTGACTGTTTTGCAGAGTGATTTTTGTCTTTTCTGTGTTTTCTTTGTTGTGTTTTTTTCAATTTCTTTTTTTGCTGGGCATTTTTTTTTTTTGCTGGACATTTTTTTTTTGTGTTGTGAATGTTTTTGGAATGTGGGGGTGATATTCCTGCCGGAAAAGGGGTGTCACCCTCAGTTTTGGTGGAGAAGGGTTCCCCAGGACCAGGGAGAAGTGATCCCCAGGTCCGTGTGAATGGTGTATGAATGTACAGTGACATAATTGGAGCCGTGGCATGGCGTTGCTGCTCACAAGTCCTGCATGGTGGGCTTGTGCCAATCCAATGTGATGAGGATGTGATGTGTCGGTGCTAGGGACCACAGTGGTGTGCATGCATGCATTCTCATTGTGCCATGATTAATGTGTGTGTTTAACGTGCAAAGATGCCTAATGTGAGCTGGCTCCTGGCTGCTCTTCCCTCAGAAGACGGGGTAGCCTTGGTTAGGGGGGTTCCGTATAGTAGTCAAGGGATGGGGTCCCAGTGCATATGCAGAGTCACCCTGAAGGGATAAGACAGGAGGATGTTAGTAGTGCATGTGCCCCTTGTGATTTCAGCATCATGGGGGGGACAGTCATGCCTGCCACCCATGTCACTCACCAACCAGCCAGCTGTCCCCATACATGTTCTGTTCGAAATCTGTGGGGATGGGGCTAGGATTGTATATGTAGCTGTCATGGGTGTCATGGGTGGTGTCATGTGTTGGGCTCCTGCAGGGTTGTGGTTAATTCCATGATGGCATGAGGGGTGAATCTGAAGATGCGAGACACCTCAGAATCACTCATGCCAAAGATGTCTATGCGTGTGTGATATATCAAGTGAAGAGTGAGGGGCTTGTATCAGATTAGATTATTATATCCATCAAGGTTTTAAAGGGCTATTGAAAGTTAGTGAGACCGTGTTTGTTATTTGTATGTATGTTATATATTGATGTATATATGTATGTATATTTTTTGTAAAAATGTTTTTTAAAGCAAAGAAACATTTTTGGTAAAAAAAAAAAAATCTTCTCCCGTGCCCTCCTCCATGCCCTCCTCCGTGCCCTCCTCCTTCTTTGCTCATCTAAATTCAGTAGTATAGCTATGAGCATGGATGCCACTGGCATGTTGGCATACAGTTTGTTGGGCAGCAAGTGTGACTGCTCAGCTCCTCACTAACAGTGTTGCTTTCTCTGACATGTAGACGAATTGTCTAATTTTATACCACCTTTTCTATGGTCTAATTTTAGACAGGCCGTGCAGCTGTTGCGCACAGCGCGTAGCCTGCGCTGCACCAACGTTCTTTTGTGGATCCCCGTAACTCCCTCATTAGCATATTTGAATAGCAAATCAATGGTGTGTCTAGCGCAGTTTTGCGCGGACGGATGCGCCTGTCTATCGAAATTACGCTGGACAAAAAAAGTAGATTTCTTGCGTATCTAGTTTTGGGGATGCGGAGTATCGAAACGCATGCGCAAATTTAGACTTACGCCGCGCATCTCCTGTGACGCCAGCGTAATCGCTCTGTGAATCTGGCCCAAGGAGCTTAGTTGAGCTTTAAAGTGTTACTAAACTCACAACAGTAAAATCAGCCTGTATATGCAGTAAAGCATGCTTGTTATACTCACTGTGGAACCTAAGGGGTTAATCCTCTGTATTGTGGAAAAAAAAAGCTGTTTGGTCCTGTCTTCTCTGATCCTTCCCTTCTTCCATTGTCCTTAACCTGCCTAGCGGTATTCCCGAGTCTGGCTCCGGGTGGAATTTCAGTACCATTAGCGGTATCCCTGAGCCACACTTGGGATCGCATTGCAGGATCCAGGCAAAGTTACTTACCTTGTCCCCTGGATCTTGCAATGTCTCCCCATTGTGTGAGCGAGCTGTCTCCTCGCTCGATTCACACAGTACCCGAGTGTCGTCGAGCTCCGTTCCCTGCGACGTTGTGACACACGAGGGTGGAGATCGGTGCCAAATTCAAAAAAGTCAAAACACACAATAAATACAGTATACTGTTTTCTGCCTGGAAACTGTAGATTGTCCATAGCAACCAAAACGTGTCCCTTTATGTCAAAAGTGGTTTGAGACCAGCTAGAAAACAGTGATAATAAATAAGAACACGTGCAGAATTGAGCGATAGTGAATAGTGGGGAAATTTATTTTATTATAATTATTTATAGTTATTATATTATAATTTATGATTTTGTGTTTCAAAATGTATCATACCCAGGATGTCTACTAGATCCTGTTTGGACAGATTTAAGTGATTTATTTCTAAGAATTACAGGCCTACAATATAAAAAGCCAAATTTCCATGCAAAATAATTGTACCGCTTTCACCATGAAAAATCTGACATAATAATACCACCAGGGAGTTTAATATATTTCCTGACCATACAGAGCCAGGGGACAGGCTGCACATACTCAGTTTGGTGTGTATTGCTAGAGAGTTTAGAGAGAGATAGAGGGTCAGTGGTCCTGCATCCTGATAGGACAGTCAGTGCAGAATAAAGACTAATCCTACAAGTTTTAACCAGACACTCATAGAAGTCACAAGACTGCTATATACTGCTGATGAGAAAAGGTATTTAGCAGTTTATATTTACTAAAATAGTTATATTTTCATGTTCTGTGTTCTGTAGTAAATGCAGGGTCCTGGGTTTAGTATTACTTTATGGAAAAAAATGTAAACGCGCATGCCACAATCAGTGGATTATAAATGCAATGTCAGACCCCTGTCAACACTTCCCCTGACTCTGGAGCTAGAGGAAGTGTCAATGGATTACTAGTGTGCTAATTACCACACTGGTGATTGTTGATAACTACAAGTCCATGTGCTGCAATCTCTGAATGGCACAGCTGTGTGAGCAAACCCCACTGTCACAAGGTGGAGCTAGCCTTTAAATGCATACACCCAAATTCGGAACTTCCGCTAATCCCACTCTTCACCCCCTTACATGCCACATTTGGCATGTAATTTTTTTGGGGGGGAGTGGGGGCTTCAGGAGCAGTGGGACTTCCTGTCCCACTTCCTGCTTCTGCCAAGGGGCTGGTTAGGCGATTAAGCTTAATCGCCTACAGCAGCCCCTCTCTGTAGGCGATTGGATGGGACACTGACAGGTCCCATGCTATCGCCTGTCCAATCAGCGGCAGGCCGCGCCGCTCGCACATGCGCAGTGGGTGCCCAGCTGTGAAGCCGAAGGCTGTCACGGTCGGGTGCCCACACTTAGGATGAAGACGCCGGCCGGGGAGGGGGGGAGAGGAGCGGACCCCCCGGCCGGCGCGTCGCTAGATCGTGGAGCAGGTGAGTGTGTGTTTATTAAAAGCCAGCAGCTACACTTTTTGTAGCTGCTGACTTTTAATAAACACTAAATGTGGCTGGAACACCCCTTTAAGGCAATTTTAAACAGGAACCGATGAACCTACCAAAATATCATTAAAGGGGGGGGGGTGGAATACTCCCAGGAAATCCACAACAACACAGAAAAGAACATGCCGTCTTCATTCAGATAGCTTTCGGGATGGGATTTGAACCAACGACCCCAGTCCTGCAAGGCAGAAGTGCTAACCCCAGTCACTCTTTGGAAAAATCTCTTGCTATAACATACCACCCAGAAATACAGTTAATTGACAACATTTAGAGCCTTACACCACCTTTTATGCCAAGTTACACCTACATTTAGGGTGTAATGTGGTGTAAACTGGTCACTCCTAACCTCACCCCCAAAATGCCCCACCAGTAACAGTCCCCGGCAGCAGCAGTCACTTTTGAAATCAGCAAAAAAGTGTGAAAGTTGTCCATGTCCAGCTGAGAGAATATAAATACAGGTTCCTCTCCTTTCTATTCATTGTACAGAACTATAGAACATCTATTTGACTATTTGCTATGTCTTATATTCCAACACCTCACAAGCAAAAGACCAATTTTTTGCATCGGCCAAAGATCTTTTTATTTTGTAAAAGAAGTTAACAAGACAAAATAAAGTATGGGAAATTCCCAAGCAAAAGATAATGTGTTTTTTCTTTTTTTTTTATTCATTATATTTAAAACAAAATGGGGTCAGATGTACAGGTATTTTTTAAACAGTTTAAAGTGGCCTAACAACATTTTGATATTCTTAGAATAGACTGAGGCCAATTTCACCAGCAGCCATTGAATTGTGCATGATAAAATAAAGCTGTACTTTCTTATCTTCTTCAGACCCCTCTCAGGTCTCCGACATCTGCTGGTTCACTTAGTGGTTATTCAGTTACAGCAGGATTGGCATCAGTAACAAATACGATTTGACAGGAGAGAGAGGAATAAAGCCTCAGGAGTACTAGGCATTAAAAAGTAGCTTTACTTGAGATGGCGGGATTATTTTGCACTCAGTAATTTAAGAAAATATGCGTCGCTTTGTTATAAAGCTTTGGAATGTTTGTCAAATTACAATCGCAGCATTTTCAGAGTGAAAGCTGTATTCTTTTCAAGTATCACCTAACATCTCAATATAAAGTTGTATCAAATATGATCTTTACACCCCCTTTGTGCTCAAACACATATGTTAAGCTATCATTTTAATTCCTCACACAATTCCCTAAAGTTTTCTCAAGGTATTATGTTGGTTGAAATAATTTTACAAAAGGCCTCTGATTAACTGCGTGTATAGCTTCCGAGGCTGCTGTGAGCTGCACTACAGTATGCATGACTGGAAAATGCAATCATGTAGGAGTTGTTCTAATTGTAATTTTACCTTGTACACATTCAGGCACTTTTGTGCACATGTCACTGTTCTAAATTTTATAGATAGGCAACTCCTATCCTCATATTGATTAGTGGCTCCAAATGAATAACTACTGCAGTAGGGAACAAACACAAAAGATACACTCAGCAGATTTCCAAATAACTGTTATGTTTATTCGACACAATTGTTTTTTTATACACGTGATTACATAGGTATCACATTAATATTACAATTGTACAATTATGGTAACAAGGGGCGTAACATAGGCAGGCTAATTCTAATCAGGGCTCAAAAGCAAACAGGTAATGAAAACATTATTAGTGCCGCGTGCAATACATACAAAATGGAATACAATTATATACATAATTTACAATTTCCTTAATGCCTAGTAACACGTACAGTAAAAAGTCTGCCGGGAATCCTGAGGGAAAACCGAGAACCTGCTCAGTGAGAGCTTTTGGCTCCATCAAGGCTTTCCCGACAGAAAAACTGTGATGGAACTGCGAGTGTTTGGGAAAAAGAATGCCGGGAAGCCCGGTGAGAAAAAAGAGAGCTGGTTCTCTTTTTTTTACCGACAGTTTTCCTGTCGGGAAAACTGCGACGGAGCATGCACACGGCCGGTTTTCCCGGCCAAAATCTCTCATGGTAGTTTTTCCAATGGGAAAACCGGTCGTGTGTACGAGACATTAGAGTCACCTATGGCAGCCAGGAAAAATGTGAAAAGGTTTAACTGCTTGACTTCTGAAAGATGTTCCCCTCCATCATAACCAGGCCATTTTTTGCGATACGGCACTAGGTTTCTTTGACTGACAATTGCACGGTCATGTGACACTGTACCCAAATAAAATAAAAAATCTCACAAAGCGTATATATATTGATTGGTTTGCACAAAAGTTATAGCACCTACAAACTATGGGATTGTTTTTTTTTTTTACTAGTAATGGCGACAAGAAGAAGAAAGCGACAGAGAAGCACAGCATCAGCAAAGCAGGATATCATCCAGGGGCAGTTAGCAGAGGAGCAATGGAAGCAGCCGCTCCTGGCAGCACCATAGTGGTTTGAAGCCTCTTCCTGTAGCATATCAATTATGGTAAATGCACCAGTCATTTGGAGACATATGATTCTTGAGAGCAGTACATTAATGATATTAGTTGGAAGCAAAAGTCCCACACTCGGCCTACTCCTCCTCCCTTTCTACCTCTCTTCCACCCTTCTTCTACATCTTCTGCAATATTTGTGGCTTCAAGCAAAAAGGATGCAAGTCTAACAAGGGGTTTGAAAAGCTTACCTTATGGCACATGAAGCGGGGAAGAGGGCTAGCATGTGGCCATGCAGAGCAGGGACAAGGGTAGGCTTTAACTGCACCATAAGTCTCCTAAACCCACCCTGCCGACAACAGCTCACTTTTATAAAAATGACCTTGTCCTAGATTAGCAAATATTACCAAATCACTGCAGCTGATGCAAATGACTAAACTATTGCATGGGATCTGTCTACAAAATAAAAGTACACCTTACACCATTGCCATCTCCTTCCATCACTGCTGGCCTGTCATGATTATTAACAGCTCCTACCAACATTACCAGCTCTTTCCAACATTGCTGGCCTGACACCATTACCATCTGTTGTCAACACTGCTGGTCTATCATCATTACAAACTTCTTCAACCACTGCTGGCCTGTTGCCAGGTGCTTCCACCAGTGATGAACTGCCCCTACTATCATTCCTGCACTGCTGCTTGCCTGCCACCATTTACATGTCCTGCCATCGTTGCCATCTGGTGCTGCCTCTACTGCCCTATTCCAGTGCTTAGTAAAGTAATTATTTTTAGGCTGTTTCTCGGCTGCAAAATTTATAATTTTTTTGGGGTCAGTCATGTTTTACACCACAAAGTTCCCAGCCCATTCTGATGATTGGTCACTGTAAATAAGCCATACATAACGTTTCTGCAGATGGGCCTCAGATGCAAAATTTGATTTCTGCAGAGTATATCTTACTGTGTGTCTTTTAGTTTGCAGCCAATTCCATTGCCACAGCAATCAAATATATGTGTAGCTATTGTCTCTTAAATAGTGCACTCTAACTGTAATTACTTCATTAAAATCTGCATGCTTTTTTCCCTGTTAAACTGCAGCCTGGTAAGAGTGCTTACATACCGGTACTCTACATATAGGTGTCCGTTTATAATACAGCAGTAAAAAACTTCTTCTCACTTCTCAGGCATTCTCAAAGGATATCGCTCTCCTCTGAGTGCTTGTTTATTAAGCTTTGTAGATTGCTTCTCCTGTTGAGTTGTGAAGCGATCTACAAACGCCGGGAACTTCTGAGAACGGCACCTCTCACTGTAATCTAGTGAGATTAGAGTAATAGGAACTGAAAAATTCCAAAGTTTAACACTAAGCACCACTCATTACACACCTCATATTAATTAAATAATAAAGTTAAATTCCCCCTACACAATATACATTCATCTAATTATTCAAAAACATTGTTTTTATCAATATTTAAAGATCATACAAGTGCCTATTTAAATGTGAATGGTGTACAGTAAATGAATGGAATCCACATATGTAATGCAGCTATACATCATTCATATAAATGAAAAATATGGTACATATCAATAAAATAATCATTATAATTTCATTATAATCATTAAAAAATTGTTTTAATAAGGTATACAAATATAAACCCCAGTATAACTGTAGGGCCCTGTAGACACGATCAGTCCAAACTGATGAAAACGGACTTAAGTTCAGTTTCATCGGTTCACAGACTGATGGTCTGATGTGCGTACACACCATCAGTTCAAAAACCGATCGTGTCAGTGACGTAAAACACAACGACGTGCAGAAAAAAATGAAGTTCAATGCGTCCAAGCATGCGTCGACTTGATTCTGAGCATGCTCGGGTTTTGAACCGATGCTTTTGCGTACTAACCATCGGTTTTGACCGATCGGTAGGCGTCCATCGGTCCGATTTTAAAGCAGGTTCTAAATTTTTGGACTGAAGAACAACAGACTGATGGGGCGTACACACGGTCGGTTTGGACCGATGAAACTGAACTTCAGTCCGTTTTCATCGGTTTGGACTGATCGTGTGTATGCGGCCTAATAAAACAGTCCAATGATAAAACAATATTTTTGGGTTTAAACATTTCTTTAATAATTAAAATAAAAATTATATAAATTTAATAGTAGCATTTTAATGCAGGTAGAATAAAATATATAATATATATACTGTATATATATATATATATATATATATATATATATATATATACAGTATATAATCATTAATAACAGTGATTTCAGCTGCCATCATCACAGTATAACCACTTGCAGTACAAGTACATTTATATATACACACAAAAGTGAGTACAACCCTAACATTGATTAAACCCTATTAAGCATATGTGGGGCATCCTCAAACAGGAGGTGGAGAAGCGCAAGGTCTCGAACATCCACCAGCTCTGTGATTTCATCATGAAGGAGTGGAAGAGGACTCCAGTGGCACCCTGTGAAGCTCTGGGGAACTCCATGCCCAAGGGGGTTAAGGCAGTCCTGTAAAAAAATATATATATATA
Source organism: Rana kukunoris (assembly GCA_029574335.1). Taxonomy (NCBI): domain Eukaryota; kingdom Metazoa; phylum Chordata; class Amphibia; order Anura; family Ranidae; genus Rana; species Rana kukunoris. The sequence continues at coordinate 76,312,908 of CM056056.1, forward strand.
TCTTTTCATGTGACAACACAGAATAAATGACACTTTGCTATAATGTAAAGTAGTGAGTGTACAGCTTGTATAACAGTGTAAATTTGATGTTGCCTCAAAATACCTCAACACACAGCTATTAATGTCTAAACCGCTGGCAACAAAAGTGAGTACACCCCTAAGTGAAAATGTCCAAATTGGGCCCAAAGTGTCAATATTTTGTGTGGCCACCATTATTTTCCAGAACTGCCTTAACCCTCTTGGGCATAGACTTCCCCAGAGCTTTACAGGTTACCACTGGAGTCCTCTTCCACTCCTTCACAATGACATCACAGAGCTAGTGGATGTTCGAGACCTTGTGCTCCTCCTTCTCCCTTTTGAGAATGCCCCACAGATGCTTTATAGGGTTTAGGTCTGGAGACATGCTTGGCCAGTTCATCACCTTTACCCTCAGCTTCTTTAGCAAGGCAGTGTTTGTCTTGATGGTGTGTTTGGGGTCATTATCATGTTGAAATACTGCCCTGCAGCCCAGTCTCTGGAGGGAGGGGATCATGCTCTGCTTCAGTATGTCACAGTACATGTTGACATTCATGGTTTCTCAATGAACTGTAGCTCCCCAGTGCCAGCAGAACTCATGTGGCCCCAGACCATGACACTCTATTACCATAATTGACTGTAGGCAAGACACACTTGTACTCCTCACCTGGTTGCCGCCACATATGCTTAACACCATCTGAACCAAATAAGTTTATCTTGGACTCATTGGACCACAGGACATGGTTCCAGTAATCCATGTCCTTAGTCTGCTTGACTTCAGCAAACTGTTTGCGGGCTTTCTTGTGCATCATCTTTAGAAGCCATGCAGACCAATTTGATGCAGTGTGCAGCGTATGGCCTGAGCACTTACAGGCTGATCCCCTACTCCTTTAACCTTTGCAGCAATGCTGGCAGCACTCATACATCTATTTCCCAAAGTCAACCTCTGGATATGACGCTAAGCACGTGCACTAATCTTCATTGGTCAACCATAGCGATGCCTGCTCTGATTAAAACCTGTCCTGTTAAACTGCTGTTTGGTCTTGATCACCATGCTGCAGCTTAGTTTAAGGGTCTTGGAAATCTTCTAATAGCCTAGGCCATCTTTATGTAGAGCAACAATTTATCTTTTTCACATCCTCAGAGAGTTTGTTGCCATGAGGTGCCATGTTGAACTTCCAGTGACCAGTATGAGAGAATGAGAGCCATAACACCAAAATTAACACACCTGCTCCCCATTCACCTGTGACCTTGTAACACTAATGAGTCACATGACATTTTCACGTAGGGGTGTACTCACTTTTGTTGGCAGCGGTTTAGACAATAATGGCTGTGTTGAGCGATTTTGAGGGGACAGCAAGTTTACACTGATATGTACATTCACTACTTTACATTGTAGCAAAGTGTAATTTCTTCAGTGTTGTCACATGAAAAGATATAATAAAATATTTACAAAAATGTGAGGGGTGTATTCACTTTTGTGGGATACTGTAAATGGATAGAGAGAGAGAGGAAAAGGCTGGCATCACAGATATTGCATGTGACACATTTTTGTGCATATCACATGCAATGTTTGTGCGATGCAAATTTAAATCATATTGCATTTGACCCAAAATGGTACAGGACCCTTTACTTGGTCCGCACTGGAATCGGATAGCATGGGTGTGAATCCAATTCCTGCACCATTTCATAGTTCGCACTGCACAGGAATCACGCTGGTTCCAGCATTGCACAAGCGTGAACCCAGCCAGAGACGTGAACATCTAAAAAATATATAGATATATATATAGATATATATCTATATATACACCATACATTCCTAACCTGCTCATTTTGGGGTGTGTAATGATGGGGAAGATGTTCTCTTACTGTATGGCTACTCCTGGGTGAAAGATTGAAGTCAAAACACTTGCTGCTTTCTCCAGAATACTCAGCCAGCTTTGCGCTTCTCTCTGAGCTGGTAAATCAGAAAGGGAGAATTCTGTCACAGATCGCCACAGAAAATGTTTATGACCTGTGATCAGTGGCGATACTTGGGATCGCCGCTGATCAGTTTGATAAACGGACACCATAGTCAGTACAATATTTTGTGGCTTTCCTCTGTGAAACCAAAAGGCTCTAGTATTGATTTATGGATTAAAAGTTGACTGCTGTTCCTCTTGTTCAAAATGCAGCCTACTAAAATAGCTTAAAGGGTCACTAAAGGAAAACATTTTTTTTGCTGAAATGAATGTTTACAGGGTATAGAGACATAAAAGTTAACCGATTCCTTTTCAAAATGATTAAAAATAGATAAAAATCAATCATATAATGTGCATGCAGGTTAGTTTCACTTTTGAACTGGCTTCATGTTTCTGCAAAGTAGAAATAGAAACACAGAACAAAAACAAACAAATCCAGGGCAGTGTTTTGTTTTTAAAATGAATCTGATTCTGGGAAGTTTTAGACACACAGTAATGACAGCTTAAACCATCGTGAGAAAGCTCCCAGTATGGTGCTTATAAGGAAACAGACAAGCAGGAAGTGTGGAGAACAGAGCAGGTTAACAGCAACTTCAAAGCAAAAACAAACAATAAGGACATGAAACCAGTACTGCAGTAAGGTAAGGGAAGCTATTTAGCTAAAAAAAAATTCCTTTAGTGACCCTTTAACCACTTTCTTACCGTGCAATAGCCAAATGACAGCTACCGCACTGCTCCATGGATATCCTCCTAGAACCAAGCCCCTTACACACCTCCTGGTGTGTGCATTCAGCGTGATCTGCAGTCACCGTGACCTTTGGACACAGCCGATCACAGATTGTGGTAAAGGGACATTCACAGCGCCTCTTTACCGCGTGTTCAGCTGTGTCAAATCACAGCGGATCACAATGAAAACAGACTTGCCAGTTATCGGCAGTACTTTCCTCCTGCACTGTCACAGCATGAGGAGAGCAGGTAACCAGAAATCCTGACAGGGCACATGTACACAGATAATCAGGGCACTGGGAGAAAAATTACTAATTTGAAAATTTTATAACAGAAACTAAATAAAAAAAAATCCAGTCCTTTTTTGCTTGTTTAGCAAAACATATAACCCAGTACTGATTAAATAGTACTAAAAACAGAGCTCTATCTGTCGCAACAAAATGATAAAAATATCATATGAGTCCAGTGTTGGATGACCGCTCAATTGTCATTCAAAGTGCGACAGCACTGAAAGGTGAAAATTGGCCTGGCCAGGAAGGGGGTATAAATGGATAGTAAGCAAGTGGTTAAATACTGTGTATATGGAGCGAATCCATTGTTCCCAAAACTTCCTTTCATGACAGAAAGTGGCGCTAGGATAGCGTCTTCTTGACACAACTGGCTGTTGTGTCAGTATTGTTATCGACCCATGGCTTGTTCCTCTACTATGCTTCTGCCTGATCCCATCCAGCAACTACTCGTTACTGACCTTATGGCTTGTTTTCTGACCACCCTTCTGTTTGATGCTTACCTGCTTATCCTCTACTGAACCCCGGCTTGCTCACTTCCTGGAGGGGTGATCCTGAGGACCACAACCTGGTACTACCAAATAGGCAGTGTACACCACAGTATTGCATTCTGTTTATATCACTCAGACTGTTTAACCTGGTCCTGATAATACAGCACCTGAAAATGTTTGATTACTGTTCCACTTTTGCATGAACAGCTTTGTTTGTGCCTATAAAGTCTTATCTACGCTGAGCTAAACATTACCTTCTATGTCTATGGTATCTGCTGAGTCCTGACACAAGCATTATATAGTAAATCTTGACTTTTCTTTCCTGCAGACGTGAGTATTTGCATGATTGCTTTACCTTGCAGTAGGCTGGGCACTGGAATGCAGAAGGAGAAGCTACAACATAACAAAAACATCTTGTGATCGGAAGTCACCTGCAATAGGATGATGTCAGCTCAGAATTATCCCTGTAATTCATACCTACTGCATTCAGGAACTTCCTTTTACACCCAGACATTTATTTCAGCAGGTTTCAATATAAGCTGTTATTTAGTAACATTTTTACTGTTAACACCTTGTAATTACATTAATTGTTTATTTAGACATATGTATTAATATTTTATTTTAATTCTCATTTTTAGAAGTGATGAAATTATCAATTTAGACTGAAGTTGTATTCGTCACGTGACTAAATGTGGCGTAAAACAAACCTGTACTTTCACCATAGCGGTGAAAGTAACAGGATGGCTTTATGGAGCCACAATAAGCATCCTGTACTTACCTGCCCATCCGCCTTGGTCCCCTACCAGAAACCGCCATTATCTTTCCACTTTCTCGGAAACTTGAAACGTGCACAGGGCTTAGCACATGGCCTCCCTACATTGACAGTTCTCATGTAAGATGCCTGCTTTATCCTCGTGTAGCTTTATTTTTTTATAGTCATAATATTTTTTCAGTGATTACAGGAGCATGTTGCAATGGGCTTCACTGCTATGGGCTCTAGTCCCAGATCTTTAGTAGACTTAGCAACACCCCTGCCTTGTATCAGAGGACAAAGGCAAAGCAGTGCCAATTTCAATGATAAAGAGCACCGTGGTAGGGTTATAAATACGTTTTTTTTATTTACTAAATGTATTATGTATCAAAAAATCTCCCAAATTATTATTTTTTTTGATACATAATAAAGTTGGAGGTTTAGACTTCCCCTTTCTATAAATTTGGAAGATCTTTCGATACATAATAAATTTAGAAAATAAAAGAGTTTCATTTAATTATAACCCTATATCACGCTTGTAAGGATAAACTCACCAAGGCCAAGATGCTGAGGGCGGCTCCCTTTGCGACCTAGCGCGGACCGCCCCCTGGAGTGGGAACAGGAGGACGGACGCACCAGGAGGCACCGGTACCGACAGGCAGATGCAGGCTGGATCTGTAGAGCAGAGACTGGACTGGAAGCAGGTCACTGGGGTCAGCGTAGGAAGCACACAGAGGTGGTCCGGAAGTCCGGGTAGCTCCAACAGGAAACAGGCAGAAGATAATCCAGGAAACAGGCCGTGGTCAGGAGGGTCGGAGAGAGCAGGAAGTCCAAAGGTTCAGAGCCAAAGGTCAAGGGCGAGAGAAGACAGCAGTCCGGTAAACGATAGCCAAGGTCAGAGGAATCAGGATCAAAGGTCGTAGGTAGCAAATACACTCAGAAGCTGTGACAAGCCAGCAACCAGACAGGGGGAAGAGGATGGCTTAAATAGCCCGCCTAAGCCGCTGATTGGTCGGATGGGGAGCGTGCCTGTGCGCGTCCGTCCGCGTGCCTATACCGCGCACGTGCCCTCCTATGCAGAGCACGCGCGCGCCCGAGCCGCGCATGCGCGCGCCCGAAGTAAACGGCCGCGATAGCGCGGCTCTAAGGGATCGGACAGCGCTGGTGCCCTGACACCCTACCACAGTACTCTTTGCCATTGAAATATCTACTGCTTTGCCCTTGTCCCCTGATACAATGGTTTTCTTTTTATTATACACACATAGTCTGATGTCAATAGCCCTACGACGAAATGGTCTCTCTGAGGAAGCAGACTCTGCTCCAGGAAACATGTTAAAGGAAAAATAAAGTTGCTCTTTTTCCTACAAATTAAAGCATTGTTTCAAGGAATGTAAAAGGTAAGAGAGCAATATGCAAAGAAAGTATTCTTTGCAATGCAAAATCATCTATTTGTAGAATATTTGGTACAATAAAAGCACCTTTTAAAGCACATTAAAATATTTTGTAGTTTTATGTTATTAGGTTAACATTTTTTTTTCCTATACAATAGAGATTGAAAGGCTAAAAGGGAAATTACAATAGAGACACAGAATAGACTAGACTGAAAATCATTGTATGATATCTACTGCTCTCTGTTGATTGATTAAGTGGAAATGATCTATCACCACAAGTATTTTTCTATAGAAAGTTTGATTGACATTCACTATCCAGCGGATCTGCAGGCCAGCTGAAATACAAAACATTATTAGGGGGTTTGATAATTTTATGCTTGTATGTATGGATAACTTTATGCAGTGGTGTATTTAGGTTTTGTGCTGCCCTAGGCCTGACTAAACTCGTGCACCCCCTAATTTAAATATGACCCACCCCTTCCTGTCAAGGACACACCCCTACCTTTTTAATACCCGCCATGTCATCTTCATGGGAGGAAGACAGAAGGACGCCGTGGGAAGAGGACAGAGGGACACCTTGGAAAGAGGACAAAGGGTGATGCCATGGGAAAAGGACAGAGGAACGCCATGGGAAGAGGACAGGGGGACACCGTGGGAGAAGGACAGAGGGACAGCGTGGGAGAAGGACAGAAGGACGCCGTGGGAAGAAGACAGAGGGACGGCGTGGGAGAAGGACAGAAGGACACCATGGGAAGAAAACAGAGGGACACCGGATTAGGAGGACAGAGAGGGACATTGTGGCAGTCAATAAGGCCTAGAGAATATCAGGTTAGGCACTTCCTAATGCCTCAGTCCCTAGGAACAATAATGGATAATGGCAAACAGGCCCTCTTACCAGACCCAGCGAAACTGCAACAGTGATACCTCTGGCTGGACGTTCGCTAACTCTGGGTTGCCAGAGATGACTCTAGTCTGTAGTGTAGCATGTCTGTACCCTGGCAGTGGCTCTGTATTTCTCTCTCTCTGGTGGTGCGGGTACAGCGTGGCTCGCCCTCTGGTGGTGCGTTTACAGCGTGGCTCACCCTCTGCTGGTGCGGGTACAACATGGGTCCCTGTCTGGTGGTGCTTTTACAGCGTGGCTCTCTTTCTGGTGGTGCTGTTAGAGTCGGTTCACACTGGGGCGACTTGGGATCCGACTTGAGGTCACCTTAAGTCGTCCCAAGTCACGCTGTGGAGAAAAACAATGTTAGTGAATGGGAGCGGTGTTATTACACACTACTTATGTCGCTCCGACTTCAGAAAAGGTTCCTGTACGACTTCAATCCAACTTGTCGCCTCAGAAGTCTGATCACTAGCTACTTTCCAGATAAGATAACATACATTTCTTAGGCAAACCTCTCCCTCCCCTCCCTCTCCCAGAGCTGATTGTTGTTTTATTGGCCACTGGAATGTCTCCTGTCTTGGAGATGACTTCAAGTCGTGTTGTAAATCTCCCCCGATCGCCCTGTGGTTCATGCTCAAGTCGTGTCTGAGTCGCCTCTGAAAGCCGCACTGGAAGTCGTGTCGCCCCAGTGTGAACCGACTCTAACAGCATGGCCCCCTTTCTGGTGCAGTTACAGCATCGCTCCCCCTCTGGTGGTGTGGTTACAGCGTGACTCCCTCTCTGGTGGTGCGGGTACAACGTGGCTCCCTCTCTGGTGGTGCGGGTACAGCATGGCTCCCTCTCTGGTTGTGCAGGTACAACGTGATTCCCTCTCTTGCCTCCCCCTGCACAGTCCTATCCTTTTCTCTTCTGTAGAACTTTGCTTTTTGCTGGGTTCCAAGTTCTCTCCCCCCCCCCACCAGAGTGCATCCATGCTGAGGGACTGTAGCCTGACTGCTGTCTGTGGATACACTAGGGCCGCAGAAACACTGCCAATCTTCCGGGACTACTTTTCCCATGATGCCCCACTCCCTCAGTGTGTTCTGATTGGCCCTCTGCTGTGGCCAATTTGGAGGGAATCAGAGCGGGCAGGAAGGTGGGTGGCGCATTGTGGGAACCTGATTTGAGTTGTTCTCTCTCTTCTACTGTTCAGCTGACAGGAGAAAGAATGGGGCAAGCGGGGGAGATACAGACACTGTGCAACTCTCCTCTCCTGGTCACAACACTGCTGCCAAGCTTATCACAGCTTTGCCAATGGGAGGGGGCTGCACCCACTACAAATGCTTCCTGGTGTCACCCGGTGCGGTCCGTCCCCCATCCGTCCACCCCCCCCCCCCCCAGGGTATGTTTCAGCAATTTTGCTACTAAAACATTTACTAGGATAGGTGCACACTTTTGTTGCTGAATTTTCATAAATTTTATAGCCAGATTCAGGAAGAATTGTCTAACTTTCGGCGGGCGTAGCGTACCTCATATACACTACGCCGCCGTAACTTAGAGTGTCAGGTACCGTATTCAGAAAGAACTTGCGCCCTAAGTTACGGCGGCGTAGTGTAAATGGGCCGGCGTAAGTGCGCATAATTCAAAGTAGCCAGGCAGTGGGCGTGTTGTAGTAAAATGAGCCGTGACCCCATGAAAATTAGGGTCCGAACGAACGGCGCATGCGCCGTCGGTGGACATATCCCAGTGCGCATGCTTTAAAATCACGTCGCAAATACTCAATGCTTTCGACGTGAACGTGACTTACGCACAGCCCTATTCGTGTACGACTTACGCAAACGACGTAAACGACGTACAATGCGACACTGTTCCGACGTCCATACTTAACATAACTAGCCTCATATAGCAGGGGTAACTTTACGCCGGTCAAACGCTTTACGTAAACGACGTATATCAATACACCGGGCGCAACTACGCTCGTGAATCGACGTATCTAGCTAATTTGCATATTTGTAATGGGAACGCCGAATGTGTCCATCGTAACAATGCGCCCACGATACGCCGGTGTAGGCAAGTAACGTCGGACGGCTGAAGCCATGTTTATGGCACAGTGGCGACAATTTTATGGCACAGTGGCTGCATTTGATGGGTACAGTGGCTGCGTTTGATGGGCACAGTGGCGGCAATTGATGGGCACAGTGAGGCGGCAATTGATGTTTTTTTTTTTTTTTCATTTGTTTGTGCCCCCCAAAAATTTTGAGCACCAGCCGCCACTGGGCATAACACTATTTATTTTTAGACAAACACTGTTCAAAGAAAAAGGACTGTGAAAAAAAAAATGTTGCAAGACAATATCACGAAAAGAAAAGCTATTTATGTCCTAAAAATGTTATGTATTACTTTGTTATCTTTAGTAATGACAAAGTTATTTCTGAACAGGTCCAGAAATGTAAAAAATGCTCTGGCTCATAAGGAGTGGACAAGTGTGACAGGCAAAGTATTTAAATAGCCAGTGGGCTGGAAAATCTTTTTACTTGTATAATGCTGAAATAATACCGATGACGGTTGAACTTTATTTTTTGTGAATGAATAAACGTGGACAAGAAGCCCCTATAACAAACTATATGTTGGCTTTGGAGTCCTTTTTTGATATGAAAAGAATCATTTAGAACCCCAAAAATCTTCTTTTTATTTTTATAAAGCTGTAGGACAAGGACCAGGAACTTCAGGTCCCTAATCATTTACCTGACATGATATTTAATACCATTTGAGCTCAAATCTCACCTATGCTTTTAACACATATGTATTTTCATTAAAATCAATAGAAACAACACTTGTTGACCAAGCCTTTTCTGGCAATTTTTGTTTACAATTTAAAATAATTAAAATCAATTACTTAGAACCCCAAAACATTATATTTTTATTTGTAACAGAAACTCTAGAGCAGATGGTGGCTGGTGCTCAAAATTTTTTGGGGGGCGCTAACAAACAAACAAAGAAACAATTGCAGCCTCACTGTGCCCATCAATTGTCGCCATTGTGCCATCAATTGTCGCCACTGTGCCATCAATTGTCACCACTGTGCCAGGCCTTCAAATGTAGCCACTGTGCCATCATTTATCGCCACTGTGCCCATCAATTGCCACCACTGTGCCATGCCATCAAACGCAGCCACTGTGCCATCATTTTTCGCCACTGTGCGCATCAATTGCCACCACTGTGCCATGCCATCAAACGCAGCCACTGTGCCATCAATTGTCACCACTGTGCCATGCCAAACACAGCCACTGTGCCATGCCATCAATTGTCACCACTGTGCCCATCAAACGCAGCCACTGTGCCATCAATTGTCACCGCTGTGCCATGCCATCAAACGCAGCCACTGCGCCATCAATTGTCGCCACTGTGCCATGCCAAACACAGCCACTGTGCCATGCTATCAATTGTCACCACTGTGCCCATCAATTGTCACCACTGTGCCATCAAACGCAGCCACTGTGCCATCAAACGCAGCCACTGTGCCATGCCATCAATTGTTTCCACTGTGCCCACATCAATTGTTACCACTGTGCCCACATCAATTGTTACCAATGTGCCCACATCAGCAGCAGCCCCCCTCCCCCCAATTCACTCTGAGTCCTGTCATTGTGTAAGTTCACTGACAAGCAGCAGAAGCCCCCCTCCCCTCCCCCCGCAGTTCACTCCGAGTCCTGTCATTGTGTAAGTTCAGTGACAAGCAGCAGCGGCGGCTCCCCTCCCCCCCCCCCGCAGTTCACTCTGAGTCCCGCCGCCCAGCCACACTCCGCTCCGGAGCAGCAGTGTGCACTCGCAACAGCTTCAGGTTTCCCCCCCACCTCAATGTGCCGATCCGACGCCACATTAAGGTGGGGGGGACCCGAAGATGTTGCTAGTGCACACTGCTGCTCCGGAGCGGAGTGTGGCAGCGGGACTCAGAGTGAACTGCGGGGGGAGGGGGGCCGGGCCACCGCTGCTTGTCACTGGTAGTACTAGCGCCGACTCCGCAGAGAGAAGTATTCAGCTGCGGTGGGGCTCGGTGGTGGTGGCGGGGCTGGCAGGCAATGGATGCGGGGTGCTGCTGGTGCTGGCGTGGGGCGATGGAGCCGGTGTGTTCCTTACCTTCAATGGTTGGCACCGCTCCTCTATGATGCCCCCACACGCGCTCCAGATACCACCAGAATACCGGAAGTGATGTAATATTAATGGTACTGCCCACTGACCTCTCCTCCGGTCCCCGCCGAGTCAATCCCATGTCAACACTAGTGCGTGCCAGCAAATCAAATGACAGTGGGAGTGTGTGCGGGCGCACAGCTTGCGCCCTGCACACGCCCTAAACACGGGCAAATCAGCTTCCCAGCCTGCAATCAACCTGGTCACTCTTAACGTTTTTTTTTTTTACAGCTGGATGGTGTTACTCGTTGCATTTTAAAATTGCTCACGCTTGAGGAATGGCGACAAACAACGATACTTAAAAAAAACTTGAATGTTTATTCATTTTTACAGGTTACCTGTTTGGAGGTTTTGCGCTAGAATTATTGCTCTTGCACGGCGATATCCCACATGCATGGTGCGGACACCATTTACATATGCGTGCACTTCTGTATGCAAGCACGGAGGGATGGGTCACTTTAAAAAAAATCTTATTTATTTTATTTCTTGTTTTCACACTGACCCTTAATTTTTTTTGGATCATTTTTATTCCTATTATAAGGAATGTAAACATCCCTTTTAATAGAAATAAGGGGTAACAGGTCCATATTTTGGAGAGATCTGGTGCCCAAAAGACCCCCAAATCTCTCCTCTACCTTTAAATGCAAAGGATAAAAAAAATGTTATCTTTTGGTTTAAAAAGTATGTCTGCCAAGGGCAGGAAGTGATGTCATGACATTGGCCATTCCTCCAGGACCATAGAGGTGATCAGAGACAATCTGGTCTCTGGTAACCTTTATGGCCACCCTTGTGACCTGTCTGATGATTTAGCAGGCTTTCTGGTAGAAACGGTAAGCCCGGGAAACACCAACAAGCACTGGGAGGGGGGGTGTCAGTCACTGGCTGAAAAAAATACAATAGTTATGGCTGATAGCTTAACTAAGGTAAACCACTTTCAAACTGTAATGTTTATATACGTATTGCGGTTGGCAAGTTGATAATACACATTGTGACATTGCATGTTCAGTTGCATTGATATGTGCCAATGCACTTTCTTTACAAGAGTTGCTAAGCATTAAAAGGTTCCTTGGAAAGGTTGTTACAATGCACATTAAAGCATGTTTTCATATGTTTCCACTCATAAACCTATTAAACATAGCTGTCAATAAATAGCTAGGTCTGAACACAGAATACAGCCTTAAATGTTGAATTTCAGTAGGTAAACAGGTGAGGTAGGACTAGTGAGTCCATTCCAATGTCTATAAAGTAAATACCATTAGATGGGGAAGACTAAAGCTTACTGTGAACTTTCTATATAATAATAAGAACCTATATTAGAAGAGTGGCAAGAATTTCATACTGTATATTTATTTTTACCTGAAAGCTCTTGTATATGGTAATTGTGTGTACATAGCAGATGCCAATGCAAAAAACCTTGTGAAAGCTCAGAAGTCAGGAATGAGTTACAAAAATCGTGAAGCATTACCAGCCTGTGTTTTTCCTGGCTCTGGATTTGTTTTAGTTCCACAAGCTTGGCTTGCAATGTGGCTTATGCGTGCCAGGATGCAAATATACGTGTATTGTCATATACGAAGAGCAGGTTCAATGTTTTATTAACTCCCTTCGTTTACTTAGTATTTTATTTCACAACACTTTGTTATATCCTAAGTGAATGTCTGTAATGATTTTTTTCTGCATACAAGGAGCTTTCTTTTGATATTTTAATATTTGCCTTTTTGATTTCATGTGGAACGGAACTAAAAAAAAAGGGAATAGTTGCTAAATTATAGGGAACATTTACTGTAGGTGTGTTATTGTGTACATGTGCCATTTGTCTGCCTTTTTTGACCACAGCTTTCAATATTCAGTTCCCTTTTAAGGGAAAATTGCACAAAAACTGAAAATACACAGCATTTCTTAATTCCACTTCAAATCGATAGCCAAGAATTTGCTAGCTGTACATTTATGATTGTTTATTGTAACAGCCATTTGAGGTAAGAATCATATATTTGAAAAATCAATAGGCTTTTTCCATGAAGCAGTGCAAAGTAAAAACATGAAGAGCAAAGAGCAGTGCATTAACTATGGCAATCAGATTTCAGGTTAGTTTAGGTTAGGGAGTTAGGCAAGGTGCATTTTGTTTTTTAAGTATTAGGCCTCGTACACCCGACCAAGGAACTCATCCGAAAAGACACATTGTGTTCCTCGATGAGTTCCTTGTTAGACTTGTCGAGAAACTTGACAAGCTATCTTTGCGTACACACAGTCAAGGCCAAATCTCCTCGTTCTCAAACACGGTGACGTACAACACATAGATGGCAGGGGAAGTTCGATTCCACTGGCACAACCCTTGGGGCTGCTTTTGCTAATCTCATGTTAGTGCATTTAAGTAAAAGTTTGGTGAGAGACGATTTGCACTTTTCAGTCTGTTACAGCGTGACAAATGTGCTATCTCTATTACAAACGCTACTTTTACCGAAGGTGCGCTCCCGTCTCATACTTTATTCTGAGCATGCGCGGGTTTCTAAGCATACACACAAACGTGTTTCTCGTCGAAAACCAGCCCGACGGGGAACACGATGAGGAAATTGAGACTCCCGAAGGCCTCGTACACATGACCGTTTTCCTCGACAGAATCCATCAAGAAACTTGGTGGCAGAGCTTTTTTGCCGAGGAAAACGGTCACGTGAATGCTTTTCATCAAGAAAACTGACATGGAACTCAACGAGAAAAAAAGAGAACAAGTTTTTTCCTCGTCGGGAGTCTCAATTTCCTTGTCGTGTTCCTCGTCGGGCTGGTTTTCGACGAGATACACGTTCGTGTGTATGCTTAGAAACCCGCGATGTGTCTTTTCCGACGAGTTCCTCGATCGTGTGTACAAGGCCCAAGACTTGGAAACAATATGCAGTACATTACTGCTAAACATACATTTCCCCATGTTTTTCCCTTATACTCCAGGTACTAAAAAAGTGTGATTATCCTTCAGGAATTCTAGTGAGCTCCTTATTTCTGGTTGCGGGCTGACAACATTGCCTCTGTTATACAGAATCCCCAGCAGTGTTGCTAGTCCTGCCTAAATTCTCCCCAGCTGGTACACAGAACTTCACCTATCTCTTTACATGAATACATAGATTTTATTTCCCCAAAAAAACAATGCTATTGCCTTGATTTCCAAGAGCCTGCCCACATATTGTTTGTAGGCAAAGTGCTCTTGGAAGATGGAATTGGAAAAAAAAACCGGACTGCCGCACTTTGTTGAACGACGTCTTTATTGGATAAAATCATATCAAAACATAATCCAAAATGGTGCAGTCAAGATGAAAAAGTGGACAACAGGAAATGTTTTCATATTGACTGCATCATTTTAGATTATGTTTTGATCTGATTTTATCCAATAAAGACGTTGTTCAACAGAGTGCGGAATTCCAGGTTTTTCTCCAATTCCATGCACCTGTGCAGAGCCAGCACCTGTCAGTTTCAGTAGGGCAGAAGCAATTTGAGGGGTCAGTAGCTTTTAGAGCGGTATCATTCCTTCGGCTCTTGGGAGATGTAGTTCTGGGGGCTTGTCTTCATCAACAGGAACTAAGCTACCAGCAGCTACCTCAGCAAGAATTTTACCTGTCTGGTGAAGAAGTCAGTAATTAAAGCTGATTCTTGCTACAATAACAATGCTAAAGAAAACAATTATATTGGGTTATGCTTCTGAGGGGTTGGTTTATCAGGAAATGTGGGTCTTGTCTTCCCATCACCTTTAAGTTTTACTGTGAAACAATAACCCTAATACTGTACAATGCAAAGTACAATACAATACAAGAACTGCATGATTCTGCAAAATAATTTATGTTCACAAATGGTCCAATGATCTAGCAACCTTTAATTAACAAACAATTTCACTGTTCAAAGGGCATAATGAGTTTGGCCAGGAATTAGAAATATATTTTCAATGATTCATTGACTCATAGCGAATTGCAATCAACCCCAAGAAAAGTCATGCTAACGTATACCGTATCTTAATCAGCTGTTGGAGCCAATACAAGTTAGTACAATGGTTTAAATATATGAATATTCAACTTACAGAGTTGCGTCAAGGTATTTTTTTGGAGTTGAATCATCAACTCACTGCATTTTTTTAAATTATGTAAGTAATTTGAAAATGAAGTAGACAAACAAATTAGGTCTACACAAAACAGACAACCTGCATATTTTTTTACAAAATAGGTAGGTAGGTAATATTTCACAGGCACAATGAAATACAAAACATATAGACAGATGTCACTAAACTATGAAGTTAGAAATGCAGAGGAGATTGTTAGTCAATCTAACAGTCAGTTAAAGCTAACCTCAGGCATATATAAAATACACAAATTAAAGCAATTAGCTTATGAAACAATAATTGTATTTATTTATTAATTTAATGCAACGTAAGTACCTGAATTATATTTAGGATCAGGCCGCGTACACACGAGCAGACAGATTTGTTCAAATCGGTCGGGCCGACCGATTTGAACAAATTTGTCTGCTGGGGACGTATTGGTTTGATCGTGTACACACGATCAAACCAAAATCCCCGCCGCCAGACGGCGCGGTGACGTGGCGGTGACGTTGACGCAGCCACGTCACCGCACCAGGAAGTAAAACACTTCCGCGCATGCGTCGAAAACATTCGGCGCGTGTGCGAGAAGACATGTCGGCTGGTTAGCGTACTAATCAGCAGACATGTCGGGCGGACGGGTTCCCAGCAGACAGATTTCAAAGCATGCTTTGAAATCTGTCGGGTGGCCAAATCCGTCGGCTCGCCCGTACACACGGTCGAATCTGTCTGCTTTGACGGTCGGGCCGATAGATTTGATCGTGTGTACGCGGCCTAACACTCTTGGTAGATTGGGAGACAAAACTGGGAGCTAATCAGGATTTCTACATGCAACTTTGATAAAAGTGAACCTGCTAAGGAGAGAACAGGGTCAACAGAGTGATGATCTTATTAGACCGCCACTGCTCTTTTACTGTCCAGTAAGCAGACTGCAGTGAAAAGAGGATACCACTGTATATCTTAACTACGTTTTTTCATTTACCTAGCTGTGCACAGGGCTGTTGAACTCCCAGAAGTGAATTGGCAGAAATATAAATCCTTTGGCAGGTAAAACAGGTCATTTGCATGTTTTTTTTTCTGTGTATTTAGCCTGGAGTTCAGATTTAAGATAAATACTTAACCCTTCAAAGTATTAGGTTTATCTATTCTTCTCTACATCTGTAAATGTTCATCTTATGTACCGTATATCATAGGGACCCTTTCCTTTAATAGCATGTTTTTTTTTTCTACAACCTTTTTGTATACGTTTAAAGTATTCTTAACCACTTGCCTACAGGGCACTTTCACCCCCTTCCTGCCCAGACCAATTTTCAGCTTTTAGCGCTGTCACACTTTGAATGACAATCGCGCGGCCATGCAACACTCTACCCAAATGAAATTTGTTTCCTCAGTTTAGGCCGATACGTATTCTACATATTTTTGGTAAAAAAAATCGCAATAAGCTTTGGTTTGCACAAAAGTTATAGGGTCTCCAAATAGGGGAAAGATTTATAGCATTTTTAGTATTATTATTTTTTGGCGACGATCATCGATTTTTATCGTGACTGCGATATTGCGACGGACACATCGGACACTTTTGACACATTTTTGGGACCATTCACATTTATACAGCGATCCCTGCTATAAAAATGCATTGATTACTGTATAAATATGACTGTCAGGGAAGGGGTTAACACTAGGGGGCGAGGAAGGGGTTAATGTATTCCCTAGGGAGTGATTCTTATTGTGGGGGGAAGGAAGTGACTGGGGGAGGTGACCGATGGTTGTCCCTATGTACAAGGGACACATCATCGGTCCCCTCTCCCTGACAGGATGTGGATCGGTGTGTTTACATACACCGATCCACAGTCCTGCTCAGTTACTGGGCAATTGCGGGTCATATGACATCCGCCCAGAACAACAGGGTCTTCCTTCTGACGTCTTTTGATGGCGGGCGGATGACAAGTGGTTAAAGTATTCTTAAAAACTGTTGGTGCGTGCTGTTTTACTGTCACAGTGGGATTTGTTTTCTGTAGTCTGCAAAAATCTAGTTGGCCAGATTTTTACTGTCCCTCCCTCATTGCCTGTGTCCCCACTGCAGCCTGAGATTGTGTAGACCAGCCATTGCCACATCTACTGGGCATGCTTCAGTTTCAGTTTCCCTCTAAGCTGTTCATTTCATTCTTTTTTTATCTAGGCAGACCACGTGACACAAAATGACATGACCTTAATCACACATGTAGGCATATATACAGTGGATAAATGACAGCCCAGTCCCTCCCTCCTCCTCCTCCATGTCCACTAAACAGCTAAACACAATGGGGGTGGGATATTACATACTAATTGATGGAGACTTTACCTCCTTGTAATTCTAAACAGACACAAGCAACATACACAGGCTGGAGAGATGTGAAACAGGCTTTGATTGGCAGAACCTCGCCCTCGGTAGCCCCCATTATGCAAAAACATAAAAATAAAGATTTGAGTTCAAATACATATTTGTGTTCATATTTAAAACATTTGTGTGATATTAGTTATGTATTTTTCCTTTGTATTTCAAGAGGTTTTTTTTGTTTTGTTTTTTTAACGTGTGACCGGCAGCAAAGTGCTCTTGAAATTGCACTGAAAGTGCACTTAGAAGTGCAGTCGCTGTAGATCTGAGGGGAACATGCAAGGAAAATAAAAAACAGCATTTTAGCTTGCACAAGATTGGATGATAAAATCAGCAGTGCTTCCCCTCATTTCAGATCTACCCCTCAGATGTACAGCGACTGCACTTCCAATTGCACTTTCAGCGCAATTTCAAGTGCACTTTACACTTGTAGGGCCAGATTCTCAGCTGAGAATCAGTTACGCATAAATTTTGCTTAGATCCAACTTGCGTAAGTCACTTACATCGTCGGATCTAAGTTGTAATGTTACACTGGCCACTAGGTGGCGGTCCCGTGGATTTCTGAATATGCAAATGAGCGTGATACGCCGATTACCGAATGTATTTGCACGCCGTCGTCGTAGTTTACGTAGTTTGTGTAAGCGTAAGGTTACCCCTGCTATATGAGGGGTAACCTTGCGTAGGTCTGGAGTACACCATGTTAGGTATGGACGTCGGGACAGCGTCGTGTTTTACTGCCGTTTACGTCATTTACGTAACTCGTCGCGAATAGGGCTGTACGTTAATTATGTTCACGAAAACAATGTATTTGCGGCGTACTATGGAGCATGCGCAGTGGGCTACGTTTACGGCCGGCGCATGGGCAGTTCGTTCGGTGCGGGGGCTCGCTTAATTTAAATACAAGCCACCCCCTTTTAATTACACGGGGATACGCCGGGCCATTTACACTACGCTACCGCAAATTACGGATCAAGTGCTTTGGGAATACGCCACTTACTCCTGTAAGTTGCGGCGGCGTAGTGTAAATAGGAAATAGGCTACGCCGCCGCAAATATACCAGAATCTGGCCCGTAGTTTGCACTTGTAGTGCAAAGTAGATTTGCCATTCATAAAAAAAAAAAAAACAGTGTGTGTTTAGTATCAATTTAAGAAGCATCTTATTTAATAACAGTAATCTTGTTATATACAATGCCTTGCGAAAGTATTCGGCCCCCTTGAACTTTGCGACCTTTTGCCACATTTTAGGCTTCAAACATAAAGATATAAAATTGTAAAAAAAATTGAAGAATCAACAACAAGTGGGACACAATCATGAAGTGGAACGAAATTTATTGGATATTTCAAACTTTTTTAACAAATAAAAAACTGAAAAATTGGGCGTGCAAAATTATTCAGTCCCTTTACTTTCAGTGCAGCAAACTATCTCCAGAAGTTCAGTGTGGATCTCTGAATGATCCAATGGTGACCTAAATGACTAATGATGATAAATAGAATCCACCTGTGTGTAATCAAGTCTCTGTATAAATGCGCCTGCACTGTGATAGTCTCAGAGGTCCGTTTAAAGTGCAGAGAGAGTCATGAAGAACACACCAGGCAGGTCCGAGATACTGTTGTGGAGAATTTTAAAGCTGGATTTGGATACAAAAAGATTTCCCAAGCTTTAAACATCCAAAGGAGCACTGTGCAAGAGATAATATTGAAATGGAAGGAGTATCAGACCACTGCAAATCTACGAAAACCTGGCTGTCCCTCTAAACTTTCAGCTAATACAAGGAGAAGACTGATCAGAGATGAACTTCAGAGATCTACAGCTGAGGTCAGTCGTATACTGCACACATCTGGCCTTTATGGAAGAGTGGCAAAAAGAAAGGCATTTCTTAAAGATATCCATAAAAAGTGTTGTTTAAAGTTTGCCACAAGCCAACTGGGAGACACACCAAACATGTGGAAGAAGGTGCTTTGGTCAGATGAAACCAAAATCGAACTTTTTGGCAACAATACAAAACGTTATGTTTGGCATAAAAGCAACACAGCTCATCACCCAGAACACACCATCCCCACTGTCAAACATGGGGGTGGCAGCATCATGGTTTGGGCCTGCTTTTCTTCAGCAGAGACAGGGAAGATGGAAAAATTTATGGGAAGATGGATGGATCCAAATACAGGACCTGAAAGAAAACCTGATGGAGTCTGCAAAAGACCTGAGACTGGGACGGAGATTTGTCTTCCAACAAAACAATGATCCGAAACATAAAGCAAAATCTACAATGGAATGGTTCACAAATAAACATATCCAGGTGTTAGAATGGCAAAGTCAAAGTCCAGACCTGAATCCACTTGAGAATCTGTGGAAAGAACTGAAAACTGCTGTTCACAAATGCTCTCCATCCAACCTCACTGAGCTCGAGCTGTTTTGCAAGGATGAATGGGCAAAAATGTCAGTCTCTCGATGTGCAAAACTGATAGAGACATACCCCAAGCGACTTACAGCTGTAATCGCAGCAAAAGGTGGAGCTACAAAGTATTAACTTAAGGGGGCTGAATAATTTTGCACGCCCAATTTTTCAGTTTTTATTTGTTAAAAAAGTTTGAAATATCCAATACATTTTGTTCCACTTCAAGATTGTGTCCCACTTGTTGTTGATTCTTCACAAAAAATTACAGTTTTATATCTTTATGTTTGAAGCCTGAAATGTGGCAAAAGGTCGCAAAGTTCAAGGGGGCTGAATACTTTCGCAAGGCACTGTAAACAGCTGCTTTTCCACTATTCTGTTGCTCATTTAGAGCGCCTGGTACAATCCAGGTATGTAAGCAAATCATTTTATACTTCTGTTTTTCTTTTATAAAGCTGCTTATCCCATTTAAATGTGGGCGATGCTGTATAAACATAAAACATAATATAGTCAAATTGAATATTTTCATTATTGGAATGCCTTTTATGAATATTATCTACTAGTGAAATCTTGGTTTACCATGGGCCTTAGCAAATCTGAATATATATGGTGAGAAGCTTTTGATTATTCCAGTACTAGGCTTTCAATCACAGAGAATAACATTAACTGTGAAGGAAAGGCACTTCTAGGAAACATATTAGAGTGAGAAAGAAAATGTTTTAAATGAGCAGACACCGTGCATGACTGAACAATGCGTGATGTTAATCCCTTTCATGTGCACAAATGTTAAGGGGTCACCTTTCTATTAGTGTTGCTCACGAATATTCGCATTGCGAATATTCGCTACGAATATTGCATATTCGAGTATTCGCGAATAACTCGAATATTGCGGTGAATATTCGTTATGGCGAATATTCGTATTTTTTCAAATTTATTTTTAAAACAGATCACATCCTAGTGATCTCCATCGACGTCTAAAAGCATTGCTGGTATGATTAGAGAGAGACCCTGGGCCGAGTAGCTGATGCGACTCTTTTATGTTGCCGAAAATTCGCATTGCGAATTTTCGGCAACATAAAAGAATCGCATCAGCTACTCGGCCCTTCTTTTGCATCAGAGCCAATCAGAATAACTTGAATATTCGGCAAAAGGAATATTGCGCGATATTCCTTTTGCCGAATATTCAAGTTATTCTGATTGGCTCTGATGCAAAAGAAGGGCGGAGAAGCTAATCGCGCAATATTCCTTTTGCCGAATATTCAAGTTATTCTGACTGGCTCTGATGCTGCATCAGAGCCAATCAGAATAATTCGAATATTCGGCAAAAGGAATATTGCGCGATTAGCTTCTCAGCCCTTCTTTTGCATCAGAGCCAATCAGAATAACTCGAATATTCGGCAAAAGGAATATTGCGCGATATTCCTTTTGCCGAATATTCGAGTTATTCTGGTTGGCTCTGATGCAAAAGAAGGGCGGAGAAGAAAATCGCGCAATATTCCTTTTGCCGAATATTCAAGTTATTCTGATTGGCTCTGATGCAAAAGAAGGGCGGAGAAGATAATCGCGCAATAGGAATATTGCGCGATTATCTTCTCCGCCCTTCTTTTGCCCCCTTATTCTCCTTTTTTTTGGATAAAATATCACGAATATTCGATATTAGCGAATATTCGCGAATATTCTTCTATATATTCACGCAATATCGCGAAATCGAATATGGCGTATTCCGCTCAACACTACTTGCTATCAAACACCCTGGGACAAGACACAAATAGGTCATGTGACTGGTTAAAGAATTATTCCAAGCATCAGCATGTTATACATAGTTTCATTGGTCTAGCTTGGACTAATGGCACTATGTATATACCATACCTGGCCAATGCCGATGGGGTTACTTTGAACCATAAAGACTCTAGGGAGACTTTATGTGCCCATGAATATGATGGACACTTTTTATATACAGGTGCACACAATAATTATATATAAATTGCCAGGTTGTTACCGTTTGTGGCTGTACATGCATGTTACTCATGTTCATATTTAGTGAGTGTTTATTGTAACCTTTCATTGATATTGCCTATAAGCACTGTCAGACAATACTTCCAGTGCCTCTCTGGTTCCGATCCCTTTCCTTTTCACAATTGTTACATTGAATGTTCTTAACTGTTTTTAATTACTTGTTTTATGTTAACCTCTCCAAGTCCTGACCACCCCAACCTTTATGATTAAGCCTAGTGGAGTGAAACATGTTAGAGGGGTGTGGCAGCAGGTAGGGACCATCCAGGAAATCAGTCTAACCAAATAACATATTGATTGGCATACTCCCGATGCCTAAATAGAATACTTCCCCCCCCCCGCCCCCCCGCCGACGCATCGCGCCGCCGAATCGAAACCCGTCGCATCGCGCCGCCGCTGCAAAGGGTTAAATGCTGTGCGGGAACATCACAGCATTCATTTGAATAGCTGTAGTGTTCCCGCCAGTATAGACACTCCCCCTTGCTCGGGATTGGATGGGTGATCGTGATCTGTCCAATCCCGAGCAAGGGGGAGTGTCTATACAGGCGGGCTATTCAAATTAATCCTGTGGTTTTCTCTCAGCGGCAAAGGTAAGGGAAATGGCTGAACGGACTGTGAGGGACATGGCTAGAGGGACATGGGACATGGCTGCATATGTGAGGGACATGGCTGAACGGACATTGCTGTATATGTGAGGGACATGGCTAGAGGGACATGGGACATTGCTTTATATGTGGGGGATATGGCTGAATGGACATTGCTGTATATGTGAGGGATATGGCTAGAGGGACATGGGACATTGCTGCATATGTGAGGGACATGGCTGAACGGACATTGCTGTATATGTAAGGGATATGGCTAGAGGGACATTGCTGCATATGTGAGGGACATGGCTAGAGGGACATGGGACATTGCTGCATATGTGAGGGACATGGCTAGAGGGACATGGCTGAAGGGACATGGCTGCATATGTGAGGGACATGGCTGAAGGGACATGGCTGCATATGTGAGGGACATGGCTAGAGGGACATGGCTGCATATGTGAGGGACATGGCTAGAGGGACATGGCTGCATATGTGAGGGACATGGCTAGAGGGACATGGCTGCATATGTGAGGGACATGGCTGAAGGGACATGGCTGCATATGTGAGGGACATGGCTAGAGGGACATAGGACATTGCTTGATATGTGAGGGACATGGCTAGAGGGACATGGCTGCATATGTGAGGGACATGGCTGAAGGGACATGGCTGCATATGTGAGGGACATGGCTAGAGGGACATGGCTGAATATGTGGGGGACATGGCTGGGGGGACATGGCTGCATATGTGGGGGACATGGCTGTATTTGGGGACACATGTAAAAAAAAGTATTGGTATTCGGTATCGGCGAGTACATGAAAAAAAGTATTGGTACTTGCACTCGGTCCTAAAAAAGAGGCATCGGGACAACCCTAGTCTATATAATATTATAATGTTATAATGGTATAATGTTCTCAATACTCAATTTGAGTTTACCAGTAACCTGGTAAGTCCCTCACCATCATTACCCTACATTTTACATTTTTTTTGTAGTATTTTTCTTCTAGTGCTAATGTGGTTCTTTCCTAAGCCTCATGGTTGAGATTTGAAGTCAAATGCTTGCCTAGAGCTAAAAAGAGTTAGGCCGGTAGTTTGAAAACGAACAAATTTTCTGAGAATGAACGGAAAACGAAAGTTTTTATGTTTGTGGTTAAAAAAGTCTGACCAAGTGTATGGGGCTTAACAATAGTTAATATGGATGAGCCGCGTGTTGAAAGTGCCGCAAATCCCGCGATATATTTACGAAAGTACAAAATGATGAAAATCCTATGTCCTATGTCATATGAACATGCGACTGAAAATATGAACAGAAAAAGGATTTTCGTAATTTTGTACTTTCGTAAATATATTGCGGGATTCGCGGCACTTTCAACACGCGGCTCATCCATATTAACTATTGTTAAGCCCCGTACACTTGGTCAGACTTTTTTTAACCACAAACATAAAAACGATTGTTTTCCGTTCGTTCTCAGAAAATTAGTTTGTTTTCAAACTACATCAGAAAACCATTTTTGGGTTCAAAAGTCTGGCCAACTGATCTCCCTTCAGATGAAAATCCACAGAAAAGTTTATTTGGCTTTACTGTACTACTCAGTGTTCTAGTGTACTCAGCACAAAAGAGAAGCTGCTTCACTAACTACACTCACTCACTGCCCATTCAAAAAAAAACGAAAATGACATCTATAAAAAAAGATTTGCATTCTGTATCTTGAAACCCTTTTCTTTTGCTATTTTCAGTCGTATGTTCATATGACATCTATAACAAAAGATTTGCATTCTGTATTTTGAATACAAAATACGAACAGAAAATAGGAATTCAAAATACAGCATGTAAATCTTTTGTTATAGATGTCATATGAACAATGAACATACGACTGAAAACAAACAGAAAAAGGATTCAAACAAAATACAGAATGCAAATCTTTTGTTATAGATGTCATTTTCGTTCATTTGCCGTTTTCGTTTTGTCATTTTTTTCGTCGGATCGTTCGTTCGTATTTGCGGTTGTTCATTATGCGGCTCATTCGTAATCCCGTCGTTTTCATATTTTGGTGCTTTAATTTTTTCGTATGTACACATTATCCCGCGGGTACGAAAATGAACATTTTTGTACGAAAATAACATTCGTACGAACGGGAATGCACATATCTACTCAGGATGGCTTTAAGATGTCCCCCCACCTTCCTTGGGTGGAAGGGTGCTGTTACTGATGCCCCGCGCTCACA
Organism: Rana kukunoris; assembly: GCA_029574335.1. NCBI lineage: Eukaryota > Metazoa > Chordata > Amphibia > Anura > Ranidae > Rana > Rana kukunoris. The sequence goes on from CM056056.1 coordinate 76,337,232, forward strand.
GGAAATGGGTTGGATGATGCTGGGCATCATTCACCACAGAAGAGGACCACTGCTAGGTCACAGGCAGTGTTGTAAGTAACGGCGTTTAAATAAACGCCGTTACATAACGATTGCCCTCCAAGGGGTAACTAGTAATCTACCTGATTACTTTTACCCCATCGGCAACGCCGTTGCCATTACATTGGCGGCGTTACCGAGTTACATTAAGCGCGCGGGGGGGGGGCAGTCCGGGCAGACTCTCACTCAGGGCGGGATGGAGCTGGCCTGTGATTGGGTCACAGGCCAGCTCCGGGTCATGTGACGACGTGTCGTCGACGTTGTGACGCTGGCGCACGCGCTTGAAGTCTCCCGCCCGCAGCAGTGTAGTGTGACGGGTCGGGAGGGAGTGAGTCTGGCTCACCTCCTCACCGTCACCTCAGCCGCCGATATCTCCCCCGGCCGCCGCGGAGGCTCCACTCCACCACCAACGGTCCGGACTCCGGGGACACTTACCGCGTCAGCAGTGCACCGACCGACCGACCGTGGGCCGTGGCCCTGTGCAGGTGAGGAGCCGAGGCGAGCAGCATCGGATTGGGAGTGGGGGGGCCGGGGGGGGACAGATGACGGGACACTCCACGGGACCGCTCCACATGCCCAGGCAGGCCCAGCATCATCACACTTTACCTGCTCAGGCAGCAATACTGTACAATATAGATTCAGTGTGAGTGACACTTCTGCAGTGCACACTGAATCTATATTGTACAGTATTGCTGCCTGGGCAGGTGAAGTGTGATGATGATATTAATAATTGTACACAGTATTGCATTTGCTGGGCCTGCCATATACTGTACTATACTGTATAACCACTACAAAATTCCTTTACAAATAATGCATATTTTAAAATGTTATTAGTAATAACATGTTTGTAAAGGAATTTTGTAGTGCAGATATATTTTTTTTTTTCAGCCTGGATCCTGCTGCAGATCGGCAGGTCATCTTACTACACCCAGCCCCAAATCTCAACTATTACAACTTGATCCAGGGTTCGCCGATCGCCTATCAAGGGGTCAGGAAGGAATTTTTTTCCCTGCCGCTGCATATTGGCGTAGCACGGTCAGGGTTTTTTTGCCTTCCTCTGGACCAAGCCAGGATTGAGGATTCAGTTAATCCTTGACAATCCTTAACCCCCCCCCTCCCCCTGGTGTTTGGCTACCATGGTTAATCTGCAATACTCGGCAGAGGCCATTTGGAGTCTGAGGCGATTTGCCGCAATACTACCAGCCATTACCAAAAAAGCCCTTCAAACGGAGCGCCTATTGAGGATCGATCGAAGATCAATTGTCAAAGGTCTCAGCCGTTTGCCCCAACCTAAGCACATATCATGTGCTTTGATCAACACTAGATCGGCAGTAAAACACCGATTAGAAATCCATGATTTCTTATTGCAACATGACTTAGACTGCCTCTTTATTACAGAGAGCTGGCTTACAGCCGACTGTAACACCATTCTAGGAGAATTGGTGCCAGATAACTACCGTATTATAACGGAAAACAGAATAGGGCAAAGAGGAGGAGGATTGGCTGTGATCCATAAGACGCACCTTGCGATCACAAAACCAGTCCTTCAAAACCCTCTTCCATTCATGGAAACCCTTACTCTACAACTGCAAGCAAACTCCCAGGAGACAGTCCGGATTCTACTCTGCTATAGGCCACCCGGCCCAAAATCGCAGTTTCTCCCTTCATTGACGGACTTTATCTCCACCTATACCCTGAACAGCAAACACCTTTTGCTGCTCGGGGATTTCAACCTCTGGGCCAACTCCCCGCAAGACCCCGTTGCCGACGCCTGCATTGACCACCTGGAAGGATTAGGGCTTCAGCAACTAGTAAGTGGGCCCACACATGCTTCAGGTCACACGCTCGATCTTATTTTCAGACACGATCTGGAAATAAAAATCTTGGGAAATGAACCATTGCCATGGACAGACCACCATGCAATTAAATTCATTATTCCCAATTTCCCCCCCTTAATAAAAACATCAAACCCAGTGACAACACACTGGACTAGATGTCAGAAGAAGCTCCACTCGGAACTCTTCAAAGCCACGTTAAGGAAAAAAATAAAAAGAATTCAGCCGCATCAATCGGCTGAAGAAACACTGGATTCCATTAACACAGCCCTATTACAGTCAGCCGACTTAATAGCGCCGAAACGTAAAACCCACATCCGGAAAAATAACGCAGGCTGGTTCAACAACCAGCTGGCGTCACTGAAGCAAGAGCGCAGAAGGGCTGAAGCCGCCTGGAAGAGAAGTCCATCAGTTGAGAACCTCTCCATCTACAAGGCAATAACTAGAAAATACCACAAGGAAATTTTCGATGCCAAGAAAAATTATTTTTCTGAGGCTATCAACAGCGCCCTCAACCGCCCCCGCGAGCTCTTCAAGCTGGTCACTCAGACCATGAATCCAGGATGTCTTGAAGCCCCCAATTCGGACACACAAGAATTTTGCGATGAATTGTCGGATTACTTCATTAATAAAATTGAGGGAATCCGGCAAAGCATTCAGCAGAACAACTCCCCCCGTAGCCCCCCCAGTAATTATTCACACAACACCGGCAGAAACTCACCACAATCAGGTGAGTTCACGCTGGAACCCGTCTGTACTCATGACATTAAAAATATCATCGGCGCTCTGCGTAACAGCACTGCGCCGAATGATATCATCCCCACTAAACTGCTGAAGGAATGTGCCGACTTCCTGGCGCCTCCGATCACGCAGCTTATTAACCAATCCTTTAGGGAGGGCATAGTGCCCTCCCAGTTGAAGGAGGGTATAATTCGGCCTATCTTGAAGAAACCCACCCTGGACCCCAAGGATCCAATCCACCGCCGTCCCATAACAGGCCTAAACTCTCTTTCTAAGGTCATGGAGAAAGTAGTGGTACAACAGCTGCAACAGCATCTAGATACCCATAACCTACTTGATCCATATCAATCGGGTTTCCGGCCCGGACACGGGACAGAAACCGCATTGCTCAAGATATGGGACGACGCTCTCGAGGCCGCAGACGAAGGAGAATCTTGTCTCCTGGTTCTGTTGGACCTAAGCGCAGCTTTCGACACTGTAGACCACAAGCTTCTATTGACTCGGCTAGCTGAAGTAGCCAGAGTCGCAGAAGGCGATTTATCTTGGTTCTCCTCTTTCTTGGAAAACCGTTCGCAAATAGTGAAGTTAGGACCTTTCACCTCTGGAAAGCGCACAGTATCATGCGGAGTCCCTCAAGGATCCCCTCTATCGCCTGTGTTATTCAACATCTATCTTCGTCCTCTCTTTGAAATCATCAGCAGTCAAAAACTGCTCTATCACTCATATGCAGATGACACGCAACTGTATTTCCGCATTTGCAATAAAAAGGATCACCACCTCAATCTAGAGACATGTCTCTCTTTGATAGAGGACTGGATGACCAAGAGTTATCTTAAACTCAATGGAGCGAAAACAGAACTTCTCCTGTTTCACGCCAAGCATAGGAACCAACCAGCAACAACGTGAACACCCCCGCCCATTCTGGGCAAAATCATCACCCCTAGCGCCAAAGTCAAAAGTCTTGGTGTCATCTTCGACTCCCACATGACAATGGACGCACAAATAGGGTCAGTAGTCAGCGGATCTCACCATCTGCTGCGCCTACTACGCAGACTTATTCCTTTCATTCCTAAAGAAGACGTAGCAGTCGTGGTAGGAACAATTGTTAACTCCAGACTGGACTATGCAAATGCCCTTTACCTCGGACTCCCGAAGTACCAAATCGCTCGTCTGCAAGTCGTTCAAAATACGGCCGCCAGACTTGTGACTGGGAAAAAACCCTGGGAATCCATCTCATCTTCACTGAGAGCCCTTCACTGGTTGCCAGTGAAAGACAGAATTGCTTTTAAAGCACTCTGTCTAACGCATAGATGTATCCATGGGAATGCTCCCCAATATCTGTGCGAAAAAATAAAAATTCATAATCCCAATCGCATCTTGCGATCCACCAACAAAAATCTACTCCAGATACCGAAAGCCAGCTACAAGTCCAAAGGAGATAGAAGATTCGCGGTCCAAGGTCCCAGACTATGGAACGCTTTACCAACCAGCATTCGGTTGGAGGAGAACCACCTAGCATTCAGGAGAAAGATCAAGACTCATCTCTTTTGATTCCAAAGGAGACAGGAACAACAAGCGCCCAGAGGCGATTTAATTCGCATGTGCCGCGCTATATAAGTTTTTCATTCATTCATTCATTCATATACAGTATAGTACAGTACATTATATGGCAGGCCCAGCAAATGCAATACTGTGTACAATTATTAATATCATCATCATCATCATCATCACACTCCACCTGCCCAGGCATCAATACTGTACAATATAGATTCAGTGTGCACTGCAGCAGTGTCACTCACAACGCACACTGAATCTATATTGTACAGTATTGCTGCCTGGGCAGGTGGAGTGTGATGATGATATTAATAATTGTACACATTACGAAATGTTCTAAAATACTGTATATAGTGATTTTATTCTTCAATCAGTTAATATAAACATCTTTGATATTAAAGATGTTATAGAACGTAATTGCATTGTAGAATATAAAGAAAAATCGCAGTTACATTTCAGAGTAACTAGTTACTTTGCCAATAAAGTAACTGAGTCACTAACTCACTTACTTTTTCGGGCAAGTAACTTGTAATTGTAACTAGTTACTTTTTTAAAGGAAGATGAACAACACTGGTCACAGGGGAGGAATCTGATGACAGTAATAAAACATGTCTGTATCTCTGCGACATTCATTACCACATATTCCCAATGCCTTATATTATGTGCAAAACTAACCTTAGAAAGTAATAACTTACCAAAAGTATAGTTGATGCTTCGAATAGACTTAAAGTAGACTTATAGGCAAATCTTTTTTTTTCTCATGGATAGAGTAAACCCTGTAAGATTTATGGAGATTTCGGTTTAAACTTCCTGTCCCTTAGCCAAACAGGAAGTGAGGGGAAATCCATGCAAATTTAGGGAATCTCTTGGGGACCCCAGGTCACCAGAACTAGTGTCCCCTTTGGAAGATTGCCCCGCTATTACTTTTCTGGGGACAACCCAAAATGTTGGGTTTTTCTTTTACTTTAACTTTCAATGATAGCAGTAAATAGTACAAACAGAGAGGGTGAATCTCTCTAAGAAGGACACAGACAGCATAAAAAATTGACAGGTGTACTAATCCATCTCCCCTCTATCCAAAACAACAAAAACAGTTTTACCTTTAGTTATACTTTAATTCAGAAAAGGTAGTGACTCAGTCAACAGTAAGTGAATTTAAAGGGGTTGTAAAGGTTCATTTTTTATTTTCTAAATAGGATCCTTTAAGCTAGTGCATTGTTGGTTCACTTACCTTTTCCTTTGATTTCCCTTCTAAATGTTTTTTTTTCTTTGTCTGAATTTCTCACTTTCTGTTTCTCCTCAGTAAGCTTGCCCCATCACCTGGCTGGGGGTTAGTCAGCCAGAACAGCTTACTGAGGAGTAACAGGAAGTGAGAATTTCAGACAAAGAAAACAAATAAACAAAAACATTTAGAAGGTAAATCAAAGGAAAAGGTAAGTGAACCAACAATGCACTAGCCTAAAGAAACCCCTTTAAACATGTGAGGGACCAACATAGATCATACATTAGACAAAAAGGTAACAAAAAAAAAGATCCAAATCGGAGACAGACTCAATAAACCACTTGGTCTTTTTCTGCCAGCACTCTTCTGTGTTTCTAGTATTTTTCCAGTGCCTAGTATAAAACCAGTATATCTAGTTTAGCAAGAGAGTTGAATGAAAACCAAGTCTAAGTATTTGTCTTCAAAAAAGTCTCCTAACGCACATAGATCATGTGACCTGTCATTACTTGTATACTTCATTCACAACGAACAATAAATTCATCTCTGCAGTGCACATTGTGCTTGATACACGTTTCAGTGTTCCCATAATTTCACCTATCTTAAATACCATTTTTCACTTTAGGAATCCAGCTGAGGTATCCAGCTGAGGCTTCCCTTTTTAGAGTTGTACTGACATTTTGTCTGCTATTAATAATACTCTTGACCTATGAATGGTCATGTCTTGATCATTTAATATTCTGAGATAAGTCAAACATCTAAAAGATAAATAATCACTGACAAAAAAAATGACCTCTTCTTCTAGAAATGTGTGTGACCACTCAATAGAGTTAAAATGAAGCCCATCTATCAGTTTAACGGGTTTATTTTAATTATTCAGTAATTTTTAGGCACATAAGTTGAAGTAGAAGTTCACCTTTTTTCTATTTAATTTTCTCTCTTATATTTTATTATCTTTCTTTTCATTTTTTTTATCTTTGTTTCTTTGTTTTATCCTTCTGGGCTCTGTGTCAAATTTTCCTGGTTGTCCTGGCTGGTAGATCTGAATTGAGGGGAAGCTCTGCTGATTATGTCATCCAATCATGTGCAAGCAAACATGCTGTTTTTTTATTTTCCTTGCATGTCCCCCTCAGATCTAAGAGCTTCAAGTCGCCTCCAGGACAGTACAAGGCAACTTCAAGTCACCTTCAGGACAAGAGGCTTTCCAGTGTCCAATCAAACAACAATCAGCTCTTTGGGAGGGAGGGGTTTGCCTGAGAAATGTATGTTATCTTCCTGGGAAGTAGCTTCAGTTAAGACAGTGATCAGACTTCTGAGGCAACTTCCATTGAAATCAATGGGTACAAGTTGCCTACAAGTTGCCTAGAAGTCGGATGGAAGTAGTACAGGAACCTTTTTTGAAGTCGGAGCGACCTCAGTAGTGTGTATTAAGATGGCTCCCATTCACTTCCATACATTTTCTCAACCACACGACTTGGGACGACTTGGGGCAACTTCAAGTCGCATCCCAGGTTCGCCCCTGTGTGAACCGGCTTTGAAGAGTTCACTAATGTTGTGGGACCATAATTTCTGTTTAATGTATCCCCATGCAATCAAATTATTTGTGCTGGGACTTTATATGAGGCATAGCACATATGACCAATGAATCTGTTTAATGTATATGGAGTGAACATATGTTTGATACAAGTATGTTATGGACAAAAAATAATGCACAATACACAGTGGTATAATACATTTATTTGGTTGTAGCACATCCATAGCGCTGGTCAATTCTGAATATTAATGCATCTCTCTATGTTACTTGACTTCAAGCACTGTACTGCCAACTGCTCAAAGCACTTATAGGCTTCTTTATCAGGCCAAGCCTGATGATTCCCCTTGAAAATGATGCACTGATTGCACTTGACCACAGTTCAAACTTCAAATCATCAGAAAACATTTTCATTGACTACTAAACAAGGGAACATCTGTCTGAGAAAAATTATTTGCCAGCTTCCAAATAGTTAACCAGGGGACGCACCGGTGTGCGTTCCCTGGTTAATACTAACACGCGTCTCAGCCAATCAGGTTCACCGCGTCTGGTTACCGGTAGCCTGATTGGCTGAATCATCATCAAGGGCGGGAGAAGACATCGAGGGATTGTGGAGGGAGGATGGCTAACCCGAGAAAGGTAAGTGCTGGGCAGGGGAGGGCAATCTGGCGGCATTTTAAGGGGCAATTGATGGTCACAGTGGCGACAATTAATGGAATGGAACAGTGGCGACAATTGATGGGCACAGTGGGGACAACTGATGGGCACAGTGGGGACAATTGATGGCATGGCACAGTGGCGACAATTAATGGCACAGTGGCTGCGTTTGATGGCATGGCACAGTTGCGACAATTGATGGGCACAGTGGTGACAATTGATGGCACAGTGGCTGCGTTTGATGGCATGGCACAGTGGCGACAATTGATGGCACAGTGATGACAATTGATGACACAGTGGCAACAATTGATGGCATGGCACAGTGGCGACAATTGATGCCATGGCACAGTGACTGCGTTTTATGGGCACAGTAGCTGCGTTTAATGGGTACAGTGGCAGCAATTGATGCGCACAGTAGCTGCGTTTGATGGGCACAGTAAGGCTGCAATTGATGTCTTTTTTTTCTTTTGTTTGTTTGCGCCCCCCAAAAATTTTGAACACCAGCCGCCACTGCTGACACATATGATTCTTGTTGGCACATTGTAAGACAAAGCTGTATTATCCATCATGGGAATCTGAAAGTTCCTAGATTACAGAATCTAGTCAAATTTGCAAAAACTATGCTTTCCATTCCTCACGGTACAGCTGAGGTAGAACTTGTGTTCTCATCTGTTACATTAATGAAAACTGATCTTAGAAACACACTTTCCACAATGTTGGAAGGACTGCAGCCAGTGAATAATGGCCCAGGAGGAGAAACAGAAGAAAAGGGGACCTTCAGAATTGGGGACATTAATTTCAGTCATCCGATTCCTGGTGATGTCCCCTCACTTTCTATGGAAACTATGTAACAGACATTAGTGAAATCTCTCTAACTGCACACATGTTTTAAACCTGCCTTTCATGTAAGAAGAAAAATGTGTTTTTTTGTCTTTCATTTTACTGTTAGCACATTGCCAATTCCATTGGCTACTTGTTTGTAGCTTAACAAATATTATATTTGCACTTGAAATTGACATTTTGGCAAACCTTTTGAAATGTCAGTAAAAATGTTGTTCGATCAGTAAATTGTTAGTGTTATGTCAGTAAATTTCACTGTGGGCAACCTAAAAAAATTAAAAATTAATTATCATATACAGTAAGTTGAGATAAAACACTAAATAGGATGATAGGTGGGAGCTGTGGTGGCTCAACGTGATTGGCACTGCGCTGACAAGCCATTCACCTCTGCAGCCAAGGGTTCGGATCCCAGTCTCGGCTACATGTGAATTGAGTTTGGTGGTCTCAGCCCGCCTGTGCTTAGTATGCCCACCCCCCCCCCCCAAAAAAAACACCACACTTGCACACACACGAAATTGGTTTAACACACACGCACTTTGGCCATGAGGTCTCCTAAAATAAAGAGAGGCAAAGGACCTACGGGGCTGGCTGGGTGGGCTAGACCCCACTCACTCCCTCATAGGGGAGTCCCTCTGCCCCGTTGGGGTCCCGTTGGGCCCCAGTCGGGCTCCCAAGTGGAGCAGGTAGGGCGGGGTGAGTGGGAGGCCCCCCCACACCCGCCATTGCCACCGGGGGCATGGAGAAGGATGGCGATTGCCTCCGGGGGGAGGGTCTGCCTACTCCCAACTCCTGCAGTCCGGCTCCTCTCTCTCGAGTTCACGCACAAAATACACTTAAAGGAAAAAAAAATAGGATGATAACAGCAAATAGGGAGGAATTGGTAGATGTAAAATAAGACCTGGTCCGTCCAATCCAAAATTAAACCACAAGAAAAAAAAAGGCCCTAGTGCCAAATGGCACTGTCTAAACCCTTAGGACTTTAGTGGACAGACCAAGTGAGTAGATAAAATAAGTAAATTTGATTGCAAAAATAAAATAAATCATAAAATATTGAACATCATAAAATACATCAATACAACAAGTATATAATATTAAAAATATGCTTATATTAAAATCAAAACATTAACAGTGCTAATGAAATCACAAAAGATGTTGAGTGCTATGCAATTACATGCATTGGGTTAAACATTTTTTCCATGCAGCATGAATGAAAACATGAATGTCAGCTACGATCATGCTTAAATGTGTGCAACAGATAGCAGGCAGAGGACTGTATACATCAAACACACACCAGTGAAATTATGACAAAGTTCATGCAAGTAATCCTAAATCATGTATCATGTTGTATCCAAAAAGTTCTTATATCCTGAATACCATCACCGATCCACCTTGTGAGCACCCCTTTGTGAATGTACTCACCGGAGGTAAGTATAAAGCAAGCCTGTAAACTCCTCTTAATCATAGGTCACCTAGAGCCTTTCTCTGGATCAACAGTGATCGTTACTTTGAACATCACTCATCACAACACTCAACATAGCAGGTGAAAAGATATAAAGGGATGCTCCGCATAGTGTAATACTGACGTTTTATTATAAATCTCAAACCCCCGCATACATGTTATGCTTAAAAGATGTATGGATAAAACTGCATGTCATTATGTTTCTCACCACCACCTGAAGTTCATAAAAAACACTAACCGCGATGAGTCCCAGGATGAAGCTTGCTGTGAGTGACAGGTGAGCAGCGTGGTCACTGCTAACGCGTTTCATTATCACATATTCATTGGAGGGCGTCTATATAATATACCCAAATGCATGCGTCTGTATGTCAAATAAGCTGCCCCTAGAGAGTGAGTGGGCTAGCAAAATGCATACTGGCGGTAACACCTGACATGTTTTAGCCCTTAACTAGCCTTTCTTCAGAGGTTTTTATGCCATTTGGTTCACAGGAATTAAAAAAATGCACAAGCAAGTGGGGTAGTCAGCCAGAGATGTGATGGTCAGTCACAGCAGGTCACACAGCTGAAGGCCGAGGTGGAATATAGGGAATGCGACACCAATTAGCGAGGGCAGCGACTGTCTCAGCTGCAAGGACCCCTAGACATTGCAAAATGGGTTGCTGCCTATAAATGACCAGCAGTCAAATAGCTGGTAAAAATGAAGGCACGGTACTGTGGTGTTAATCATAAACTTTGTTGACAGCTATGTGTGGTGTGTCCTCCAGGCACTAGGATGATAAAGATAGTGACATTACTAGTGTATTTGACTCAGAGGTCTGCTCTATACAAGTGTTCCCTCACATTGGTGGTCTGTAGAGAAGTAACCCCTTATATAGGTGGCCAGTAATGGTCTATGTAGAACCTACTTAACCACTTGACCACTGGGCACTTAAACACCCTTAATAACCAGACCAATTTTTAGCTTTCGGTGCTCTCACATTTTGAATGACAATAACTCAGTCATACAACACTGTAACCAATTGTTCTTTTTTTCCCCCACAAATAGAGCTTTCTTTTGGTAGTATTTGATCACCTCTGCGGTTTTTATTTTTTTTTGCTATAAATGAAAAAATGTGTAAAAAATAATAATTTTTCTTCATTTCTATTATAAAATTTTGCAAAAAAAGTAATTTTTCTTCATAAATGTGGCCTAAAATGTACACTGCTACATATCTTTGGTAAAAAAAATAAAATAAAAATGTTGGATATTATTTAGTCTGGGTGAAAGTTATAGGGTCTACAAGCTATGGAACCAATTACTGAAAATTGATCAATTTCATCACACCTGATGTACTGACAGCCTCTCTCAATTCTTGAGACCCTAACATGCCAGAAAAGTACAAATACCCCCCAAATGACCCCTTTTTGGAAAGAAGACATTCCAAGGTATTTAGAAAGAGGCCTGGTGAGTTTCTTGAAGTTGTAATTTTTTCCCACAATTCTTTGCAAAATCAAGATTTATTTTTATTTTTATTTTTTTTTATCAGATTTTCATATTAGCAGGTTATTTCCCACACACAGCATATGCATACCACAAATTACACCCCAAAACACATTCTTCTATTCCTCCCGAGTATGGCGATACCACATGTGTGAGACTTTTACACAGTGTGGCCACATACAGAGGCCCAACATGCAGGGAGCACCAGCAGGCGTTCTGGAACACCCAGGCCAATTCTGACATTTCTCTCCTACATGTAAAAATCATCATTTATTTGCTAGAAAATTACATAGAACCCCAAAACATTATATATGCTTTTTAGCAAAGACCCTAGAGAATACAATGGCGGTTGTTGCAACTTTTCATCACGCATGGTATTTGCACAGCAATTTTTCAAACGCGTATTTTTTTTGGAAATAAAACTGTTTTGTGCTTTTAAAAAAAAACATTAAAGTTAGCCCAATGTTTTTGCATAATATGAAAGATAAAGTTACGCCGAGTAAATAGATACCTAACATGTCACCCTTCAAAATTGCTCACGCTTGTGGAATGGCGCCAAACTTCGGTACTTAAAAATTCCCATAGGCGACGCTTTAAATATTTTTACTGGTTACATGTTTTTAGTTACAGAGAAGGTCTAGGGACAAAATTATTGCTCTCGCTCTAACCTTCGCAGAGATACCTCACATGTGTGGTTTGAATACCGTTTTCATATGTGGGCGGGACTTGCGTATGCGTTCGCTTCTGCATGCGAGCTCACGGGGACAGGGGCGCTGTATTGCCCAGCCGAGTATTGCCCAGCCTTGCAGAGTATTGCCCAGCCTTGCAGAGTATTGCCCAGCATTGCAGAGTATTACCCAGCATTGCAGAGTATTGCCCAGCATTGCAGAGTATTGCAAAGTATTGCCCAGCATTGCAGAGTATTTCACAGTATTGCCCAGCATTGCTGAGTATTCCCCAGCATTGCAGAGTATTGCCCAGCATTGCAGAGTATTGCAGAGTATTGCCCAGCATTGCAGAGTATTGCAGAGTATTGCCCAGCATTGCAGAGTATGGCCGGTTTGTTTACAAGTGATCGCTCCATCATTGGACGGAGCGATCACGTGGTAAACCGCCACTATCAGCGGCGATTTACCGTGATGCTCCCTTGCCGTGTGCGCGCCTCAGGGGGCGCGCGGGAGCACGATTCTGGGAAGCCGTTAATTAACGGCTTCCCAGATTTAAGCAACCACCCTGTAGACGTACTTTGTCTATAGGGCGGTTGAAAAGTGGTTAAAATTGGTGGTCAGGGGAAAAGGACCATCTTACATTGGTGGTCAGTAGGAAGAATGCATCTTTGCACCTGTAGCATTACCCCTTATTGGAGCTGCTGGATTTTTGGGCAGCGTGTTACCTTGTGGCTCCTTTGAATTTTCTAGGGGTGAGTGATGCGTATGTGCATAAACAGAAGTAGAGGAATGTCCACGACAGGTGCTCTTTTGCTTTGCTCTTTATTACCCAGCCGGGAAAAACAATAAACGTTGAGGAAAGTAAAGTTGAAAGTGAGTGAGTGAGTGAAAAACTTATAGAGCGCAACGCTTGCGAACTGAATCGCCTCTGGGCGCTGTTTCCATTCCTTGAGTAAAGGAAGGCTTTGCCTCAGAAGAGATGAGTTTTAATCATTCTCCTGAAGGCCAAGTGGTCCGACTCCAGTCGGATGGTAGTTGGTAGTGCATTCCACAGTCGCGGTCCTTGGAACAGCAAATCTCCGATCGGAGGAAAGGAGGAAAGATAGCAGATTCAGCCGTAATAATGATAGTCCTGCTCCCAAACGTAACACTTCTCTTCACCACTCCCGCCAGAGTAGGTTCAGTGCACCCGGACAGGCCACTCTCACTGATCTGGCAGCCAGAGTGTCCCTCGGACAATTATAGGACTAAGTCTCTGCCACAGACCCCTCTCAGAGAGCCTCAGAATATACCTCTGCCACAGGTCCCCTCTGGGTAGAATTCTTGGAGATATGCCTCCTTGGTTGAGTTACGTTTGGATCTCCTTCAACTTGTCGCCCAGGTACCGACTGACAGGTGATTAGTCCCGCAGTGTCCGGCTACCTGTGATCCCTGGTGGTTTCGTACAAGCTCTATTGGACCGCCAGCCTCTCAATGGCGCTCCTTAGACCAACTCCCCACTGAACAGCACACAGCTTTGGGATCTTCAGAAGAGGGAACCCAGTCGCTCACTGGATCCCCATTGCTGGTTCTGATGCTCTGGGCCAACATGGTCCCGGAACCAGGAACACCGCGTAGCACGCATGCCCCGGCCAGGTAGGCCATAGCGCCGGGGCGCCGTGATGTGGTCACCCTAAAGGTGGATGCCACACTGGACGAAGAAAGACCCAGAACAATGGCATCTGTCCCATAAATACCCCTCCCCAGCATGCACAGCGAGGACAAACCCTCGTGATTGGCTGCTGGGAAGAGCACCCAAACCTCGACTCCACTGCTGCCACCTGCAGTACTGGGGTTGAAAGAACACCCCAGCACAGCAGAATGGACTCACAGCACAGCCAAGCTGAGACAGAGACCGCATTTTGCCACTAACAATCAGGATCAGAGTCTAACTATACTCTGATCTATACTTAAATTTGACTAGAACTACTACAAAGTACATGGGCGCTACACACCTTTATCTGAAAAGATCATTGATGTTAGTAGTTACTTTTGAAATGACTAATTACTCAAGGCATCCTCTGGAGGAACTCTAGGGTTCCACTGAACTCTGGTTGAGATGGGCTTTATTAAAGCGGATCTCCACCCTAAAGTGAAGATCCGCTGATCCGAACACTCCCCCCCTCCGGTGTCACAATTGACACCTTTCAGGGGGGTGCAGATAGACATGTATCTGCACCCACTTCCGGCCCAGCATTCACGGGCAAAAGACGGGCATTGCATCACATCCCGTCTCCCGCCCGTTGTGTGCTGGGAACACTCGGCTCCCAGCACACAGCTGGAGCCAATCGCGGGCGCAGCGCAGCTCGCGCATGCGCCGTAGGGAACCGGGCAGTGAAGCCGCAGCGCTTCACTTCCTGGTTCCCTCACCGTGGATGGAGGGGGGAGCAGCAGGGTGATGAGCGATCGCTCATCCTCTGCTGCGGACGGCGCTGGACTCCAGGACAGGTAAGTGTCCTAATATTAAAAGTCAGCAGCTGCAGTATTTGTTGCTGCTGGCTTTTAATATTTTTTTATTTGTGAACCATCCGCTTTAATATGTCCATTGCCTTGCAGCAAATTCCAAATACAAAATAAATTAATTAATAAAAGAAAGCGTGTGCTGGAGGCTTTTGTGCAGGTTGTTCATTGGAAGTCAACACAAAATTGAATGCCGAAATCAATATTTATAATCCACAGATCAGTAGTTATGAATTTTGATAGAAAGACCCTCTCTTACTTAAGTTTCGTTTCTGGGGCCATTAGGGTTTTTTTCTTTTCAGATGTATACAACACTAGCAAAATGACAAATGAGATACACAAAGAAACAGCACAATTAAAGTAGGATCTCAAAATATAAAATATTGAGCCTCTTTGCATTTGACTAAAGCTGAACCACACAAAAGACAAGAATCCCAAAACAATCAGTAAATATGAATATATTACATATATCCTGGGGGTAAAATTGTAGCAGCAGAGTAAGTGGTAAACATCAAAGACTCTTCAGAGCAGTGCTGCAATACTGTGAAAATCAGCTTTGCTATTTATAAAGTCAGACGTTTCCTTCAGACTGGCTTACATGTGCAGCAGCATGATGCCTAAGGAACAATGATATGCTAGTAACTGCCTCATGCTCATCATTTGTGAATGCTGACGAGATTCACTGTAACACTCTAATAGATTTTACAGTCCGTCTGACTTACGTCTGTAGCCTCGCTTACCTCCATCGTCTACCTCATCAAGTTCAAATGCAGCCAGCTGTATTGATATTCAACTCATGCAACTAGGAATGTTATGTTTTCTGCTCACATCTTGCTTTAGTGCTAGCACTACCATTCTCCATTGTCTCAAAGTATCATCAAAACTCAAGATTTAATATATGAAATTAATATTAATGTTCTTTTTTTATTTTTACCAGTAGTGTATAGTGCATCACAAAGGCCCTGAACCAAGTTGCAGCTACTGAAGAGGCAATATGCTTTAAGCCCCCTATGCTGGAGCACTATGATCTTCCTCTATTGTTTAATAGCACTGCCAAATGTAAGGTTTAATATATGACATTTGTAAGAGTAATACTATTATTTATTTTTGCCAGAATTGTATAATGTATCACAATGGCCCTACCACAATGTACCACAATTGCAGCATCAAATGATGAGCTCTGGGAGGCTATATACAATATACCTTAATGTGTGGGAGAATAGGAGGTGGGGGGAAATCTTTCAATGGTGGAATGCCTGTTGAGGTGACAGTTGTCTAAATGAGGATCCCATCTCACTTTGGGGATATTTTCTTTATACTAAGCTTACAAGAGTAATTTTGTATTAAATCTTACTACACAGCCTGACATACTGTGGCTAGACATTGAATGATCAGTAGCTCTGGGGAACAATCTATATACTGTGAGGCCTTGTACACACGACGGGAAATATCTGCTGTAAACGGTCCCCGGACCGTTTACAGCGTATATTTGCGCCGGGATGTTTTGATCCGATGGCTGTACACACCATCGGATCAAATTCCCCGCCGGCGGACAGCGCGGTGACGCGGCGGTGACGTTGACGCCGCCACGTGACCGCCACGTCACCGCACCAGGAAGTAAACACTTCCGCGCGCATGCGTCGGATCCATTCACAGGATACGACGCATGTGCGGCAAGATATGTCCGCTGGTTTGCCGTACTAACCAGCGGACATATCTGACGGCCAGCTATCCGGCGGAATTATTTCAAAGCATGCTTTGAAATTTTTCCGCCGGATGAATCCGGCAAAAAGCGTCCGTTTGCCCCTACAGACGAGGGGATTTTTCGGCTGAAATGGTCCGTCGGACCATGTTCAGCGGAAATATCCCCTCGTGTGTACAAGGCCTAAGTGTCTACAGTGCAGGAGAACGGAGATTGCAGTCCAAGGACCTCGACTGTGGAATGCATTACCAACCGATATCCGAACGAAAATTCAGGTCTTCAGAAAGAAACTCAAGACCCATCTCTTCTGAAGGCCAAAAATTAGAAGGAAATGGATACCAAGAGCCTTGAGGCGATTCAGTTCACATATGTAGCGCTATACAAGTTTTTCATTCATTCATGCAGGTCAGAGCCAGGGTTCCCCTGAGGATGAAGGGATGGGGTGTGTCCATCGAGAGCCTAAAGAGGAGGACCGAAAGATGGCAGCCGATGATTAGCTACCATCTAGCAATGTTGGCAGTGGGACAACACTGGAAATCTGAGTTACAGTGATGTCTACAGAGCGGGAGCCTGAGCCACAGTTGATGGACCTTCTGGGTCCAGCAGTAGAGGAGGCTGCCAATTAAGTGTGATAACAACAGAGGACTGGTCAGGAGCACTGAGGGACACCTTGAGGGAGGCAGAGGCAGAGGTGGTGAATGCAAATGACGCTCCATTTGCATTGCCAGATGTGCCAAAGAGTGCAGGGGCTGAGGGAAGAGGTTGGTACTGAAAGGTCCCCAATTCCTGGGAGGACTCGCGTCCTTACACCATCAGTAAAGACTCAGAGAAAGAAGCAGTATCTGGTGGTGCTGTATATGTTGGCTCTTCCTGGTGTTTCTCTAGTTATTTTCCTGGTTCCAGTACCTTACATTACATTACCCATCTTGCTCACTGTTAATCACCTGGAAGGTTGTCACCTGCTTGATACTTATCAATACACTTTTTATGCTTTAATTAAAGTTGATGAATGCTTACTTTATCCCTAACTTCACAGAGAATGGAGACTGGAGAATGGTGGTATAGCATCAGCTGGCCGACATCCCTAATAGAATATAGAAAAAGTCACTCAGAAGAGTGTGTTACCTCTGATGGGACTTTGAACTGGGTCACTGATAGCTTATATAGGAGTAGTAGGAATCATGAAATATTGTAAACACTTATTTTATTTAGAAAATAATAAAATACTAATGAATGTTAAAATGCAAAAAAATGTAAACATCTAACGTAGAAGGATGCACATACATGGATTCATGGATTAAATTGTATACACTGCAATAACCAACTCTATTGACAATAGAGTTGGTTATTGCATTGTATAGAATTTAATATACAATGGCTGACTTTTTCTAACTTCACAGAGAATAATCATTCCACTCAAACTGCACCTCTTTGCCATTTGTGCACCCCACCATCCTTGGCATCATGTAAAATTCAGGGCCAGTGGTTCTGCACTGTGCATAAAGACTTGAGAGTCTACCCACATCCTGGAAGCTAAAGAGAGTGCCAGTTCTCAGGCGAGCAAGGAATAGGCTAAGTACTGTATTTATTGGCATATAACACTCACTTTTTTACCCTGAAAAAGAGGGTATGGTTGTTAGATTGCAAGAAAAATCTACAATTCTTTATATGACATACTGTACTTATAAAAAAAATGCAAGCAAGTAAAATGTGAAAGCCACATTAAAAATTACTTTCAGATTAACTTTACCGTAACAGTGTAATATGGGCACTCAGTGAAAGTACACTATAATTTCCCTTGCAGCTGCCAAAAGCTTATAAGCAATTTCCTTTGATACTTCCACAAATAAAAACACTACTTTCAGTTAGAAACAAAGGCCCAGATTCACAGAGCAATTACGCCTGTCTAACTGGTGTTAGACAGGAGTAATTTCAAATTTCGCGCGCCGTATCACTAGTTTGAATCCTCAAACCATGATACGGCGGCTTCGGGCTTCGATCCGAGAGGCTTACGTCTTCGTAAGCCTTCGGATCTACGCTGCGATATTTTTGTGGCCGCTGGGAGGAGTTCGCGTCGTTTTGATGTGCCGGGATATGCAAATGAGTTCTTACGGCGATCCACGAAGATACGAGCGGTCTTCGCAATCGCTTACGTCTATTTTTTTTTACGTACTGTTAGACCAGCTTTTTGCTTGTCTAACGGTGCGTAGCCCATGTTAAGTATGGCCGTCGTTCCCGCGACTAATTTTTTTTTTTTACGTAAGTCGTTCGGGAATAGAAATGTCCGTAAACGACGCTACTCAAACAACGAATGACGTAACGACGTGATTTCGCGCAATGCACGGCGGGAAATTTGCGAACGGAGCATGCGCAGTTCGATCGCTGCATGAAACGCGCCTATTTTAAATGATTCACGCCCCCTACTCGCGTAGATGGATTGCGACGGGAGAAATACACTACGCCGCCGTCGTTTACTGGACAAAATCTACCTGGATTCCACGTAGAGCCAGGTAAAAAACGGCGGCGTAGTGTATTTCTGATACGCTACGATAATCTAATTCTCTCTGAATCTGGCCCAAAAAATTTAACTCATATCATGAAGAGATCAAAGCGCTTTCAAGAAAAGGGTTGTGGGATATTTAACACCCTAGTATTGTTTAATATTTCTTTCTTAACCACTTTAGCCCCGGACCATATTGCTGTCCAAAGACCAGAGCACTTTTTGTGATTCGGCACTGCGTCGCTTTAACTGACAATTGCGCGGTCGTGCGACGTGGCTCCCAAACAAAATTGGCGTCCTTATTTTCCCCACAAATAGAGCTTTCTTTTGGTGGTATTTGATCATCTCTGCAGTTTTTATTTTTTGCGCTATAAACAAAAACAGAGCGACTATTTTGAAAAAAATGCAATATTTTTTACTTTTTTCTGTAATAAATATCCCCCAAAAATATATAAAAAAACTTTTTTTTCCCTCAGTTTAGGCCGATACGTATTCTTCTACATATTTTTCGTAAAAAAAATCGCAATTAGCGTTTATTGATTGGTTTGCGCAAAAGTTATAGCGTTTATAAAATAGGGGGTAGTTTTATGGCATTTTTATTATTATTATTTTTTTTACTAGTAATGGCGGCGATCAGCGTTTTTTTTCAGTACTGCGACCTTATGGCGGACACTTCGGACACTTTTGATACATTTTTGGGACCATTGGCATTTTTTTAGCGATCAATGCTATAAAAATGCATTGGATTACTATAAAAAGGCCATTGGCAGTGAAGGGGTTAACACTAGGGGGCAGGGAAGGGGTTAAGCGTGTTCCTATTTGTGTTCTAACTGTATGGGGGGGTGGACTTACTAGGGGGAATCACTGATCTTCTGTTCATACATTGTATGAACAGAAAATCAGCGTTTCCCCCGCTGACAGGAACGAAAGCTGTGTGTTTACACACACAGCTCCCGTTCCCCGCTCTGTAACGAGCGATCGCGTGTGCCCGGCGGCGATCGTGCCCGCCGGGCACACGCACGGGACTCGGGGGCGAGCGGGGGGCACGCGCGCGGGCCGCCGGCGGCGCGCACGCGCCCCCTAGTGGCCGTCGAAAGTGGCGACGTAGAGCTACGGGCTCTCGCGCAGGAGTGCCGACCTGCCGCCGTATTACTGCGGCGGCTGGTCGGCAAGCGGTTAATGTGAATCTAGTACTACAAGTAAGATCTGCTTATTCGGTGTGCACATCCCCACATTTGTTAGTTGCCCAAATCTTGCAAGATCACATTTCAACATATTGCAGGGAGGTATTCTCGCAAGATTTGTGCACTTTGCATTCCACGGGATCTTGATGGAGAAATTGTGGTCTCACACACACTTATGCCACATACACACGATCGGTTCATCCGATGAAATGGACCGATGGATTTTTTCATCAGATATCCGATGAAGCTGACTTTTATCAGTCTTGCCTACACACCATCAGTTAAAAATCCGACCGTGTCCAACGCAGTCACGTAAAAACTACGACGTGCAGAGAAAAATGAAGTTCACTGCTTCCGAGCATGCGTCGACCTGATTCTGAGCATGCGTGGAATTTTGACCGATGGATTTCCCCGCAGACGATCGTTTTTTTAACAGAAAATGTATACAGAAAATTTTAAAACATGTTCTATTTTTTTCCACAGACGAACTGATCGTGCGTACAGGACATTAGGCTAAGGGGGCAGAAGCTGAGGGATAGGTAAGCATATTTTTTCCCTACAAGGTCTACAAGGTTTTGTCATGTTTATTTTGTGCAGCTTCTTTCCAGGGGAGATGGATGCACAGGGTTTATTCGGACTTTGCTTTTTTGTGCAAGATCTGCTTTAAGCATATGTCAATGCAAAAAAAAAAAAGAAACATATGCAGTACATCTCCGCAATACGTTTCTCCATGTTTCATTCCTTGAAATACTAGTATAGATAAATCTGCTAGAAATGCACTCAGCTATTAAAGCAGAATTAAACCCAAAACCCAAAATGTAATAGATTGCAGCTTACCAATCATTAAATGTGGTTAGTTTTCTCAAATAATTCCTAAGTGAAGCAAAAAATACTGATCTAATAATCATATAACAAAAGGAACATATAATGGTACAGTAAATATTAGTATCATAAACAACATACAGTATATCAAATAAAAAGTAAACCAAAGTGGTGTTGCCAAAGTCCAATGTGGAAAGTGAATATCACAATAAAAGTTCTTTGTGACTTGCTGAAATATTTGCTTTAAACTCCAGTGATAATAATATAACAATCATGCAGTCCAGTGCTCAATCCAAGGAAAAATCAAACTCCACCACTGTGTGCAGTGGCTGCTCACCTTAAATTAAAAGGTAACATGCATCGATGGAATCACTGGTTTCCTCAGAGTGTAAGTCACTCAGTAGTATATGGTACTCAGTCAGTTCGCACGTGTAATGAAAAAAATAATTCTCATGGGGTTGCACACATTCATTTAATTTGTTTACTTAGGCTTTTTTCCCTCTGTTTTACCTGGTAACACACCTCTTATATTAGGATGCCCCCACTCTGGATGAATGAGTACAGGGGACACCTTTGGACAGCAGCATTGTCAGTCTGAGAGGAGGGTAGTGTTAGATGTACTAACAGATTTAAATACACTAACAAATTGAAGCTAAATTCCAGCACTTTTTAATCAGTTACAGCAAAGTTGTTGTTTTTTTTGGACGTCAGCAGAGCTTCTGCACGGTTACTAAGCTCTGGAGCAAATGCACTGGCAGAGTGTAACTGCACTTTGCAAAATGCACAGACTATTTGCCTTTAGTAAATCAACCCCATTGTATCTTCCTCTCCTTGCAGCAGAAGAAGTTGTACATTTAAAAAAAAAAAAAAAAGTGTGTAAAAAATATAAATAAATACATAACAAATTAAAAATAAAGAATAAAAAGAAAGAAAAAAATAGCAAGATCAAGGTTTAGTATTAGCTTCAAGGTCAGGGTCAAAGGTCATGGACAGCATATTTTGGGTAGAATAAAAAAAATGTTTACATTGGTATCAATGTCAGTCAGTGTCAGTGTGTTTTAGTTAAGATAAAAAAAAATGCAAAATGTGCAATACTGTATTGCTTTTGGACCATACTACAGGGAACAAACAACAACTAACATACACATATGTGGTATTGCTGCGATCGCCAGGAGCAGGAAAATGTATCTTGGGTTGTTTTTTGGTGATGAATTATGGTAATAGCAAAAAATAGACCATTACATTTAAAAAAAAAAAGTTTTATTTTACTATTTTGGGCCAGTTTTTCTTTGATAATAAAACAAAATCAGGACTTATCCATTGCCATTTACCACCAAAAAAAGCCTAATTTGTCCTGCATCCACCAGGATACACAAAATAGTTTTGCAGATATTTACAGTTTTTACTAACGTGTCAAAATTGCACAATTGTGCTTAGGCGTTAACATTTGTTTTGGTGGGAAGAAGATAAACTCATCTTGATCACACCTGGATGACAGAAACAAGCTCAGCTGAAGTGACTTTGTGTAGTTTCTCTTCTGTGAGTTTTGTTTTTCCTACACATTTTTTTGGCCCAGGACTGAAGACACATCCTGCATACAAAATAATCATTTCTGGATGAAATTGAATAGCAAAAAGGATCCAAGAGTCGTGTTTTATACATATAATTGTATTCTTATCTGTAGTGTTTACTTATCTCTCCCCAAAGCTCTAAGTGCTGTTTCTCTCTGGTGCCTTTTTTCCTCTATTTTCAGCATGAGACACTTCTGAGACATTTTCCCAACACATGAGATAACATCTGTGAAGCAGCCTATCTGTACAATGTATACAATCTACTACGAAAACATTGATATTTATAAATTTAAAAATACAGTTTAAATTGGTGGTAAATGACAGCTCCCAGCCTCTAATTTTCGTGAATTTTGAAGGGAATGCCACACAAGAAAAACAAGAAAAAAGAATGAAGACCCCTCAAAAATCCATACCAGACCCTTATCTGGGCATGCATCTGTCAGGAAGCATGAATCAGACGTACACAGATGTAAATGAAGAAGAAGGTCTTTATTAAAAAACCAAACAGCAAGGTAAAGTCCAAACAAATGATCAACAGCCAGAAGGGTCCTCCGCCGAAGCCAGGGTCGATAGCCAGGGATGGAAGTCAGCCAAGCCGGAGTCAGTAGCCAAAGGGTGGTGAGACGAAGCCGGGGATCAGGAACCAGAAGGAACGTCCGTAGGAGCCGGGTCGGTGATCCAAACAGCAGCATGATCACAGGAGGCTGTAAGACAAGGACCAAGCAAGGGAGTACTGCAACAGCCGTGGCATATATGTGCTGAGCATCCAGCTCCTCCCAATGGGAAGGAAGAGCCGCAGGAAGTAGGAAGTTACAAGAAGCTCAGGAAGCAAGATGGCTGCCAGCACATGTCAGTGATAAGAAGCCAGGAAGAAGGTAAATCCATGACAGCATCCTGGCAAGCCAGGAAATGGGGGGGGTGATGATGTGGCTTGCACCCTTCTGAACTATACAAGGCCACATGCCCTTAATATATGGGGCTACCTTGCCTGGGTTGACCCCCTAGCAAAGCACCACATTCTCATATTGATGAGGACAAGCACCTCTTCCCCACGACCCTGGCCCAGTGAATGTGTGGGTATGCAGGCAGGGGGCTTATTGGAATATTCAAACCCTCCCTGCCCATTCACACATAAAGTAAACAGTTAATTGAAATAGTTACAAAAAAAGTCTGGCAGTGTAAATCCATTGTCAGTCACATTGTTGAATGATGCAAATCCATATCAATCACAATGCTATCCTATAGGAATAAATTCCATTGATTAATAGACACATCTGACCATGTTTCTGACTCACCAAGATTGACATGTCTCAGGGCCCCAAAGGGGCAGGGTCTCTAAGGTGAAATCATTGGCCAAATATGGCCATGGCAGTGATATCATGCTACCCCCACCCCTTTTTTTGCATTGTCAGGGTTTTTTTGGACAGTAAATTAATGGATTCCAGTGACTTCACTTGTTACTAAGGGCGTGGAAAGTGGCTGGACCAGCTACTTTCTTAGTAACCTTTGACAGGAAAGAAGTAGTCATATAAAGTCCTAGTAAAAACGCTGCCACTGTGAATGATGTTCAGATACCACCAAATGAGCAAAAAGTCCAGCAGTTGGACGAACAGACCAAGCCTTGAGCTCATCCCCAGTCATCCGATTTCTCAATTGACATTAACAAATGAGGCCCATAAATCTCTAGAGTAGTGGGGAAATGACAGAGGAGCAAAGCTGAGAAAGAGCAGCTGGGGAGGACAGAAGTCAACTGAACCCGCATAAGCATAAGGCATAAGCCAACTACAGGTTCACTTTAAAAAATAAATATGAACAATACATCATAATTGAGCTTTAATTGACTAGGGTATATTTAAGGAAATCTAATATTAGTACATTACAATTATAAAAAAAAAAAAGGAATACAGAGCGTTTGCACTGGGGTCACAATCTATAACAATGCCTCTGGACACACGAGGAAGGTAACAATTTATAGCTGAAAATAGAACTCTTCAACAGTTAGGCAGACAGAATGACACATTTCTGAGATGTTGGCTCATTACCATAAATTTCCATATTTATATTTTCCCTAGCAGTCCCCAGAGAAAGAGCATTTTCACCATGTCTTTTCAGGTGCTACCTAAGCTGCTTAGCAAGTATTTGATTTATTTATCTTGCTTACTTGTAAGTGTCATCAAAGCCTAATGACTGAGCAGAGTTTCTTTCTAATTTTCAAAAAAAAAAATCATATAAATATATATTTTCAGGCCAGAAGCATCAAAGCTATAAATTGCATATGTAATTTTACTGCATAGTCCAGTGTGAAGAGTTCAATTACCTATAGCAAGCAATCCAAATCAATTCTTCCCTGATCTAAAATCTGTAGTCCAGAAATTAAATCTGGATGACTAATGTGCATCACAGCACTTACTTATACTATTTTATTAAATATGTTTATTTTGAGAAGGATTTAAAGTGGATGTAAACCTGAAATATATATATTTATTTGTTTGTGTATATATACATATATACTGTGTATGTGTGTATACATATATATATACATACTGTGTAGCGCCCTGCTCCTGATGATCAGGCGCTATGTTAAATTTAGTGGGTGTCTGAGCCGATAGTTGGCTCAGACTTTTAGGATTAATGCTAAATCAGCCTCTGTTCTGGCTGTGGCTGTGCCTGGAGGCATTTTCTTACTGTTGCCTGTAGGTGGCGATACCCCCACAGGCCAATGTTGCAACTCAGGCGAGCCATGGTGTATTGAGTGTCTTTCCCTGGGAACAGCCCAGTGGGAGTGGTCTTTCTACTGGGCATGCTGGCGAAGGATACTTAAGGGGCAGACACCATTTTTTGGGGCCCTTCACCTCGTGGCCCTCCTGGTGCGAGGTATGTGTATTTTAGCCTCGGGACCACATTGGCCCAAGGCTGCATTTCTACTGAGTAGGCCCAGTTGTCCTGACTGGGGCCTATGATTTCAAAAGGATCCCAGCTGTCCGTCTTATGAGAGGAGGCTACTTAGTAGAGGAAATCGGGGGAGGACCTGCCCTGAAGGAGAACAAGCAGAAGGCTAGTGTCTCGGGAAAGGCCTGGTGACTCTATTAAAGGAGGATCCACAGCTCAAGTTACCCTACAGTTTTGCCGGGTCGGCTTAAAGGCTCTTTAACTGTATGGCTGGAAGTTCAGGTACCAAATCCTGTGGCAGAGGATTCCGGACTATTCACTTTTGCCCGCAACCAGTCTGTGGCAGAGACTGTTACTGATCATTGTTTGTGCGTCATTCCGGCTGCTAGGCCAGGTGAGAGGAGCCTATCCGGGTGAGCAATACCCACTTGAGAGGAAGTGGTGAATGACTTTTGGGGCTTAGAAGTTTTTCCCCAGTGATCTGTGCTGTGTACCTGAACCTTCCCCTTCCACCTTCATCCCAAGCCATAATTGTGGATGGGCCATTTTACTGCACATGCATGTACAGTACAGACCAAAAGTTTGGACACACCTTCTCATTCCAAGAGTTTTCTTTATTTTCATGACTATGAAAATTGTAGAGTCACACTGAAGGCATCAAAACTATGAATTAACACATGTGGAATTATATACATAACAAAAAAGTGTGAAACAACTGAAAATATATGTCATATTCTAGGTTCTTTTAAAGTAGCCACCTTTTGCAGCAGACACATCTCTAGAACAACTGTTAAGAGGAGACTGTGTGAATCAGGCCTTCATGGTAGAATATCTGCTAGGAAACCACTGCTAAAGAAAGGCAACAAGCAGAAGAGACTTGTTTGGGCTAAAGAACACAAGGAATGGACATCAGACCAGTGGAAATCTGTGCTTTGGTCTGATGAGTCCAAATTTGAGATCTTTGGTTCCAACCACTGTGTCTTTGTGCGATGCAGAAAAGGTGAACGGATGGACTCTACATGCCTGGTTCCCACCGTGAAGCATGGAGGAGGAGGTGTGATGGTGTGGGGGTGCTTTGCTGGTGACACTGTTGGGGATTTATTCAAAATTGGCATACTGAACCAGCATGGCTACCACAGCATCTTGCAGCAGCATGCTATTCCATCCGGTTTGCGTTTAGTTTGACCATCATTTATTTTTCAACAGGACAATGACCCCAAACACACCTCCAGGCTGTGTAAGGGCTATTTGACCAAGAAGGAGAGCGATGGGGTGCTGCGCCAGATGACCTGGCCTCCACAGTCACCGGACCTGAACCCAATAGAGATGGTTTGGGGTGAGCTGGACCGCAGAGTGAAGGCAAAAGGGCCAACAAGTGCTAAGCATCCCTGGGAACTCCTTCAAGACTGTTGGAAGACCATTTCAGGTGACTACCTCTTGTAGCTCATCAAGAGAATGCCAAGAGTGTGCAAAGCAGTAATCAAAGCAAAAGGTGGCTACTTTGAAGAACCTAGAATATGACAAATTTTCAGTTGTTTCACACTTTTTTGTTATGTATATAATTCCACATGTGTTAATTCATAGTTTCAGTGTGAAACTACAATTTTCATAGTCATAAAAATAAAGAAAACTCTTGGAATGAGAAGGTGTGTTCAAACTTTTGGTCTGTACTGTATGTGCGTTCACCGAATTTCACACAACTGCTGGTTCTCATAATGGAATTTCTAAAGAAAAATACCTGTACATTTGCTCATTTAATCACATAATGCAAATGAACAATAGCGATGTATACCTGCTTTTGTTGATTTGCTTTAGCAAAACAATGTGTAAAGAGTAACTTTGTCATCTGGTTTTAATACTGATTGAATGATATTATGATATTATGATTGCATTCACATTAACCTCTGTTCTGATTAATGGCATTTTTGACTATTAAAAATACATAGAAAGATAAATATTTCATTTTCACAAGATCAGTGTAAATATACCTATCATTATATATACAGCTCAGATTCTTTTTTTGCTGATGGAGTTTTAATCATTAACTAACACTGCAAATGTTATAGTGAGATCATTGTGGTAAACATTGAACTTTTGGTAAATATATCCATATATGTTGTTTGATTTGTCAAGAAGCAAGCATGCAATGGTCTTCAAACATCCTGACTAAGCAGGTAGCATACTTGCTTACCCATAACTTTAATTTGTTTAAGGGGCTTTTGTCTAAAATCAGTGTATTTCGTAAAACTGAGTCTCCACAAACACTAGATGTAGAAGAGAAGCCTCCAACTCCCATGGAGGCCCCTGCCTCCATCACAGCCAGCACAGTATACCCAGTTCTTCCAGGTTTGTGGTGCATACAAGCTCCTAACTATCATAAACCACTGTGGAGCTATAAGGTTTCAAAGTGTCTTAGGTGGTATGGAACCTTCAAACCTATGTCGGGACTTTGCAAGACACTTGCAACCTTTGTGAGTGCATAGGTGTGCAGGGTCGCCATAAGCCTGGTTTGAGAGTAACTCGGGTTATTTACTAAAACTGCATGTTGCAAATTCTAATGCAGCTCTGCATAGAAACCAATCAGCTTTAAGGTTTTATTGTCAAAGTTTAATCTAGAAAGCTGAAGTTAGAAACTAATTGGCTACCATTTACAGCTGTTCCAGATTCTGAGTGCATCAGTTTTAGTAAATTCCCCCCAGAGCTCCGTAAGCAGAGCTAGAAGTTCCTGCTGGAGACTGCATCCCTTGTGAGGGGGATTACTTTCCCAAGGACTGGGAAAGTCGCGACAATTACATGGGTCTGGGAGACTGAAAAAGCTGAGGCGGATAGCGGGTCCATGGGGCTGGAAGGAATCTCAAAGTCACTAGTCATGCTAGAGTAAGCATGAGAAACTGGAAAACTCTATCAGGAGGTAAAGGGTGGGCCCATACACAGGGATGGACTGGCCATTGGGACTACAGGGAGTTTCCCGGTGGGCCTATGGCTCAGTGGGCCGGCTTCAGTGACAGTGAACTGCCGCCCCCCTCCGCTCCTTTGTCTCTCCCTTCCGGCAGCGCTCACCTTCTCTCCCTCCCCGTAGCGCTCACCTGGGGGGAACAGAGAAGCAGGGGGAGGACTAGAGAAGCAGGGGGATGACAGAGGAGCATGGGGGAGGGAACAGACAGCTGACTCAACAGCTATGGCCTGGGAGTTTCTCACTTCTGCCTAATCTTGTCCCATAAGGGGGGGCACCGAAATGATCCTTTGCCCCGGGTGAAATAATGTCTAGCTTCCCCACTGGTACTGCCTATAAGAGTACCGGTACCAGCCGTTCTACTCTAATAAAGTAGAATGGCTAGTGGCTAGGGAAGGGGGAGAGGGGGCCCGGGGGGTGCGGGAGTTGTCCGGCCGCCATGGGAGAGGCCTGTCAAAGTGGGCCAGTCTGGATGAAGTCCAGGGCCAAATTTTTGTCCCAGTCCAGTCCTGCCCATACACAAGGTGGTACAACCAAGGCTGAGATCCAATTCACATCCAATTTGCATAGCAGGAGATTGTGACCGGCTCTCAATGGAGCCAGTTCACACATATCCACAGCAGCTCCGGTGCGAATTGCACAGAAGCCCTGTGCATCTTTTATTACATTTCAGGTCCAAATTTAGCCTAAAATTTGGGCTGAGATCGGACCAGAAATGGTGAAACGACTCCTGCTGTGAGGCGATGTGTGCTCCAGTGTGAACCCAGCCTTAAGGTAAAGGCACATTTTTATTTTTTTGGACACAATAAGGAACCCCTGTCATGTTTTATTTCTATCTATAGAAAATAAAAGTAAGATCTCTGTGCCACATCCTAAAATAGAAAGCTAGAAAAACAGATGCAAGAGCTTGTCCTGCAGCTGATGGAATTTACTGGCACCCACACGAGACCAAAAACAGTTTTTTATAAAAGTATCAAATATTTATTCGTATAAATGTTAAAACAAGGAAAATAGTGTCCATAAAACAAGACAAATTTAAAACAGTATGTAAGACATGACTTTTCTCATTAGACCCCTGTACATCGCCTCCCCACTCTAACAACAGTGTACAGTATCTCACATAAGTAAGTACACCCTTCACATTTTTGTAAATATTATATTATACCTTTTCATGTGACAACACTGAAGTAATGACACTTTGCTACAATGTAAAGTGGTGAGTGCACAGCTTGTATAATGTTGTAAATGTATTGTCCCCCTCAAAAAAACTCAACACACAGCCATTAATGTCTAAACCACTGGCAACAAAAGTGAGTACACCCCTAATTGAAAATGTCCTATTTGGGCCCAATTAGCCATTTTCCCTGGTGTCACGTGACTCATTAGTGTTACAAGTTCTCAGGTGTGAATGGGGAGCAAGTGTGTCAAATTTGGTGTTATCCCTCTCACTCTCTCATACTGGTCGCTGGAAGTTCAGCATGGCACCTCAAGAACTCTCTAAGGATCTGAAAAAAAATAATTGTTGCTCTACAATAAAGATGGCCTAGACTAGTGATGGGGAACCTTGGCTCTCCAGATGTTTTGGAACTACATTTCCCATGATGCTATTGCACTCTGCAGTGTAGTTGAGCATCATGGGAAATGAAGTTCCAAAACCTCTGGAGAGCCGAGGTTGCCTACCCCTGGCCTAGGCTATAAGAAGATTGCCAAGACCCTGAAAGTGAGCTGCAGCACAGTGGCAAGACCATACAGCGGTCTAACAGGACAGGTTCCACTCAGAACAGGTCTCGCCATGGTCGACCAAAGAAGTTGAGTGCACCTGCTCAGCATCATATCCAGAGGTTGTCTTTTGGAAATAAATGTATGAGTGCTGCCAGCATTGCTGCAGAGGTTGAATGGGTGGGGGGTCAGCCTGTCATTGCTCAGACCATATGCCACACACTGCATCAAATTGGTCTGCATGCATGCTGCCGACACTGGGGGAGCTACAGTTCATTGAGGAAACCATGATTGCCAACATGTACTGTGACATACTGAAGCAGAGCATTGTGCCCTCCCTTCGGAGACTGGGCAGTATTCCAACATAGCGACCCCAAGCACACCTCCAAGACAACCACTGCCTTGCTAAAGAAGCTGAGGGTAAAGGTGGCTATGGACTGGCCAAGTATGTCTCCATACCTTAACCTTATTGCGCATCTGTGGCGCATATTCAAACAGAATGTGGAGGAGCGCAAGGTCTCTAACATCCACCAGCTCTGTGATGTCATCATGAAGGAATGGAAGAGGACTCCAGTGGCAACATGTGAAGCTCTGGTGAACTCCATGCCCAAGAGGGCCACACAAAATATTGACACTTTGGGTCCAATTTGAACATTTTCACTTAGGGATATACTCACGTTTGCCAGCGGTTTAGACATTAATGGCTGTGTGTTAAGTTATTTTGAGTTGACAGCAAATTTACACTGGTATACATGCTGTACACTCACTATTTTACATTGTAGCAAAGTGTCATTTCTTCAGTGTTTTCACATGAAAATATATAATAAAATATTTATAAAAAATATATATATTTATAAAGCATTCAGGGGTGTACTCACTTTTGTGAAATACTGTAATTGATAGCATATTGATTTTTGATATTAAAAGTCAAACAAAGTGTAGCAAAACCCATGACCTCTTTTTCACTTGCTTTATAATCCAGTCCAATATTCCCTTATCACAGTATAAGGAGTGATTTATTTGATATGCTAAAGAGGAAACAAATGCATGCAGTAGAGCCCTTTCTGCCTTCCAGGAAATGTCATTTCCATAGATTACACAGCTACAAACTGGACTAAATGCTTTTTCTTTTGAATAAATCAGGAAATACTGAACGTATTAATAGTTCTTAAAGCTGAACTCAAGGAAAACAAATGTAGACATTTGCTTTGTAAATATAAAATGTACCCAAGTAAAATGTATGCATGTAGTAGAGCAATATCCGTCCCCCAGGAAATCTTATTTCCATGGATTACACAGCTACAGACAGGGGTAAGTGCACTTTCTTCTGAATAAATGAGGAAGTACTGGACTTCTTAATAGTTCTTAAAGCCGAACGCCAGGGAGAAACAATTTGTATACAATTGCTTTGTAAAAATAAATCTCCTCTATGATGTGTTTAATATGTTTTGGGATGCTGCTATTTTTTAAAATATTAGTTGACCAGTTCCCACCCACTCACAGTACATTTACTGTGAGGCCTTGTACACACGATGTGATTTATCCGATGGAAACAGTCAGACGGACCGTTTCCATCGGATATGTCCGCCGGACTGTTTGATCCGATGGCTGTACACACCATCGGATCAAATTCCCCGCCGGCGGACAGCGCAGGGACGCGGCGGTGACGTTGACGCCGCCACGTCACCGCTACGTCACCGCCACGTCACCGCACCAGGAAGTAAACACTTCCGCGCGCATGCGTCGGATCCATTCAAAGGATACGATGCATGTGCGGGCAGATATGTCCACTGGTTTGCCGTACTAACCAGCGGACATATCCGACGGGCAGCTCTCCAGCGGAAAAGTTCCAAAGCATGCTTTGAAACTTTTCCGCTGGAGAAATCCGGCCAAAACTGTCCGTTTGCCCCTACAGACGAGGGGATTTTTCGGCTGAAATGGTCCGTCGGACCATTTTCAGCGGATTGATTACCTCGTGTGTACAAGGCCTGAGTGTGCAGCACGGGCAGGCTGTGTACATGTACATCATCATGCGCATGCTCCCTGCTAACCTGTGCTCGCTACAGTGAGATTTTATCAGCAGGTCCTGACCAATGATTTATGATTGAGGTCTTCTGATCCACTGTAACCATTTACAACACAGAATCCTGTGCTTACAAACACACAGAGCTCTGTACACAGATCAGCAATCGGGCTGTTTCTTCTCCCTGCAAAGCAAGGAGGAAAGACAGCCAGATCTGTTAGTAAAATCAGCACATATTATGCCGCATACACACGACCATTTTTCATGATGAGAAAAATGCAGTTTTAAATTGGTCGTTAAAAACGATTGTCTGTATGCTCCAGAGCATTTTTCTGGGTGAGAAAAATGGGCATTAAAAATTTACAACCTGCTCTATTTTTTTTTTTTGTCGTTTTTCACGTAGTCGTTCTTCTCGTCGTGATAAATGGCCATGTGTAGGCTTTAACGATAGGGGAAAAAACGTGCATGCTCAGAAGCAAGTTATGAGAAGGGAAATTTGCATAATCAGCCCAAAGGGTGTTGCCATTCGAATGGAACTTCCCCTTTAGAGTGCCGTCGTAGTTGTGTTGTACATCACCGTGCTTTCCTTAAAGGATCACTATAGGAAACATGCGGCGGTCCACGCGGCTGTAGGAGCGATCCGACAAGAGGGGGCGGCTATTCGTTTTTGTCCGCCCCCTCATGATCGCTCCCAGCCAATGCGCGCGCCCGCCCGCCCTGTCACTTCCTACTCCTGTGTAAACACAGGAATGAGGAAGCGATGTGATCTCTCCCTCGGCGGTTTTTTCAACCACCGCTGAGGAGAGATCACAACACAAGTAAGTCCTGCACTAACACTACACTGACACACACTACAATTAGGCACATTTAACCCCCCCGATCGCCCCCCTGATCCCTGTCACAGTGTCACTGAATGCAGTAATCATATATGTATGATTACTGTATTTAGTGTCAGTGTGACAGGCAGTGTGACAGTCAGTTAGTGTTAGGTCCTGGGTAGCCCCCGTACCCCCCCCTAATAAAGTTTTAACCCCTTGATCACCACCCTAGTTAACCCTTTCACTCCCTATTGCCAGCATCACTAAGCGACCATTTTTCTGATCGCTGTATTAGTGTCGCTGTTCCCGCTAGGTAGCTAATTTTTTTTTATTGCGATTTTTTTTACTAAAGACATGTGGCTAAATACATTTTGGCCTAAATGTTTGACTAAAATTTTGTTTATTGATTTTTCTTATAACAAAAAGTAAAAAATATTGTTTTTTTTTTTAAAATGTCGCTCTATTTTTGTATATAGCGCAAAAAATAAAAATCGCAAAGGCGATCAAATACCACCAAATAAAAGGTCTATTTGTGGGAAGAAAAGGACGCAAATTTTGTTTGGGAGCCACGTCGCACTACCGCGCGATTGTCTGTTAAAGCGACGCAGTGCCGAATCGCAAAAACCCCTTGGGTCATTTGGCAGCATATTGGTCCGGGTCTTAAGTGGTTAAAGAAGGAATGGTATATTGTTTTTGTCTTCTTTTCCTCGTTATATTGGATTTTAAGTTGCTACAGATATATTCTTATTTTCCTCTGATGTAACATATGAAAGGCAATATAGTTGAACAGGAAGATGTAAAGTCTATGGGCCAGATTCAGATACAATTACATTGGCGCAGAGTATCAGAGATACACTACGCTGCCGTATTTTACCAGGCTGTACGACGAATCCTGGTAGATTTTGTCCCTTACGGTACGGCGGCGTAGTGTATTTCTCGCCGCGTAATCGAAATACGCGATTAGGGGGCGTGAAGCATTTAAATTAGGCGCGTCCCCGCGGCGATCGAACTGCGTATGCTCCGTTCAGAAATTTCCCGTCGTGCATTGCGCGAAATAACGTCGATACGTCATTCGTTGTTTGAGTAGCGTCGTTTACGGACATTCCTATTCCCGGACGTTTTACGTCAAAAATAAAAAAAGACGTCGGAAAACGTTGATATTCGACGCGGGAACGACGGCCATACTTAACATGGGCTGTCTAATATTAGACCAGCAAAAAGCTGGTATAGTTTTACGCAGCAAAAAGATGACTAAAGATGTCGTAAGAGATTGGGATAGACGTTTGTAATTTCGTGGATAGTCGGCAAAAGCTCATTTGCATACCGCGACGCGGAAAACGACGGGAACTCCACCCAGCGGCCGCAATTTTATTGCAGCATAGATCCGAAGGCGTACGAACACGTAAACTTGTCGGATTGAAGCCCGCAGCCGTAATTTCATGGTTTGAGGTTTCAGAGTTGTGAAAAAACGTGCGTAATTCGAAAGTACTCCAGTCTAACGCGAGATAGACAGGCGTAATCGCTCTGTGAATCTTGCCCTATATATATTGTTTGTATTATCATTGGATTCTGTATGTTCCTTTAATCTTTATCTCTGTATATATTTCTTATTTAAAATAAAAAACAGAGAATTAAAAAAAAAATCTTAACTTCTGCAATGCTATCTTGTTTCACTTTTTTTATGTCCCCTCCAACTTTTCTCCTCCTATTCCTCTTATCCCTGTCTTTCCCCTATTTCCCTATTCCTAATTATTGCTTTTATGGTCTATAAATATCTATGCCTTTGCATCCTTCTCTGCTAAACTGATGAGTTGTTTTGTGGTAAATATTCCTTATCCTTGCATGGTGTTTAGGAAGCATGCTGCTACTTTTGCTAGCCAAAAAACTCTCTATATGTTTCCCTAAAGCTACTTTAAAGGGGTTGTAATGGTTCCTTTTTAAAAAAAAAAATAACAAACATATTATACTTACCTCCACTGTGCAGCTTGTTTTGCAAAGAGTGGCTCCGATCCTCATCTTATGGGGTCCCTCGGCAGCTGTCTCGGCTCCTCCCTGCAAGAGCTAACCCCATTCTGGGAAGTGTTCTCCCAAGGGGGTTAGCTTGCAGGCGCGCTCCCGTGATACAGCTGATGGCTATAGCCGCTGACTGTATCACTTGGCCACGTCATTGATTTAATTGACAGCAGTGGGAGCCAATGGCTGCACTGCTATCAATCATCCAATGAATGAGCCGAAAAGAGCCGAGAAGCCAGTGCATTCATGGCGAGGGACTTTCGAGGGCTCAGGTAAATAAATGGGGCGGCTGGGGGGGGGGTCGCTAATCGTCAAATGGTTTTTCACCTTAATGCATAGAATGAGGTGAAAAAACATGTACCTTTACAACACCTTTAATTTTCACCAAGGCCTGACTTCCCTAACCTTTTGGCAAATCTCCTCCAACTGACAAAGCCCTATGCAATAAGAGCCCAATATGATCATTTCATTTGATCAGGTGATGCTAGTTGGCAGGGCTTAGCTTTGAAGGTCTGGGATGGAAGTCTTAATAACAAAGGTTACTATGTTCGTAATTGGTTTTCCAGATGTTTTAAGGTGCTGGGTGCTTGGTGTGCTTCTGTACCTTTAAGGAGGGGTGGCTCCCCTTCAGTCCACCTGCCCCTATCTATCCATTAAAATGCATGTGCCTCCATTGTGAGGACACTCACTGTTAGTGTTAGGATCACAGAATTATGGGGTGCCTTGGCGTGGCTCTGTGGCTCACGCATGCGTTTGCAAATGCGTGCGGACAAAACCCCTGTTTTTAACGCACATTGTTAGACAGGTTAATTGGTTGTTCTGCTAGCTGGTCGGTAAGTAGGCTTGGTTATTCCCTGGGCATTCCCCAGGTTCTTGTTGTTTTAAGGTAATGGCCTGCATCCTGGGGTATCTGCTCTAAGTATCCACCTTACTTTGAAACATTTATTTAAAATACAGGTTAATTTGTTCAATAAAAGTTTGTAAACAAAAAAAATAAAAATACAGGTTAATTTAAACAAATATTGTATGACTTCTAAAGTGAAGGAAAATATGTTCATATACATTTCCCTCAAGTAGTTATTTAAAAATATATATTTGGAGTCAATATCATTTCACATTTTAAATACATGCTGTTAAATTTTTATATTTTACTTTATATAAAATATGCAAGTTTTCCATCCAGTTCAGTCAGCATTCTTGTTAAAAGACAGCAGAGAGAAAGCCAGAAAATGTATAGATTTTAAAATATAAAATAGTCTGAATTTATTCAAACCATAGTACATTATCGATCCAATAAAATGCTGCTGGAAGAGCTGCCTAAGAATTTGTATGGAGATAGGACCATGTCATTGAAATCACAACCACACGGCTTTCTATAAAACATTTTTGTTTTTGGTGTACAGTATCTGGCATACGATTACCATACCCTCTGCATTCTGCTTTTTTTCAGTTGGTTTGAGAAGCACAGTGGCCAAATCATTAGCACTTCTGCTTAGCACAAGGGTTCAAATCCCAAACACGACACTACCTGCCTGCAGCATGTTCTCCCTGTGCCTGTGTGGGTTTTCTCCGGGTACTCCAGTTTCGTTCCGCACCCCAAATACATGCTGGTAGGTAAACTGGCTCTTGTTTTAATCAGCCGTAGTATGTACAAATGTGAGTAAGAGCCCTTTTACATTGAGCCGCTCATAGCATCGGCAGTAAAACTCTGCTATTTTTACCGTTGACGCTATGGGCGGATTTCCAGCGCATTTTGGCTACTAGGGGGTTTTACCCCCTGCTAGCAGGCGCAAAAGGGTTATAACTGCCTGCAATGTGCTGCTGAAGCAGCGCATTGTGGGCGGTATAGCCGCGCTGTCCAATTGATTACAATGGGACAGCGGTAGAGGAGCGGTAAACACACCGCTCCTTCACCGCTGTCCCATTGAAATCAGCGATCCAGGACTTCTTTTTACTGTCCTGCTAACACAATGCTCCAGTGTGAATGTGACAGCTGTTTAAGGGTAGATTGCAGGCGCTATTTTTAACGCTATAGCGCCTGCAATCCACTCCAGTGTAAAAGGGGTCTAAGGGACAGCACTGCATAATATGACAGCACTATATAAGTACCTATAATAAATTTACCTCTCCGTTACTTGCCAAAAATATCACTTTTTGATGGTTTGACACGTTAAAATGGTGAAAAATATCTCTGTTAAAAAAAAACTGTGAAAAATATATAATATTGTTACATGAGCCATGTGTAGTGTGATGTTTTTAATCCTACGTTTATATTTCAAAGTGTACCCAGTTATGATTTTCTAAAGCTGACAAAAAAATAAATACAATTCCCTTGCAACCATGGCAACAATACTCGGCCACCAATGGCAACAATACTCGGGAGTTCCCAGAATTTTTGCCCTCTTAGAACTCTGTACACAGGTCAATTTACAGGCAAACCAAGGAGAATTTGGCGCCAAGAATTAATCTTAGGTGAATAACTTACCAAGTACTGGAAAGCAAGGAATTCTAGTGGGGTATACTTTTTTTTTATAATAATGTTTGGCAAAATGCCAGTTATGCCATCCTATTAGAGGATTACATATACAACTATATAAAGAGAGGAACCAGGCAGTTTAGATGGAAGACTAGCACTGGCTGTGACTGTAAGTAGCAATAAAAAAACTTAATAGGCAATATTATACATCAGCTAATATCCTTTAATATACAAAAAAAATGAATCTTTGAAATGGAGCATCTGCAGTTTATGAAGCTAGCATAGCATTCTTGTTGGTTCCAAAAATCAGTCTTTAAATGATTAGGTGAGAAAATCTTTTTTGTAGCAATTCGAAAAATCTAAACTGTGGCTCATCTCTAAATGATGTGTTTGGAATTGCCACAGCAAATCTTGCATATGATCATTATTTTAAATATAAATGTTTAAATTACAAGATAATGTACAAAAAATTACCTTTGAAAACACATCAACCTATATTTCGCAATTCTACACCGGACATATGAGGAATACGGGAGATTGTTGTCCCATGTACCACACAGCCAGTACTGGCTAGATATCCCAGAAGCTGCTTTAACCACTTAAGACCCGGACCAATACGCTGGTAAATGACCCAAGGTGTTTTTGCGATTCGGCACTGCGTCGCTTTAACAGACAATTGCGCGGTCGTGCGACGTGGCTCCGAAATAAAATTTGCGTCCTTTTCTTCCCACAAATAGAGCTTTCTTTTGGTGGTATTTGATCACCTCTGCGATTTTTATTTTTTGCGCTATATACAAAAATAGAGCGACATTTTTGAAAAAAAAACACTATTTTTTACTTTTTGTTAAAAAAAAAATCAAATAAACTAAATTTTAGTCAAACATTTAGGCCAAAATGTATTTAGCCACATGTCTTTAGTAAAAAAAAAAAATCGCAATAAAAAAAAATAGCTACCTAGCGGGAACAGCGGCACTAATACAGCGATCAGAAAAATGATCGCTTAGTGACGCTGGCAATAGGGAGTGAAAAGGTTAATTAGGGCGGTGATCAGGGGGTTAAAACTTTATTAGGGGGGTGGGGGGGCTATCCTGAACCTAACACTAACTGTTTTTTACACTGCCTGTCACACTGACACTAAATGCAGTGATTAAATCACTGCATTCAGTGACACTGTGACAGGGGGGTGGGGGGGGGCGATCACAAGGGGTTAATATGCCTATGTGAGTGTGTGTCAGTGTTGTGTTGGTGCACACTTACTTGTGATGTCTTCTCTCATCAGCAGCGCTGGGAAACAGCGCTGCGATGAGAGAATACATCATTTCCTCCTTCCTGTGTAAACACAGGAGGAGGAAGTGACAGGCTGGGAGCGCGCTCCCATTGGCTGGGAGCGATCGCGGGGGGGCGGATATCACGGACATCCGCCCGCAGATCCCGGATCGCTCCCAGAGGTAGGGGGACCCCCGCACGCCGCGGAGGGGGTCCCGATGGGACCCCCGAACCGCACTCAGGCGGGGACGTAAATTTACGCCCTTGTGCCTGTACGTGCCATTCTGTGGCCGTATATGTGCGTGCGGGGGTCCTTAAGTGGTTAATGATGCTGTAGGCCTCTTGGCAGCCTCCCTGACCAGTTTTCTTTTCATCTTTTCATAAATTTTGGAGGGACGTCCAGTTTTTGCTAATGCCACTGTTGTGCCATATTTTCTCCACTTGATGATGACTGTCTTCCATGGTATAGGACAGGGATGGCCAACCAGTGGCCCGGGGGCCACATGTGGCCCGCGGAGCCCTCTGATGTGGCCCGCGACCTCCTGCTCTGGAATGGTGGGTTGGCAAGCCTAGATTGCAGGTTGCTGACCCGCCATACCACAGCATCAGTGTTGTGAATGAAGCTGGTGGTAGAGGAAGAAAGCGGCTATGGAGCAGAGCCCCATAAGCCGATGCTTCCTCTACAGTGCTGGCTTTTGCCACAGGCGATGTTTATGGTAAAGTTCAGCTAACCCGCAGGATAGACACAGGTGCCCTACACTGCACCCATGGTGTGGGTAAACCGCAGCACATCAGTCTTACAGTCTTAGGCCCTTTTTTCAGGATCAGCCCGTCCAAATGGGACCCTCAATTCACCTCTATAGAGCGACAGATGACCATTTATGCCCGTCTATCTCGAATCCGAAAAAACATAAGGGAATTTGTCCCCTTCCATATGAGCAGATGTGAGGGCCTATAGAGTAGCCGTGACCTGTCATCCCTCCGCCCTACTCATTGTGGCCCGCGACTGGTTACCAAGTTGCTTTAGTGGCCCTGGCTCTTCAAAAGGTTGGGCACCCCTGGTATAGGTTGTGACTAAGAAAATGTCAGGAAAGACCTACTAGAACAGCTGAGCTTTATTTGGGGTTAATCAGAGGCATTTTAACATGAGTTTGAGCCCTGGTTCACACAGATGCTACTTTGAAATCGTGCTACTTTACTTGAAGTAGCGCGATTTCAAAGTAGCAAGGTCAGCGCGATTTCAGGTGCTACTTGATAGACATTTGTGTGGCTTCATACACAGATGTCTATAGAAATCGCACCTGAAATCGGCAAAAGTAGTGCAGGAACTACTTTTGCAAATCGTTGTGTGGCGCCGCAAAATCAGTGTCGCACCGATTGGAACAGTGCCATTGCCGCCAATAGGCTTGAAATCGCATGACAAATCGCTCCAATGTGAACCTAGGCTCAATGTGATTACTTAATTCTGAACACCGCTACATCCCCAGTTATAAGAGGGTGTGCATACTTATGCAACCACATTATATGTTTTAATTATTTTTACTTCCCCCCTAAATAGTTTCAGTTTGTTTTTTATTTGAGTCAGTCAGTTTATAGGTCACATTAAAGGTGGAAAAGGTTTTGAAACAACTTATTTTTGTTTCATATGTTTACATCACAGAAACCTGCCATTTTAACAGGGGTGTGTAGACTTTCTATATGCACTGTACAATCAGTACAGTTAAAAAGTAAAATGCAAGGTCAAGCAATAAGTTAACCTATCAGTGAACTGCTAAAGCCAGCCAGGAAACATAAAATGCCTCAAGGTAATTCCCAGGGAAACCTAAATATACATTTGAAATGTATGCATCAAGGATTTGTAATTGTATTTAGTCAGTCCTGAAATTCAGATACAACTGCCCGGCAACATAGCATGGCCCCAAGCCTCTGTGCAAACTACGTGTTCCTGGTCCAGCGCATGATTAACACTGAAGGTGCCACTGATGTAGTCATCTCTGTACTTACATAAGCATGTTCTCAGGCAGTACTTTATAATATGTAATGTACGATGTAAGCTGAAATGAAAACGGATTCAGTTTATTTTTACTAGCTCTATTTTTTCTTTTTCTTTTTTCATCCTCGGTACTTACAGCTCATCTTGGGACAAACAAGATTGAGAGCAAGAAAGGGACTTTTTATTTAAAATAATAATATGATTATTTTATTATAATTATGCTGCTGACATGTCTGATTCATGAGAAGTTAGTATTTTATTAATAAATATGCCTTCCTAGGTGACTAGAATCTCCATTATTGCACCTTTCCCTTTTGTCTTCTGAGAAAACGATAAGGCCCCATTCACACATCAGTGTTATGTAGCCTAAAGCTCGAAGCTCCAAAACGCTGAAGGAGGAAAAAATAATTTATTCTCTATGGGGTTGGTTTACATCTCCACTCCAAATTGCCTGAAGCCAAACACCTAAAGCTCAAAAAAGTTCTGAAGCTTTTTTTGTAACTCAAATTGGGCAGATTTGCACAATTCTATTCCCATAAAAATAAACGGAAATGTGCTATGTGCATGTTTTGGTGCGCATTTGTGATTTTCTGCTTAAATTTTTATTTCATTTTTTTAAAGAAATAGTATTTAAAAAAATAAATGTAAAATAAGTACACAAATAACTAAAAATCATCAAAAATAAATAATAAATACATTTAATAATATGTAATATCTGCATAAACAAAATAATAGTTAACCCCTAACCTTAAAAAATATATAAAATACATTTTTATTAATAATATAAAAAAATATATAATAATAATAAAAAATAAACAGCTAAACCAAAACAAAAAATATTATTATTATGATTATTATTATTATTAATAATAATCATAATAATAATAATAACAATAATGTATGTATTTATTTTGTCTTAGGGTTAGGGTGTTTAGTTATGTATTATTATTTTATTATTATTATTTCATTTTTATTAAGGCTAGGGATTAATTGTTTATTTATTTACATATTATTCAATTACTGCATTTATTTATGATTATTTATTATTTATTTATGATTATTTTAGTTTATTTATTTATTTGTGTATTTATTTTACATGTATTTACTAATTTATTAGTAGTAGTAGTAGTAGTAGTAGTAGTAGCAGTAGCAGTAGTAGTAGTAGTATTAACACCCTCACCCTAACAAAAATAAATAAATAAATAATTCTAACCCCAACCCCTAATCCTAACCCTAATCTTAACCCTAACCTTAACTCTAACCCCTAACAAAAAAATGTAAATAATAAATGATTAATAATAATAAAATAAATAAATAAAAGCTGATAGAAAAGCTTAAAGAAGCTGAAAAACCTAAACCAAATCGAACATAAAAATGCACAATAAAACGCTGGTATAAGGCTCAAAGGCCCAGATTCAGATAGAATTAGACTATCGTAGAGTATCAGAAATACACTACGCCGCCGTTTTTTACCTGGCTCTACGTGGAATCCAGGTAGATTTTGTCCAGTAAACGACGGCGGCGTAGTGTATTTCTCCCGTCGCAATCCATCTGCGTGAGTAGGGGGCGTGAATCATTTAAAATAGGCGCGTTCCCGCGGCGATCGAACTGCGCATGCTCCGTTCGCAAATTTCCCGCCGTGCATTGCGCAAAATCACGTTGTTACGTCATTTTTTCTTGAGTAGCGTCGTTTACGGAGATTCCTATTCCCGAACGAGTTACGTTAAAAAAAAATAAAAAAATTAAATTCGACGTGGGAACGACGGCCATACTTAACATGGGCTACGCACCGTTAGACCAGCAAAAAGCTGGTCTAACAGTACGTATAAAAAAATAGATGAAAGCGATTGCGAAGACCGCTCGTATCTTCGTGGATCGCCGTAAAAACTCATTTGCATATCCCGACGCATGAAAACGACGCAAACTCCTCCCAGCGGCCGCAAAAATATCGCAGCGTAGATCTGAAGGCTTACGAAGACGTAAGCCTCTCGGATCGAAGCCCGAAGCCGCCGTATCGTGGTTTGAGGATTCAAACTAGTGATACGGCGCGCAAAATTTGAAATTACTCCTGTCTAACACCAGTTAGACAGGCGTAATTGCTCTGTGAATCTGGGCCAAAGACTCTAAGCTCAGATGTGAATGCAGCCTAATGAGGAACCATCACCTGGTTTACTGCTTGACAGTCCTGGGTGCTGGAAAGATGGATGCTATGGAGGACTCAGGAGCAATAAGAAGAAATACCCCAGCAGTAGGGGGAGGCAGAAACTGAGCCAGAGAAATAGCAGATTAACAAAT
The DNA here is from genome assembly GCA_029574335.1 of Rana kukunoris. NCBI lineage: Eukaryota > Metazoa > Chordata > Amphibia > Anura > Ranidae > Rana > Rana kukunoris. The sequence continues at coordinate 76,379,996 of CM056056.1, forward strand.
TACATACATAAGGCTCAGTACATGCAAAAGGGACCTTTAAGCTAAGACCAACATCTTTTTTAGAAGCAGCAGAAGCTTCAGTGATCCTCCTGATGAGTCTTCAGCCTCTCTGTGAGTTATTTGTCCTCAAGCTCTCCAATGGCTAAGTCACCACTGGTACTTCATCCAAGACATCACTTTTCCTTCCAGCATCTGTCTTCTGGAAGGCTCCTAGGACCTCATGTGGCAGCAGGACCACCCTGGACAGGCAGGCTTCCATTAGAACACTTCCAGGCCTCGCACACTGGCATATGAAAAGGCCTTCTAGGCCACAGACCTAGCTGAACAGCAGAGCACACACATCCTCCCCGGACTAAAGCCCAGGGGAAAGAGAGCAATATTACGCTGCCTGCTTTAGCCCCATAAATGGTGCCTCACCGCACCACAACCTTGTGCATTGTTGCAGCATTGTCCCATTTGCTTGAATGGGTCATGTTCAAACACATAATGGGAGGATCATTTTTAAATATCCCCCATCCACTGCCTTTGCAACTTAAGGCCGGGCAGTAAAATAGTGTCTCAACTGTGTGTTTTTACCACCCACCCACCCAACAAGTGTAAATTAGTCCTTACAGGTAATGGAAAAAACATATTACACTGGCAGAAGTGTCTACACTGATTAACTTTTCTTCATTTGGCCAAAACCTTTTTTCCAAAAGAAAAAATATATATCTAAACTGTTCATGTAAAACTAAGTGTGTAGCTACCCTGTCCACAGAGTGACAACACTGCTGGAGTTTACTGCAGGATCAGCAACATTTTCACCTTGTTACAGAAAGTGGAAAAATAACGGATCTACTGGCAGGTTCAATCGCAATAAAATGACATTATGGGGGGACACTGTGTCAATGCTAGTGGCAGAATCCATCAATATTATTTAGTGTCACTTTAAGGGGCTGATGTTCATGCTGAGTTACCCAATCAGTGTTTTTTTATGTTCCTTTCTGCATAGGAAACATGAAGGGCAAAAACGGTGAGACTATTGTTAATGAGTTCCTATGTGACCTTATCTGCAGTTTTGTGAATAGTCTTTATTATGTACATTGGGGTTTTAAGGACAAGGACAGCACATAGTTGTAAAGAGCTTTAAAGCAGTAAAACAATATCATTAATCAATCATCACATACCATTAGAGCTGCTTACGTTATCAATAGGCTATTTATCTTTAAAATAGCAGGTTTAAGATAACTGTTCTGTATTGTCTCAGAGTCTAGTCTAACAACCGCTTGTAGACAATTAATCAAAACGGCACACCTTGCAAAAACACAGTTCAGCTCCGGACAGGTAGAAAATGAGATCACAAGTATGTAATATGTATGCTGTTCTTCCTTCAGATATAATATTATTGTGATTTAAGGGTATTTAGACATGTGTATAAATCTCCTTTTCCTCTGAAGCCTGATCAGTGTTTGAATTGCACTTCAGAGGCTACTGGCAGCCAGTGAGGAAGCGATGCCACACCTACTCATTGTCTGTTTTAACCCCATTTTTGCTGACAAACGCACCAGGACATTGCAAACCCGCTTGCTGCCCGCCAATCGTTACATGTTAGGTAAGCTTTGCATCACGGCCACAGAATATAAACATCCATGTCCGCTGCTTATTGCAGCTCAACCACTTAAGCCCCGGACCAAAATGCAGCTAAAGGACCAGGCCCCGTTTTGCAAATTGGCACTGCGTCGCTTTAACTGACAATTGCCCGGTCGTGCGACGTGGCTCCCAAACAAAATTGGCGTCCTTTTTTTCCCACAAATAGAGCTTTCTTTTGGTGGTATTTGATCACCTCGGGGGGTTTATTTTTTGCACTATAAACAAAAATAGAGCGACAATTTTGAAAAAAATGCAATGTTTTTTACTTTCTGCTATAATAAATATCCCCCAAAAATATATCAGTTTAGGCTGATACGTATTCTTCTACCTATTTTTGGTTAAAAAAAAATCACAATAAGCGTTTATCGGTTGGTTTGCGCAAAATTTATAGCGTTTACAAAATAGGGGATAGTTTTATTGCATTTTTATTATTATTTTTTTTTACTACTAATGGCGGTGATCAGCGATTTTTTTCATGACTGCGACATTATGGTGGACACTTCGGACAATTTTGACACATTTTTGGGACCATTGTCATTTTCACATTGCATTGTTTATTGTGGAAATGACAGCTGCAGTTTGGGAGTTAACCACAGGGGGCGCTAGAGGGGTTATGTGGGGTTATGTGTTCCCTAATGTGTGTTTACAACTGTAGGGGGGTGACGCGACCGATGCAGCCGCCACAGTGCAGCACGGGGAAGCCGTGTTTAGACACGGCTTTCCCCGTTCTTCAGCTCTGGGGACCGATCGCGGCACTCCAGCAGTCCCGGTCCCGGAGCTTCGGACCGTGTCACGGGAGCGCGCCGTGCCATTCTGCCGACGTATATGTGCAGGAGGCGGTCCTTAATCGGTTAAGGGGGAGTCACTTGGCGGGGGCAAAAAAGCAGTTTATCTGCACATTTTTGCCGCCCTCCAACTGCAAGTCTAAACAAACCCTAAAGAGAATCTTTACAGTACTATAGCTCTTTGTGGGGATGGGGGTATGAAACATGGCCCTCCCCAAGCAGAATATTAAGCTAAACCTGTAAATAAATAAGAGAGCCAGAACCTTCGCTAAGGAAGAAAGAAAATTGCTTCATTACCCCATCAAACGCAGTCATTGTTGATGGGGCAATCCAATTAAAATTATGCACTTTAAGACTCTTTTACCCCCTTTCTGTCCAGGCCAATTTTCAGCTTTCAGCACTGTCGCACTTTGAATGATGATTGTACAGTCATGCAGCACTGTACCCATATTTTTATCATGTTTTTCAAACAAATAAATTGTTATTTGGTGGTGTTTAATCACCATTGTTTTTGTTTCTAGTTTCTGTTATAAAATGTAGCAAAAAGGTAATTTTTCTCATTCACTGATGTGCGCTAATGAGGCTGCACCGATGGACACTAATAGGGCAGCCCTGATGGGCACTGATGGGCTGCCCTGATGGGCACTGATAAGGAGGCACTGATGAGACTGCACTAATATGTGTTACTGGTGGGCACTGATAGGCGGCAATGATAGGTGGCACTGATGGGCACTAATAGTCAGCACTGAAAGGCACTGATAGGTGGCACTAATAGGCACTAATAGGCGCCACTACAGGATTAGAGTGGAAATCTTTCACTTAAGACACTAGTTCTGGTGACAGCAAGGGATTCCTCACTTAAGAGCGATTTTTTTCACACTTCCAATTGTGGCTATGGGGCAGGAAGTGCAGGAAAATCTCAGATCACAGATGGGAAAAAAAAGTGATGAGTCTCTTACTTTATTCAAAGTTAAAAAATGTTTTGTCTTTAGTGCAACCAGACCAACCAAAGACCAAAATAGTTATTTTGAGTGATTGTATGTAGTCACATACTCTACAGTAGCCAGCAAGGCAGATAATCAGCAATCCCGTCACCTCACGACCAGTAACTGGACCCCTGAGTAACCATCAACTTGGCCATGTCACACGTCTCCTGGCTTGTTGGTTGTTTAGCAAACACAACTACTGCAGTCTCTAGTAATAGCAATCTAGCCTCCTCTGGACAGCATTATGCTTATAAGACATCTGTACTGGAGTGACATCCTGTTCTTTTGATACGACTTGCAGGCACCCCTTTTAGAGACTTCAGATCAGGCAGTAACAAGTAACAGTTCTCAAAGACATCATTAGGGTTGTCCAGATACCGATACTAGTATCGGTATTGGGACCGATACCAAGTATTTGCGGGAGTACTTGTACTCACGCAAATGCTCCCGATACCTAAATAGAATACTTTTTTTGTATTTATCAACATGTTCTGTGAAAATTCTTTGAGTTTTTTACTACTGCGTGACAAGCAAATACATTTTTTTTATTCATTTTTATTCTTTCATAATGTCTTGAGTTAGAGTTCTTCATAATTCTAAAGAAAATATCCTTAGTCTGTATTGTGGTTTGAAAACTGTCACATGACATTTAAAAAAAAGTATCGGTATTCGGTATCGGCGAGTACATGAAAAAAAGTATCGGTACTTGTACTCAGTCCTAAAAAAGTGGTATCGGGACAACCCTAGACATCATCCACACAGTTTCCTACACACAGCTCTCTAGTGCCCCATAAAGTGACTGTACCTTAGGCAGATGAAAAAGTCCATAAAGCAATCCTTTCAATGCAGGAGTACATTTAGGCAGTAAATCCACAAGAAGTAGCAGCAATCCCTCAAAGTTCATGATCTGTTAATAAGTCCATGACTGACAGTTAAAAGAAGTCTATGAGGGTCTACAGGCCAGACCCCCTGGGAACCCTGAAGGTGCTCCATTCACCAGCATCCCCCTCCCCAGGGGCCGATCCACTCTGGCAAAGTAACGGCTATATTTTAGCAGTCTTTATGGCATGACCTGTACAGGGTGGTAACCTTCTGAAAAGACTGGGAAAAGCAGTAACCCTTCCTTCTTAGACACCGCCAGCTCAGCAGGTCACCCTTAGGACACAGTGCAACAATAAGACATTGTAACAATTTGCACCTGGTTGACCTAATTAACTCGAGGGCATGGACACAGTCAGAAAAACCCTCTTGGAAGCACCTGCTTACATGCCAGAATTGCTGATCTTGCAGTATTAGCTTTTGGAATCAGGAATTGTCTGTCTATGGAAGTTGGTGTGAGCTCCCATAGGCTGATCATCTTCAAACATGCCTGTTCTTGTTATATGGCCAACTATGTAGATCTCTAGTCACACGATGGGCTGTAGTGGTATCCATGCAGAAATGTTTATTGTTCTACCTACTTTGAGAAGTTCAGTAATATAGACACAGGCCCCTGTTTTCTAGGGCACATCCAGTTTTGTCCTGATCAGGATGTTGGGTTTTCTAGATGTAGATGTTACCTGAGAGCAGTGAGAACAATTCAAGAGTTCCACACATTTGTAATATTGGATTCTATTTTCTTATATCCTTTATTTATTTATTAATGCTTGGCACTAAAAACAAGATACAGGTGACAGTTTTTTTGCATCCTACTCTTCATCCCACAGATTCAAAGGGGATTCAGGGAAAAACTGGCAGTGAACTGAATCGAGGCAGATTCACTCACCCCCAGGTGGCGACATTTCTAGTCGAAAGTATCGGATGGACTTATCCATAACATTTGACAAGCCTATGATGAGCGTTTAACATTTGATTAGCCGTTTGGATCCAGGACCAGCTGTTTAGATCAGGGTGATCGATACAAGCCTTTGGTGACTTGGGCGGAATATACCTTCCCTAGTCATTTATATTTGGTACCCCCCCTTTTCTACCATTGGTGGTGAAACTTCTGTCAAGCTGTTGTTCCATCTTCAAGATCTCCTTATGGTGAAGACATCTTTATCCCCATTTATTTGGACTCTAGTCACTTCATGCACTTTCCTGTGGTGAAGTCACCCTTATTTCCATTCGTTTAGATTCCAGTCACTTTTTGCACTTTCTCAATTCATTGTTATTATTTGCAAGCCTTTATTATATGTTGGCAGTGGCACACTAAGGCCACGTACACACGATCAGACTGGTCCGATGAAACTGGTCCGACGGACCGTTTTAATCAGACCAGGCAGAAGTGGTCTGATGGTCTGATGTGTGTACACACCATCGGACCAGAAATCCGATCAGACCAGAACGCGGTGACGTAGAACACTCCGACGTGCTGAAAAAAGGAAGTTCAATGCTTCAAAGCATGCGTCAACTAAGCATGCGCAGGTTTTTGGTCCGATGCTTTGGCATACTAACCATCAAATCTGTCCGACGGACAGGTGTCCGTCGGACAGATTTTAAAGCAAGTTTTAAAACTTTCGTCCAACGGACAACTGTCCGATGGGCCGTACACACCATCGAATTGGTCCGATCGTGTGTACGCAGCCTAATATGTTTAGTAAGGTCATGTGTTACCAGATTCATTCATCCCTAATGGTTACTTACTGTACCTGAAAGTAGCTGCAGAGGCCCTGTTCCACAGGCTCTGCTGATTGATGTCACTCCACAACTACATAGCCACCATTGGATAGGATGTCACTCCATCCACCACTGACTGGCAATTGTTCATGGCACTACCTATGCCCACTGTCTTTTTACTACTGTTTTTCTACAGTCAGTTTTTTTAATGATCTGTAAAAAACATTGTGGTAGAGAGACAGAAAGCACAAATTATGCCATAATCAATTGTCAATCAAAATAATTCTGTCATTCACGTCAAGGCAAAAGAGTAAGGAATACAGGAATGAGTGCTTCACTTCCAGGCTGCATACTGCATAGCAATCTTGCCATCTTGAAAGTACGAGTAAACCCCTGTAGGGCTCCCAGATCACATCATAGGTTTTAAAAAGCTAGCAAAAATCCAAAAGAGCAAAAAAGCTAGCATTTTAAATATCCATCCTTGCAAAATAGGGCGCATTTTTTAGTATTCACTCATCTTTAACATTTCGTCTAACATTGTACAAAGGGCTATGCATAGCTGTTCACCATGAACATTTTTTTAATCAAATTATGAGTATAACTCGCTTTAACAATTTTACAGACCATGTTATTTTTATTTTTTAATGCCTACTTTTGAAAGTTCATATAAATGCTATAAAGGAATAATACAATACAGAAATACATATTTAGGCTTATTCATTTATTGAGTATTCCTCCAGAGAAGAAGTGCTCCCCACAGCAGATGTTGTAAAATGGCATAAGCCCAATAAAGCACGTAGGAAATCAAGTTCTCTAGCAGCCAAAATGTAATATTCTTCATTTGAATCCTGCATTTGGCCTAGATAACCCTTGTAAGGGTTTTAATACATATATTCTCTCCTCTTGCTTCATGCCATCTGGACAGTGCTAATGTGCGTGGATTTTCAGAAGTTCCTTTTTTAGAACTACAAAGATTTCATTGCTATGGGTCAAAAGTTATTTTTAATTTTTATGTGTTTGCTTATTGTTTTATTGAAAAAAAGTAAATACATTTTCTTTCTGTTTGTCCATCCATCGCTCTCTCTTTAACTATTGGAAAAAAATGCTCTTTTCTGTGCAAATTCCAACTAAAATGCTTCAACCCATCAACACTTTGTATCTATTATAACTATGTTTTTGTGATATAAAATAGTTATTCTATCTAAAGTTACTGAAAAACTGGTGATAATACTATATCTGCAAACATGGGCGTCTGCAGGTAGGGGCAGGGGGGGTCAAGTGCCCCCCCTGGAAGGGCTGGTGCTACCTATAGGTAAGTGTGCATATCAATGGGGGGCACTGCTCTGCATGTCCCAGGGCCTGGAGTCACATAACATGAAGTATGTGTCAGGAGTGATGGTGTTTGCGGCCCCTGAGCTGGGGGGAGGCAGCGTGGGCAGTATCTGCAAATACAAAGCTCTCCCACAGCTGCCTATTACCTTTCACATGCCGCAGACAGCATCTGCTAATGCTCAGCCCGACTAGATCACTAATGATTTAACTCCTCTCCTCGTCCTCGGCTCGGACTGCCGGCTGTGTGTGCTCTGCCTAGACATGTGTGAGAGGCCCAGCGCTCCCTTTCTAGATAGGGGCCCCCGAAAACACCCACCGCATGGGGCCCCAGCCTCATCTGTTTTTGGAGCCTACCATCTGCCTTTTCTGGGGTTAGTAATCCAGTCAATTCTCTCTAATGTCATCGGAAGCTTGCAATATAGAAATTGATTGCAGGGGAGTTCTCAATACTAATGATTGTGTGTGTATGGGGGTGTAATGTGTTTATGTGTATGGGACAGGGCCGATCCGCCCAATAAGCTCACTATGCAAGCCACTTAGGGCCCTGCAAAGCTGCGGAGGGCCCCCAAATTAGGGCCCCGCCTGGTGAGAAGTCACCCCGCTTCTGAACTCACTGGCTGCATGGGAGAAGAGGTAAGAAGTCAGCAGCCCCGCTTCTCGATTTAATGCAACATATCATGTTCGGCAGCCCCCCCCCCCCTGCTTATCAACTAGTAATGTGACGTCATTTTGCTTAGGGCCCCAGGGAGGTCAGGATCGGCACTTGTATGGGGGGTGTAATGAATGTATCTGGGTGTAATCTGTGTGTATGGGACGGAGGGGTGTAATGTATCTGGGTGTAATCTGTGTGTATGGGGGGTGTAATGTATCTGGGTGTAATCTGTGTATATTGAGGGGGGGTGTAATGTATCTGGGTGTAATCTGTGTGTATGGGACGGAGAGGTGTAATGTATCTAGGTGTAATCTGTGTGTATGGGGGGGGGGGGTCAGTAATGTATCTGTGTGTAATCTGTGTGTATGGGGGGTGTAATGTATCTGGGTGTAATCTGTGTGTATGGGACGGAGAGGTGTAATGTATCTAGGTGTAATCTGTGTGTATGGGACGGAGAGGCGTAATGTATCTAGGTGTAATCTGTGTGTATGGGGGGTGTAATGTATCTGGGTGTAATCTGTGTATATTGAGGGGGGGTGTAATGTATCTGGGTGTAACCTGTGTGTATGGGGGGTGTGATGTATCTGGGTGTAATCTGTGTGTATTGAGGGGGGGTGTAATGTATCTGGGTGTAATCTGTGTGTATGGGGGTATGTAATGTATCTGTGGGTAATCTAATCTGTGTGTATTGGGGGGGGGGTGTAATGTATCTGGGTGTAATCTGTGTGTATGGGGGGTGTAATGTATCTGGGTGTAATCTGTGTGTATAGGGATGCAATGTATATTGGTGTGTAGGAGTGTAATGTATATGTTTTTGGTCCACAGTCTCTGACCATCTCCTATACTACGTCTGCCGTCTCTGATTGTCGAAAAGTGGCGAAGCATGGGTGACCTTAAAATGATGCCCCCCTGAAAAAGTTCTGCAGACACCTATATCTGCAAACGGGAGCAAAGACAAATGGAGCACAGAAGGGATATTTTGCCCAGAGCAACCATGTGCATTACTTTTTTTTATATTTCAGATGAAAATGGATTGGTTCCAGGCCTAACAGCTCCCCTTTGGATCCAGTTAGTATAAATCGGTTCCATTTTCTTAAATGAGAAACCAGGAACTTTTTTTCATACATTTCCAGAATTAATACTAATGCTATATATTCATTCTTTCCATTATATTATCTGAGAACAAACATATAATAAACCTGTAAACCCTAACCTATTCAGAAGTAATACACCTTAGCATTTTTTTTATTTATTAATGCTATCCATTACAAGCACATAGAAATATGGATCTATATTCATAGGAACAGGGTGTAACATAATGTCCCTTAGAAAAGGACATCCTGCCCTGGGCCATTGGAAATGAAATAGCTTCCTGGCTGTCTAAACAAAGAAAAGAGGATTTTTTATTTATAACAAAAGGGCTTTATTATGTTATTTTTATCAGATGCCTGCAAGGTAATAGTGTCTCTTATATTCTGGGCTGCCAAAACATATACTCCACAGATGAATTAGCTTAAGGTCAGTTCTATAATTTGTCGACGTGTATAAGATAAAACCTAAAGTAAAAATACAAATCAAGGTTAAGTCTGCTTCTTAAAATAGTACTGGGGAGTAGCAATAAAAGAAAAAAGATTTCCTTTCCTTCCTCATATACAGTATATTTATAATGAGAATAAGCTGCTCAATGCAGATAAACTCATATTAAAAAAGTATGGAGAACTCTATTGTTACCATTGCCGATCTCTACTTTTGAAAATGCTACATTGTCTGGCCGTCTTGCTAAACTATTGGTAATCATAAATTCCTGGTGTAAGTCTGGGAATACAGTACAGGTTAATACAGAGCTCTGATTCCACAAGGTCAAAGCACATTTCTGGTATCTGACAAAAAGACCTGAACATCTTTGCAGAGTTTGCTGAGTGGGAGGGTCTGTCTCCTGAAGTCATACGATCACCCTTAGGCCGCGTACACACGAGGAGACATGTCCGCTGAAACTAGTCCGCAGATCAGTTTCAGCGGACATGCCCGATCGTGTGTACGGCCTAGCGGACAGGTTTCCAGCGGACAAAAGTTTCTAAGCATGCTTAGAAACTTGTCCACTGGAAACCTGCCCGTCGGACATGTCCGATGGTTAGTACGCCTAACCATCGGACCGAAATCCCACGCATGCGTCGAATTGATTTGATGTATGCGTCACCGTCACCGCCACGTCACCGCGTTCTCTGTCCGCTGGGATTTTGGTCTGATGGTGTACTGTACACACATCAGACCAAAATATCCCAGGAGACATGTCCGATGAAAACGGTCCGCGGACCGATTTCATCGGACATGTCTCCTTGTGTGTACAGGGTCTTAATCTTATAATAGGGAGAATTTCTAAAAAAATTGCATAAACAGGGGGGGGAAGTTCCCGTTGGAAATCTCAAGGAGAAAGCCGAGAACCTGCTCAGGTTCAGTCTTTCCCCTACACACGGCCGGTATTCCCAACAGTAAAACTGCGATGGAGTTTTGGCCGGGAATCCTGGCTGTGTGTTTGCTCCATCACAGTTTTTCGCTTAGGAAAACTGCCAAAAAACGCCAGGCAAAAGTCTGCCAGTCCTTCCCGGTGAGAAAAAAGAAAACTGGTTCTCTTTTTTTGTCCGGTGATTTTTGGGCAGTTTTCCCGTCTGAAAAAACTGCAAGGAGTATATACAAGGCCGGTATTCCTGGCCAAAAGCTCTTCTCACAGTTTTCCGTCAGGAAAACTGATCGTGTGTACAAGGCAACAGAGGACACAATGGGGGTTATTTACGAAAGGCAAATCCACTTTGCACTACAAGTGCACAAATTACACTGAAAGTGCACTTGGAAGTGCAGTCGCTGTAAATCTGAGGGGAAGATCTGAAATGAGGGGAAGCTCTGCTGATTTTATTATGCAATCACGTGCAAGCTAAAATGCTGTTTTTTATTTCTCCTTGTATATCCCCCTCGGATCTACAGCGACTGCACTTCCAAGTGCACTTTCAGTGCAATTTCAAGTGCACTTTGCACTTGTAGTGCACTTGTAAGTGGATTTGCCTTTAGTAAATAACTCTCCAATGTCCTCATTGACAAGAAAAAGGTATTTGAATTTTTGGCAGGTATAGAAAGTTACATTAGCTGGAGTTTAGATTTTAAATAAATTGTTAATGCTTGTGTGGCAGTTACATATGTTTCCTAACAAAAATGGAATTGACCTTAAAATGTCCACTGCACGCTAGACAGAGTTGGCTATTATGGCACTGAGCAAATTTACTCAATGTCAATAGATAAGTGTGTAAATCCTTAAAACTAGAATAAAATATTTAGGAATCTTAATCATTTCAATAATTTCACCACTTGATGATAACAATAAGGCTGTGTACACACGATCAGTCCATCCAATGAAAACGGACCGAAGGACCGTTTTCATCGGTTAACCGATGAAGCTGACTGATGGTCCGATGTGGTCTGATGTGTCAGAACGCAGTGACGTAAAACACGACGTGCTGAAGAAAATACAGTTCAATGCTTCCAAGCATGCGTCGACTTGATTCTGAGCATGCGCGGCTTTTTAACCGATGCTTTTGCATACTAACGATCGGTTTTGACCTATCGGTTAGGCGTCCATCGGTTACATTTTAAAGCAAGTTCTATTTTTTTGGACGGAAGGATAACTGACCGATGGGGCCCACACACAATCCGTTTTCATCGGTTTTGACCGATCGTGTCTACGCGGCCTAAAAATTATGCGTGATTTCCCTTCAAACATATCATAGTAAACCATTAAAGTCCTTTGTTGATACTGTGAGCTACAAGTTCCAATGGTTTGTATGCAGTTGTTATGTCTACTTATTGTTTTTCAAATATAATTTTTATTGAACCCCAGTAAAGGGCTGAACCCAATCATTACAGCAATGACATAAAATAATTGAGAACGTAATCACATATCTTAAATTATAGTCAACATATATACAAGGGACATAGTTACAGTAAACCTCACTAAGCATCCATAGAGAACTTACAGTTGGCTTGCTCATTAGTAACTTGTATCACAGTGGTGACTAATGCGTGATTACACAGAGAGAATACGATCACCCAAACTCCATTTCCTCTTTTCCTGAATAGTAACAGAGAAAGAGGAGAAGAAAAGGGGTAGAGTAGTGTTGTGCTACCCCCTCAGGAGCCGCTGATTAGATTTGGGATCGGCATATTTAAGTTAACTCTGTGTGGTGTCTAGGGGTGAAGGTGGTGAGCAGAGCAGTAATTGAACGTCCAGACTGATAGCTGAGTTTTCCGATGCTTTATTCCTAGTCAAACACGACCAACATCAACTTGAGGTAGACAGGATAGGTTGATGAAAGAAATAAGATGAACATTGCAGCATCAGGCTTTGGATAAGTAAGGCAGTCCTGCTTTCAACAGTATTATCTATCACGTCGCCACTCTAGCCAGAGTGGGTGAAGTGCCCCAGGACAGACCCCTCTCACAGGCCTGGCAGCCAAAGTGTCACTTAAAGCTTCTGGGAAGAAACAAGTCTCTGCCACCGACTTGGCTCTAATTAAATTAGGATTTTAAGATGGAAACCTCTCTCACAGGCCCAATGTTAGCAAAGCAGAGCTGTAGAGCAAATCCTCTCAGTAGGCCTTTTAGTAGAGGTCACCAGCTGACAATCTGACTATGTTCTGTCAGCGTCTGTTAACCAGATCCCCGGTGGTTCGTTCAAGCCCTGTTGGATCACCTGCCTCCGGGTTCTCCTCAGACCGATCCCCCACTGAACAGCATCCAGCTTGGGATCTTCTCAGTAGAAGTGGGAACCCAGTAAGTCACTGGGGTCCCTGACAGCATCAATTGCCTTGAGCCATGAAGCCCAAATTTCGTAGCTCCGCGTAGTGTAGGCCCTGTCCAGAACCACCTACCAGTGTTGTTACAGTCTCAGCCTTTAGGTCCATCTGTGCTGATTCCCTGAACTTCGAGGATATCACAGTAATCTGATCCCATTTACCGTGTTTCCCTGAAAATAAGCCCGGGTCTTATATTCATTTTGGCAACAAAATACACAGTAGGGCTTATTTTTGGGGTAGGTCTTACCATGTAATGTGAGGTCTTCTCCCCCCTCTCTCTCCCTGCCTGACAAGAATCCCCAGTGTGAACTGAGTTAACCACTTAAGGACCGGACCAATATGCTGCCAAATGACCCAAGGGGTTTTTGCGATTCGGCACTGTGTCGCTTTAACAGACAATTGCGCGGTCGTGCGACATGGCTCCTAAACAAAATTTGCGTCCTTTTCTTCCCACAAATAGAGCTTTCTTTTGGTGGTATTTGATCGCCTCTGCGCTATATACAAAAATAGAGCGACAATTTTTAAAAAAAATCAATATTTTTTATTTTTGTTATAAGAAAAATCAATAAACTAAATTTTAGTCAAACATTTAGGCCAAAATGTATTTAGCCACATGTCTTTAGTAAAAAAAATTGCAATAAAAAAAATTAGCTACCTAGCGGGAACAGCGACACTAATACAGCGATCAGAAAAATGATCGCTTAGTGATGCTGGCAATAGGGAGTGAAAGGGTTAACTAGGGCGGTGATCAAGGGGTTAAAACTTTATTAGGGGGGTACGGGGGCTAACCAGGACTTAACACTAACTGCCTGTCACACTGCCTGTCACACTGACACTAAATACAGTAATCATACATGTATGATTACTGCATTCAGTGACACTGTGACAGGGGGAGGGGGGGCGATCGGGGGGGTTAAATGTGCCTATATGTATTGTGTGTAAGTGTAGTGTTAGTGCAGACTTACTGTGTTGTGATCTCTCCTCAGCGGTGGTTGAAAAAACCGCAGAGGGAGAGATCACATCGCTTCCTCCTTCCTGTGTTTACACAGGAGGAGGAAGTGACAGGGCGGGGGGCGCGCGCATTGGCTGAGAGCGATCCGGAGGGGGCGGACAAAAACGAATAGCTGCCCCCTCATCCCGGATCGCTCGTACAGCTGCGCGGACCGCCGCATGTACCGGGGGGTCCCGATCGGACCCCCGACCCACCTCAAGGCACCAACGTATATATACGTTGATGTGCCTGTCGGTGCCATTGTGCCGACGTAAATGTACATGCAGCGGTCCTTAAGTGGTTAAAATGCTTGTAAAATCCTATAATCCACTCTATTACAGTAGTAAATAATGTACAATGTGTGTTTCTGTAATATAATTGTGCCAAATACCTTTGTTGTAGTGCCACTCTGCGCTTCTGTGACCCTCCGGAGCACTCTTCCCCACAATTATATTACAGAAACACACACATTGTACATTATATACTACTGTAATATAATGGATTATAGGATTTTAAAAGCATTTTAAACTAGGGCTTATTTTCGGGGTAGGGCTTATATTGCAGCTCTCCTCGAAAATAACACTAGGTCTTATTTTCGGGGTAGGTCTTACTTTCGGGAAACACGGTACATGTCCCATAAATCCTAACACTACTGCACATGGATGGCAATTGCAGGCTGCTTTCAATCATGATATTATCCTGGGAACACATATAAAAAGGTGGCTCCAACAGGGCGACATAGACCCTGCAAGCTAGAAAATGTATCCTGCATAAAGTGTTTTTTTTTTTTCTATTGTAAGCCTAGTGCCACATCTTTGGGGTTCATTTACTATAGAGTAATTCATGTTCACTTTGCAAGTGACTTTTTATTTAGCTTAGTGAACCAGATGTAGTAATACATTCACTTTGCAAAGATTAAATAATATTATATAATGTCAGAACAATCAGAAGAACAATCTATAAAAAAAAAAAACAATTGCTTAAATCATAAATATATACGAGTGCAATAAATCCATGAGTCTGTAATAAAACCACCTAGAAAAATGATATAAACGGTTTCTAAATATCTGCAGAACATAAATAGAAATATGAAATATATATGTGCATCCACTATTCCAAGAAAAGATCTGTGGCACTCCTCTCCAACACCCTGGTGAGTGATTCTTCTCACCACGGATTTAACCTCGGAGCAAACAGAAGGTCCTTGCAGACAATACCTAATTATGTTCAAGGACATTTTCAAGCTTGGATATTATTGAATGATTCGAGTGAGCACGGCTTCACCTCATTCATTAGGATAAGTGAAAATTCACTTTCCTAGGTGAACAATCTAAACTCTTTTAGTAAATCAAGCCCAATGTGTTTTGGTTAGGCAAGTAGTGTACACGTGACAGTATATAAACATTTGACCTCTCTAGTAAGAAGAAAGAAAATATTTAGCTTGGTCCCTATCCATTATTAATGAAATACTACATTTTGGCATGGACTTAATGTTTTGAAGACACAGGAACCACAAGGACAGCTATATGTTGCCAAGAGCCTGGAGGAAAATAGATCATAACAATATCCTTTTTAACCCATCTTGTTTCAGAAGTTCTCCCAGCATGCTAAAATGGTATTAATTATGTTTTGTTATGCGTTTTGAATGAAGGCAGTAACTAGACTATAATACATTTTAGAGCGATCTTATAACCAATCATAACTCAGGGCTCACCAGTCCAAATAAGCCCTAGTTCTGATCAGAGATGAGCTAAGGCATGTACGGATCCTAGATTGAACCCACGTGAGTGAGCCTGTTAATTATAAGGCTTTTCCCACCCACAGTCGCACATATATACGTATAAACCTTGTATACATGCGGCTGAGGGGTTGGGAATATCCCAGCTGCAGAATATTGGCCCATTGCAGTGACAGCTTCATGGTGGGCTCATTTGTGTGGATTTGGATCAGTTCCACGCATGCCCAAGCTCACCCCTAGTTATGATGCCATCCAGCACGACAGGGCTGATCCTAGGGTCACAGACGCCTGAGTGCAGAAATATTTCTGGCGCCCCCACATGGGCGTGGTCATTTTATTAACTCCTCCCTTTACAAATGTTTCTATGGCAATGACTTAACCACAGAAATGCTCCCCCATGAAGTCTTCATTAACCTGGGATCCTTACATGATCTTTTAAAGCAGATGTCCCCTGAAAAAAAAATATTAAAAGCCAGCAGCTACAAATACTGCAGCTGCTGACTTTTAATACCAGCACACTTACCTGTCCTGGAGTCCAGCGCTGTCCACAGGAGAGGACGATCGATTGCTCGTCACTCCGCTACCCCCACTGCCATCCTCGGTGAGGGAACCAGGAAGTGAAGCGCTCCGTGCTGACTGGTTCCCGCTGTGTTCTGGGAGCCGATTGTTTCCCAGAACACAACGGGGGGGCGGGATCTGACGTCCTGCCCGCAATCTACCCGCAGACTGTGTGGCCGGAAGTGGATGCAAATACCTGTCTTTAGACAGGTATCTGCACACCCCCCCCCCCCCTTGAAAGGTGTCAAATTGACACCGGAGTGGGGGGAGGGTTCCGATGAGCGGGAGTGAAGATGAAGGGTGGAGCTCCGCTTTAACAATAAAGAAAATGCAGGAAGAGTAGCAGAGTACTTTATTGGGACCTGGACACAGACAGGGCTTCTGTTAGAGAGTCTGTTAGAAAGACACCCCCGACATACTACAGACATGATACAGGAGATGGTCAGAGACTGCAAACATGATACAGGAGATGGTCAGAGACTGCAGACATGATATAGGAGATGATTAGAGACTGCAGACATAGTACAGGAGATGGTCAGAGATGCAGACATAGTACAGGAGATGATCAGAGACTGCAGACATAGTACAGGAGATGGTCAGAGACTGCAGACATTAGTACAGGAGATGGCCTATTAGACCCCTTTTACACTGGAGGCATTTTTCAAGCGCCTGAAAAAAGCCTCGTCTGCAATCCCAGTGTAAGAGCCCGAGTGCTTTCACACTGGAGCGGTGTGCTGGCAGGACGTCAAAAAAGTTCCTGCAAGTAGCTTCTTTAAGGCGCTGTAGTGTGTGTGTGTGTGTATGCACTTCTCCTAAAGAGCACCTTCCCATTGAAATCAATGGTCAGTGCCTGCAAAGCGCTTTGAACCCTTTAGTTGGCTAGTGGGGGTTAAAAGTACCTCTAAAACTACAGAGACTGAGCACTGCCAGAAGGAGGGGAGAACTCTGGCACTTTGGAGCCTCCACCTCTGCAGGCGCCTGGGTGCCCCTGCCTAGGATCGGCCCTGCAGCACGAATAGGAATGCCCATTTATTACTAAATATCCAAGGCCTGAGGATAAGAAGCAGGACACAAATATACTGGTAAAAGAGGCCAAAGACCTGTTGAGCATGCAGGCACAACTCAAACCTTCTTTGAGAATGTCTATCAGCTTAAAAACCCCTAAAGGGAGAGAATTTGGAAAAGAGAAAGCCAAAAACATGGGGAACAAGAAAAAGCCTCACCCACTTTTTGCCATGGTGTGCTAAAAGTGTCTTGGGTTGCCCCAACTTTTTTAGGAAACTATCAATGCCACTGATCCCCCTAGCAATGCTTTGTATCTGCTATCAGCTGACTCTGAGTCACATGAAAATTAAAGTAATTACACTCCTGTGACACACAAGAGAAGTATGGCCAAAAAAGCTGTGGCTACATTTCTCTATCAATATACAGTGGAACCTCGGATTGCGAGTATTACGGTTTTGAATTTAAAAAAATCGTAACTCAGTTTGCGAGTGTTGTCTCGCAACACAAGCATAATTCAGGCCAAAGCGGTGTGCGGTACTGCATTTTGCCTGAGGTGGGGGGGCGCCGGAGCCGAACATCGCCGATCGGAAATGTACGGAAAGGCCCAAGGACAGCTCTGCTGACCTCGGCAAATCTCGGGAAATCTTTCCGAGGTCTGCCGAGGTCAGCCGAGGTGTCCTCGGCACTTTTTAGATGTTTTCCGAGGCCCTCTGGCGCCCCCCGCCTCTGACCGCATACGGTATTGCATGCCATTGAAGTCAATGCGGGACAAATTGTTTTCATTTTTATTGACTTCAATTGAAAAACACGCTTTGATATGGGAGTACTTTGGATTACGAGCATTCTCCTGGAACGCATTATGGTCTTAATCCGAGGTTCCACTGTACTTCGGAAGATACACAAGTGTTAATTTGACCAGTAGCAGGACAGTTTTAATCCGGGATTTTACTATGGCGATAGGGTGTGCAATGAATGTGACTGATATAATATAAGGTAGTTTAAGTGCACTATATTCTTGTGCTTAGTTTTATTTTCTTTCAAACAATGCAGCTGCATGCTATGAATACTATCCCTGAAACAAAAATCCAACATTTTTGCAGGAAGACTTGTAGCAAAGAAAAAAATAAAACAGTTTATCATAAAAGAAAATAATAATATAAAAGAACAATATACCCCCCTAATGAATTAAAACCCCAAAATACTGCTCTCATAAAACAAAAGTCGATGTTTCCAAAGGGAAATGTTTTCTATGGATGGTACAGTGTAATATTTCTACATTCATCGTTCTAAAGACAAATAAGCCTACAATTTGAAGCACAAAAGGGAAAATGGGTTAACTCCTGGCAGCTATAAGCTTGCAATCAAAATCAAAGTATAGTTTCCTAATTGGCCATAATCTATCCCAGTGCAGCTTGTCAGTTTTTCCTATCCTTTCTCTATAGCAGCATTTATAATGAGGGGGTGGCTTATTCAAAATCCCCTTATTAGTGCTTCTAAGTCCATGCACTGCATTATAATTTAGAAACAAATATTCCTTGCCCGGGACTGAAAATTTAGAAAGTGCAGGTTTTGCCTAAATATTAGAGTAGCTGTGAACTCAAATCTCATCACTAAATTGCAGGAAAGTAGTCTCTTAGATCAGCAGATCTTGTTGCTGTCAATGTGTAGTCAGTGGTAAAATCTCTATGTAATTAAAGTGCCACACCACAGCTAAAAGGTCCAGATACAACTTCATTCCAAAAAGACTTTTAGGGGGACAATCAAACGAGTTGCCAATGTGTTTTGGGGGTTTGAGATTGAAAACAAAATATTGTAAAAGGACAAGAAGTGAATTGGATTTCAATGGGAACAGAGAGAGAGAATGGGTATTGGGACTAATAACATACAATATATCTAAAGAACATTGGGGGTTATTTACGAAAGGAAAATCCGCTTTGCACTGGAAATGAAGTTGCTTTAAATCTGAGGGCTATATCTGAAATGATGGGAAGCTCTGCTGATTTTATCATAAAATGCTGTTTTTTTTTTCTTGCATGTCCCCCTTGGATCTACCACGACTGCACTTCTAAGTGCACTTTCAAGTGCACTGGCAGTGCACTTGCAGTGCACTTATAGTGCAAAGTGGATTTGCAAAGTGGATTTTGCCTTTAGTAAATAACCCCCATTGTCTTTATTTTACACAATATAAAAAGCACATGTTGCTATCAATATAGTACATTGCAAAAATCTGTGCATAAAGTCTGCTGAGAAGGTCAACGTGTTTCGCGGATGGTCCGCTTCGTCAGGAACAGTAGAATTGAGCACCTTGAAATTGATAAATCAAGAAATGTAAAAACAGATCTATAACAAAAACAACGATTTTAATGGTGTTTCTTCCAGTGTGATCACAAGCCCAGGTTTCAACAGCTGGTTACGCTGGCCATAGACTGCTTGTAGCTAGGCCCATTTAGCACGAGCCGGACAAATATGAGCAGGCTGAAGAACCGTTTATGAACAGGCTGAATGTACCCAAGTTGATTGATTAACTTGGATACAACCAGCCTGCTGGATTTGGCATGTGATTATTGCTAGCGGCTGTCACAGCCACTAGCAATAATCACTGGGTTCCCCTGACCACCCCCGCCGGGAGAACACAATAGCTCGTTGGGAGGGATTCCCATGTCAACACTCTTTGTGTTGTTGGGGGAATCTAGCAAATTTCTCTTTACTCGCTCTGTCAATGGTCAGTCTTTGGCAGCAAGATCTTTAGAGCCGGTTCACACACAGGCGGCGCGACTTTGGGGGCGATTTGGCAGGGCGATCTCAAGGCGACTTGAGAGGCAACTTGCAAAATGACTTCTGAGTCTTGCGTCGCTCCTATTAGAATGGTTCCATTGACTACTGTGGCCTGCGACTTGTCAGGCGGCTGCTGTCTGACAGGTCGCCCCTGTGTGAACCAGCTATTAGTGTCTCATAGGCTTTCCTCCTCTACCTTCCCTACAGCAGCCTAGAGAGGGATCAACTCCCTTGGCCTTTATTTTCTAATGCAAGATACAGACATTTTTCAACATGTCAAATGATTTCTCTATTAAAACCTACGGATGTTTCATGCTTAAGAAGAGCAGTAACATCATCACTCTATAGCATTCTTACTCCACGCTGTGAAATGTTTCTCATGGTTAAATTATGAATTACAGTTTTACTAAATGAATGTTCTTAATACCTAATTATGAAAATGCTGTAATATAATTCTGTCTTCTCATCATTGGGCAAGGCTCAGCACTGAGTTGTAATGTAATTATTCAGCAGATAATTGGAGGAGCTCTTCAAAGGATTAACCTCTTTATTACGGAGTTTTGGATAATTGAGCTCCATTTACAATCCACTACTTTGTCCATACTTTAGACAAGCCAGCAGTCAAGCAGACTTAATTAGATGGGCACACCACCATCTAAAATATTTATATTTACATTAACGGAACCAGTGGCTTCTAACTCTTGGTTTTAACAGAAACATTTTTGCAATCTTCACGATTTGGCAAAATGTCAAGAGGTGATTAACCTTTTCTATCCTGTAATCTGAATTATATTGCATTTTATGTTTGGGTATTAGCATGTGCTTTTAACACAGATTCTTTCAAAATTAAAAGTGGTAATAAACCCAAAACCCAAAATGTAATAATGTGCAGCTTACCAATCACTGGATATGGTGGCTGTGTTAGTGTAGCATCCATCCTTGCTAGGTTAATTTAGTTTAGCTCCTCTGTAATTAGTGGAGAGGGGGTTGATTGTTTTATCCTGCTCAGTGTTACAAAGGCTGCTGGTCTGATTGCTTTCCCCTGTATTCTAAAAGATTCTATATACAGTAGTAGGAAGAATAGAAAGAAATCTTTATGGTAAACCAGCCAATCCCTGGAGTGGTGTGTCCAGAAGGTGGTTGCAAAGCACCAGAGAAGGAGATCTTTGGATCCTGGGTGAGCCCTGCTGTGGGAGTCCCATGTGTAAGGGACTTTGCCACTCTGCTGAGATGCAACTATGTGATTACTGAGGTGCTAACCATGACTTTGGCTGGGAGAGTCATTCCCTAATGTCTGGGGTTTACTGTTCCTTTGGTCTTGAGAAGCAATCTGAAGGATACCAGGAGGAGGCTGGATGAAAGAAGGTCCAGTGGTTGTGGTATTGCGAGTCTGTACCTCCCTCACTATAAGAACTTGATTGATGTTGGAAGGTGGCAACTGATGATACTGAGGTCTGTGTGTACTGACCATTTGGTCGGAAATTCCGACCGTGTGTAGGCTCCATCTGAATTTTTCTGTCGGACTTTCCGACAGCAAAAATCTGAGAGCTGGTTCTCAATTTTTCCGACAAGAACTTTTCTTTCAGATTGTCTGTATGCAGTTCCGACGCACGAAAATCCACACATGCTCAGAATCAAGTCGACGCATGCTCAAAAGCATTGAACTTCATTTTTCTCGGCTCATGGTAGTGTTCTACGTCACCGCGTTTTTGACGGTCAGAATTTTGTGTGATCGTGTATATGCAACACAACATTCTGTCGAAAAAAATCCATGTTTTTTTTGTCAGAATTTCCGATCGTGTGTATGAGGCATTAGAGTATCATAAGGTCAAGGTTGGAAGAGAACTTTTGCACTTTATAAATGTAACTGAAAACCTTGTGGTCTTCATCCTTCAAACCAAACTGCAATATGAAAATAGGTATTATATTTTTTACAGTATGACATGTAGCATTGTGAGCAGGGATCCCCAACGAGCAGTGGAAAAATAAGTTCCTGGTATAAAAAGAGATGCTAGCATGGCAGTACTACACTAGTAGTAAGTGGCAAGTCTGTCTTATTACTGATGTTAAGAGCTAGTCCAGAGACCGTTAATCAAGAGGGCAGACAACAGTGTTAGTGCGTGCATAGAACAGCGTGTGGTGATGAACTTTCTTGTAAACGAAGGCTTAAAACCCACGGATATCTACAGAAGACTTCAAGCACAGTACGGTGATGACACGCTCAGCCGCAGTAAGGTATATGAATGTTGTAAATGTTTCAAAGATGGCCTACGTACATCAGTGAAAATCCCGGCCATAGTGGTTCCCAGCCCACAGCAGTCATTTATGTTAACATTCAGCACGTGGAATGCCTGATCCTGGATAATCGATGCAGAGCAAATTACACAAGAGACAAACCTTTCTGTGGGAACGTTGAACACAATTATTCACGAACATTTGCATTTTTTAAAAGTTAGCGCACGCTGGGTACCAAGACAGCTTTCCGCTTTTGACCGGCACAGAAGGGTTGAAGTCTGCACTTAGGGTTGTCACCTCATCCCTTTAAAACCAAACACATATTAATTACACAGTTCTGACGTTAATTTAATGCAGATAAAATCAGCACCTTTATTAGCCACAGAACCTGTGTAATTAATATGTGTTTGGTTTCAAAGGGATGAGGTGGCAACCCTATCTGCACTGCTTTGAGGGAGCGTTTTGACAGGAAAGGTCAGGATTTTCTGGATCACATCATTACATGTGCTAAAGCCTGGACACATCTGGACACACATTAAAAACAAGCATCAAAGCAGTGGAAGCATGTGGACACCATTATCCATTTGTATAAGCCATCCTCTCTTTAACTTCAGCTTTTTCACAGATGGCATTAAGTTACCATCCATAATATTGCTGAAATTTTATTGAATCCATTTTTCCTTCTACTTGTGAAATGTTCCCTTTGCCATGTTTAACAGTTGGACAGAGGTTCTTTTCATTCAATTATGTGCCGTTTCTTCTCCAAACGTACCTTTGCTCATTCCAGCCAAAAAGTTCTATTTTAACCTCATCGGTCCACAGAACTTGTTTCCAAAATGCATCAGGCTTGTCTATATGTTCATTTGCAAAGTTCAAATGCTGATTTTTGTGGTGAGGACGTAGAAGAGGTTTTCTTCTGATGACTTTTCCATGAAGACCATATTTGTACAAGTATCTATTTATAGTGGAACAGTGTACCACAACTCCAGTGTCTGCCAGATCTTTCTGGAGGGATAGTGCAGTCAAACGTGGGTTTTGAATTGCTTTTCTCACAATCCTGAGAGCTGTTCTGTCTGATATTTTTCTTGGTCTTCCGGATCTTGCTTTAACTTCCACTGTTCCTGATGACTGCCATTTCTTAATTACATTCCGAACAGAGGATATTGACATCTAAAAAAGCTTTGCTATCTTCTTATAGCCTTCTCCAGCTTTGTGAGCGTCAACTATTTTCAGTCTCAGTTTTCTAGACAACTGCTTAGAAGAACCCATGGTGCTGATTGTTGGGGCAAGGTCAGATGAGTCTGGGCATTTAAAACCTTTGAGATTGACATCACCTGGTCTTCCCAGACGATGATTGAGAACAATCCATGACACTGGCAGGTCTCAGCTTTGCAAAGGGGGCAGTGCATGCTATAAATTCTGCAGGGTGCCCAAACTTTTGTAGACGCCATTTTTTTGTTTTCTGTAATATTGAAAGTGTAAATGATATGGAAATAAAATCTAACTTTTTTTGACATATTATAAGAATGTCTAATCTGTAATTTGATGCCTTTTGGAGATTTTTCCATCTTTCCTTGGCTTCGTTATGCACATTGATACAATTTTTTACCTGGGATGCCCAAACTTTCGATCCCCACTGTATGTGCTGCAAGTTTGAAAATTACTTGCTAAGCTATTGCTAGACTTGCCAGGCTTCACAAGTTTGTCGTTGGACAATTGCAGCAAATCCGCACTCCAGATCAATTTTCTTTGCAAACATTCTGCAAGTCTGCTGCAAACTCTGGTTCAGTTATGTTGTGCAATAGTCCTCCCACCACAGGGGTCACTGTGGTTGAATTTTCATGCTGTAGACTTGCAGAGCTCTTTCGGTAGACTCTCCAATGCAACTTTGCTCTTGCTAGAGAGATGCCATGCAAATTTGCTACAAATTGGAAAAGTGCCAATTAGATCTTGTGCTTCAAGTGCTCTGCATGTGTACAACTTGCCAGTGAAAATCTGCAGCAAGATAACAGACTTACAATTCAACACTGCCACAAATTTGTGACAAGTTATCCTTGCTATCTGTGTAGTACAGTGACAGTGAATATTTGTTAGCACTGATCACTGTATTAGTGTCACTGGTTCCCACAAAGTGTTAAAAGTGTCAGTTAGTGTCAGAACGTCCACCGCAATTTCGCAGTCACGCTATAAGTCGCTGATCGCTGCCAATACTAGTAAAAAATGTAAAATGAAAATAAATATCTCATAGTTTGTAGACGCTATAACTTTTGTGCAAACCCATCAATATACACTTACTGGAATTTTTTTTATCAAATATATATAGCAGAATACATATTAACCAAAATTTGGATATGTTTTTTAGCAGAAAGTAAAAAATATTGTTGTTGTTTTTTTTCAAAAATTAGTTTATAGCAAAAAAAAAATCGCACAGGGGATCAAATACCACCACAAGAAAGATCTATTTGTGACAATTACAGCGTCACATGGCCACGCTATTGTCAGTAAAACACAGTGCAGTATCACGAAAAATTGCCTGGTCATGAAGGGGAGTAAATCTTCCAGAGGTCAAGTGGTTAAACACTGGAATAAGCGTATAAATCTAACAGGGGAGCATGTCGAAAAAAAATGAATGCAGCTTCCACTTGAAGTTTGTTATTTTATTATATGAACTCAAAAATCCCGGTTTGACTTGAACGCTCCTCGTAAAAATGCCAGAGCTAGCAGAACATATCAGGTGACAAGCTGTTTGTTTTGACTGCTTTAAGGCAACGACCTAATTACACATCAGGGAATAAAGTCTACTGTGTCAGCGCTTCAGATAAGGTGCACAGAGGCTCTAGTGTTTACAAACTGGGTTGCATGAGAGGTGGTTGGGTAGGTGTGTTTTTGGGGTTGGGATTACGGCAGAGAAGGCGTGTTCTCTGCAGAGTAAAAACCTGCACAGGTAAGAAGCTTGGTAAGCCAGGTATACTAGCAACAATCTACAAGTGACTGCTGTGAAATCTTACGTCAGGTATGGCTTATTCCTGAGATTGTATGTGCAAATGTTGTCTGTGTTCATGAGATATCCTTTTTATTCCACCTGGCCGAGGAAAGTTTATGTAAAATTACAAATGACAGCATGTCCTGCCAGCCACAGGTTGGATATTTAGTTCCGCAGTAGCTGTTTTGCTACAGTAAAATTGTGAGGTTTATTTTTTTCAGCAGTTAACTGTTAACATTATGGCTGTTACATTACAGCCAAAGAACAACATGCTGTAAAAGTGAAACAGATTGTAATAGTTGATTGTGTTACAGTTGAGCGCTATTGTGCTAAATCTAATTTGTTAAAAACGATTCAAATTTTAGAATTAAATAATGACACTACTGAAAAGAATCAATTAACCCTATAAAATGGTCACATGCCTGATGAAAGGGTCCTGCGTTGCGCCTTAACTGCTGCGATATAATTGCTAAACAGTTGGACATCTTCCTAAAAATAAAAAAGCAGCAGATGTGCTCAATTGCATACCACCCTTTAGGGGTCGGGATCTGGTGCACTGGCTCAGGTGCCTCCACCCTTGCTTCAAAAACGATCCAATGATAGAATGGATTTGGCTACTCTATGTCATCCATAAAAGAAAATCTTTAATGGCTACATAATGGAGTAGAGCAATTTGCTGTACTCCATTATGCAGCCAATAAAGATGCGCTTTTGCGGATGTCATTGAGTAGCCGGCTTCATTCTATCATTGGATCTTCCTAAAGAGCCATGGTATGCTGGTGAGATATGCTTTTATTTCTCTTAAAATCTAGTCTGTAGATAATTTGCCCAGTCATGCCTTATGATGCTGTTTACAGTAAAGCTGGCCAAATTTTGATCCATGTGTGGGCGCTCCTGCTCAACAATAGTCGATCTAATGATGCCCAGTGGGCTGCAGCCACTGATGAGTGTATTCTGACAGCAGAGAGTCCCTTCTGTCAGAATATAGTAGGGTTGATTTACTAAAACTGGAGAGTGCAAAATCTGGTGCAACTGTGCATTGAAACCAATCACCTTCCATTTTTTTTTGTCAAAGCTTGAAGTGGTTGTAAAGCTTCAAGTAAAAAAAAATGCAAACATATCATACTTGCCTCCACTACGCAGTTTGTTTTGCATAGAGTGCCCCCTAACACCATCTTCTGGAGT
This sequence comes from Rana kukunoris, assembly GCA_029574335.1. Lineage (NCBI taxonomy): Eukaryota > Metazoa > Chordata > Amphibia > Anura > Ranidae > Rana > Rana kukunoris. The sequence continues at coordinate 76,406,289 of CM056056.1, forward strand.
CCCTCAGCAGCTCTTGCAGCCCCTCCATTCATCAGATAACTCCCTAGGAGATGCGCTCTCCCAGGGGGTTACCTTGCAGGCGTGCTCCCAAGTCCAGCATTCGGCATTCATAAACGCTAAATGTAAGACTCGGTTCCGCCCCCGGCGCCTTCTTTGGATTTAATCTACAGCAGCGGGAGCCAATGGCTGCGCTGCTATCAATCTATCCAATCAAGAGCCGAGGACCCCGGGAAGAGGAAAGCAATTCTGGAGTCCCTCAGCAGCTCTTGCAGCCCCTCCTTTCATCAGATAACTCCCTAGGAGATGCGCTCTCCCAGGGGGTTACCTTGCAGGCGTGCTCCCAAGTCCAGCATTCGGCATTCATAAACGCTAAATGTAAGACTCGGCTCCGCCCCCGGCACCTTCTTTGAATTTAACCCCGGGAAGAGGAAAGCGCACCCCTGCCGCGTGAAATTGCAGGGCTCAGGTAATTAAAACAGGGGTGCTGGAGGGCTGGTCACTGCCAGGTGTTTTTTTATCTTAATGCATAGGATGTATTAAGGTGAAAAAAAACACAAGGGTTTACAACCCTTTTAATTAAACTAGCTGAAGTTAGAAGCAAATTGGCTGTACCTCTGCGCCAGATTTTGCACTGTCCAGTTCTAATAAATCAACCCCAGTGTCTCAGTAGGGAGGATTCCACACTTGTGTGGATGGAGGACATTTTCAATCAGCCAGCTGTAATTTGTGGCCAATTTAAAGTTATTGTAAAGCTTTGTTTTTTTTAAAATAACAAACATGTCATACGTACCTGTTTTGCGCAAGGGTTGTGGCCCCGATCCTACTTTTCTGGTGTCCCCTGGCAGAACTCCTGGCTCCTCCTTTTCTTGAGTGCCGGAGAGGCACTTTAAATGGGGCACTCGTGCGGGCATGCTCCTGAGCCCTGCTGCTAACAATTGTTACTGGATTTGATTGACAGCAGCGGAAGCCAATGGCTGCTGCTGCTATCAATCTATTCAATGAGGACCCGAGACAGCGGCTGAAGCTGCTGTGCTCGTCCCCGTTGCTGGAACAATTGAGCTCAGGTAAGAAAAGGGGGGGGTCTGGGAGGGAGCTGCAGCACAAAAGGGTATACACCTTAATGCATAGAATGCATTAATGTGAAAATCTGTGAGGGTTTAATACCCCTTTAGGAATACTCTTACACTAACAATATATAAAAGGGTAAATTCTTCTCATCCGGACACAGCACAAAACCCTGTATTCCCACGCACATTAGTCCTCTTTTAATATAAGTATATATATATATATATATATATATATATATATATATATATATATATATATATATGGGTTTTTTTGTTAGTTTTTTTATGGGTTTCCAAACAAATTATTATTAGTATTATACATTGTCTCTTATTCTGATTCATTTTAATTGTGCTTATCACCTGTTGCAAAGTGTATCTGTTTGGTGTTGATTATCTTGTACGTTTGTTGGAGACTAGGCCACATGCAACACTGGACAGCCTTGCAGACAACGTGTGATGGTAAACTGTTCCAGCTCAGGTCACAGGTTCAGTTTGCACACCTGGTGGTTCACGTTGATTCATGAATTAACATCTCTGGAATTTAGCTACTTAGTTATCTGTTTAAAGGGGGGGGGGATCAGGCATGTTTCCCCAACAAGGCACCTCCAGCATACTATAGCCAAAAAGGCAGTTTAGGTACATACCATCCAAGGAGGCAGTCTGGTTATACTCCAATGAGACAGTTTAGGTAAATCATATGCAAGTTGGCAGTTGTACTGTGTCCAAGGGGGCAACTCGGCTATGCTCTTTCCAAAGGCAATTCAATTATTATTATCTCCAAAGAAGCAGTTTGGGTATATTCTATCCAAGTAGTCAGTTTGATGATACTCTATCCAAGGAGGCAGACTAGGTATAATTTATCCAAGTGTGTAGTTCAATTATAGTCTAGTCATCTTTTCAGATACCATGGCTTTTGTTCAGTGAATGTGCCTTATTGGGTACCTGGAAAAGGTTTACATCTTTTTTTAGCAAGCTGCAGTATCTGGTGTTGCTATTGCTGCTGGCTTTGCTGCTTTTTGCTGTTTTGACAAAGGTAGAGGCACTAAAGGTGGTGAAGTGAATATGCAGTAATGTAAGTTTGCTTTTTGACAGTCTTCACATCTTCTTTTGGGTGTTCCTGGACCATGCACCCCCCACCAAACACACTCATACACACTGCATTAGTGACAGTTTTCTGATGTAAAGGTGACTGGAGGTTGGGGATAAATCTTATCAACACTACAGAAGGTGACACCTATCCTTTATCAGTTGTTACAGCTTTTGCCCATGTAGTGCTACCCCCAGAGGAGCCGCTGATTATAAGTGGGGTCGGCGTGTTGAGTTATCTTGCAGGTGTCTAGGGGTGATACTTCTGAGTTGAGATAGAGAGCGAATGTCCAGTCTTTAGTTGGGTTTTCTTCAATGCTTTATTCCAAGGCCCAACATGGCCAACATCAACATGGTACAGGACAGGAAAGGTTGATGAGCAGAGAGAGAACTTGAGTATCAGGCCTTGGATATGAAGAAGAGAGAGAGAGCAAACCTGCTATCAACAATAATGAGCTCAGTTCGTCGCCACTCTAGTCAGAGTGGGTAAAGTGCCCCCGGACAGACCTCTGCCACAGGCCTGGCAGCCGAGGCGTCACTTGCAAACGCTGGGAGGACCAGACCTCTGCCACATGCCTGGCTCAGGCCTCTGCCACGGGCCTAGTACTTGAATGAGCATGATCCGGAATGAGCGAGTCCTCCCAGTGAATTTAGTCAGGGTCACCGGTTGACAGTTGAAGTGTACCTGTCAATCTCCCGGTCACCAGATCGCCGATGGTTCGTTCAAGCCCTATTGGATCACCTGCCTCTGGGTTCTCCTCAAGCCGATCCCCCACCGTACAGCTCCCAGCTTGGGATCCTTTTAGGAAAGGTTTGGGACCCAGCAGCTACTGGGACCCCTCTCTATGTCAGGGTGAAGCTCCGCATGGTGCGCGACTTCGGCCAGGAAGGCCACGGCTGCGGGGTCCGTGCATGTGCGCACCCTGAAGGTGGATGCCGCACCTGGAACTTGGACCCCACAGAAAAGAAAAAAAGAAGACGACCTGGGGCCAAGGCGGCTGCCCCAGATATAGCCTCCCCCAGCATGCCCTAGCGAGGGAACCAACCCCTCTGATTGGCTGCTGAGGAAAACAAGTCTGCCAGAACCCCTCTAGCGCCAGCTGCCGCCCAGGGGTGGGAACACCTGGAGCGCAGACTGACCCACAGGACAGTTCTGAAATGACAGCAGCCTGAAATTTGACAAATTGTGAATGGGAGCTGCCTAACTCTACCATTCCCCACTAACTTTAGTGTAACGCCCATAAAAGTGTAGCACCCTCCTAGATAGGTGCTAGGAATTAAATGGTTGGTATTAGTGTGTGTAATCAGTGTGGCTGTGATGTTTGTTTGGTTAAAGCATAGTTGCTCACTGTATTCAGTGAAGCTGTGATTAATTAGTTAGGTCTGCTTAGTGTGCTCAGCTGCTTTCAGTCTGGTCAAATAGCTCCTCCTGCATCTAGAGAACTTGAGAAGTTTCTGGATGATAGGTGTGGAGCTATGCAGATGGCAGCATGAATATTGACACAGCCCTTGCCTATCCCAGATAGGCAGGCTCTGATGGCATTCTGAGAGACTGTATATATTATGTAAGCACACTGAGCTCAGGGTCTTTTTCCGGAGTGGATTGGTCCAGCCTGGAGGGAAAGCGATCTTCCCAGGCACTGCTAGTATGACTGCTGTCGTGAGGCCTCAGGTGGGGAACCTGAGGACCTGGATGCTAAGACCTTGGTGCTAAAGAAAGCTTATTAGGGGGAGACTGTCCGCAGAAGATCTAGTCTGGTATCACCGGCGTGTCACGTGGAAGAAGGCAACCAGATGTTCCTTGGGCCTTGTGTGAGTACAGACTCTGAAAGATCTTGGGGACCTTTGTGCTTTTGCTAACTCTCTGGTGCTAGGGAAAGTCAGCTGTGGGTCTATTTAAAGGGGATGCCAACTGGTGTACTGAATAGATTTGTCCATATCTTCTTCTTCTTTAAGGGACTCTGCTCTTGTGGCTTTAACTACTACTCTGAAGCTGAAGTCTACTGTTTGTTTCAAGACCAGACTTCACTATAGCTTGCTCAAAAGAATACCAAAGTCTCAACACTCCTTAACATGCCTATACTTACCTTCTCTGTCCAATGGTTTTGCACAGAGCAGCCCCGATCCTCCTCTTCTGGGGTCCCTCGCTGGCACTCCAGGCCCCTCCTCTACATCGGGTGCCCCCAGGGAAAGCCAGTTTCCCTGGGGGCATCTGTGTGTGCTCGCTCCCGAGTACTGCTGCTGTGTCCATTGGCACAGACATCGGGACTCGGCCCCGCCCCTGCTCCCATATTACCGGAGCTGCTGGGGGGGTCTGGGGGGCGCAGCTACAGCACAGAAGGTGCAAAACCTGAAGGCTTTAGAACCACTTTAATTTGTATATAGTTCTTGTTTTTGGAGTGTGACGAGACCCTTGCTCGCTCGGTTCTGCTCTCCCGACACTCCTCTGCTTCTATTGGATCAGATTGCCGATTGCAATGTCTGATGGTCCAGTCACCCAAGGTTCCGGGATCCGAACTACAGCTATGTGCCGTTCGCGATCAATTTAGAACATACACCAGGCAGGCTGTATGTATGTTCAAACATGACTCTTTTATTTGCAAGTACACAGCACACTTTTATACAGAATTTGGAACATCCGGCCCCCAACAACCGCTTTCCTATTGGTCAATTGTAAAGTATATGCAGTCCTCACTCAGGTCCTCCTTAACCATGCAAATGAGGACTTGGAATAGTCAACAGGGATTGGTCCCATAGCTTGAATAGAAAGACTATGGGCCAGAATCAGGTAGAGTTATGCCGACGTATCAGTGATACGCCGGCATAACTCATACTTTGCGCTGGCTTATCTTTTTTCTGTATGCAGAAAAAAAGATACTCCAGTTTGCTGCAAAGATCCGACAGGCGTAATTGTATTACATCGTCGGATCTTAACTCCAGTTTTAAAATGGCCACCGGGGGCTGATTTACGCCGAGAATGTGTAAATCAGCGAGATACGGCAATTCACGAGCGTACGCGGGCCCGACGCAGTCACTTTACGATGTTTACGTAAGGGTTTTCCCGGCGTAAAGATAAAGCAACAAAAAGCAGGCGCATCCTATGTTAAGTATGAACGTCGTGACCGCGTCGAATTGGAAAAGTTTTACGTTGTTTGCGTAACTCGTCATAAACACTGTCATAATTTGGAGCACGCGCACTGGGATACATTGACGTCCAGCGCATGCGCAGTACGTTCACGCGGGATCGCACCTATTTTAAATACTACACGCCCCCTACCCGCCCATTTACGCTACGCTGTCGCAACTTTAGAAGCAAGTGCTTTGTGAACACAGTACTTACGCAAAAAGTTTTGGCGGCGTAACGTAAATGAGAAACGTTACGCTGGAATAAAGAACCGCTCGCCATCCTGAATCTGACCCTATGTGTATTGAGACAGAAGCCCCAGGGGGTAATCAATGTACACAATAGCCAGCCACAGAACAATGGAACCGTCCGGAGAGTGAGTTAGCCTTAAGACAGGGCAGAGACGACCCCCCCTGTGTAACAGATTTAAATTAGAAACACTTCTGCCTTCAAGGTTCATGGCATTACTTCCCCTGGGAAACAGTCCAACAGCCGCAGTGGGACCCAAACGGGTCAACTCGAGGATGTTGGGAAAGTAGTCTTAAGGTTCCAGGACTGTCTGCCGGGATAACCCATCCGCCTTCCTGTTTTTTAGGCTCGCATTCAGTCCTCTCCAAAAGCCCCTGACCCGGCTAGGCCTGTCACACATTTCCCCCTTTGGCAGGAGACTAACACTGGGAGAGACTCCAATTCCGGTACCCACCCAGTACCCCAGATAACTTGTCCCAAACAGAGCATTACTCACCCAGCCAACCTCCGCCTTTCTCAGAGAACATGCCTGCCACTGGGGAGAGGCCTGGACTGGCCCTTTTCCCTGGAGTCCTTTCAGCCGCTGGAGAGAAGACAGGGTGACTGGGCTCAGTTCGTCATGCTGTTGGGGATCTGGGCCAACTGTCCCCCATCCCTGGGGTATAAAAGTGGAGACTGAAGTCCCATATACTTGTGGTGGGTGAAAATCCCCCGGTGCTTGCAAAGCAGAGCCAACATCCTCCTGTCTCAGTGCCGCATCATTTTCTGGGGTTGTGTCAGTGGAGATCGAAGTCCCATCCACTACCACAGGAACCCCCTCTTCTGTTAGGTGAGAGCAGAGGCTCAAGGCACTCTGCTCTGTTGCCAGCTCTTCCTCTGGGTTGCTGTGAGTGGAGACCACAGTCCCATCCACCGATATCCGCTCAAGCTGTAGTTGTGTGCAGCAGCCAGTAGCATCCTGCCCTGCTGCCAGTGATTCAGCTGGGAGTAAAAGCTTTACCACCTCAGCTTGTTGCTGGGGAGGGGGGCCAACTGCCCCGGCTCCCTGGAACTCCACAGTTGGTTCCGTGCTGGGCAGAGATTGCTAGCACTCTGCCCTGTTGCCAGCACTTCTGCTGGGGGTGTATAATCCATACCATCCACTGAACAGTCCATACATTCGGTAATCTGCGGCTGGGGAGTGATCGCCATCTTCTCAGCCTGAGCCTCCGGAACTGTCACAGGGGTGGGACAGAGGTCTTAAACCCTCTGTCTGATGACCAGCGCTTCTTCTGGGGAAGTTCCTTGTAACTCCACAAATACTGCCCTTGGTGCTGGGCAGAGCACAGTGAAGTTTGGCCCTGATCCCAGCTCTTCTGCTGGAGGCTCATCAGGTTGTTCTTCCTCAGCAGAAAAATCTATTAAATCCCCTGTCTCTGCAACTAGTGTCTGGGGATAGAGGTTCACCATCTCCTGTCCATGAAACCCAGAAGATGCTATAGGTACTGAGCAGAGGTTAGCAGAGCTTGGCCCTGCGGTCAGCACTTCAGCTTTGGAAATGGCAATCTCCAGATTTTCCACTGACGATTCATCAGCCAGGATTTCAGCGTTGTCAGCTGATATTTCCTCATAGTCCCAGGCAAAGGGAGCCCCATCCTGCTGCTGAGCGGAGTCTAGCAGCTGTTTGTAGGCGATTTCCAGCTCCCATTCCTGAACGGCCAGGAATTCCAAATCTTCCTGTAACCAGTACACTTCCGAGACATTCAGTCTTCACTCTCTGTGCTCCATTATTTCCTCCAAACGCCACTCCCGATCGCTCCCAAAGTCGGGATCACTGGACATCCTCCAATACAACAATCCCAGGCCATCATAGTCAAAGCCTTTTCGTGGGGCTGTCACCCGTTGACCACGGGCACTCTTGGACTACATACCACCGGAGGGCTCTGTAGCTCTTGTCCAACCGCATCTCTGCCCGGATCAGCCTGCTTAACTCTGCTGTCCACTCCTGCTTTGGTTGTTCCCCCAATAACAGCATTCGTACTTCATACTGTGACCAGTACCTTACATGGATGGGGGGAGAGCTTTTCCCTGGTGTCTCTGCTCACGGGCTAGCTCTTCTTCCCAGAGTTCGCAGCGGATCGAATCAGACCATCCAAGCAGGACCTCCTCTTATACTGGTCCTCTATGCTGTATCTGCTTCTCTCGCAACCTCCTTCTGAATTCCTCTTCCATGGTTACTGGTATCTGTACCTCTCCTCTTCTTCCATTTGGTGCTTCTTCTTTAGGCGTTGTCACCGATTGCCGTATTTCTGCAATTCTCAGCTCATGTTGCCACTCTCGTTCTCTCTCTTGCCGCTTTTGTTCTTTTTCTTGTCGCTTTCGTTCTCTCTGTTGTCGCTCATCCTGCAGCTGGATGCCTCTAATGGCATTCTGTATGGGGGTCTCTGATGGGTTAGCGCCATATAATGCCAACCGCTCTCGAACACGTTGCTGAAACAAGTCTTCAACTGACCGGGGTCCTGCATCACCATCCCTCTGATCCATCTCGGCTAGCTCACTGATCAGGGTGGCCTTGTTCTTTGTCCCACAGGTCCCTCCACGGCTCTCAAGCAAGTCTTTTAGCATGGTTCTCCTGCAGGCTGCATAGCTGGTCATTCATGGTGGTGGTTTGGAGTTGTCCCAGTAACTGGAGAGCAAATCCCACCGCTGCCAACCAATGTGACGAGACCCTTGCTCGCTTCGGTTCTGCTCTCCCGACACTCCTCTGCTTCTATTGGATCAGATTGCCGATTGCAATGTCTGATGGTCCAGTCACCCAAGGTTCCGGGATCCGAACTACAGCTATGTGCCGTTCGCGATCAATTTAGAACATACACCAGGCAGGCTGTATGTATGTTTAAACATGACTCTTTTATTTGCAAGTACACAGCACACTTTTATACAGAATTTGGAACATCCTGCCCCCAACAACCACTTTCCTATTGGTCAATTGTAAATTATATGCAGTCCTCACACAGGTCCTCCTTAACCATGCAAATGAGGACTTGGAATAGTCAGCATGGATTGGTCCCATAGTTTGAATAGAAAGACTATGTGTATTGAGACAGAAGCCCCAGGGGGTAATCAATGTACACAATAGCCAGCCACAGAACAATGGAACCATCTGGAGAGTGAGTTAGCCTTATGACAGGGCAGGGACCCCCCTTGTGTAACAGATTTCAATTAGAAACACTTCTGCCTTCAAGGTCCATGACATGGAGTATCCCACAACTACCCTAAACTCTATCAAAGTTCTCCAAAAATTAAAACAACACCCTAGACTGGTTGTTGAAGAAACATGTGAATGGGCCTGTGTGCCTGGCTGCAGGGCAAAGCCTGAGTAGGAGACCTGGGCAGTAATCCTGCAGCTCCCATTGGAGTAGCGCTTACAAAAGTATGTTTTTTCTGCTTTGTTGATGTAGTACACAATGTACTATTTCTATTTCTCATAGAGGATGTTAGTATTTCCAGGATGGAATTCCACACTGTGACATTATCATAACTCATCTTATGAAAGGGAAGACTGTTCTGTCTTTACAAGTTTAGAAAAGTTTTAGTAACGTAAAATATGTTGAAGGGGCTCAACCCTCCTTGCTTGGATTTTCCATATCACAAAATGTAATAATTGAGCCAAGCAAAATGTGAATGTGAGTTTGCCCAAGCGCATGGCAGAGACATTACTCTACAGTTGCCACTTGTCATACTGCCCACTTGAAGAGGTCTGAGCATGAACAATGGAAATTAGTTAAGGTTAATTTAAACAACTGCATGTACATTTCCATTTTTTAGGAGTAACTCTGCACTCTTCTCTGAATAAAGTACATGGATGTGTAGGGATTTGAACAAACTTTGTAGCAGATTCCTATCTTTTGTTGCTGTGAAGCTATACCTGTTTGTTTCACCAGACTGATTCTGAATGTGGGTGACTGCTTTATTATAATCACTGCGGCATTTTCAGACTTTTAATAAGAAAAGTTACAGTACCTGTATTCCTTTATAAGTAATTTGACTTGTATTTTACTGCAAACATGATTAAATAAGTGAGCCAATCACACAAGCGAGAAATCACATTTGTAGGTGTGTTCTGTACAGCAGCAGTGTACAGAACACCTCCTGGTTGCCATATTGTATTAAATTATACAGGATATTACAGGTTGTTGTTTTTATTTGCTATATGTTTTCTTTCCAAGTGGATTTACCTTTTAATATATAAAAGGTGAATTTTAGATGTAAAAAAGCTGGTTCTTCTTAACGCTGTGGGACCCTAGCACCGCCATTTTGGATATGGTATTCAACTTTGACTTCCAAAGGAATCACCACCAGATCCCCATTGTGTATGCGCGAGATAGCATGGGACGTGTGACAGGGGGCATGGTCAGGGGTCGTGCCTAAGTGCGTGTAAGGCCTTGTACACACAATGTTCCCCGGACCGTTTACAGCGCATATTTACGCCGGGCTGTTTTGATCCGATGGCTGTACACACCATCGGATCAAATTCCCCGCCAGCGGACAGCGCGGTGACGTGGCAGTGACGTTGACGCCGCCACGTCACCGAACCAGGAAGAAAACAACTTCCACGAATGCGTCGCATCCATACGACGCTTGCGCGGGAGGATATGTCCGCTGGTGAGTGTACTGACCAGCGGACCTATCCGACGGGCAGCTCTCCGGCGGAAAAGTTTCAAAGCATGCTTTGAAACTTTTCCGCCGGAGACATCCGGCCAAAACTGTCCGTTTGCCCCTACAGACGAGCGGATTTATCGGCTGAAATGGTCCGTCGGACCATTTTCAGCGGATAAATTCCCTCGTGTGTACAAGGCCTCATTGTCACCTAGGCAAAAAATGAGGAAGTGGCAACAGGAACACGTCAAAAAAGGTAACTGTTCCCAATAAAAATAACATTTTAGAAGTGTTAGGGACCCAGATGGGGAGATGAATAAGTGTCACTTTTACTTTTAGGTGATGGTCAGCTTTACAGTACTTACAGTTTATGCCAAGTTAAAGTGCAAAAAAATATTTTTAATTGGCTAGAATGCATGCACGATCCCACATCCCTTTAAACATGCTGCAAGTGCAAAACACAAACTATTGATGTGCCAGAAATATGGTATACTCCTGTCTTACTCTTTGATATGATAAGGCTGCTCACTCTTAAACATGTGGTGTCAGTCTTGCCTACTTAGAGGGGACCTTTACCGCCATCTTACTTGTGACGTCATCGAGAAGCCCACCTCCACCTCGCGATGACACGCCGCTAGACCCACCCCTTCCTAATTACTGTGTGAATGACTAAAGGCCTCCTGAGATATGTGACATGCATATCCCAGAAGGTCAAGCAAGCATTATGCACTTCATTCATTCAAACAAATGACATACATTGAGGTACGGGGCCACACTGTTTGCCAAAAAAGAAAGGTAAATAATAAAAAAAAAACACTGCCAGATTCACGTAGAGGAGGGGAGAGGGGGAACTTGATATAGAGGGTAAAGGTCCACTTTAGTTTCTGATGGATTACAATGAACTCAAACCTCGCCCCATCTCCTCCCACTCCTCATCTCTACAACTCCTCCCTGTGCAAAGACAGAAAGTTATCAGCTCAAAAAATGTTTGGAAAATCAACAGGTAATATTAACTTATTGAACTGATAAAAAAATGCTTTCAATGGTGTATTTAACAGAAGAAAAGAAGGGGAGAAGAAAAGTTCAATGTTAAGGTTTACATACACTCTATGGTGATCATAGGTTTCAGTGGCGGCTGGGGGGGCGCAAACCAACTGAAAAAATCTGAAAAAGAAAACATCAATTGCAGTCACTGTGCCATCAAACACAGCCACTGTGCCCATCAAATGCTGCCACTGTGCCCATCAAATGCTGCCACTGTGCCCATCAATAGCAACCACTGTGCCCATCAAACGCAGCCACTGTGCCCATCAATTGCAGCCACTGTGCCCATCAAATGCTGCCACTGTGCCCATCAATAGCAGCCACTGTGCCTATCAAATGCTGCCACCATGCCATCAAACGCAGCCACTGTGCCCATGAAACGCAGCCCCTGTGCTCATCAAACGCTGCCACATTGCCCATCAAACACTGCCACTGTGCCATCAAATGCTGCCACTGTGCCCATCAAATGCTGCCACTGTGCCCCTTAAATGCTGCCACTGTGCATATCAAAAGTTGGCACTGTGCCATCAAACGCAGCCACTGTGCCATCAAACGCTGCCACTGTGCCATCAAATGCTGCCACTGTGCCCAACAAATGCCGCCACTATGCCCATCAAATGCTGCCACTGTGCCATCAAACGCAACCACTGTGCCCATTAAATGCTGCCACTGTGCCATCAAATGCCGCCACTGTGCCATCAAATGCCGCTACTGTGACAGCCACAAGCGGTCTCTTCCATGCATCTCCACCCGTCCTCTCCTCCCGTCAGGCATCCAATCACAGCACCTGTTGTTTTTCAGCCAATCAGGTGACTGGTAACAGACCCAAGCACTTGATTGGTCGAAGAGGCAGTCATTGTTAGGGAAGAGAATATTCATTTGCTTTTCTAACACATTTTGGTTGACTGCAAGCACTAAGCATAGCGCTCACAGTGCACCTTTTATGACACCTATTAGAGCCGTTGGCTCTAATCAGGTGCTTAAAAAAAAAACCACTGCTGTAATTCAGGCACCCGGTGCCCGAAAAGGGGCTGGGCACCGGAATAGGGGGTGGCAGTGGTGGCCATGAATAGATACAAGAATCTATTTATTGGTCACAGAGTGGGTTGATGGAGAGAGGGGGCAGCACCCGTGCGCCCTTATGGATGCACCGCCACTGGTAGGTTTTTTATGATCCAGACAAGAGTGATTAATTCTGAGTCATTATTTATTTTATTATCATAAAAACTTTTAGCATCACAGCACAAATACCTGCAATTAGGGGAATCCCTTGGAGACCCCAGAACTAGTTGTCCCCATTGGGAGATTTCCCCTCTATTACTTAAAACCCAGAGGGCGAATCTCCTTAAAGTGGATGTAAACCCAAAAAGTTGATGTCACAATGTAGAGTATAATATTTCCTATCATCTGTGCCCAGTCTTGCCACAAAGAGTTAATCCAGCTCTGAGCAATCCTCTTTTATGTTCAGTGAAAATGAACAGCCTTCCAGATAAAACCCTGCCTAGATAAAAAGTCAGTTTTCTCTCTTCTTGCTTTGAGTGAGAGGTTATTTACATATCTAGCTAGGACATGTTTATTATATGTTATGTTTTGTTTATCATAATATGAGGTGATATAACATATAACACATCCTAGTAATATACAATGAACTTTGGATCACCTCTTTTTATGATAAACATGTCCAAGCTAGATTTGTAAATAACCTGTCACTGAAAGCAATAACAGAGAAACAGACTTTATAATTTGGCAAGTTTTTATCTGGAATTCTGTTAATTTGCACTGAACTTTAAAAGAGGATTACTCAGCGCTGGATTAACTCTGTGTGGCAAGACTGGGCACAGATGATAGGAAATCTTATACTCTACATTGTGACATAAAAAAATAAAAACATTTTTGGGTTTACATCCACTTTAATGAGGGGCACAGGCAGCCATAAAAACTGCTCAAACTTCTCTCCACTCTATTCAAAACTAAAAACAAAAACAAAGTAACTATTGCCTTTAGTTGTACTTTAAATATCTCCACAGGAGGGGATAGATCTAAAATTCTGGAAAATATAATAACTTTTAACCCCCATATTAGACAGCGTGCACAATTAGAAAACGTTCTACAAACGCCTGGGTGCCCAAAGAGGAGATGTCCTTGCTTTAATGGGTAGCTCCAATTTTGTAGGAAAAAATATAAATAATATAGGAAAAAAATATATAATAATATAGCATATATAATTGCTACACAAACCATTTTGTAGTAGAATGTTATTAAAAAATATCATTTGTTTTCAATCTGCACCAATGTCATTTTCTGTAAAATCCAATGCACTATAGCAACCTGTATAATTTCCTATTTGTGTGATTAGCTCACTGGTTTTCTAGGTAGTGTGACATGAGTTCCACGTCAGATTTTAGGCATCCCCTGAAATAGAGAGATACTCCCAGAGGATTAATTACTCCTATAAGAATAAAGATCCTGAAACTTTCTTCATTAGAACACTAAAAGTGCATTAGCTGATTGATAATGAAAAAGTCATTCTCATTCAGATTTACTCTCCACATCAATATAAGCAAACTTTTTCTTCAGAGCAGAACCAGGTAGTAATCTGCAACAAATTTTGTTAAAAATCTTTGCAATGCGCATTGATCACCCAGAGGGGATTGTTTCTTTTCTCAACAAAAATGAAGTTACTTCTTTAACCACTTTGCGGACTGCTCACCCGCATTTTACTGTGAGGGGTGGCTTGTACCGGCACAATCATGTAACTGTACGTTGGCAGTATCTTATGGTTTCAGGGTGTGCCCCTTTCTATCCTTTCAACAGATTTCAGCCAGTGATTCATGTCTGAGACCTGCTGATTGGTCGTGTCCAATCACAGCCCAAAGCCCTATGTTGCCAAACCCTTTTTTGTTTGGAATTCCCCCAGAAAATTAGCAGGTCTCTGCTTGGTATGGAAGAACTTCTATGCCTCCATAGCTGTAAATCTGCAATGTGAGGTTAAGGCACTGCTGTTTCTAACTGCTAGTGTTATTAGGATATTCGGTAATGTCACTACTGTGCTGACGTTGGAGGCAGTGACATCATAAACCAAAGCTTCTGCCTTTACCACAATAGCCACCTCCACTTTTGCCACTGCGTCGCTTTAACTGACAATTTTGAAAAAAACACAATATTTTTTACTTTTTGCTATAATAAATATCCCATTTTTTTTTTCTCAGTTTAGGCCGACACGTATCCTTCTACATATTTTTGGTAAAAAAAATCGCAATAAACGTATAGTAATTGGTTTGCGAAAAAGTTATAGACCCGGATTTACGAAGCACTTACGCCGAACGTATCTCGATATACGCTGTGTAAGTGTAACTATGCGCCGTCGTATCTGTGCACCGTGCCACAGAATAAGATACGCCTGAAAATAGGCTTCTTCCGACCGACGTAACTTTCCTAGGCCGACGTATCGCGGGCGCATATTTACGCTGGACGCATCTAGCGCTCCCATTGACTTTCTAACCTGAAGTCCCATTTCCGATGCCTGGATAATTCCCGGGGGGACCCTGTTGTATTCCCCAAACTTTGTGTGCCAGAACATCGGTGCATGTTGTGTGCTGCACAACTATGCCATGAGAAAGGGCCTGGAGATTGACATATGTGATGACCTGACCCCCCAACCACACAGTCCCCCCCTGAACGAGGCTCACCCGTCTGCTGAGGGAACAGCAGTCAGGAGTTGCCTCGTGGAACGTATCTTTGCACGTTAAACACACACATTCATCATGGCACACGGACAATGCACGCATGCACACCACTGTGGTCCCTAGCTCACACACACCACATACACATCACATTGATTTAGCCCAAGTCCACCATGCAGGACTTGGGAGCAGCAACGTCGCACCAAGGCCCCAATGGTTTTGCTGTCCATTCATACCACATTCACACGGTCGTGGGGATAACCTCTCCTCCAGGACCCAGGATGACACACCTTGCTGGCAGGTATGTCACCGACACATTCACACGCCAGTCACACTGTAGCCTACACTCCTGACCGTGTGCATACACTCCAAAAGAAAAAAAGCTCATAACCTGAGCAAAAATAACAAAGCAAAAAGGCACTAATTTGCCCTGTCGTGGGCCAGCATGGTGCCACGGCTCCGGCTCCTCAGTTGCCTGGGGGGGCCTCAGGTGGGGCATCAGAAGGAGGATCATCCCCTCCTCTCTCACTCCTGCCCGATGCTGGCTCAAGGAAGGTGTTTGTCCGAGCCTGCTTCTGCAGCTGGCGGGTGGTGGTGTGCCGCTGGTGGCGCCTCATCTGCCTCCCCTCAGCCTTGATGGCAGCCATGTTGGCCTGTACCGCCACTGTCAGGGTCTTTCCCTCTGCCATGGGGCCTGCTGTTGTGGCCTGCAGCTCCCCAATGCAGGTGACCACTGCAGCGCAGTTGCCACTGACATCCTGCAGGCTGTCTGATATCTGGGCCGAGGAGGCCAGGCTGTCTGCCACCCTGCGCAGGTCCCCAGCTATCGCACCCATATGGCGGTTCTGGCGGGCCTGTTCTCTCGTAAGATTTTCGAGGAGGGATTCAGGAACACCCCTTGTCTTGTGCGTAGCCTTCCTGGGGGCAAGAGAGGCTTGGGGCTGTCTGTTGAGGGGCTTTCACTGATGGAGGGTGAGGGTGAGGTGCTTTCCCTGATGGAGGGGGAGGGGCTTTCCCTGATCGAAGGGGGAGGGCGAGGGGCTTCCCCTTATGAGGGGAGGTCTGTGAGGGCCTGGCCAAAAGGGAAGACTCCTCAAAGTAGAGGCAAACCTCCTGATCCATATCCACCGTCTCCTCCTCAACCACCTCTAGAGGAGAGGTGTGGGCACTCCCCTCCACCGCTGTCTCTTGGCTTCCCAGGGGTTCAGGCTTAGCCAGATGTTCCGGGGATGGCGTGGGACAGCCACCGGCAGCAGATGGCCCCGCTCCCTCCAGCACATCTGTGGATGACACAAAGCATTCACATATTGATGGACACACACACTTGTCACATGTTCCATTTCACCCCCTCAGATGCTCCACACTGGATGGGGGATAAAACATACTTACCTGTCCTCAACTCCTGATCAATGGAGTCAAAGCCCTCCAGGCCCTCCACCGGTCCTGCACCATGCACATGGCGATCACCTCCTCCTCCGGGGTCAACCGCACAGCAGATGGTGGTCCGCCCCCCGTGCCCCTCTGGTGCCTTCTGATGTTGGCCACTTTATCCCGGACTAGTGATGAGCGGAATACGCCATATTTGATTTTGCGATATTTCACGAATATATAGAAGAATATTCGCGAAATATTCGTTAATATCGAATATTCGTGATATTTTATCAAAAAAAAATATTTTGCGATATTTCGCTAATGCGAATGCGAAATTTCGCTAATGCGAATGCGAAATTGATTGCAAAATTCTCGTCAACACGCGAAAACGGAGATCATTTCCTGGATTACTAAACTAATATGCACTAAACACTAACTCTACTTACACAAACTTATATGACTAAACTAAAGCTAATTTTTTTTTTTATATATATATACACAAAACACAGAAGGGCAGAGAAAGTATTCGCGAATATTCGCATTATGAATATTCGCATTGCGAATATTCGGCAACATAAAAGGATCGCCTCAGCTACTCGGCCCAGGGTCTCTAATCATACCAGCAATGCTTTTAGACGTCGATGGAGATCACTAGGATGTGATCTGTTTTAAAAATAAATTTGAAAAAATTCAAATATATTCGATATTCGATTTATTCGCGAATACTCGAATATGCAATATTCGTAACGAATATTCGCAATGTGAATATTCGTGAGCAACACTATCCCGGACATGCCGACGCAAATCGTTGATTTTTTTGTTAATGTCCTTAGATGTCCGGGACTCATGACCAAGGGCACTAATTTGAAGGGTGATCTGCTCCAGGATCTCCTGCTGGTCCGGGCACTCTGTGCACCATGGAGGAACACATCATATTTCTCTATTGCAGAGATGAGGACAGCCTTTTCATCTGGGGAGAAATTTTTCTTCCTCCTGTCCCTCTCAGACTCAACATCAGCCATTGCAAAAACAAAATTACCTTGCTTCAGGGGGGGAAACAAGCATGGATGTACTTTTGTGCCGGACGGGCGTATGGCTGGGCGTATTTATGCGCTCGGCTTAAGCCGGTGGGCCGGCGTATCCCAGGAAGTTGGCCGGCGTAGTTCTGAGCATGCGCACAGGGTTGCGGACATACGTTCGGACCATCATTTGCATAAGGTCACACCCACTTGCAATTACGCTGGCTTACGCCTACAAAATTATGTTACGCCGGCGCAACGTTGGGAGCAAGTGCTTTGTGAATACTGTGCTTGCCTCTCTGAGTTACGTTGGCGTAGCGCATATGAGATGTGCTACGCCGGCATAAATATGCGCCGATCTACGTGAATCCGGGCCATAGTGCCTACAAAATAGGAGACAGAATTATTATTTTTTTATTATTATTGTTTTTTTACTAGTAATGGCAGCGATCTGTGATTTTTTTGGGGGACTGCGACACTATGGCCGACACATCGGACACTTTTGACACATTTTTGGGACCATTCACATTTATACAGCGATCAGTGCTATAAATATTCACTAATTACTGTATAAACATGACTGGCAGGGAAGAAGTTAACACTAAGGGGTGAGGAAGGGGTTAAATGTGTTCCCTAGGAGTGATTCTTACTGTGAGGGGTGACTGGGGGAGATGACCGATCGGTGTCCCTATGTACAAGGGACACCGCATCGGTCTCCTCTCCCTGACAGGACATGGATCTGTGTGTTTACACACACAGATCCATGTCCTTGGCTGTGTAACGGGCGATCGCGGGTACCTGGCAGACATCGCGGCTGCCAGGGACGCACATCGGCACCTCAGTGACACGGCGGGCACGCGTGCGCCCCCCAGTGGCCCCCCACCGGCCAAGGACATCATTAGACACCCTCCCGGCATTGCAGAACCGTCATAGTACAATGGCCCGGATACCAAGTGGTTACAATTTCCCTTGCTTGTGATTGGGTATTCTTTGCAAAGTGAATGTTTATCTAATTTACTAAGCTCAGGCGCAACTTCATTTGCAGAGTGCAGAGTCTATTTGCCTTTAGTAAAACAACCCCTTAATTTCGGAAGTCATAGGTACCTTTATATTAGTGGGATCTATCTCTCTTCAGGACAATATTAGCTGTAAGTATAAAAATCTAGGAAATAATGACTACCTTGTGTAACTGCTGACGTAGTGCAGTGGGCAGTTCCCTACAATTGAGTTTTTACAGTACCTGCACTTCTGGTTTGCTGATTATTGTAAAAATAAAGCCAACATTTCTTTGTGTCAGCAACTTTCAGTAAAAACAAGAGAGATATCTGGAGGGGGGGGGGGGGCATCATCCACATGCCACCTTTTGTGTTATGTGTGTGGGAATATCAGTATTAAAATAATTATTAACTTGGTTCATACTGCTATTATGCCAAAATGCAATAAATATATATAATACACAATATATAACTGCATAAATATACGCTGCTGCCATCATTTATTTTCCATTGTATAATGCTTAATAGGCTAGATTTACATTTGAGGTTGGGGGTGGAAAAATATGTGCTTGAGCCATACATTGATACTCATCTGTAAATTGTTATTTTAAATGCATTCATCCTGCTAGGGATCACAAAGGTAACAGGCAGCACCAGGGCTCAAGTCCTGTGGGAATGCGTGGGAACGGAGTTCCTGCACTTTCTTCACAGCAGGAACTCAGTTCCCTTTGCAGGACTAGAGCAGCCAAGCCACCCGAGCCGCCCGAGCCAATCCTTCACTAAGCGGCGATGCCCAGCTTGAGTCGCTGTCAGGGGCAGGCGAACCTTAAACCCCATACACACTATCAGTTTTCCTGACGGTTTTCTCTTCAGGTTTACCAAAACTATCTAATATGAGGTCAAACCTCAAGAGTTTCAATTTGTATGCAATCAGGCAGGCCCTTGCACTACATGGTTTTGGTAAACCTGATGAGAAAACCGTCAAGAAAACTGATAGGGCCAGATTCAGGTAGAGTTAGGCTGGAGTATCAGTGATACTCCAGCCTAACTGTCACTTTAAGCCGGCGTTTCTGTTTTCTGTAACCAGAAAACAAGAAACGCCGGGTTGGAGTTCCGATGCGATCGGCGTAATTGAATTTCGCCATCGCATCGCAACTTTAATTTAAAAATGGCGCCGGGGGCGTTCCCGCTGATTTACGCTGAAAAAATATGTTAATCAGCGGGAATCGGCAATTCACGATCGTATTCGGGCGCGACGCAGTGACTTTCCGACGTTTCCGTAAGCGATACGCGGCGTAAAGATAAAGCAGCCCTCTAGTGAAGTATCCTATGTTAAGTATAGCCATCGTCATTGCATCAAAAAAAAAAAATCGCGTCACTTGCGTAAAACGTCCATGAATGGGGATTTGACGTCATTGACGTTCACTGACAGAATTTGGAGCATGCGCACTGGGATGCATGCGCAGTACGTTCGCCGCGGGATCGCGCTTATTTTAAATAATACACGCCCCGTACCCGCCCAATTTGAATTCTGCCGGCTCATTTGCGATACGCTGCCGCAACTTTTGGAGCAAGTGCTTCATGAATAACAGCACTTGCTCCTAAAATTTCGCCAGCGTAACGTAAATGAGAAACGTTACTCCAGAGCAAAGATGCTCCAATCTACCTGAATCTGGCCCATAGTGTGTATGGGGCTTTAGTAATCCTTTATGTTACTGGTCGCTTCATGTATATGGATTCATTAGGTAGTGTCCGCACACTACCTAATGAATTCCATCACTTCCTCGATGCCGCAATGTCTCCTGGGAGCTTTTGTCATTGTTCCCAGGAGACATTGCGGAGGTCTGCCGCAAGTTATTGCGAGATTTAGAAAGAACTTGCTTCTTTCTAAATCCCACACTACCAGATAAATCCATATACCGGAAGCAGCCAGTAACATAAAGGATTACTAATGCAGTTTAGTAATTATGCATATGAGCGTATCATTTTTTTATTTTTTTTGGTGGGTGAGTGGATCTTGGGTGGGAGTTCCCACAGTTTTTCCCCAGGACTTGACCCCTGGGCAGCACCAACTTCCCTCCACCGGGCCCAAAACTCAAAGTTAAAACTCCTATTAGAGGAATTATCATTTTTATTAGAGGTCATTGGTATCCATCCAGACAAATTTAGCAGTATGTGTAGGCGTCAGTTAATAGAGCATATAAGGCTTTTTATTTATATACAGTGTTTAACCACTTCAAACCCTTGAAGAATTTACCCCCTTCCTTATCAGAGCACTTTTTGAGATTCGGCACTGCGTCACTTTAACTGACAATTGCGCGGTCGTGCGACGTGGCTCATAAACAAAATTGACTTCCTGTTTTTACCACAAATAGAGCTTTCTTTTGGTGGTATTTGATCACCTCTGCGGTTTTTATTTTTTACACTATAAACAAAAATAGAGCAACAATTTTGAAAAAAATGCCAAATTTTTAACTTTTTGCTATAATAAATATCCCCCAAAAATATATAATTTTTATTTTTTTCTCAATTTAGGCCGATATGTATTCTTCTACATATTTTTTATCATATATTGATTGGTTTGTGCAAAAGTTATAGCATCTACAAAATAGGTGATAGATTTATTGCATTTGTTTTTATTTTTTTAGTAATGGCGGCGATCTGCGATTTTTATTGTGACCGTGACATTGCGACGGACATATCGGACACTTATGACACATTTTTGGAACCATTCACATTTATACAGCGATTAGTGCTATAAAACTGCACTGATTACTGTATAAATGTGACTGGCAGGGAAGGGGTTAACACAAGGGGCGAGGAAGGGGTTAAATATGTTCCATAGGGAGTGATTCCTAACTGTAGATCCATGGTTCTGCCGTGATTGCAGGCAATAGCGTGTGCACGCGCGCCCCCTTGGCGTCCAGGAAGCCCTGGACGACGTATGACGTCCACCCAGAATGGGAGATCCCATCTGTGGACGTCATAGTACTATAAGCAGGTAGGGAAGTGGTTAAATCAATTTCTCATATCTCCTAATATATGTATGAATGGACAACAAATTAATTGTTTATTTTTAGAATAAAATAGAGTTGCAGCTGTTACTCATATGGCTTTGTTTATAAATAAAGACATGTGATTATTGGGCGGGTTTATCGGATTTCCTGAAAAGAACAACAGGTAATTAACCAATGTTGGATGATTCAGAAAAACAAAAACTGCTGTGCTAATGCCAGTCAAAGCATGACGGATTAGAATGACTAAGCAAATTCTAATTTGTAAAACGTGTTAATCTCTGCCAGGTCTGCATTGATGTCATTTAATGATTTGTTATCTTCAATAAAGTCTTCATTTTTGCTTCAAACCTGTGAGTGCGGTCAAACTGTTCATACAACATATTTATTTATTTCAGGTACTTAAATAGCGCTGCCATAGGTGTGCGCAGCTTTTGGCATTAGGGTGTGCACCCCAAAGCTCAAACACACTCTACCGATCACTCACAATGTTCATTCAAAAAGGAAAGGGGCTGGTAAATGGCATATTTACTGGCCCCTTCCCCTATTCATCCTAAAACATCCATAGCAACAACCAGTGGGAGAGGAGGGAAGCCGGAAGTGATGTGGGGGGGGGAGGAAGGGGAGCCAGGACAGTGGGGGGAATCTGTTCTGCACAGGGTGATTAGGGTGTGCCTGGGCACACCTGGCACACCCTGTGCGCACGCCTATGAGCGCTGCCAATTTATGCAGCACTTTACATATACATTGTGCAACATTCACATCAGTCTCTACCATCAAGGAGCTTACCCTCTAAGGTCCCTAATACACATTTATACATATACTAGGGCCAATTTAGACAGGATCCAGTTAACCTACCAGCATGTCTTTAGCCACTTGCCGACCACTGTCAGTAAATATATGTTGGCGGAATGGTTCCTTTGCGCAAAGCAACATACAGGTACCAATGCTGTATCCTGGCCTAGGCCAACAAGGCCCAGGCCTAGGGCAGCACTTTGCAGGGGGCAGCACAGAAAGAGTCCCCACGGGCTTGCACTACACTGTTAGGCCACGTACACACGGAGGGACATGTCCGCTGAAACATGTCCGACGGACCCCCGGTACTTGCGGCGGTCCCCATGGCTGCAGGAGCGATCCGGGATGAGGGGGCGGCTGTTCGTTTTTGTCCGCCCCCTCCGGATCGCTCCCAGCCAATCCTCTCCCTCCCTGCAGTGCACTTCCTCTGCCTGTATAATGTAAACACAGGCAGAGGAAGTGATGTCAGATCTCCTCTCGGTGGTATTTTCAATCCGCCGAGAGGAGAGAAGACATCACAAGTAAGTTGCACCAACACTACACTGACACCACACACATAGGCACATTAACCCCTTTCGATCACCCCCCCAGCCCCCTGTCACACTTTTACTGATTGCAGTGATCATATATTTACTGATCACTGCATTTAGTGTCAGTGTGACAGTTACTGTGACAGGCAGTTAGTGTTAGGTCCAGGGTAGCCCCGTACCCCCCTAATAAATATTTTAACCCCTTGATCACCGCCCTAGTTAACCTTTTCACCCCCTATTGCCAGTGTCACTAAGCGATCATTTTTCTGATCGCTGTATTAGTGTCACTGTTGCGGCTAGGTAGCTAGTTTTTTTTTATTGTGTTTTTTTTTTTACTAAAGACATGTGGCTGAATACATTTTGGCCTAAATGTTTGACTAAAATTTAGTTTATTAGAGTTTTCTTATAACAAAAAGTAGAAAATATCATTTTTTTTTCAAAAATTTCGGTCTTTTTCCATTTATATCGCAAAAAATAAAATACCATCAAAAGAAAGCTCTATTTGTGGGAAGAAAAGGACGCAAATTTTGTTTGGGAGCCACGTCGCACGATCGCGCAATTGTCTGTTAAAGCGACGCAGTGCCGAATTGTAAAAAACGCATTTGAGCAGCATATTGGTCCGGGGCTTAAGTGGTTAACTATGTAGTGCAAGGGCCTGCCTGACTGCATAAAAATTGAAAGCGTTTAGGTTTGACCTCATATTATATGGTTTTTGGTAAATCCAAAGGAAAATTGTACATGAAAATTGTATAATGTATGGCCAGCCTAAGAAATTGAGGAGAAGCTCTGCTGACTTCCATCATCAAATTATGTGCAAGCACAAACATTTTTTTTTCCTTGCCTGTGATTGGGTACTCTTTGCAAACCGAAGCTTCACCTCATTTACTAATCGTTGGAGCAAATGGTCTAGCAGAGTGCAACTGCACTTACAACGTGCACAGTATTTTTGTCTTTAGAAAATCAACCCCTATGTCTGTTCCTGGAACCGTTCTTCTGGTGACCAATTACAGACATTTCCCGAGGCTCTGTCTGGCCGCGCATGCGCAGAACAGCAAAGGGTCCACGGAAAATGGCAAAGGGTCCCCGCAGCGCCCGGTTCGTAGGTAGGAGAAGTTCGTAACTCGGGCGTTCATAAGTCGGGGACCCCCTGTATTTTAATAGCTGGGTTCAACTTATTTCTGCACTTGCTAAATCCACAGTCTATTTGCCTTTAGAACTGGGGGTGCAACATCTGGTGCAGCTATGCATGGTAGCCAATCAGCTTCTAACGTCAGCTTGTTCAATTAAGCTTTGACCAAATAACCTGGAAGCTTTAGTAAATTAACCCCTTTATGTCAATGAACAGGTTAGAAGGAAGGAAAATTATTGCATATTCAGACAAAACCAGCACCACATATCTTATGAGGAAAACAAAAGAAATCAGTATAGGTTTTCTGCCCTGTCTATATTATGTCCCCCCAGGGCGTTTAACCAGTAAACATCTACCGTCACCATAAAAATTAGATTCTCACCTGCAATGTCATCTCACGCCTAAAGCCAGGTTCACACTAGCCGTGTCCGCAGCTCACAGCAGGGGGTCTGGTGCGTGTCTGTTCACCGTTTCAGGTGCGAATCAGATCCGAATTTCTGGCTGAATTTGCACTTGAAATGGACCAGAAGACGCACAGGACCCTTCTGCAATCCGGACCCCGGCCACCCCGGTAGGGTGACCACGTGACCTGCATTTTGCAGGTCTGTCCTGGGCACCTTCATTCTGGGACAATACAGTGTCCCGGAATGAAACCGACACAGCCACCCCCCGGGCCAATCTAATGCCCCCAAAAAAGGCCGCCACATCACTGCTTTACTCACTGATAGTACTTGTCCTGGCAGGGAATGCCTGGAGGAGCACAGTCCCTGCCCCCTGTTTGTGATTGGAGAAATCATAAATCCCGCCTCTTGTGTCCAATCAATGTGCTGTGATTCGTTACAGCACAAGCTGGGAAGGGGGGTGTCCCTGAATTGCAGTTTGGAAATGTGGTCACCCTACACCCTGGAAGTGTGTGAACCGACCCCATTGAGAGCCAGTCACACTCTCCTGTAATGCAGATTGGATGCGGGGAAAACCATATCCAATACGCATTAGTGTGAACCCAGCCTAAGGCCCCGTACACACGACTGAGAACCTCGTCGGGCTAAACTCATCGTTCCGCCCCTCGAGGTTCCCGTCGAGGTTCCTGATGAGCGGTCGAAAAGGTCGTCGAGCCAGATTTCCTCATTGAACAACGAGGAAATAGAGAGCATGCTCTCTTTTTGGCTCGACGAGCTTCCCGACGGGACGCTCGTCGAAAATGTACACAGGACCGATTTTCTCGGCAGAATATGTCTCCCAGTGAGCTTCTCGCTGGATTCTGCCGAGAAAATCGGTCCTGTGTACACTTTCAACGAGCGTCCCGTCGGGAAGCTCGTCGAGCCAAAAAGAAGAGCATGCTCTCTATTTCCTCGTTGTTCAATGAGGAAATCTGGCTCGACGACCTTTTCGACCGCTCATCGGGAACCTCGACGGGCGGAACGATGAGTTTAGCCCGACGAGGTTCTCGGACGTGTGTACGGGGCCTGTGTCAAAGTTTTGCTTTAACCTCCATCCCTCAGCAGTACATATTTACCTTTAGTTTGCTTCCCTGCAGCTCCATTCAGCATCCAGATGTAATGGGGTACTTTAAGGAATGACAAACCTGTGCTTACTACAGAAACAGGATTATCCCAGCACATAAAGTATCATGCAACATTAAGTAATATCACTGACAATAATAGAGCAATGCAGTGCAGAAGAAAAGGGCAAGCTAGTTTTACCGGGCCTACATTTTTTACTATATTATCTATTGTGTGCTTCTAGATAAAACAGCCCCCCGGCAATGTCACTGCTATAGGCGATCTATAAGAAGTATGCAAAACTATATATTACTATGTGTCAGCATTCTCGAAATGTAATAATCAACATTTTTGTTATAAGTATGTATATATGTGCAGAGATGGATGCATGAGTTGAAGATATATACAGTTGTGCTTGTGCTCATAAGTTTACATACCCTGGCAGAATTTATGATTTATTGGCCTTTTTTCAGAGACTATAAATGGTAACACAAAAAAATTTCTTTCACTTATGGTTAGTGTTTGGCTGAAGCCATTTATTATCAATCAACTGCGTTTACTCTTTTTAGATTATAATGGCAACAGAAACTACCCAAATGTCCCTGATCAAAAGTTTACATACCCCAGTTCTTAATACCGTGTATTGCCCCCTTTAACATCAATGACAGCTTGAAGTCTTTTGTGGTATTTGTGGATGAAGCTCTTTATCTTCTCAGATGGTAAAGCTGCCCATTCTTCTTGGCAAAAAGCCTCCAGTTCCTGTAAATTCTTGGGTTGTTTTGCATGAACTGCATATTTGAGATCTCCCAGAGAGGCTCAATGATATTGAGGTCAGGAGACGGAGATGGCCACTCCAGAACCTTCACTTTATTCTGCTGTAGACGTGTCGACTTGTCCTTGTGTTTTGGATCATTGTCATGTTGGAATGTCCAAGTATGTCCCATGTGCAGCTTCCTGGCTGATGAATACAAATGTTCCTCCAGTATTTTTTGATAACATACTGCATTCTTCTACCAACAATTTTGACCAAATTTCCTGTGCCTTTGTAGCTCACATATCCCCAAAACATCAGCGACCCACTGCCATGTTTCATGGCAATTGCTCTGTGCTATTATTCATGCTATAAGACTGGTCCTATGACCTACACTTTCAGTCAGAGTGGCTTGTTCTAACACACAGACATATATTAGGATTTTTGCAATAGTCAAATATGTCGTGGTAATGTTCCTCTAATGCCGCGTACACACGATCGGAAATTCCGACAAGAAAAACGTGGATTTTTTTCCAACTGAATTTTGGCTCAAACTTGTGTTGCATACATGGTCAAACTAAATTCTGACCGTCAAGAATGCAGTGACGTTCAACACTACAACAAGCCGAGAAAAATGAAGTTCAATATTCCAAGCATGCTTTAAATTGATTCCGAGCATGCGTGTTTTTTTTTCCGCGTGGTGGAATTGCATACAGATGTTTAGAATTTCCGACAAGAACTTTTTCCGTCAAAAAATTTGAGAACCAGTTCTCAAATTTTTCCCGGAAAAAGTTTGATGGGGCCTACACACAGTCCAAATTTCCGACCAAAAGCTCACATCAAACTTTTCTTGTCGGAAATTCCAATCGTGTGTACACGGTATAAGACAACCCAAGTGTTTTCTTCATGGAGCTCTCTCCTCAGTGAGTATGAAATGTCAGGCAGTGTTCTATATTTACGTGCCATGGGGTAGATTCACATACACTTAATATTGCGCTACGTAATCGAAATACTCTACGCTGCCGTATTTTACCAGGCTCTACACCGAATCCTGGTAGATTTTTGCCCGTACGCTACGGCGGCATAGTCTATTTCTCGCCGCGTAATCAAAATACGCGATTGGGGGGCGTGAAGCATTTAAATTAAGCGCGTCCCCGCGGCGATTGAACTGCGCATGCTCCGTTCAGAAATTTCCCGCCGTGCATTGCGCGAAATCACGTCGTTACGTCATTCGTTGTTTGAGTAGCGGCGTTTACGAACATTCCTATTCCCGGACGACTTACGTAAAAAATAATAAAGGACGTCGGAAAACGTAGAAATTCGATGCGGGAATGACGGCCATACTTAACATGGGCTGTCTAATATTAGAGCAGCAAAAAGCTGGTATAGTGTGAGGCCGTGTACACACGGCAGAGAACCTCGACGGGCAGAACACATCGTTCCGCCCGTCGAGGTTCCCTGCCGGCCGTCCCAAATCGCGACCCGCCCGTCGGATGGCAACCAGCCATTCATCCAGGCGGCCCGTCGAGCAAATAGAGAGCGTGCTCTCTATTTCTGCTCAACGGGCTTCCCGACGGGAAGCTCGCCGAGAGCGTACACACGGCCGAGGTCCTCGCTGGAATGCAGCTTCCAGCGAGGTTCTCGCTGGTTTTCCAGCGAGAACCTCGGTCGTGTGTACGCCGCCTTATGCAAATAAAAGAAGACTAAAGATGCCGTAAGAATTGCGATTGAAGATCGTAATTTCGGGGATCGCCGGCAAAAGCTCATTTGCCATAATACCCACGCCGAAAACGACGGGAAGTCCACCCAGAGGCCGCAATTTATATTGCAGCGTAGATCCCAAGGCGTAATGAACACGTAATCCAGTCTAATTGAAGCCCGCAGCCGTCTAATCATGGTTTGAGGTTTTCGACTAGCTAGAAAACGTGCGTAATTTGAAATTACTCCAGTCTAACACCAGTATAACAGCGTAAATGCTCTCTGAAACTGGCCCCATATTTTTATTTTTTGCACCCTGAGCAAAATCCTTTGACTACACTAGAAAAGCATAAGCCAATGGGGTCAATTCACAAAGAGAAACGTTATTGGTTTTCTTCAGGTGTTAAATTAGCACTCCTTATTTAACGCTAGCAAACAGGTATTCACGAAAGCTATAATCGGAATTTAACATAGTCGTTATGGTTTTCAACTGACTCTTTATCCAAACGTAATTCTAACTGCTCAGACGTTATTATTAAGATTCGGGATGTTTAAAATAACTCTTAAGATCGTTAAATAATGCTGAGAGATGCATTCTGGTGAGCAGAAGAAGGGGAGGAGAACAGCTGCATGTGGAAAAGAGCAGATACAGAGAGAGAGAGACACACACAAGCAATACACATGGAGATTGAGCATGTGATGTGCATAACTTCTAGTGTGTGCTTTTCTAAAGCCATGTGTATTTCCTCATACAGAGAATAAATCATGGGGAGATGATAATCGGAATTTAGCTATCACCTGGGTTTCAGAAAAGTCATCCAAAATAGTATGTGAACGGAATACACATTTATAAATCTGAACAACATTCTAACGTGTTCTTCTTCGCCTCTGGATAATTTTAAGTTCAAATAGAGCACGGTTCTAGCTTGCCCAACACTACACTACACTACAAAAATCGCAAAAGCTTCCTCTAACAACAAAATATCGCCTGGGAAATGTCATAAACGCCACCCTGAGGGAGGTGTTAATTTAACGATTGCTTAACGATTGATAACTGTCCAAAAAATCTTTGTGAATTGCACTTCTGTACATATTTAACGATTTGAATCTTTAAAATAACGATTTGAATCTTTAAAATAACGATTTGACTCTTTAATAAGGATCCACACCTTAAAATATCGTTTCTGTGTAGGGAAACGTTATTTGATGATATTTCAGAGCGTTAAATCGTTTAGTGAATTGAACTAGCTTCAATAACGTGCAAAATCGTTAAAATAACACCCGCAATCTGAAAATAAAGTTTTGTGAATTGACCCCAATATATGATATGGGTTTTCTTCTAGCTGTAAGTAGAACAACAGTTTATACATCACAGAGGGGTTGGTTTTTGGTTCAGAGCAAGTTTTAGGCTTGGAATTTAAGGTACAGTTAGTGTGAGGGTTGGAGTTACAGTGAGGGCTAATATGAGGGTTGAGGCTAAGAGGAGAGGGGGGTAGGGTTAAAGTTAGAGGCAGGATAAGTGTTAGGGTTGGCACTACAGTGAGGGTTAAAGGGAGGATTGATGTTAGGCAGAAGGTTGAAATTCAATGAAGGGTTAATTGGAGTGTTGGAGTTGCCAGGAGGATTAGTGTGAGGGTTGGAGTTACAGGGGTAATTAGTGTGAGGGTTAGAGTTACAGGGGTAATTAGTGTGAGGGTTAGAGTTACAGGGGGAATTAGTGTGAGGGTTAGAGTTATAGGGGGAATTAGTGTGAGGGTTAGAGTTTAATTAGGGTTTGAATGTTAGAGGTTATAGTATAGAGTTTTAGGAATTAGAGGTTGAGAAGTGTGTATAGGGGTGTATTAGTAGAGTTTGTTACGGGTGAATTATGGTGGGAAGTTATAGGGGAATTTATGAGAGTTAGAAGTACAGGGGGAATTAGTTTGTTCAAATAGAGGTTTAAGGGGAAGAGTTTTAGGGTTTAGGTTTAAGGGGGAAGTTAGTGTGAGGGTTAGAGTTTACAGGGGAATTAGTTTGAGTTTTATAGGGGGAATTTAGTGAGTTTTTACAGTTATAGGGGGAATTAGTGTGAGTTTTGAGAATTAGAGTTTAGTGTGAAGGGTTAGAACATAGGGTTAAGTTTAGAGTTTTAGAGTTATAGGGTGAGGGTGTAGAGTTACAGGGGGAATTAGTGAGGGTTAGAGTTACAGGGGGGTTTTAGTGTTAGGTTAGAAGTTAAGGGTTATTAGGGTAGGTTTTAGGGTAAGGGGAGTTATTGGGAGGGTAGTAGTTTAGAGGGGAATTAGTGTGAGGGTTAGAGTTAAGGGAATTATTTTTTTGAATTATAGAGTTAAGTCTAAAGTTTTGAATTATGGTTTAAGGGGGAATTAGTGTTAGAGGTATAGGTTTAAGTGGGGAGAGTTAGTGAGTTATAGTTAAAGGGGTGAGGGTTGTTACAGGGGGAGTTTACAGGGTAAGGGTTTTTACAGGGTATGGTGATTTGACAGTTTTTACAGGTAATGTTTAGAGTTAAGGGGTTTGAGATTATAGGTTAGAATTAGTAGAGGGTTTTTACAGGGGATATGTTAGTTTGAGGGTTTTAGGCAGGTATTGTTTAAGGGTTAAGTTATGTGGAGGTTAGAGTTAAGGGGAATTAGTGTGAATTAGATGTTTTAAGGGTACAGGTTTTGTGAGGTAGATGTTAAGAGTTAGAGTGTTTTTTCCAGGGATATGTTAGAGGTTAAGGGTTTTGAGTTAGATTGTTGAAATGTGTGAGGGTTATTACAGGGGTATGTTTATTAGTTTAGAGGGTTAGGTGAAGGGGAGTTGAGTTAAGGGTTTTACAATTAGTGTGAGTTTAAGTTACAGGGGTTTTAGTGTGAGGGGTTAGTTAGCAGTTTGAGTTAAGTATATGTTATAGGGGGAAATAGTGTGAGGTATAGGTTACAATTAGAATTAGTGTGAGGGTTATTTTAAGTAAGGGGTTTTTTACAATTATGAGGGTTAGAGTTATAGTGGTTTAGTTAATAGGGGTTTAAGTGTAAGGGGTTTTAAAGGTAAGGTTTAAGGGTTAAGTTTTAGGGGAAATTAGTTAGGTTTAGAGTTAAAGTTGTGAGGAAGTTAGTGGTGAGGGTGTAATAGGGGGGTACACACGTACACGAGGTGCTGGAAACCAGCGAGAACCTCGCTGGAATAGCATTCCATGTGCGAGGACCTCGGCCGTGTGTACACTCTCGGCGAGCTTCCCGTCGGGAAGCCCGTCGAGCAGAAATAGAGAGCACGCGGGTCGCCGATTTCGACGGCCGGCAGGGAACCTCGACGGGCGGAACGATGTGTTCTGCCCGTCGAGGTTCTCTGCCGTGTGTACACGGCCTATGAGTTACAGGGGGAATTAGTGTGAGGGTTAGAGTTATAGGGGGAATTAGTGTGAGGGTTAGAGTTATAGGGGGAATTAGTGTGAGGGTTAGAGTTATAGGGGGAATTAGTGTGAGGGTTGGAGTTACAGGGGGAATTAGTGTGAGGGTTAGAGTTATAGGGGGAATTAGTGTGAGGGTTAGAGTTACAGGGGGAATTAGTGTGAGGGTTAGAGTTACAGGGGGAATTAGTGTGAGGGTTGGAGTTACAGGGGTATTAGTGTAAGGGTTAGAGTTACAGGGATAATTAGTGTGAGGGTTAGAGTTACAGGGGGAATTAGTGTGAGGGTTAGAGTTACAGGGGGAATTAGTGTGAGGATTAGGGTTTCAGGAAGATATGGAATTATGAGCAGGGTTGGGATCAAGAGTGATAAAGCTGCTTCTTGGTTTACAATCTCTTTTGTTTGTACTGCATATTGCTTTCTCATGATTTTAGATAAAGGTATAAATTGAAATCTAAGACTACTTGGATGTCTAGGAAATATCCACATATTACATCAGGTCTTTTACAGATTCTCTTACACCTTTGTTTCTAGTATTACTTCATGTGAATCTTTGCTTTGCACAATATAAATCCGGTTCACATTCTGCTTGTGTTTATATTGTAGCTACCAAGATCTACAAGGAAAAAGACTGCCTGAGAACACTTCATTAAACAGTTTACCCTGCAGGAATTCTTCAACATGGCTATTGTTTCTTTCTCAGTTGTGGTAAGAAAACATTCCTCATGATATATTTATGCCTGTTAACAATGTGTTTGCCGAGGTCACCCGGAGTGACAGTGGCCTGTAGTATTTTGATCATTGTAGGATATCACCGGGTTAGGGGACCTGCTGCAGACTGACTTGGTCAAAAGTCTAACAAAACAACTTTCCACAGTATTCTCCTGTAGTAAAAGCCTATCTGGTCAGCCAGAATAATCAAGGCAGAAAAAAGAAGCCCTCCTGACTAGACATGTGCGGTTCGTTTAGTTCGTAATTAATATTCGGACACATTTTTCATTATTCGGAGATTCAGATATATCCAAATCCCTAAATTACAATATAAACTGATTTTACTGAATGCTCCGAATAATGTAATGAAATTCGTCTGAACTTTGAAAATTCTGACTGAAATTCGAATTTTACATTGAAGTCCAGTCGAATTCTCACTACACATATTGCTGAAAACAAAGAATGTGGGTCGGATTCAGAAAGAACTTACGTCGGCGTATCTGTTGATCTAGGATGCGCCGGAGTATCTTTTTTCTGTATTCAGAAAGCAAGATATGCCGAAATGTTGCTAAGATATGAGTGGCGTAAGTCTCTCACGCCGTTGTATCTAAGTTGCATATTTACGCTGGCCGCTAGGTGGCGCTTCCGTCGATTTACGCGTCGAATATGGTAATGAGCTACATACGCCAATTCAGAAACGTACGTGTGCCCGGTGCAATTTTTTATGTCGTTTGCGTAAGGCTTTTTCCGTCGTTTACGTCGTTTTCGTAAGTCGTTCGCGAATAGGGCTGGCCGTAAGTTACGTTCACGTCTAAAGCATTGACTATTTGCGATGTGATTTCGAGAATGCGCACTGGCAAACGTCCATGCGCCGTTTGTTCGGCGCGTCATTTATGTGGGGTCACGAGTCATTAACATACAACACGCCCCCTACCTGCCTATTTTGAATTACGCGCTGTTACGCCGCCCCATTTACACTACGCCACCGTAACTTAGAGCGCAAGTTCTTTCTGAATAAGGGACCTGCCACTCTCAGTTACGGCGGCGTAGTGTAAATGAGATATGCTACGCCGCCGGAAAGATACGAAAATGTATCTGAATCTGGCCCTGTGTGTGTTATTAGAGTACTATTTCGAAATAATGCTGTTTTTGTTAAGCCAAAGGTGATTTAAGGAGTCATGGTAATCATGTGATGAACCTTTTTTAATTTGTTTGTTCACTTTGCTGCATTCAAATCGAAAAAAAATAATAGAACAGTGGAGGTAACTGGGGCATACAGAATTGGGTTCCGCTGTGCATAGTAACCAATCAGCTTCTAATTTCAGTTTATTTAAATAAGTTATACTAACTACCAACATTACAACAAGGGGTACAAATGGAAGTTTTGTATCTGTTGCAGCATTCTTCCTCAGCTGTGTTTTTATAAAAAAGGGTAGGACACATCCTTCTATCACCCTTAGGCATAATTCTTAGAAAACTGGGCAAGGTTTGTCAGGAAAGACTTGTAATATTTCTGTCTACGCACATGCTAAATGATATAGCTTATACAACTTCCGCATAATGATAATGGCAGAGAAAATTGTAGGCCTGGGATAAGAATTCATTTGCTCTTATTTCCTCCTGCAAATCAATCTTTTTTGTGTTTGCAATGTTCTAAGAAATTCAAAATTTCACAAATGATAAAAACTATTTTTTTATGATAATCCATCAAATTAAAAGGTACCCCCACTTTAGCAGACAAGGATTAAGGAGAAGAAACTGGTGCAAAAATTCCACAGCATTCCATTTGTTATATTATCTGAATCATAGGTGTGTACAGCCTCTTGCATTAGGGTGTGCACCCCAAAATTAAACACAAATGCGTGTGTGTGCATGTGTATATATACGCCTATGATCTGAACCTTGAAGTCCCCAGTGTGGTCATCTTCCAGGTTCTGCAACCTGCTCCTATGTAACCACAGTCCTATCTATAAGACCAGTGTTTTTAAAAAAAAAATTATGGCACCCTTTAAAGTTATGGACAATCTCGAGGCACCCTTTAGATCGCTCGTGACAGACCGAGAACCGTGATCTGTGTGCATAAAATTTAAACATTTGCAAAAAACACCACTGTACAATAAAATCAATTAATATATTAATTATATTAATTGATTCTCCTAATCTCCCCTTCTCCTCACCTTTCCCCTCCCCATGTTTTTTTTTTAATCCCCCTCCCTATGTTTTTTTAATCCCCCCATGTTCTTTTTACTCCCCGGATCCCCCCTCCCTCACTATGTTCTTTTTACTCCTCCTGGGCCCCCCCCCCCCCCACCCAATCTGTACCGCGCAGCAGAAGATTCAGTTTCCTGTTCTCGGCGGGACTGAAAGGAAGTGAGCACTCAGTGTCCAGACTGACAGGAGGAAGGAAGAGGAGCTCAGCCACGCTACAGAGAAGGGGAGGTTTCGACTCGAGGCGGCACTGCTGCAGGCTCACTATAGAGCGCTCAGGCAGCTGCAGCATATAGAAAGCACGGCAAGGGCCCTGCTTGTGGCCCCAGGCCAGCTCAAGGCCCCAAGCAATTACTTGGTTAGCCTGCCTTGTCGCGACAGGCCTGCTCCCATGCCCCCACAGTTAGAACACCTCCCAGGGGACACAGTTAACCCCTTGATGGCCCCCTAGTGTTAACCCCTTCCCTGCCAGTGACATTTATACAGTAATACGTTTTTATAGCACTAATCGCTGTACAATTGGCAATGGTCCCAAAAATGTGTGAAAAGTGTCCGCCGCAATATCGCAAATCATTGCCATTACTAGTAAAAAGAAAATAGTAATAAAAATGCCATAAATCTATCCACTATATTGTAGATGCTATAACTTTTGTGCAAACCAATCAATAAACGTTTATTGCATTTTGTTTTACCAAAAATATGTAGGAAATTTTTTTTTTTTTTTTTTAAAACATTTGGGATATTTATTATAGCAAAAAGTAAAAGATATTGTGTTTTTTTCAAAATTGTCGCTCTTCTTTTGTTTATGGCGCAAAAAATAAAAACCGCAGAGGTAATCAAATACCACCAAAAGAAAGCTCTAGTTATGGAAAAAAAACGACATCAATTTTGTTTGGGTACAATGTCGCACAACCGTGGAATTGTCAGCTAAAGCGCTGCAGTGCCGAATCGCAAAAAATGCTCTGGTCAGGAAGGGGGTAAAATCTTCCAGGGCTGAACTGGTTAAATAGGACTTCAGATGCTGCTGTCAGCTACACAAGCTGAATTCAGGCAGCTGCGGGTGGCCAGGGTTAAATGCTAGGTCATGACGTTTCAAAAGCTAAATTGATCGGTTTCCAAGCTTCTGAAGATCAGAAGATAAGATCATCCCAGGTAGAACGAAACTACAGTTTGTCTGCCTAGTACATGGGAACTCCTAGTTACACCCACTGATAATATATGTATTTTCTGCACCCATTTAAAGGAGGGCAGAGCCACTCTCTCTTTAGAAACAGATTACTGCAATAATGATCTATTTATGGCTGATGAGAAAGAAACAGATCACTATTATGACTGATCTGTTTTTTTTTGCAGGAGAGGCTTGAATCAGCTACCCTCCTTCAGCCAAGAAAAAAAATACTCAGTCCTTCCTTTTCCCAAAAGAGCATAGTGCATGTCTCATTTTGGAGGACATTAGTGCCTATAGGGTACACATGAAACACTTCTGTAATGTATGTGCACATGCCATTCAGAATACTTACTGACACACAGCTCTGAAAATAATGCAATCACCCTAGTTTTTCTCTGCACAAACATGTATCAGTTTTATCAAATGTTCAAAGATTAATATACAAATGGGCATGGTAAAAGAGAGGTATGGTCTCCCAACTTAAAAGGGGAACCTTTGAAGCGTTGGTTCCGCCGAAATCCGTTTTTTTATATAAGCCTTTCTCCCGCTGTTAAAAAATACAATTGTTTACTCACCCATCCTGGTATTGTAGGCACCTGCATTAAGATTTCCCCCAAAAAACGTATTTTATAAAAATTAGAGATGGACGTTAACATCTTAGTTATGGGCAGTCTGAAGCCCAACAGGACTTTCTTCCGGAATGCAGTGAATGCTGTAGTCCCAGCATTCACCGCTCTATCCCGTGCATGCGCAGTGTTGACGGCGAGGCGTGCCGTCAACACTGCACAGTTGTTGTGCCAACGGGCGGCGTCCTGAAAAGGACTCGCCCCGTTGTTACGACACACAAGAGATCTTTGCTGTCAGCTGCTCAGAACGCACTGAGCAGCTGATGAAAAGGTAAGTGAATGCCAGGTTTCCAGCAGTTAAAGTGGCGGTATTGTATCCGCCCTCGTCACATGACTGGCTGCAAGATTCATGTGACGTGCAGAAATAACGCGAGATTTCGTGTGCTGCAATTGAGATTTCTCTCCTGGGCAGCGTGATGCTGTCATCCCAGGAAGCATTGCGGGTATGCTAGAACAAAGCGACACGCCCAGTCCCGCAGGACACAGACCAGGAAGTGCCTGGTTCACATAGGATAAAAAAAGGTATGGAAGCGATTTAAAAATGTTATAATAACGAACTATTTTAATACAGACTGAGCCCTTTTGTTTAAAAGAAGACTTGCAAATTAGTGTGAACCTCCGCTTTAAGCAGTACCACACTAGGATTCACACAATTGGGTTGCAGTAATACATTCAAACACTTAAGCGATTTTGTAACCAGTCAATGAGCAGAGCAGGAGGATGACAGGTCCAAGTCCAATCCGCATATGCAGAGCTGACACAGACACAGCCCACTCTGCTCTATGGGCCCTCCGTTCCCCAGATAGAAGGAGACGGATCCCCCCTTCTGTTTTTTTTTTTTCGGTTAGGTGTAGGTGGGTGTATATGGCCATAAGTCGGTTTACATCTGTGGTTCAATAGAGGTGAACGGAGGGTCTGATTGGGTCATACCAATCGTGTCAAAAGCAGCCTAAGATTGCTTTCACACTGATGCGCTGTGGTTTACCCACACCAAGGGTGCAATTCAGTGCACCTGTAACTTGGCTGTACTTTGCCATAGACTTCTATTATATCCTGAAGAGGTGGTGCACTTTCTGAATGACATCCCAAGTCGCATATATTTTTATAAGTCCTTTAATTTGTTACAGTGCACATACACATCAGTCTATGCCATAGTTGTGCGCAGCCTATTGCATTAGGGTGTGCACTCCAAAGCTCAAACACACGCTACTGATCACTTACTGTGTTCATTTAGAAAAGGAAGGGTTGGTAAATTACATATTTACCGATCCTTTTCCTCTTCATCCTGAACCATCCCCATGTGTGTGCGCCCACAGCAGCCAGTGGAAGAGTAGAGGAGGAAATCTGGCAGCGCTGTGGGAGAAATGGGGGGGCAGGGCAATACAGGGAATCTGTGCTGCACAGAGTGATTAGGGAGTGCCTGGGCACACCTGGCACACCCTGTGCGCACGTCTATGGTTTATGCCCTTAAAGAGCTTACAACCTACAGTTCCTACATCCCATGCATAGATAAGCATTTTAGGGCCAATTTAGACAGGACACAATTATTTTAAGGAGGAAACTGCCGTAACCAGGCGAAATCTATACAGCTATAAGGAGAAGATGCAAACTCCATACAGTAGTGTCCTGGTCTAAATTCTAACTGAGGAGCTTACAGTAAAAATCCCACCTGCACCATAGCACATCACAGTACACAGATGTAAATTATTTGTGCATTGTAGTGCACTGGGTAGTCAAAAATTGTGCAGTTGTTTTTTTTTGTGTGTGTATTTTGTGCATAAAATGAATAGGTTGCCTTAAAGCAACCTAGCTCAAGAACTGAAAATGTATTCATGAACACACATAAATATATGAATGGCTCCTATGTAAACACACATACTGTATGAAGTATGCCTCAGAAGGGTACTCAGAGGGCCTTGGTGTAGGGGAGTTCCCTTAATCTGCAGAGATTTCCTCTCATTTCCTGTTTGGCTATGGGGCAATAAAAAAAGAGAAATGAACGGATGGCAAAAAAATAAATAACAGGGGCTATAACCATCCCTTACTCTATGCAAAATGAAAATAGAGTGTTGCCTATAGTTCTACTTTAAAGCGGAGGTCCACCTAAAAAAAATATATTAAAAGCCAGCAGTAGGGATGAGCCAAAAACCCCCAGTTGGGTTCGCACCAGAACATGCGAGCAGGCAAAAAAATTGTTTGAACACGCGAACACCATTAACCACTTGACTACTGGGCACTTAAACACCCTTAATAACCAGACCAATTTTCAGTTTTCGGTGCTCTCTCATTTTGAATGACAATAACTCAGTCATACAACACTATAACCAAATGAAATTTGTGTCCTTTTTTTCCCACAAATAGAGCTTTCTTTTGGTGGTATTTGATCACCCCTGCGATTTTTATTTTTTTCGCTATAAATGAAAAAAGAATGAAAATTTTGTAAAAAAAATGATTTTTTTCTTCATTTCTATTATAAAATTTTGCAAAAAAGTTAATTTTCTTCATAAATTTGGCCTAAAATGTATACTGCTACATGTCTTTGGTAATAATAAAAAAAAATTGGGATATTATTTAGTCTGGGTGGAAGTTATAGGGTCTACAAGCTATGGTACCAATTACTGAAAATTTATCAATTTGATCATACCTGATGTACTGACAGCCTCTCTCATTTCTTGAGACCCTAAAAAGCCAGTAAAGTACAAATACCCCCCAAATGACCCATTTTTGGAAAGTAGACATTCCAAGGTAGTTAATAAGAGGCATAGTTAGTTTTTTGAAGTTGTAATTTTTTCCCACAATTCTTTGCAAAATTAAGATTTTTTTTTTTTATTTTTTTTTACACCATATTGTCATTATAACAGGTTATTTCTCTCACATGGCATGTATATTCCACAAATGACACCCCAAAATATGTTCTGCTGCTCCTCCTGAGTATGGCAATACCACATGTGTGAGACTTTTACACAACCTGGCCACATACAGAGGCCCAACACTGAAGTAACAACTTCTAGCATTCTAGAAGCATAAATTACACATCTAATCTCTCAACCACCTATTACACTTTTGAAGGCCCTGGAGCACCAGGACAATGGAAACACCCACAAAGTGACCCCATTTTGGAAAGCTAACACCCCAACGTATAATCTATGAGGCATAATGAGTCTTTTGACTACACCCTAAAATACATTCTGCTGAGTAATGGGTAAAAAAAAAAAAAGATTACCTGTGGTTTTAGTAGTGCAATTGTCCACAGGAGGAGAGCCCTGATCCAGGCAGCAGGCAGAGACGTGACCACTGGTCAGCGACAGTGAATGGAATTGTCCAGGCAGCAGGCAAGAATATTGTCCATAGTCAGTACAGGGATACTGTCCATATACAGTCCAGGGCCAGTGCAAGTAGAGACATTGCCAGCAGTGCCAAAATCGTCCTGGTAGTAATAAGCAGGAACATGGTCCAAGTAGTGGGCCAGGAAAGAATGGGGACAGGGGTAGAGGCTTCTCCCACCCAAATCTCTTTGAAGCCTCCGGGCAACCAGACCCTAATGCGGGAATGAGAAAACTAAAAAATTAGTTTTTTCACCCAGAAAAACAATTCTGGAGCCCCTCACATATGCGAGACCCCTGTGTTCCCACTAGTATAGCAGGGTAAAAGATCAATCCAAGGGGCAGGCAAAAAACGTGGTCAAACAGTCCAGGGTCAGTTCCAGAGCAGGCAGAGGTAGGTACAGTTTAGCGTTGGGCAGAAGCGTAGTCGTATAACAAGCCAGGGTCAGTTCCAGAGAAGGCAGAGGTATGTTTAGGGTTAGGCAAAAGAGTGGTCGTATAACAGGCCATGGTCGGTTCCGGAGAAGGCAGAGGTATGTTTAGGGTTAGGCAAAAGAGTGGTCGTATAACAGGCCATGGTCGGTTCCGGAGAAGGCAGAGGTATGAACAGTTCAGTGCAGTGGCATAATGGATGTGGAGGGAAATTACAGGAAATGAGAATTGCGTTTACCATACTTCCCTAATAATGTAGAAACGTATGGTAACGGCGGAAACATGCACCTATACAGAGGCCTGGTTGGGAAGGGCAATCGGGACAATAATAAACAGTGTCTCTTCGAATTCCTTCTCTGGAGCACACTCGGCATCTTTTCTGGCGTCTGTAGCCTGTTTCACGGGCGACGGCTTTCTCAGGAAAGTGACGCTCGTGTAGTCTGCTCACAGAATCAGAGCGAATATTCTCTGGTGGGTTTTCAGGGTACAAAAGGGCGGTGATGACTTCTTCTTGATAGGACAGATAGGATACGGGGTTCTCTGATGATTTTTTGTATATAACATAAGAGTTATAGAAGGCCAGACTGAAGAAATAAATGGACACTTTTTTATACCAGTGACGGGATTTTCTTGTGGGAAGGTAGGGTTCGATCATCTGGTCGTTGAAGTCCACTCCCCCCATAAAC
The DNA here is from genome assembly GCA_029574335.1 of Rana kukunoris. Taxonomy (NCBI): domain Eukaryota; kingdom Metazoa; phylum Chordata; class Amphibia; order Anura; family Ranidae; genus Rana; species Rana kukunoris. Next base: position 76,446,532 of record CM056056.1, read on the forward strand.
AAGTTATAGTCATAGATGCATGCTGGTTTTTGGATTGAGCCATTTCTTTTGGGGACTTCCACGTAGGTGTCGTTGTGGATTGATGTAAGCATGTGGACGTTCCGTTTGTCCCTCCACCTGACAGCCAATATCTCCTGGTTCCTCAATGCTGCTGACTCCCCTCGTCTGAGCTTTTCATTCACCAATTTTTGTGGGAAGCCTTTTCTATTGGCCCTTATTGTGCCACATGCTGGGGTATTCCTAGGGTACAGATTTCTAAACAGGGGCAAGCTGGTGTAAAAATTATCCACATAAAGGTGGTATCCCTTTCCAAATAGAGGATAGATCAGATCCCAGACCACTTTTCCGCTGACTCCGATATACTCTGGGCATTCAGGGGGATGCAGTTGGGAGTCCTTCCCTTCGTACACCATGAAGGAGTAAATGTACCCTGTGGCTCTGTCGCATAGTTTGTACATTTTGACCCCATATCGGGCCCTTTTGCTGGGGATGAACTGTTTGATGCCCAGCCTGCCTGAGAATTTTACAAGGGACTCATCCACGGATATGTTCTGTTCAGGGGTATATAACTGGGGAAATTTTTGCGAAAAATTTTTTAGGAGTGGCCGAATTTTCTAAAGTTTGTCAAAAGCAGGGTCATTTCGGGGAGGGCACTGGGCATTGTCGTTAAAGTGGAGGAACCGCATAATTATTAGGTATCGGGATCTTGTCATAAGGGAGGAGAAGAGTGGCATGTGGTGGATGGGTTTGGTAGACCAGTAGGAGTACAATTGTTTTTTTTTTTGAAAGTCCCATAGTAAAAGTTAGGCCTAAGAAAATTTTGAATTCCTCCACGGTTAGTTCTCTCCACTCAAAGGGACGGGCATAACTAGAACCAGGGTTGCTTTCTATGTACTGCTGTGCGTAGAGATTGCACTGGGCCACAATGAAGGATAGCAAGTCTTCGTTGAAAAGTAAATTAAAAAAATCGAGCATGGAAAAATTGTCGGTGTTCACCTGGACACCTGGCTGGGCAGTGAAAGGGGGGATATTTGCTGCTCCGGAATTAGGGGGAAGCCACAGGGGGTTTTGAAGGCCATAGGGAAGGCTGGCATGGCCCCTATCCCTTTGGGGGCTGAGATGACACCCTACTGGTGCCTGGCCTTTGTTGCAGTGTGCCCTGCGCTTGAGGTGGACGGCCCTGGCGCTTGAGGTGGACGGCCCTGCGCTTGAGGTGGACGACCCTGCGCTTGAGGTGGACGGCCCTGCGCTTGAGGTGGACGGCCCTGCGCTTGAGGTGGACGGCCCTGCGCTTGAGGTGGGTGGCCCTGCACTTCTCTGGGAGTAGGCCGCTTCTCCACACGCCAGCACCCCTTTTTTTCACGGGCACACGTTCCCCTTCAGATTCTGAATCAGACCCACTGTCTGTAACGGGTTCATAGGCCGAATCTGAATCGTACAGAGACTCCCCGCTGCTCTCATCGCTCATGATTAGATGCTGGTAGATCTCCTCATCGGTTAAAAAATTTTTTTCTCATACTGGTGGCTGGTGAGGCTGCACTGCACTGCAGATCACTGTGGTGGCACTGGTGGACGCAGGTGGCACTTATGTGCACTGTAGTGGCTCTGGTGGGCACAGGCGGCTCTGGTGGGCACAGGCGGCTCTGGTGGGCACAGGCGGCTCTGGTGGGCACAGGCGGCTCTGGTGGGCACAGGCGGCTCTTGTGGGCACAGGCGGCTCTGGTGGGCACAGGCGGCACAGATGGCTGGGGTGGACACCAGCGTCACTGGTGGGCACAGGCGGCACTGGTGGGCACAGGCGGCACTGCAGTGGCGCAGAAAGGACTGATGGGCACAGATGGCACTGGTACGGCACTGTTGTGGCACTGGTGCGGCTTTGGTGACACTGGTGCGGCTTTGGTGACACTGGTGCGGGTTTGGTGACACTGGTGCGGCTCTGGTGACACTGGTGCGGCTCTGGTGACACTGGGGTGGCACTGTTGGGCACAGATGTGGCACTGTTGGGCACAGATGTGGCACTATGGGCACAGATGGGGCACAGATGGGGCACTATGGGCACAGATGGGACACTATGGGCACAGATGGGGCACTATGGGCACACTCTGGGCACAGATGGGGCACTAATATTCACTTTAGGGCAATGCAATTGCCAGGGAAAACTCACAGATCTCTCCTCTCCTCTCACGCTGATACTGTGTGAGGAGAGGAGAGAGATGAACTTTCCCTGACCTTCTTTGTTTACATTGTGATCGCGCCGTCATTGGACGGCGCGATCACGTGGTAAAAGGCCGCTGTCATTGGCCAGTCACCGCGATTTGTGTTGCGCCGGGTCTCATAGACCCGGCGTGCATGAATGTTTCTGTGTGCGCGCCCGAGGGGGCGCGCAGGAACGATTCTCTGGGATCACGTTATATAACGTGATCCCAGAGTTAAGCAACCACCTTGCCGCCTTGTTATTTTGTTACCTTGTTATTTTTCGGCAGGTGGTTGCTAAGTGGTTAAAGTCTATTGGACGCGAACATGAAAAATCAAAAGTGCTAATTTTAAAGGTTAATGTGCAAGTAATTGTCATGGGGACAATGCCAAAAAAAGTTTTAAAAAATTTAGTATTTTCGGGAGCAGTGATTTTAATAATGCTTAAAGTGAAACAATAAAAGTGAAATATTTCTTTACATTTCATACCTGGGGGGGTGTCTATAGTATGCCTGTAAAGTAGCACATGTTTCCCGTGTTTAGAACTATCCCTGCACAAAATGTAATTTCTAAAGGAAAAAAAGTAATTTAAAACTACTCGGCTATTCATGAATTTTCGGGTCCTGGCAATACAGATCAAAGTCATTGAAAAAATGTCAGGGGTTCGCCCCCAGTCTATTACCAGGCCCTTTTGGGCAAACAAAAAAAAAGTGTGGGGGTCCCCTCCAAATTCCATATCAGGCCCTTCAGGTTTGGTATGGATATTAAGGGGAACCCCACGCCATTTAAAAAAAAATGGCGTGGGGTTCCCCAAAAATCCATACCAGACCCTAATCCGAACATGCAACCTGGCAGGCCGCGGCAAAAAAGGAGGGGCGAGAGAGCGCCCCCCCTCCTGAACCGTACCAGGCCACATGCCCTCAACATGGGGAAGATGTTGTGGGGGTCTGCGGGCGGGGGTTATCGAAATCTGGAATCCACTTTAACAAAGGGCAACTCCAGATCCCCCGCCCCCCCCCCCCCTATGCAAATTGGTAACAGGGTACATTGTACCCCTACCATTTCACAAAGAAAGTGTAATAAATAGTAAAAAAAACACACAGACACAGCTGGGCAAGTTATATGTTATTTGTTTTTTGTTCACTGAAAATACACTAACTTACTTAAACACAAGCAGAAATGTAATGTAGAGAAACTACAAACATAATAATTATGTAGATTAGTGAATCTTGAATTGTTACATGCATTGTTAGAAATCAATTAGCATAATTGTATTTGCATACATGTCCAATGCAAATGTATACTTGTCATTCCATAGAGAACTATAGTTGCTATTCACAGCATAAACATCACATGATGTTTACATCAGTGCAGCAACAATCCTGCCCAACTTATAAAATAATCACATTTAATTAGACATGATAGCTTTGCCATGCTAGGTATGAGTAACTCCATTTGAATTAAGTCTATAGTTTATGCAATCCCCTCTAGCTACGTTGAGGTTGAGTCATTCAAACTGGAGAAGACAAAATTAGAACACATTATGGGCTATGGGTAACAACTCCACTTTTGTTCTCATTTTTAAGGGACCAACAACTCAAAATAATTTTTTTGTTTTAATTAAAAGTTAGCATTGACAACTACTTTACCACTGCAATGTCCATGTGGATTATTGTTTTTAGATGGATATAGAGGCACTTCCAGTATTTAGGTTTGTCACAATGTCCAATGTACAATGTGTTTCGGGGAGATACCTTTCCCTTTATCAAGGCTAAGGTGCAGAGAAACAGAACATGTGGAATATACATCAGTAGGAAGCAAAGCAAAAATGAAAAAAATAATAATAGTATTTGCATTTTTTCTTAAAATACCCGTATATACTCGAGTATAAGCCGACTGAGTATAAGCCGAGGACCTAATTTTACCACAAAAAACTGGGAAGACTTATTGACTTGAGTATAAGCCTAGGGTGAGAATGCAGCAGCTATTATAAAAGAGGGTCAACAATGCCCTTTTAGCAACCTCACTGTGCCATACCTCACTGTGCCCATTGCAGTCTCACTGTGCCATACCTCACTGTGCCCATTGCAACCTCACTGTGCCTATTGCAGTCTTATTGTGCCATACCTCGCTGTACCCATTGCAGTCTCACTGTGCCAACCTCACTGTGCTCATTGCAGTTTCACTGGGCCATACCTCAATGTGCCCATTGCAGTCTCACTGTGCCATACCTCACTGTGCCCATTGCAGTCTCACTGTGCCATACCTCACTGTGCCCATTGCAGTCTCACTGTGCCAAAGTACCTGAATTCTTGACAGGCATTCATTTTTTTAAAGTCCCTGCTTCCTCCTGGCGTTCCGTTCCGTCATAGGCATTTGACACTGTGTTCCGCCTATCACGGAGGTCCTCTCATCCTCAGGCTCAGTTTCCCAGGAGACACTGTGTTCAGTGTTCCGCCAATCACGGACATTCTTTCATCCTCGGACAAGAGGACGTCCGTGATTGGCAGAACACTGAACACAGTGTCTGCTGGGAAACTGTTGAGGATGAGAGGACCTCTGTGATAGGCGGAACACAGTGTCAAATGCCTATCACGGAACGGAACGCCAGGAGGAACCCGCAAATTTTCAAAAAAAATGGATGCCTGTCAAGAATGCAGGTACACTGATTTGAGTATAAGCCGAGGGGGGTATTTTCAGCCATAAAAAAAAGGTCTGAAAAACTTGAGTATATACAGTAATATGATTATTATTATTATTATTATTATTATTTTCATTTTAGCTTTACACAAGCTGATGAATGTAAGTTTAAACACTAGTTGCATTTAAAAAAAAACATTTACTAAATTTGTAATAAATGTACTACCTGGTTTTTTTAAGCCTAGAGTTTGGCTTTAAATTCAAAGTACATGGCAAGAGAAGCACCATGGAATAGCAGGTGGTTAACTGTGCCATCCAAGCCAAGATTCCAAATCAGGCATAAAATAATTGGCCAGGGAATGTTTGGAACAAGGTTGCATGACTTAAGTCTTTAAAGGACCAATAATTGACCTATATTTTCCATCTCAAAGGATTAGCGTAATGAAAAGCAAGTGTATTTTCTATCTGTGACCTGTGTATAATCCTGGCCTACTAATGTCTACATAGCTGTCATCTTGCACTTCTGCTTGAAATACATCAGACAGACAAATCTTATTTTGTGGTTTTGTAAATCAGTGGAGCAAAATCATTATTTCACACGAAAAAATGAAGGGGCCTTCACGGGTTGTTTTTAATCGCTTTAAATCTGCCGCTTTCACTAAAATAATATCAGGTAATCTTACCATGAAAGTCCCTGTTTAGGCATAGAGTGATAGCAATCTGTCCTTGACATCGAATTGTGTTTCTGCATTGTCATAAAGACTTCTGATGGAGACTTCAAATGGCCATTTTAAAGAAGACGTCTATCTTTGTTTTTGTATTCATGTGTTCTGTTCCCAGGACACAAAGTATATGTAGTATTTTGTCTTTCTTCCCTAATGCCTGGTACCCAATAACAGTTTTTTTTTTTTCGTTCAGCCCACTGAAACTGAGGAGCTTGCTGTACTAACTATCTGATGACATGGGGTCTGCTGGTCAGCTGGCTTTTGTCGGACAGGCTGGTGTACACACAGGTTTGTTGAACTGGCTGATATTCGGCCTGTGTGTCCCAGGCTTAAAGGAGTTGTAAACCCTCATGTTTTTTCACCTTAATGCAACCTATGTATTAAGGTGAAAAAACACCTTTCTGTGTCTGGCCCTCCAAACGATCCCCCCCCCCTTTTTACTTACCTGAGCCCCAAATTTCCCACGTCGCCCTCCCCATGGCTTCTCGGCTCTTCATTGGATAGATTGATAGCAGCGCAGCCATTGGCTCCTGCTGCTGTCAATCAAATACATTGACGCGGCTCCCGGGGGCGGGACTGAGTCACACACTTGGCGGCTATGGACGCAGAGTGTATGACACATGATCACATGATTGAGCAATTCTTTCAAAGTGAGACAGCGCTGAAAGCTAAAAATCGGCCTGGGCAAGAAAGGGGTAAAAGTGGCCAATAGGCAAGTGTTTAAACTACAGTATGCATCATTGTAGGCTTGGACTGGGCAATTGGTTATCTATATCTTGTGTATTTAGAGTACCCTTGCGTGGCTGGATGCTAGGTTTGACATCTTTTTGAGTATGACAACTATCTATTAATTAGGTTTTAGTTAAAGACTTTAGACCAAGCTTGTGTTTTCTCTTTGTGTTTAATACCTTCTATACTCAATACGAAAAAAAAAATTGCCTAGAGATACACTTGAACTAATAATTTGCATGGCCTTATTCTGGAGATAAAAAAACGAATCAAAGCCCGGCTGTGCTGAATGAATTTTACAGCCATAAACCATGAAGGTATTAGACCGACCCATAGATGGACAAATAATGCAGAAGATTAAAAGGTCTGCCCTTCCTTGAAAACAATTTGCACTCGGCCAGAAAATCACTTTAACTAGACCAATTCCACAAGAAATTGCTGTGCTTTATCCCATACGCAGCTTGATTATTGTTAGCAATGCTCAAATCTTTGTCCTGCTAGAAAAATTGGGTTACGTATGGCACGGCCTAAGTCTGTTTAATTCCAGTATCTAGGGCTTTGTGTATTGCTGCACGTTTTCTTCTAGCTGCACCAGTCTTATAACAAATTTACAAAACCTAACTGAATCTAGCAGAGAAAGGCAATCAGTTTCCCAGACTCTGCCGTTTTGAATTACCCTAAAATATACAGTATTACTTACATAGTTCCAACAGCAACAATTCTGTCATATCAGAGCCTGATAGCTAAAAAGTGAGCTGGGGTCACGTTTCTTGTTGGCTGTAGCTGTAGCATTTCTCAATTATTCTAATGTATTACAAGTACAATATTTTAGGAACAGACATGGGAACAAATTAATTCATACTTTCAATACTCTAGCTATGTTGTGTTTTAATGGAGATGCCTCTATACTGGTAAATTCTATTCATTCTAATGCTGGCCACACATAGTTACATACAGTACAGTGGAACCTCAGATTATGAGCATAATCCGTTCCAGAAGAATGCTCGTAATTCAAAGTACTTGCATATCAAAGCGAGTTTCCCCATTAAAGTCAATGGAATCTAAAATACATTTTTTCAGCATTGACTTCAATGGCATGCAATACTGCATACGGCCAGAGGTGGGGGGTACGGAGAGCCTCGGAAACGGCCGGAAAGGCCTGAAGGCACCTCGGCTGACCTCAGCAAACTTCGGAAAGACTCATTTGTCATGCATTTTCGTGCATTTCCAAACAGCGCTAATTAGCTCTGACACCCCCCCACCTCAGGCCAAACGCCGTACTGCCCACCGCTTTGGCCTGAATCCTGCTCATTTTGCAGGACAACACTCGCAAACTGAGTTAGGATTTTTTTAAATACAGTGCTCATATTGCGAAATCCTCGTTAACCGCGTTGCTCGCAATCCGAGGTTCCACTGTGATTACTTAGTTGGTATTCTTGACTAATGACACCAGTTCATCCAGTTCAACCTGTGTGTATGTACAATTTGATAGAGCGATCAAACTTTCAAATCCATTTTTTGGCTCATAAAGCAATTGAAGAATAGATAGAATGGTGGTTAATTGACTGCTTGCATTCATAATTCAAATTAGGATGGATCACACCCAGCAAGAAATAATCAAAGTGTCTTAGACTATGTTTCTGAAGGGGTTTTTTGTCTTTGACCTTTCAATACAGTATATTGAAGCTGCCCAGTTTCAACTTCAGAATCAACCAAATTTTGGTAGTTTCTGATGCCTCGTACACACGGCCGAGAAACTCGTCGGAAAAGACACATCGTTTTTCTTGACGAGTTCCTTGTTAGGCTTGTCGAGAAACTTGACAAGCTATCTTTGCGTACACACAGTCAAGGCCAAATCTCCTCGTTCTCAAAAGCGGTGACGTACAACACATACGACGGCAGGGGAAGTTCGTTCCACTGGCACAACCCTTGGGGCTGCTTTTGCTAATCTCATGTTACTGCGTGTTATGTAAAAGTTTGGTAAGAGACATTTGCACTTTTCAGTCTGTTACAGCGTGACGAATGTGCTATCTCCATTACAAACCCTACTTTTACCGAAGGTGCGCAGGTTTCTAAGCATACACACCAACGTGTTTCTCGTCGAAAACCAGCCCGACGAGGAAATTGAGACTCCCATCGAGGAAAAAGAGCACTTGTTCTCTTTTTTTCCTCGTCAAATTCCTCGACAGTTTTCTCGATGAAAAGCATACACACGACCGCTTTCCTCTGCAAAAAAGCGCTGCCACCAAGTTTCTTGATGGATTTTGTCGAGGAAACCGGTCATGTGTACGAGGCCTCACACTTATGGATGATGAATTGCTTGGTTTCTGGAGTTAATTTGCAATTGTATGTGTGATTGTGTGATTCCCATTGGATGGAAAGTGGTTGAAACTGACTAAATTTGCCTCTGTCACTAAAATTAAAACTAAACAAATAAGTTCTTTGCAATTAAGAAACTGGATCATCTCCACTCCTGCTACCTGCACTATAATTGCTGCAGTAATAAGCAGTAGGAGAAATGCTGAAGCCGACACTTCCTGGAGTGTCAGATTTCTGGTTTACTTAATTTCTTAGCTAATCAATACTTTAGTTCATGGGTGCTCAACCTGTGGCCCTCCAGCTGTTGCAGAACTACACGTCCCATCATGTCTCTGCCATTTCATTTTCCCCTGATTGTCCTATGAGGCTGTAGGACCCCTGACCCTCTGTCTAGACAGTGCTGATTGGCCTTGTGCTGATCACATGCACTCTCACAAGAAAAAAAAACTATCCAGTAATACAAACAAAACTTAGCTTGTGCAGCTTGCCCTCAAGGTTCTGTTCTTCAGCAGATAGATTGGGGACAGTGGAAGAAGGGGAGTTAAGCGAAGATAGGATCAAGCAGCCTTTTTACACAGTGGAGAAAATTAACACCTTAGGTTCCACAAGCATGCTTTACTGCATATATAGACTGATTTTTGCTGCTGTTTTTAGGTTTGGTGACTTTCATCATCTAACCATGTGAATGCAAAAATGCAGTTTTTGTTTGTTTTTTCCTTGCATGTGATTAGGTATTCTTTGCAAAGATAAACTGCACCACATTTACTAAATTCGGGGGTAAATTCTCTTGCAAAGTGAAGAGCCTATTTGCTTTTAGTAAATCCCAAGATCTACTTGAGCAATACTGGCAACTCTGACTGCCAGAGGTCCTCATTATCTCTCTCCAGGACAGCAGAATCAAATCCATTATCCTAACCAATGTTTTAAAATCAGGAACATTGTATTGCTGTGGCCATCTATTACCACATTTATACTGGTGATCCAACACATTTGAAATGTTGTTATACAGATCTCCTATTTAGTAAAGACATGATTCACACAGTATCACCTGATCAAGGGGTATTCATTTCTAGGTCAAATGTATTAAATTCCTGCACAGGATATATTACACCCCAGCAAGGTTATCTAAAATCTTTTGTTACTGCCAGGTAGTCAAGGTGTTCTGGTCTGCCATTGGGCGCTCTATAACGGAGATTACATCTGTGCCTGTGCCCTTGATGGTAACATGCTTGCTTGGCTTGGTGGAGGGCTTGGCACCTTCTAGGGCCCAGCGTACTTTGCTTAGCTTGTTATTGTTTATGCCTGCAAGGCACTGATCCTCTACTGGAAGAAACCCATGGCGCCCTCACTGTTTTACTGGAAGGGGCTTGTAAATAAGGTGATTCCGTTCTTTTAAGCAACATACCTGAGCAGAGGGAGTCCTAACAAATTTGACACAGTTTGGAAGATTTGGTTGGACAGCAATCTTTCTGTAGCCTAATGATTATATGGATTGTACTAATAGGGAGGAGGTTGTCTGGGTGGTGATGGATATGGGTGTGTATGGCTCTGTAATTCCTGTACTAACATTGGGATTATCTAGGGACTGACTGCTGCTTAGATAGCTGTATGTAGGGATGATTCATGGCCTTATTACCCTGAGAACTGTGAAATCGTTATACAGTAAAACCTTGGATTGCAAGCATAATTTGCTCCAGAAGCATGCTTGTAATTCAAAGCACTTGTATATCAAAGCGGAACTTCCCATAAGAAATAATGGAAAATTAAGTGATTTGTTCCACAACCATTTATTCATATATCCTTTGGTCTATAGTCCATATAAAAAGATTATAGCAATGTGATAAGCTGTGTAACCATAAAGCTTCCATCCACAAATGGAAGCCTCCCCAAGTGGCTTAGAGGAAAAATCCAGCAGGAGCTACAGAGTATAAAAGAGAAGACAGGCGCCTCTAAGTGTAGCAATATGGGTACATTTAATGAAGGTTCAACATTTAGCAACTTACATTGTTGATGAATAAAAGAGGCACATCTAACTAAGTATGCAGGCATCCTGGGCAAAGCGATCCACATAGATCATCATTCTCACCGCTATCAGTCTGCAATTGTGACCAGGAAGACTACCTTGCATAAATGGAAGAAAGAAGGTATGGACAGCCGCACTCCGATAAATGTAAAAAACAATAAAAGCCTTTAATCCAGTAAAAAAACATTGCACAAACAGAAAAACAGCAAACGGTGGGATGACATACCTGACGCGTTTCACATTGTTATGCAATGCTTAGTCATAGCCAAGCATGTTTTTTTACTGGATTAAAGGCTTTTATTGTTTTTTACATTTATCGGAGTGCGGCTGTCCATACCTTCTTTTTTCCATTTATGCTTCGTGCATTGCCTGCAACCATTGGATTTTTCTGAGTTCACGCTCACCACCGAGGTGCACTCATCTGGAGCGGCGGTCTCTTTCCCCTACTGAAGACTACCCTGCAGTAGAGCGATCTTAAAGCAAGGTTTAAACCGCTCTTGGAAGGGACAACATCAATGGCGGTGAGGAGGACGGTCTATGTGGACAGCTTTACCCTGGATGCATGCATACTTAGATGTGCCTGTTTTAATCCTCAACCACGTGAGTTTCTAAATGTTGTACCTTCATTACATGTAACAATATTGCTACACTTAGAGGCGCCTCTCTTCTATTTTATACTCAGTTGTGACATGACGCTTCTCTTATATCAAGTCAAAATGTATTAAAAATGTTAGCTTGTCTTGTAAAACGCTCTCAAACAAAGTTACTCTCAAACCAACGTTTTACTGTACTGATGCCTATAGTATGATGTTGGTATACTTGCCCCTTTTGTTTTAGAGGAATTGCATTCAGGAAGGTGGATTTGTCCACAGGGTGGTGAAACTGGACTTGGGGGGGGGGGGGGGGGGTGTTGTGGGCGTTTCTTTATTGTGTTTTTTGTACTATGCAAAATATTAATATAAATAAATTAGCAAAAAAATATATATATATTTTTCCTAAAGTCTACAATGTTTATTTATATGTTTAGTAATCTTTCTGCTGATCAGACAATTAGAGACAGTTTCAAGTGCAGTAATGCTTTGTTGATTTTCAGTTGCTGATATGTAAAACAATTGTTAAGCAGATCTGAGGACTTATAAGGGTCTTTAGTCCAACTGTGACCTGGAGCTCCTTGGCAGCCTCATAGCATCCTGCTGAAGTTCACAAATTGTAAAAATTCCTGTAGTCCAGAATATGTATTCATTTATTACTGTAACATTAGAATGAATAGGAAAGGAGTAAACTGTTATTATGCAATGACTGGGAACACTTTTGCGGTGCAATATGCAACATTTTTTATTTTCTTCTCTTGCCATGGCATTTATTGACATACATCTTCCAAGCTTCTTGCATCACTTCCCTTCCTTCAAGATGCTCTGCGGTATTATTCTCATGTCAGATTGTATTTTTTTTTTTTTATATATATATATTTTTTTTTTTACATTCAGATTAAAGTGGTTGTAATGCCTTAAGGTTTTTCACCTTAATGCATTCTATGTATCCGATAAATACAAACTTATAGGTTAAGGGCCAGATTCTCATATATTTTCGCTGGCGTAGCACAAGTCATTTACACTATGCCGCCGCAACGTAACAGAGCAAGTGCCGTATTCTCCATGCACTTGCTCCGTAGTTTGCGGATGCGTAGAGTAAATGGCCCAGCGTAAGGCCGCATAATTCAAAGGGGGCGGCTTGTATTTAAATTAAGCGCGCCCCCACGTAGGTCGAACTGCGCATGCGCCGGCCTGGGAAAAAGCCCAGTGCGAAACCGATGTCAAAATGACGTGATCGTCACTACGCAATGCCCTATTTGCGAACGAGTTAGTAAAACGGCGTAAGCGACGGAAAAAGCCGACTCTGACCCGACACCATACTTAACATGGCATCCGACGGCACCCGACGGTACTGCGTAAGGTTACCCCTCATATTAGCAGGGGTAACTTTACGCGGACGAAAACGTCGTACGCGACGACGGGGCAGCGTAAAAGCGTTCGGGAATCTGCGTAGTAGCCTCATTTGCATTGCACTCCTAGTGGCCGGAGTTGTCATTACAACTACGATCCGCAAGTGTAATGGTATTACACTTGTCGGATGTTCAGGCGTATCTATGCCAAAGTGATTCTAGGAATCACTCGCATAGATACCCGACAAAAAAAACGGTATCTGAGATACTCCGTCGTAGCGCCTCTGAGAATCTGGCCCTAAGAGTTTATCAGAAAGTCTGTGCCTGGAGTGCCAATATAATAAAGGTTACCCTGACTCACAGTAATGCATTGCATTGATGCTACGCATAATGTGAAGGAGGTCTAGTCTGGGGAAATGTAACTATGCAAAAAATAACCATTCAGCTTAAACACTTAAGACCCGGACCTTCAGGCAGCTAAAGGAACCGGCCAGGTTTTGCGATTCGGCGCTGTAACAGACAATTGCGCGGTCGTGCGACATGGCTCCCAAACAAAATTGGCGTCTTTTTTTTCCCACAAATAGAGGTTTTTTTTGGTGGTATTTGATCACCTCCGGTTTTTATTTTTTGCGCTATAAACAAAAATAGAGCGACAATTTTGAAAAAAAATGCAATATTTTTTACTTTTTGCTATAATAAATATCCCCCAATATTTTCCTCAGTTTAGGCTGATTTCTTCTACTATTTTTTGGTTAAAAAATCACAATAAGTGTTTATCGGTTGGTTTGCACAAAATTTATAGCGTTTACAAAATAGGGGATAGTTTTATTGCATTTTTATAAAAAAAAAATTTTTACTACTAATGGCGGCAATCATCGATTTTTTACGTGACTGTGACATTATGGTGCACACTTCGGGCAGTTTTGACACATTTTTGGGACCATTGTAATTTTCACAGCAAAAAAATGCATTTAAAATGCATTGTTTATTGTGAAAATGACAATTGCAGTTTGGGAGTTAACCACAAGGGGGCGCTGAAGGGGTTATGTGTGACCTAATGTGTGTTTACAACTGTAGGGGGGTGTGGTTGTAGGTGTGACATCATCAATTGTGTATCCCTATGACAGGGATCACACGATCAATGACGCCGCCACAGTGAAGAACGGGGAGGCCGTGTTTACACACGGCTCTCCCCGTTCTTCAACTCCGGGGACCGATTGTGGGACTCCAGCGGCGATTGGGTCCGCGGGTCCCGAGCTTCGCCCGCGACCCACGGCTGGGCAATATCACAGGACGCACCTGTACGTGCATGTGCCCAACTGTGCCATTCTGCCGACGTAAATGTGCAGGAGGCGGTCCTTAAGTGGTTAAAGGTAAAAGGGGCACCTACTATATAACCTCTTTGGGCTTCAACAAGAGGACGCTTCCTGCAAACAATTATATTACCACAGAGCATCTAATGCCGGTTTTGTTTAGCACCACTGAAACATTTATTGTAGCTTTCAATTCCTCTTTTTAAGAGGATATAGAGTTTTCCTCGACAAGTTCTTTGTTAGGCTTGTGGAGAAACTTGACAAGCTCCCTTTGCGTACACACTGTCAAGACCAAATCTCCTCGTTCTCAAACACGGTGACGTACAACACATACGACTGCAGGGGATGTTCGATTCCACTGGCACAACCCTTGGGGCTGCATTTGCTAATCTCATGTTTCTGCGTGTTAGGTAAAAGTTTGATAAGAGACAATTTGCACTTTTCAGTCTGTTACAGCGTGACAAATGTGCTATCTCAATTACGAACGCTACTTTTACCGAAGATGCGCTCCCGTCTCATACTTTATTCTGAGCATGCGCAGGTTTCTAAGCATACACACGAACGTGTTTCTTATGGAAAACCAGCCCGGTGAGGAAATTGAGACTCCCGACGAGGAAAAAGAGATCTTGTTCTCTTTTTTTCTCGTCGAGTTCCACGTTTTTTTGATGAAAAGCATATACACAACCGTTATTCCTCGGCAAAAAAGCTCTGCCACCAAGTTTCTTGATGGATTCTGTCGAGGAAAACGGTCGTGTGTACGAGGTCTAACACTGGCATTCAAACTAGATTATTCCACACCTTCAATATACTTCTAAGAGCAGAGCATATTTAAAACAAAATAAAGGGCCGACCAAAAAATATCTTAAGATATCGGCAAATGGTTTGAATTTAAGAAAACTAAGTTATATTATGAAATTATTTCAGGCTCTAATAGTAAGTCAGAATTAGATTTGTTATTCAATATTGATTAACTTTATTGTTTCTGTACCCTTTCCGACAGTTTTATATCTATATTGGTAATTTTTCTTTTGTTTTCTTTTGTTTGTTCTTCTATGTTTCTTTTTATGTTGTCCCCACCTTCCTTCCTCTCTCTTGCTATCGGAGGACAGGAACTAATAAGATAAATTGCATTGTGCATTGTATGTGTTTCAAGATAATGTTTGGAATTTTTTTGAAATGCTGTAAAAAAAACTTTTTTCTTTGCTCCACCCCTCCCCTCTTTAACTTGTATTTGTTTGGTTTAGATATTTGTTCTTCTTCACCCTCGGTGACACATTGTTCTTTAAGATATTGAGGGTGCCCCCCAGCTACCGAAAGAGCTGGACTCCCCCGTTAGATAGATGGGGATCAGGTTTTTCCTGGCGGTCGGAGCATACTCTATGGGTGATGATAGGGAGCATGCATCGTGTCCTGTACTCAGTTGTACCATATACAGACAAAGAACATTTATGGAACATGGCCTGTACATTATAAATATTGGTGTAATTATGACACAGACTGCACCAGGATAAGATACATTGTTATGCAAGTTATCAGTGGAGGATTTCCAGAATGTATTGCTTAACTCCCTACAGAAGTTGTATGATGCACAATGTAAAGCCGAGTCAATCGTTCTTTGTATTGTAAACGTTAATAAAAATTATTGAAACAAAAAATAAAAAAAAAGACTAAATGTTCTTAAAAATAAAGACTAAATTTTCATACAAAAATAATATTGAACATACAAAATAGCCCCTGGGGCTTTATGCCAAAATGTACAAGTAATCAGAGCATATTAGCGCATTATGGCAGATTTACCTTTCAAGAGATCCCCTTTACTGCTGCAGTGTCAGCGCTCTCAGCTGTCACAGGTGCTTCCACCTTGCCTCGTCTTCCTTCCGGGTTCAGACTCTTCGTTGGCCAGGCCACAATGACATCACTTCCATGCGTCGCAGCACAGAGCAGGCCTGTAAATGTACGCTGAGCTTGCACAATCACAAGCTCAATTACATATGTGTGTGTGTATGTATATATATCCTGACAGTGTCAGTAGAGCAATGGACAGTGTCTGTAGGGCAGTGGACGGTGTCAGTCGTTTTTTATTTTTATTATCTTTTTACATTTTATTTATTTTTTATTATTTATTTTTAACAATTTGTTTAGGACCCCCTTTAGGGGACATTGGTGAAATATCAGGAGTCTAAACAGGGGGGCTTTGTGCCCCACACCCTGTGCGCACGCCTATGCCGGTTCGGTGTACATAAACGATGACAAGCAGGGAGGAGGGTTTATGAGTTGATTCTGGCATAAAACTCATACCTGTCTGCTTTTTTTTTTTCTTTAGTTTAATTCAGCTTTAAGTTTGTATTGAATTGTATGGTAATTATAATTTCTCCCTCTTGTTTGCAAAGTGCTGTGCGAAGTGTTCGCACTATATAAATCCTGTATTATAATAATAACTAATTTAGTGGTTCTGTGCTTTAACCATGTATGGGATTATCTATTGATTGATTTCATCCTTGTAAGTAGTGTAAATAAAATGTAATAGAAGAAAGTCACAAGACTATTACAAATTCTGAACATCTTAAAGGGAGTGTGACTAGCCTCTAGAGGGAGCTAATGCATAGGCATATTGTCAAACATTAAAGCCTAAATTCGGGCACAATAACCTTATGTTTGTTAGTGTTTCCTACTCACACAGCGTGCATATATATATATATATATATATATATATATATATATATATATATATTTCTTACCTGTCTAGAGCAGGTTTATACATAGGACTCTATAGAAAGCTTCTATTGAGTAGAACATATGGCAATGTACAATTAGGGGACAATTTCCTTCTAATGCTTTTATTCCATGGGCACAGTGGAACTCTAGAACTCCTAGCTTGCATTTACAAAATTATTTTTAAAAATATTTAGAAGATGAGCATACAAGTCAGCTATAAAACATTAATGTCAGGATAATATAATAGCAGCTCTGAATGCAAACCTTCCTTTTCACATTTGTACATACCCAATAATATAATGAAGATGGAATGAAGCAGAATTATCTGGTGTAACTAACACTTTGTAGCACAAACCAGATTTTAAAAAGAAAACAAAAATGTTACTACTTCTTTATTTTGTAAACATGCATATTTTGTAAACTGCAATAAAATGTTAAAGGGAAGAGAAAGAGAAAATATTATGAGAACTAAGTGTAAATAAACATCGGCAAAAAAAAAAAGGATTAAAACTTGTAAGAAAAATATATATATACAGTAATAATTTTGGGGCCCATCCACACAAGCAGGTTTGTTGGTGTGTTGACAGTTTTTTTATTTTTTTTGTGCTAACTTTATTGAAATATCACTAACATTCCATTTAAGGACACGTCTACCTTTTGCAAAAAAGAAATAAAAAAATTTACATATATTTTTCAGAAATAAAATGTACATTTATTATTTTATTATTATCAGTGGATCGCAAGTACAATGCCAGGTTCCTGTTTTACATCTATGTCAGTACCAAGATACAACTTTCAGTTAGAGAGCTGGAGGAAGTGTCAATGGACTACAAGTGCGATAATCACCATGCTTATGTTCCAATGAGAACTACAAGTCTATCTGCCTCAGTGGTTGACAGGACTTGTAGTTCATTTATTCAGAGGTATCTGTGAATTACGCGGCTGCATCGATGGAACTTTGCACAGCCGCACTGATTTCAAACCTGACAGCAGCTGCAGGGGAGAAGAACCCCTCACACACTGTCAGGGGGAGGGAGGTCTGCTTAATACCTTGTTATATGTTACACCTGGGTGTAACATGGTCTTAAAAAGGGGAGTAAGCCTTTAAGTTCTATTGGCTGCAGCACAGTGCACTGCCCTGAAAAAGGTACTGTGCACCATACTTTTTTTTTTATATACCAGCTCTGTGATTGGCTGGAGCTGCGTGACCTCACTCCTGTGCATGCCGCCAGTCACGGCACTCGTGAGTCGCTACTAAAGAAACACGTACAGGTGCCAGTTTCTTCAGAGCGCATGCGCCAATGACATCATCAGTACAGTATACTGTAAATATCTCCTAAACGGCGCATTTTTAGGAGAAATTTACAGTACTTATAGGTAAGCCTTTTTCTAGGCTTTCCTATAGGTACAAAGGGGTTGATTTACTAAAGACAAATAGACTGTGCACTTTACAAGGGTAGTTGCACTGTGCAAGTGCAGTTGCTCCAGAGCTTAGTAAATGAGGTTTTCACTTTGTAAAGAACACCCAACATGCAAGGAAAATTTATAAAAAAAAAT
Source organism: Rana kukunoris (assembly GCA_029574335.1). Classification (NCBI taxonomy): domain Eukaryota; kingdom Metazoa; phylum Chordata; class Amphibia; order Anura; family Ranidae; genus Rana; species Rana kukunoris. The sequence goes on from CM056056.1 coordinate 76,464,688, forward strand.
GCATTTTTGCTTGCACATGATTGGATGGTGGAAGTCAACAGAGCTTCTGCTTATTTACTAAGCTCTGAAACAACTGCACTATGCAAAGTGCACAGTATATTTGCCTTTAGTAAATCAACCCTAGAGTGTAAAGGGAGGTTTACAACCTTTTTAACTTGCTTTCTACAGTGTTTGCTTGAGTTTTAAGTAAAAAATAATCAATTTTTACCAGCTGAGTGCAGTAAACTCTACCGATTGCTGCTTTCTCCAGATGGTGCTTGTTATATCTGATTCACCATACACAGACTGAATCTTATGCATTATCATACCTGCAAACTATCTGTCATTCGATTTTGTTGACACACACATACTGCTCCTATACACCGCCTGATTCTACTAGAACAGAGGGGTTTATTTACTAAAGACAAATAGATTGTGCACTTTGCAAGAGCAGTTGCTCCAGAGCTTAGTAAGTGAGCAGACGCTTTGCTGACTTTAATTATGTGCAAGCAAAAATGCAGATTTTTTTTTTTTTTTTGCATGTAAATTGGGTATTCTTTGCAAAGTGAAGCTTAACCTGATTTACTAAGCTCTGGAGCAACTGCACTTGCCAAGTGCCAATGCGCTTTGCAAAGTGCACAGTCTATTTGCCTTCATTAAATCAACCCCAATGAACCAACTCTGCATAGAAGTTCAGAAACTGCTTCTGTCCATACACCCTTAAATACTTATCCGAAGTCTTTTATAACACGTCTTCCTTAGTTAAATGTTTAAACCAAGTACAATGGAAAAATTGTAATTCAGCTTTTTTTATACTTCACTCATCTGACAATATTAACTGATAACTTCTTTGATCTTTTCACACAGTTCTGCCATGTTAAGACGTTCTAGACAGACCTAATCTCTTTATTCTGTCTACAGCCGCAGTGGCTTTTTATATTGAAAAGATGCCTGATTAGTCATTGCATACTTATCCTCCTATGCCCTATTTGGCATATATTTGGTCTGTGTACACATTTGTCTATGTGTCTTGGTGCTATTCATAGTGAAGTGTCTGCATGTTGAAAGCAGTTTGTCCCTTGAAATTCATTTAATGTAGAATATAATGCTGACACTTCTTGTAAAAAATATTTTTAATATGTCTAATAATCAATGTTGTACCTTTCTTTTTATTTAAATATTTGAAATGTATCCTACATGGAAAAAAAAGAAAAAACTATCATCTATATTGTCCACCCCCACCCACTTGCTACTTTTAACATGGTAATATATGATGCCAAACTGATAAGACAACTAATGTCGCGTACACACGGTCGTTTTTTGCAATGAAAAAAAACTTCGTTTTTTTAAAACGTCATTTAAATTGATCGTGTGTGGGCAAAACATTGTTTTTTGTCTTCAAAAAAACGACCAAAAAAAAATTCCAACATGCTTGAATTTTTTGTGTCGTTTTTCAAAACGTTGTTTTTTGTTTCACAAAAAGTCACCGTGTGTAGCACAAACGTTGTTTAAAACGAAGTTTTTCAACCCGCGCATGCCCAGAAGCTAGTTATGAAGCGAGCTTCAATGGAAAAGAGTGGTGAACGTAACCTCGCTTTTTGTGAAAAAAAACGATGGTGTGTATGCAACATCGTCTTTGAAAAGTGACGTTTCAAAAACGTCGTTTTTTACTTCACAGAAAACGTTGGTTTTTTTCATCACAAAAAATGATCGTGTGTATGCGGCATAAAGATGACCAAGCACTAGTGGAATTCTGTTTTTGTTTTTAGGGCATTCATTTAATTTTCTAATAGTTAGTGGGGTCAAATCGACAATTGAACGGTTTCCAGCAAAAAGGAGGCAGCTCAGTTTTTAAAAATTTTTGGTTATAAATTCTATATTCTAAAAAAAAAAGGCCTAGGCCGGCCCCTTAGGCCGCATACACACGATCAAATCTATCTGCTGGAAACGGTCTGACTGACCGTTTCAGCAGGAAGATTCGATCGTGTGTATGGGCAGACAGACAGATTTTTCCAGCAGACAGATTTTAACCACTTCCCGACGGCCGTACGAATATATGCGGCCGTCGGGCTGTCCTGAATCTCTGACAGGGCGCATATATGCGCCCTGTGCTTTTAATGGCCACTAGAGGGCGCGCGAGCGCCGGCGGCGCGCGTGTGCCCGCTGCATTCCTGAGATGCCGATGCGCGTGCCTGTCGGCCGTGATGTCCGCCAGGCACTCGCAATCGGTGGTTACAGGGACAAGACATGGATCTCTGTGTGTAAACACAGAGATCCACGTCCTGTCAGGGAGTGAGGTGACCGATCTGTGTCTCTTGTACATAGGGACACAGCATCGGTCACCTCCCCCAGTCACCCCCCCTCCCCCCACACAGTTAGAACACACCCAGAATACATTTAACCCCTTCCATGACCCCCTAGTGTTAACCCCTTCACTGCCAGTCACATTTATACAGTAATCGGTGCATTTTTATAGCACTGATCGCAGTATAAATGTGAATGGCGCCAAAAATGTGTCAAAAGTGTCTGATGTGTCCACCATAACGTCGCAGTCCCAATAAAAATCGCAGATCGCCGCCATTACTAGTAAAAAAAAAATTATAAATATTAATAATAATTCTGTCCCCTATTTTGTATGCGCTATAACTTTTGCGCAAACCAGTCGCTTATTGCGATTTTTTTTTTTTTTTTACCAAAAATATGTAGAATAATACGTATCGGCCTAAACTGAGAAATTATTTTTTTTTTTAAATGGGCTATTTATTATAGTAACAAGTAAAGAATAATGACTTTTTTTTAAAATTGTCGCTCTTTTTTTGTTTATAGCGCAAAAAATAAAAACCGCAGAGATGATCAAATACCACCAAAAGAAAGCTCTATTTGTGGGGAAAAAAGGACGCCAATTTTGTTTGGGAGCCACGTCGCATGACCGCGCAATTGTCAGTTAAAGCGACGCAGTGCCAGAAGCTGAAATTTCACCTGGTCAGGAAGGAAGTGGTTAAAGCATGCTTTAAAATCTGTCTGCTGGGAATCCGTCCGTCGGATATGTCTGCTGGTTAGTACGCTAACCAGCAGACATATCTGCTCGCACATGCGTCGAATGGATTCGACGCATGTGCGGAAGTGTTTTACTTCCTGGTGTGGTGACGTGGCGGCGTCAACGTCATCGCCACATCACCGCGCTGTCTGCCGGCGGGGATTTTGGTTTGATCGTGTGTACAGCGATCAAACCAAAACAGCCCAGCAGACAAATCTGAGCAAATCGGTCTGTCAGACCGATTTGAACAGATGTATTTGGTTGTGTGTACGCGGCCTAACTCGGATCTGTGATCACCCGTGTAATCTCAGTGACTCAGGTGATCACAGCGCGTGCTGCAGGGGCGCACAAGGAGCGCGCGAAGGGGAGGACGTCTATTGACGTCCTCCCGGCATTTGGCGTCCACGCTGTAGCCTTCATTCGATTATTGCGTGGGCGCCAAGTGGTTAAATGGTAAGCAAAAATGTTTTGTTTTTTTAAGTTATGCTATGTGAATGAAAACATGTGACAAATATAAAGTAGGTTATCCCAGTTTGGTTGAAAATGTGAAAATATACTTTACTATTGACATTGCTTGAATTTTGGCTGATTCCCGCTAAACTGGACGACTTTCAAGCCGTGGGTGGCCATTGGCTCAAGAAAGGTCAATTTTTAAAGCAACTTTTGGCCAGCCATACATGGAGAAAATGTTTTTCTTGCAACCACGGGTCATTGTCTTCTACCGGCGGGGGTGTGCGGGGGATACCATCCCCGTCGGGAGAAGACAGTGATTATCGCTAGTGGCTGCTATAGAATCGCAAAGGAATCCGGCTGGCTGTTTGTACCCAAGTTGATCGATCAACTTGATACATTCAACCTGCCTATTACCGATTAGAACTGTGTGTGGTCAGCCTTTATTGAATAAACTGCATAAAAAATTGTCGGCCCAAAAGTGACTTTATTCCCTCTTCTGTACCGATGATGGAACCTATTATATTTCTCTTCTTCAGCCCAATGAAAGAAATCATTTGGTGTATGACCATTTTTATTCACTGTGAAAATGTAGGTCCTATATTACAATATTTAATAAAAGAGAGATTGTTGAAGTTATCTGATAAAGCAAATCATGTTACCATTGCATAAATGGAAGTAATACTGAGTCCTCAAATGCTATGCAGCAGTATGTATCACTCCGATGACAAATACATTTCCATACTCACCTTTACAATGGAGAGACGTGCAGTGTTTCACATCATCTGACCTTTCAGAGTAATTGGAATGTTTGTCCCTCTCACATTACTTTCAGCAAAGAGAATTCAATAGATTCTTACTGTTTCTTGTCACAGGCATGTGAGATGTGCCAATTCAGTACAAATAAAATGAAGCATTATTGTAGGTGAATTGCGGTGACCTGTGAGTGTTTTCACCAAGAAAGCTACTCAAAAACGAGTTGTCCCTGCTGCACCTATTTACAGTCATAGACATCTTGTTTATGAAACATCTTAGAAAAATATGTACAGTATGTATAGTATAAACTAATGACAAAAAAATAACCCAGGGTCAAGGTCCTATTGACACAATTGAGGCCCATGATAAGGTCCATGCCTTAAAGGTAGTGCTATCTGAGGAGAACTTGATCCAAGCACCCTGCACCTCACTAATGGTTCAGTAGAAGTTATTGCTTACCTCTGGCTTTCATGTTCAAGACTATATTCACCTTTTACTTCAAGACCACAATACATGTATATACATTGCTGGTTTGAAGTGGTTTACCGGGATTATGGCTGAAGATATCATCAATAACATTCTATTATTATAATATGACTTGTGCAGCAATTGTATATGCTATATATATATATTTTTTTGCATTTTTTTCCCCCATGAAAATGGAATTGCCCGCTAAAGTTTCATAGCTGGGGACCATGAGATAGCTCCAGAATAGATAGATGGGGAGTCAGTAAGGTTCTCTACTCACACCAGCCAGCTCCTCAGACTGAATCCCTTGATAGAGAGGTCTGGTATTCAGTCCCGATGTGCTTCAGGGGCAAGCAGCCCCCTGAAGTTCACAGATCCATACCTCACGGGGAAAAAACAATCTACTCAAGTCTTTAGGCTATTTACCACTTTCCAGGCCACCTTCTGGGTATACCTCCCAGGGATTAGCCAGGACATAGTAAGTATTTAGGTCAGTCAAATTAAATTTCCCATCCTAGGCTCTGGAAGCTTCTCCTAGAGGCAGGGGGAACAATCAAACCAAGGCCAATGATCACTGCTCCTCCTAGTATCCTTTACTAGGAAGAAACACAAACTGCAAAGCCAGCATTCAACACACCTGGAAGTGAGTGCTACCTGTGATAGTGTTTGAAGACACATGCTACCAGAAAGGTCCTGTAGGTATAGCATATTCTATTACAGGCTAACGTTATTCTAGTATTGAGCTTAACGGGATTATGTAAAAACCCTCCAAGGTTAAAGCTAACCATACGTTAGTAGAATTTAGTTAAAAATGTGGGGTCTTAACATAACTTGTTCAATTTTCTAATCATTAGTGGGGTCAAATTGTGATTCTTTTTAATTACAGCTATGAAAAAAAAGGAGCAGCAAAGAATACATTTCTAACAATTTACTCTATGTGGTTTTCATTTGTTAAAGTCTATTCATGCCAAATCGCATGTTAAAAGCAAATTGAATTCTAAAGTACTTTTTGAACAACATTTGTCAAGCTATGGATGTGCTAAGAATATTCTACCAATTTTCGTACTAATGTTTACAAGAAAATGTAATAGCATTTGGCCAGATTAAGGTGCAGTACCTGGCACTGCTTCTTGATTGATAAAGTTACAGGGCCCAAGCACAACTTCTGTGTCCCCTTTTTCTTCCAGTTGTGCATTTGCATTATGCTTTGTATGGCTTTCCCATCACTTATATAGCAAATTTCTATTCCCGGGCGATCACAACCTGGTACTATGGAGATTGCCCAAATAAAAGAGCAAAGGGAGTCGCCATAGGGGTAGGGGAAAATATCTCCTTCATAGTGAAAGAGAGGAAAGTTGACCCAGAAGGTCGCTACCTGTTCCTGAAAGGGGTCCTCCAAGGGAAAAGATATACTCCTGCAAATATATACTGCCCTAACAGACATCCCCAAAAATATTTAAAGGGGATCCTGAATGCCTTAATGGACTTTAAACAAGGTCACGTAATTCTAGTAGGAGATTTTAACTTCTCAATGGAACATCAGGTTGACAGCACGTCCGGTGCACAGAGGCGAGATAGCAAACAATTAAGATCGGTTAACAAAAAAATGTTTAACCAGCAATTAATAGATCCATGGAGAATAACAAACCCAAATGAAAAACATTATACATATCATTCATCTGTGCACGGTACGTAGTCGAGACTTGATTACATTATGGTGGATAATGGGGTCTTGGGATTTGGAATTGAAACTTCAATAGGCATAATATACATTTCAGACCACGCCCCGGTAATAGTAAAAATACGGTTTCATGAAATAGAGCAAAGAAAAGGGACATGGAATCTGAATGAAGACCTTATAGATGACATAGAAGTAAGTAAGGCAGTAACAAAGAAGATTGAACAATACTTTATGATAAATAACACACCAGAAGTGAGTTTGGCAACAATATGGGAAGCCCATAAGGCGTATATTAGGGTAAATTAATTTCCATAGGGGCGGGGGAAAAAGAAGGCAAGAGAACTAATGATGCAAAACAAAATAAAGGAGTTATATGAACTTGAACAAAAACATAAAGTACAAGGAGAAAGGGAAACGCATCAAAAGATAGTGATTAAGAGGGCCCAACTTGGAGAATTGATGGAACAGGAAACTAGAAAAATATTTAAGAACGTGGTAAAAGAAAGATATAAGTAGCAGAATAAACCTGGGAAATACTTGGCCAGACTATCCAAAGAAAAAAAAAACAATACAAATTATATTGAAAAAATAAAAAATCAGATAGGAGAGATGAAATATAAAACCTCTGAAATCGCAAAGGTCTTCCAGACTTATTATAGTACAGTATATTTGTATCAGAGCGAATGAGACTCGACAGCAAGAGAAAAGTAGAAGAATTAAAATACAGGAATACTTAGAGGAAGTCAATTTACCAAAGATCTCTCAAGAGAATGCCAAACTCCTTGAAGACCCAATTACCCAGGAGGAAATATACAAAGCTCTCCAAGAAACGTCAGGGGGAAATAACCCAGGGCCGGATGGATTACCGATTAAATATTATAAAAAATGTAAAGAACTCTTGGTCCCAGAACTATGTAACTATCTAAATAGAATAGGAGAAGAGGCAGATATAAGAAAGGAATAACTCCTTGCCAATATTTCAATTATACCTAAAACTGGAAAAGATGGAAGTCTGTGTTCTAACTATCGTCCAATAGCATTGCTAAATGCGGACATAAAAGTATATGCAAAAATATTGGCAACAAGGATAAAACCGTTAATGCCTGACCTAATAAATGTGGATCAGGCGGGTTTTGTAAAAGGAAGGGAGGGAAGAGATAATGGCATAAGAACCATATTGTTATTACCTCAAGATAAAAGGAAGAAACCCCCAGTCGTACTCATGTCAATAGATGCTAAAAAAGCATTTGACCAAGTCGACTGGGGGTTTATGATGGACGCACTGCCGAGTATAGGTCTGGGGCCCAGATTTATGAAATGGGTAAATAATTTATACAACCACCCTACAGCTAGGGTGAAGGTCAATGGGAGTGTGTCGTCCGTGTTTGAGATGACCAACGGAACTAGACAAAGATGCCCACTCTCGCCCCTCCTATATGTAATATCATTGGAACCATTATTAGTTAAAATTCGAAATAACCCTGATATAGGAGGGGTGAGAGTGGGGGAGGAAGAACACAAGGTGGCCGCGTATGCGGACGACATACTCTAATACCTAACTAAACCAAGATTGTCATTACCCAACGTAATAAAATAAAATATGGGGAACTTTTCGAATTTCAAAATTAATCCCATAAAAACGGTAATCTTAAACTTGGGTTTAGATAAAAACAAAGAAAAAGCATTACAGAAAGAATTTCCATTTACTTGGGAGAAAAAAGCTTTAACATATTTAGGAATTAAGATAACACCCACAGTAAAAAAACTTTACTTGGCCAACTTTATTCCCTTAATCAATGAAATAAAACAAGATCTGAAAAACTTAGCGAGGAGACCTATCTCATAGATAGGAAGGGTCAACGCATTTAAAATGATGATACTACCCAAAATAATCTATACATTTCAAATGCTCCCCATAAGAATACCACAAAGTTTCTTTAAGATAACCAAAACTATAATTTTGAAATATATTTGGCAGGGTAAAAAGGCCAGAGTGAAAGGGGGGGTTGGCACTCCCAGATATAAAGAGATATTATCATGCAGTAACATTAGCAAGACTAGCAGAATGGACACATTTATACACTAAAAAGAAATGGGTACAAATGGAAGATATATTAAGCATGACACAATTACACAAAAACGTTTGAATACCCCCTAAATTTAGAAAATTAGACACAGACACTCACGTTATAACTAATAATGTATTTAAAATATGGGACACAATGCACAGGCGTGAAAAATGGGAATATAACTCCCCGTTAATCCCACTAGTTGGCACAATTTTTTTTATTCCAGGAAATAGTACACGGATGGGGAAGCAATTGGGAGCTACACAGCTTAGGGATATTATTACACAAGGTAAAATAAGGTCAAGACAAGAGTTAAAAACAGTAGATGGGGACCAGCAGTTTAGTGAATCGGAGTATTTTCAGTTAAAGCACTTAGTGAGCACTATATCACAACCAATTGAAAAGCTTTGTAGTATAGAAAAAACATTAAGGCCTCGTACACACGATCAAATCTGTCTGCTGGAAACGGTCTGCTAGACCGTCCCAGCAGACAGATTCGATCGTGTGTACGGGCGAGCCGACGGATTTGGCCACCCGACAGATTTCAAAGCATGCTTTGAAATCTATCGGGTGGGAATCCGTCCGCCCGACATGTCTGCTGGTTAGTACACTTACCAGCAGACATGTCGTCTCGCACCGGCGCCGAATGGATTCGGCGCATGCGCGGAAGTGTTTTACTTCCTGGTGCGGTGACGTGGCGGCGTCAACGTCACCGCCACCTCACCGACACGTCAGCGCGCCGTCTGCTGGCAGGGATTTTGGTTTGCTCGTGTGTACACGCGAGCAAACCAAAATCCTAGCAAACAGATTTGTTCAAATCGGTCGGTCCGACCGATTTGAACAAATAGATTGCCTCGTGTGTACGAGGCCTAAAACATGGTATATCGCAACTTTATGAAATATTAACAGACCTAGAAACAAAGGGAACATTGACGTGTATAGAAAAATGGGGACATGATATGGGTAAAACCCTGGAAGAATCAAAAATGATAGGGGCAGTATTTAATTTTGCATCTGACATTGCAACAATAGAAGCAAATTACAAGTGTATGGTACGCTGGCACCTGACTCCAGAGCAAAATTCACTCAAATAACTTCTCGCTATGTTGGAGGAATTGTAAACAAAAAGCAACGACCATGCATATTTGGTGGGATTGCCCGAGAATACAAGAATATTGGGAGGAGGTATTAGAGTATATAGAAGAAATAACAGGGGAGAAGATTTCACAAAACCCCTTGACATGCTTATTTCACGGTACAAATAAAACAAAAAAACAATATGAAAAAACTTTGGTCCCGGTTCTGCTTAACACGGCAAAGGGATTAATCCCCAAAAAATGGCTACATCCAACGAGGCCATCTATAAAAGAGTGGATACAACAAATAGATCATATAGCAGAAATGGAATACCTTAGCCGCGGTGAGCTGGGAAGGGATGAAAGATATAGAGTAATCTGGGAGAAATGGAGAGCTTTTAAAACATCAGAAAAATTTGCGCATGGAATGATTGAAACAGACAGATGAAAAATGTGAAATTTGAAGTGAGGGAGACAGATCGGGGGGGGGGGGGAGCGGGCGGGGGGGTGGATGGGGGTATCACGGGAAAGTGGAAAACTAAGGAAGATGTAGGTTAATATTTTTGTGGCTCTCACTTTTGAGGAATGAGTTTTTATTACCACTGTCGATCTGTTTTGTATATGAACAATTTTCTAATAAAGTATAAACAAAAAGACAAAACAAAGTACCGGTAAATCTGTGAAAACAGAAAAAGTGATCACTTTCAAATGTGATCTTGATGCTGGCTTTACCACATGGCCAGCCACAGATCTTTAACCACTTGACAACCGGGCCTATTTTGGCACTTCTCTCCTTCATGTAAAAATCACAATTTTTTTGCTAGAAAATTTATCAGAACCCCCAAACATTATATATATTTTTTAGCAGACACCCTAGGGAATAAAATGGCGGTCATTGCAACTTTTTTTCTCGTATTTGCGGAATAATTTTTCAAACGCCTTTTTTTAGGGAAAAAAACTGTTTCATGAATTAAAAAATAACAAAACAATAAAGTAAGCCCAATTTTTTTAAATAATGTGAAAGATAATGTTAAGCCGAGTAAATAGATACCTAACATGTGATGCTTTAAAATTGCGCACACTCATGGAATGGCGCCAAACTTTGGTACTTAAAAATCTCCATAGGCGACGCTTTAATTTTTTTTACAGGTTACTATTTTCGAGTTACAGAGGAGTTCTAGTGCTATAACTGTTGCACACGCTCTAGCGCACGTGACGATACCTCACATGTGGGGTTTGATCGGCGTTTACATATGTGGGCGGGACTTGCATGCGTGTTCGCTTCTGCGCGTAAATATTTTTTTTTATCACTTTTATTCCTATTACAAGGAATGTAAACATCCCTTGTAATAGGAATCACTGTGACAGGTCCTCTTTATGGAGAGATGTGGGGTCAATAAGACCCCACATCTCTCCTCCAGGCTTACAAGCATGAAATCGGTGAAAAAAAATTCACTGATCACATGCCGACAGCCTCAATTGCGGCTTTGTTTACTTCTGGGTACCAGGCATGAAGTCATAATGCCCGGCCCTCCGACGGTCATAGAGATGACTGGTCATCTCTATGCTTCCCAGGCAGCGCCGGCCGATTCGCTCTCCGGGCCCCCGATGGCACGGGAGAGCCCGGGGAAGCACCGGATGGCGGCGGAAGGGGGGGACTTCCCCGCCTATAAGAACGATCAAACAGCGGAACTGCCGCTTTGATCGTTCTTATCGTGCACAGAATCGGCGGCTGAAGACGGTGGTATCGGATTGATGCCTGTAGCTGCAGGCATCATTCAGATATCACTGCACAAAGTCGAGGATGTTAAATAACAGCCTTTGGTCGTCAAGTGGTTGTAAAGGTTTGTTTTTTATTTTCTAAATAGCTTCCTTTAAGCTAGTACATTGTTGGTTCACTAACCTTTTCCTTCGATTTCCCTTCTAAATGTTTTTTTTCTTTGTCTGAATTTATCACTTCCTGTTCCTCCTCAGTAAGCTGTTCTGGCTGACTAACCGCCAGCCAGAACGGCTCGGATGATGGGGGCAAGCTTACTGAGGAGGAACAGGAAGTGAGAAATTCAGACAAAGAAAAAAAAACATTTAGAAGGGAAATCGAAAGAAAAGGTAAGTGAACCAACAATGCACTAGCTTAAAGGAACTTATTTAGAAAACAAAACTTTACAACCCCTTTAAAAGGTGTAACCAGTGAAGTCAGAAAAATATGAACAGTTCAGCATCTGACTCTCTAGGTAGTGAAACTACAATCAGAAAGGCAGCATGCACCTTTACACGTCTGCATTTTCAGCTCCTCTATTTATATAATCACAGGTTTAATTCCAGCCTGTAGCTAGTTAGATTTTCCTAGATGGAGACATCTTACTTTTATATAGAAATTATCAACCCAAGGGCTGAACAGAACTTTTTGCAAATTTTTACATGTTATAAGGGGAGCAATTTAGGGCACCAGAGGCTTAGTCAAAAAATATGATCAAACTCTCCAGATAAAGTAAAGCCCTGAGATATGCAGGCCATACATGGGTCGAATTCAAATACATTTTCTTTTATAAATCTAAAATTTTGTGCGTTTTGTAAACCGATGCCACCATTGTTTACATAATTCCACCAACCAAGCCTTCAATTTTACCTGTTGCTACAGAAAATAATTTGCGTGGTCAGGAATCTTCTTTTCTTTCCGGGTTACAGCTCATGCACATTTCTTTTTTCAATTATATTTCTTGCACGATTCTCCCATCATTGATTAGAAATTCTTTTGTTTTTCCAAACATTTCCAAAATGCCCGATCACGTAAGTTTGATGCCCGTATGAAAATCGTCGGTTGTTGCAGCCCACTAATGGTGCGAAATTCAAATGAAAACTCTTAATGGCTTTCGAATGAAAATGTGTTCTTAAATCTGGAACAATTAGGCATTGGATATACCGTATTTATCGGGGTATTGCGCGCTCCCATTTATAGCGTGCACCCCTAAAGTTGCCCCGAAATTCCTGTAAAAAAAATGTCATAAGATTCTATTACTTACAGTTTTGGTGTCTTGCCAGCGTCCATCGTCCGGTCCGGCGTCCGTCTGCGGCCTCGGTGGTGTCCTCCCGGCTTCTCCAGTGCGCACCTCAAGTTCCTACTTCCCGCGCTAGTTCGAATGCCTCCGCCGACATATACCGAGTGCAGTACACTCGGGTACATTCGGCAAGGCTCGGCTTCGCTCGTGCTCACGCTCTGTGACGTTTATGCATGAGCACGAGCGAAGCCGAGCCTAGATGAATGTACCCAAGTGTACTGCACTCGGTATATGTCGGCAGCTCCATTCAAACTGAGCACGGGAAGCGGGTATCGGCTTATATGGCGCACCCACGATTTCCCCCTTATTTTAAGGGGAAAAAAGTGCGCGGTATACGCCGATACATATGGTAGTTTTCCATCCCTTAACATTCTTTCTTTCTGCTTGATTGCTGACCCCCGAATTTATCTTTAGTAAATATTACAAGTGTAAGATTGTTGAAAATCACACTAAAATCACTAAATATTAAAGCTCAACTCCGCAAATTCAATTTTTTTCTGCCTCCCTCTAACCCATTCTGCTGGGTGTAACGTTTTCCTTAAAATATAACTAAAAGAAAAACTTTTTTCTTTAGTTTTGGAAAGAGTGGAGAAGGATTAGAACACTTGTCAGTTTTTATTGCTATCTGTGTCCTTGTTAGAGCCTGTTCACACCATGAATTTCATAGGAACATGCTGTGCATTCCTGTGCAATTCATATGCAATCTGGGTGCAGTGTGATTTCCGCCCATTTATTTCAATGGGCTAAAATCGCACTGGACTGCACCAGTGAATGTGTATGCACCAGTAGTGTATGCATTACTTTAAATAATGCAGCATTTGCAACCTGCATTAAGTTATCATTGATACCCGGTGCAGATCACATGAGCAGTGTGTTTTGAACACGTGCAGGAAACACACACGGAACGCAGGTTTCCCACCACAATATTCTGGTGTGAATGGGGCCATAGAGAGATTCACCATCTTTATTTGTCCTGTATGCTGTTATCACTGAAAGGGAAAGAAAATCCCACGTTTTGGGTTGTCATCAAAACAGGAATACAGTAAAACCTTGGTTTGAGAGTAACTTGGTTTGAGAGCGTTTTGCAAGACAAGCAAAATGTTTTAATAAAATTTGCCTTGATATACAAGTGATTTCTTGATATAAGAGTAACGTCATGTCACATAAAAAAGAAGAGAGGAGCCTTTAAGTGTAGCAATATGGTTACATTTAATGAAGGTACAACATTTAGCAACTTATTGGTACACTTAGGCCTCGTACACACGATAGGATAGCCAGAGGACAACGGTCTGATGGACCGGCTTCATCGGTCAAAACAGATCATGTGTGGGCCCCATAGGTTATTTAACCTTTGGTTAAAAAAAGCCAACTTGCTGTAAAATTTAACTGATGAATACCTAACCCATAGGTCAAAACCGATCGTTAGTAGGCACGACCATCGGTTAAAAATCCACGCATGCTCAGAATCAAGTCGACGCATCCTTGGAAGCATTGAACTTTATTTTTTTCAGCACGTTGTTGTGTTTTACGTCACCGCGTTCTAACACGATTGTTTTTTTTTTTACCAATGGTGTGTAGGCACATCAGACCATCAGTCAGCTTTATCGGTTAACCCGATGACAACGGTACATCAGACCGTTCTCATCGGATGGACTGATCGTGTGTACAAGGCTTTAGAGGTGCCTCTCTTCTCTTTTATACCCTGTAAAAAAAATGCTTTGATATACAAGTGCCTTGGATTACGAGCATGTTTCTGGAACGAATTATGCTCGCAAACCAGGGTTTTACTGTATAGGGGAAATCTTCCAATGGGAACACTAGTTTTGGTGATCCTGGAGACAACTGACCCTCTCTTTTGGAGAGATTTCCTCTCACTTCCTGTTTTGTCTATGAGACAGGAGGTGAATAGAAATCTCCCCAATGGGACACAGAAGGCAAACTTAAACCTTACCGAGGTTATAAATAGTTATACAAAAACAAGTCTTTTCTTTAAGATACATTTTTAGAAGTGTGTAGAACTCTGCTTTGTTGGCTGGTACCCTTCTCTGTCGCCAATGTCAGACCTCTTCTGTTTACCGACGGGACCCTTCCTCTGATTGCCAAATTAAATTAATTGACCCAGTGATTACAAGAAAGAATGTTCTGACAAATACGTTTTCAGAATTTCTATACGAATGTTCAAACAAAATTCTACCAATATATGGCCAGCTTAAAGTGGTTCTAAAGGCTGAAAGTTCTTGACTTTAATGCATACTCTGCATTAAGGTATAAAACACTCCACTACCTTTCCTAGCCCTCCATCCCTAAACACTTACCTGGCTCCTGTCACTGATCCACCGCTGTCTAGGCCTCAGCATTTTCCTCACTTACTGTTCTCACCAGAGACACAGAGGTCAGTGGTAGCCAAAGGGCTCCTGCTGCTCTCTTTCCTTTTCACTTTATCTTCAGTTTCCCCCTCTTACTTTGTTCCCTTTGCTTGAGTATAATTCTTCTTTGATTATTCTATATTACTTGACATCATATGACTTAGTTATATGTATAACTGACCTGATGTTTTCCATTCACCCGTTTTTTGAATATTTGGCAATAAAAATATATTCAACCTAAAACTCATACAGTTTTAAATAGAAATGCAAGCCAAAATGTATGTGTATATATATATATATATATATATATATATATATATATATATATATATATATATATATATATAGATAAATAACTTTTTGTTTTGTTTTTTAATAAGTGATCACATGACCTTTATTCTGAGCTGCATATGTGGCTTGGAGTGCTGGAAGTGTTGACTACAAGAGGGTGTGTTAGCAGGAGGCAGAGAAACAACAGCACACTGATCTTCACAGACAAGAGCTGCGCAGGGGGCATGTCAGCAAAAGTCTGACCAATGGGGTACAGGCAGGCTGTGCTTCCCACAGACCACAGAGGGATGGACGTGCTTTCATGCCTGGTGTGGTCAGTTTGAAATAGGAAAGCAGGGGACTGGCAGGAACCCGCTAGCGGGTATGTCACACAAAGGAAGAAATACAAAGAGGAATATGATACTTTTAAACACAAGTACATGGAAACATGCACATTTTAGGAATGTGAAATGTTGTGGTAACTTTAAGACCAACATTTAGATTACTGATTTTTTTCTACAAAGAATGGTCTGTAATGGCCAACCTAGACACGTCTACTGCTACTAAAACACAACACCTGCCTGACCTTTTCTCATGTGGCTGAAGATAAGGTCAGGTAACAACTTTGCTGGTTTGATTAGACATGTGAGAAAAATGTTGTTGTGATAGCTTTTGTCTTTTTTTTTTTTGCCTTGATTTTCTTTACCCTATTAGAAAGGATAGAAAAAATGTTCCGTCCATCAACATGTCAATTTAACAATGGAATTCCTTTATAACTACCACTTTCCTGTCACTTCAAACCAATTTCTCACGTTTTTTTTTGCCTGTGATATTATTTTCCACTTCTTCTTTTCTTTTTCATTGAGATTGTTGACTTTCCATAATGCATTTACTCTGCAGACCAGGTGTTTTAGAGCCTGCCTGGAATTTTCCTCTCAGATCTGCTTGGCTAAATATTTGCTTTTAGGAGAGGAATGAACATTAAAGAGAAGTTATATGGAGTTGTTTATCTATAAAAGAAGGAGTTGCATTATGTGGGGTGGTAAATAATGCCAGATACCAACCTGTGGTAGATTATCACCTCCGATTGAACCATGAATGCCCTGACAACGTCTTTACAAGAGAATGTAAGCTGAGAATTAAAACGTGTATGTACCAATGTTACCGACTACAACAAGCCTGGAAAATAGTGACTGTGACTCATTGTCCTTATTGTCCAGATAGTTTGTTTGTAATCCTATGAAAATACTGTACCTTGGGAATTTGTATGGCCACAAAGAGGCAGTTATTCCTAAGAGAGAATTGGGTTTATGTCATAAACAACGCTGATCTCTGTACTATGTTTCATGCCCTGAATCTTGGGAATGAAAACCAATATTTAAACATATTCCTTAACCTCCCTGGCGGTATGATTCTTTCTGGTTTTAGGTGCGGAAAGCGGTACAATTATTTGCAAGGAAATTTGGTGTTTTATACTGTAGGCCTGTAATTTTTAGGAATAACTCACTTAAATCTGACCAAACAAGAGTCTAGTAGGCATCCCGGGTATGACATTTTTTTTTAAAAACAAAATTATAAATTATAATATAATAAATAATTATAAATAATTATAACAAATAATAATATAATTATAATAAAAATTATTCAATAATGTAATCAACTTAAAATCACTGAAAGTTGCATAATTGTCATTACTTTTTTTATGACGAATTTCCCCACAAATCGCTATTGCTCAATTCTGCAAGTGATTATAATTTATTATTGCTGTTTGCAGGCAGAAAGAACCGTTTTTATTATATAAAAGTGCATGCAGGACACTGGGCAGACCACTAGGGACAAGGGGTGTGTGTATTTTTTACATACAGTACTGTAATCTATAAGATTACAGTATACTGTATGTACTGTGTATGTTTACTTTTTTGAATTTGGCACTGTTCTCCGCCCCCGTGTGTCGTAACGTCGCAGGGAACAGAGAACGGCGGTGGTTGCAATAAAGTAGATTAGGTGAGCATAGAGGAAGTTTATTGTTTAATGTAAGGTATAAACGCACATATACTTCTAATATCTATGCATACCTAATCTACTTTATTGCAACCATCATTTAAAGTTCCACCCTCTTGCTCCTCTCATTTTTGACCATATACTATACCTAGCCGATGTTCCAGAAGCTGGAAAATACTAAAGAAAACACTGCTACTAGAATCCAAAGAACAAAGCGAAGTGGGGTTCACCGCTCCAGGGAAATCCCAAGTGCACTCGTGGATCAGTCCAGGTATATTCGGGTGCTGGCAAAGCACTAGGCAATGGAAATAACATTGCCTAGCCATGAATAGCCATGAATAAGCACTAACCAAGTGTGAAACGCGTCAGCTGTTTTTTGATTCTTGCTGTGTATCTGTGGTGCCTGCTTATGCTTTTTCAATAAAGAAAACTCAAGAGTTTTCCGGTGTGCGGCCGTCCATCCGTTCTTTGTTATTTCCAAGACACTGCTACTACAGTGATCTCCACCTGCTTTGGGCTGAGCGGGTACCCTGGTGCAGTGTAGGCTCACACTCAGGCAAAGGTGCCATTCAAAGAGTTTGGATTGAACTGATTAGATAAGTTGGAGAGGCGAGGCTGTGACGTCATGCTCCCAACCAATCAAAAAATGCTTTGCATTTACTTTAAAAAAAAAAAGATCATGTAAAGCATTTACTGAATGATGCCTATGCCAATCGACTGACCTTCTATGTTCAGAATGCAGCATGCCAGCCAGCATGGAACCCGGAAGCAAGTGGAGATAACTGAAGTAGGGGTGCCTACTTCAGGGATTTTCAGCTTCTAGTGACATCGGCCAGGTATATGCATAGGTGTACACCCCAAAGCTTAAACACATACGTGTGTGTGTGCATGTGTCTGTCTCTGTGTGTGTATATATATATATATATATATTGACAGTGTCAGTGGGGCAGAGATTGGTGTCAGTAGGTAAGTGAATAGTGTCAGTAGTTTTTTTTTTCATTATTTTTTTAAAGGCTCGTTAGGAGTGCTTTGGTGAAATATCAGGGGTCTAAACAGGGGAAATTTGCACCACACGGGATGATTAGGGTGTGCCCAAGCACACCCTTTGCCAGGTGCCTACGGGTATAAATATAAATATATATATATATATATATATATATATACAGGGAGTGCAGAATTATTAGGCAAGTTGTATTTTTGAGGATTAATTTTATTATTGAACAACAACCATGTTCTCAATGAACCCAAAAAACTCATTAATATCAAAGCTGAATATTTTTGGAAGTAGTTTTTAGTTTTAGCTATTTTAGGGGGATATCTGTGTGTGCAGGTGACTATTACTGTGCATAATTATTAGGCAACTTAACAAAAAACAAATATATACCCATTTCAATTATTTATTTTTACCAGTGAAACCAATATAACATCTCAACATTCACAAATATTCACAAATATACATTTCTGACATTCAAAAACAAAACAAAAACAAATCAGTGACCAATATAGCCACCTTTCTTTGCAAGGACACTCATGCAGCCTGCCATCCATGGATTCTGTCAGTGTTTTGATCTGTTCACCATCAACATTGCGTGCAGCAGCAACCACAGCCTCCCAGACAATGTTCAGAGAGGTGTACTGTTTTCCCTCCTTGTAAATCTCACATTTGATGATGGACCACAGGTTCTCAATGGGGTTCAGATCAGGTGAACAAGGAGGCCATGTCATTAGTTTTTCTTCTTTTATACCCTTTCTTGCCAGCCACGCTGTGGAGTACTTGGACGCGTGTGATGGAGCATTGTCCTGCATGAAAATCATGTTTTTCTTGAAGGATGCAGACTTCTTCCTGTACCACTGCTTGAAGAAGGTGTCTTCCAGAAACTGGCAGTAGGACTGGGAATTGAGCTTGACTCCATCCTCAACCCAAAAAGGCCCTACAAGCTCATCTTTGATGATACCAGCCCAAACCAGTACTCCACCTCCACCTTGCTGGCGTCTGAGTCGGACTGGAGCTCTCTGCCCTTTACCAATCCAGCCACGGGCCCATCCATCTGGCCCATCAAGACTCACTCTCATTTCATCAGTCCATAAAACCTTATAGATATTTCTTGGCCCAGTCTTGACGTTTCAGCTTGTGTGTCTTGTTCAGTGGTGGTCGTCTTTCAGCCTTTCTTACCTTAGCCATGTCTCTGAGTATTGCACACCTTGTGCTTTTGGGCACTCCAGTGATGTTGCAGCTCTGAAATATGGCCAAACTGGTGTCAAGTGGCATCTTGGCAGCTGCACACTTGACTTTTCTCAGTTCATGGGCAGTTATTTTGCGCCTTGGTTTTTCCACACACTTCTTGCGACCCTGTTGACTATTTTGAATGAAACGCTTGATTGTTCGATGATCACGCTTCAGAAGCTTTGCAATTTTAAGAGTGCTGCATCCCTCTGCAAGATATCTCACTATTTTTGACTTTTCTGAGCCTGTCAAGTCCTTCTTTTGACCCATTTTGCCAAAGGAAAGGAAGTTGCCTAATAATTATGCACACCTGATATAGGGTGTTGATGTCATTAGACCACACCCCTTCTCATTACAGAGATGCACATCACCTAATATGCTTAATTGGTAGTAGGCTTTCGAGCCTATACAGCTTGGAGTGAGACAACATGCATAAAGAGGATTATGTGGTCAAAATACTCATTTGCCTAATAATTCTGCACTCTCTGTATATATATATATATATATATATATATATATATAGCCTAGGGGTATATGTATAGTAACAATAGTCCAAGTTAGACCAATGTATCTATGTATAACATATATGTATAATATAATATATATATATATATATATGTATAACAATACCTGCACTTTTTAACCAGGCAGAACAAGTTATATATTCCATCTTGGTCACTGTAGATTAAATATCATATCCAGACAGACTTTGTTATGGTTGTATTGTGACATGGCCACATGCTTTATTAATGGCCTCATTTAAATATAAAGGTTTGTGTTTTAACCTTGTTGATAGCTGCATGTAATATTTACCAGTAGGTTCTTATCTCATTTGCGATATTTCAGTCTGTTGCTCCACCAGGCACAGTTAAGCGATATTAAACTCAAAAATGAGAATGAAATATTTTGCAGCATGTTTCAATTGTCAATTTTGCTGGACAGCTTGTTCGGCGAAGGAAGCTGAAAAATAACAAACTTACTGGTCAGATCACTATTTGCTGATGCATAAGGCCAGTTGCTGTCTAATGTTTGTAGGGAGTTTAAGTACAGAAGCCCTATTCAACCCCTGTTCACCTGTAACTATGCATTAATGTTTGCTGGAACAAGGACATTCACTTCGATGACAGGCAGCAACTGACACATAACATAGTGATCATCAGTTGTCAATGACTGATGGGTTCCCCACTGATGATCAGGAATCAATCAGAGTTTTTTCTGATCATTGCATTACTATATCAGCTCTAAAATATTGATCACATGCAAAGTAAAAACTCTTCAGCCCGCAAGTGGTTAGCACTTCTGCCTAGCAGCACTAGGGTCACTGGTTCTAATACCATGACACTACCTGCCTGGAGTTTGTATGTTCTCCATCTGCCTGTGTGGGTTTCCTCCAGGTACTTTGGTTTCCTTTCACACTCCAGAGACATTCTGGTAGGTTTAACTGGCTCCTGTCTAAGGCCTTGTACACACGACAAAATCTATCAAGAAAAATGCTGGCAGAGCTTTTTTGCCAAGAAAAACGGTCGTGTGTATGTTTTTCGCTGAGAAAACTGTTGTGGATCTCGACGAGAAAAAAAGAGAACATGTTCTCTTTTTTCTCGTCTGGAGTCTTAATTTTTTTCATCGTGTTTCTCGTCGGGCTGGTTTACGACGAGAAACACGTTTGTGTGTATGCTTAGAAAACCGCGTATGCTCAGAATAAAGTATGAGACGGGAGCGTGCCTTCGGTAAAAGTAGCGTTTGTAATGGAGATAGCACATTTGTCACACTGTAACAGACTGAAGAGCAAATCGTCTCTCACCAAACTTTTACTTAACACGCAGTAACATGAGATTAGCAAAAGCAGCCCCAAGGGTTGTGCCAGTGGAACAAACTTCCCCTGCCGTCTTATGTGTTGTACATCACCGCGCTTGAGAACGAGGAGATTTGATCCTGACTGTGTGTACGCAAAGAAAGCTTGTCAAGTTTCTCGACAAGCCTAACAAGGAACTCGTCGAGAAAAACAACGTTTCTTTTACGATGAGATTCTCAGTCGTGTGTACGAGGCCTAAGGCCAGGTTCACACCTTTGCATTTTTTTAGTAAGTTTTCCGTTTTGCAGAAACACACTACAGTCCATTTAAAATGGTTTCCTATGAATGTAGTTCACATCTGCATTTTATGGAAAGGGCCAGGGACTTTTTTCTAGTTTTTAGTTCCATAGACTTCAATGGATCAAAAGCGTGTATTAAAAAATGCAAAATACACTTGTAATATGCAAACTGCAACCTGCATAGATGAGAACATGGCCTTAATTGGCCCTAATATGTGTATGTATAATTGTGAGTTAGGGACCTATGGCTGCATTCACACTAATGCATTTTTTGATGCATTTTGCAGAAATGCAGGGAAATTTTTTAACATGGTTTCCTATGGAACATGTGCACATCAATGCTTTTTTGTGCCTCTGCGTTTTTGGAAAGGGACTTTTCAAAAAAACTTTTCAACTATGTTAACCACTTTAGCCCTGGACCATATTGTTGTCCAATGACCAGAGCACTTTTGTGATTCGGCACTGCGTCGCTTTAACTAACAATTGCGTGGTCGTGCGACGTAGCTCCCAAACAAAATTGGCGTCCTTTTTTTCCCACAAATAGAGCTTTCTTTTGGTGGTATTTGATCATCTCTGCGGTTTTTATTGTTTGCGCTATAAACAAAAATAGAGCGACAATTTTGAAAAAAATGCAATATTTTTACTTTTAGCTATAATAAATATCCCCCAAAAATATATAAAAAAACATTTTTTTTCCTCAGTTAAGGCTGATACGTATTCTTCTACATATTTTTCATTAAAAAAAATCGCAATAAGCATTTATTGATTGGTTTGTGCAAAAGTTATAGCGTTTACAAAATAGGGGGTCGTTTTATGGCATTTTTATTAATATTTTTTTTTACTAGTAATGGCGGCGATGAGCGTTTTTTTCAGTACTGTGACATTATGGCGGGCACTTTCAGACACTTTTGACACATTTTTGGGACCATTGGCATTTTTATAGCGATCAACAGGGCTTTTTTTCAGGGGGAACTTGGTGGAACTCAGTTCCTCCACCTCTGGCTCAGACCCTTTGGTGCCTGTTTACCACAATCACTTGTAAACACAGAAGTCTGGTTTCTGTGTTTACAAGTGACAGCTCTGCACTCTGTATGTAATGCAATCCTGGTATTTAATGGCCCTTTAAGACCCTCCTACTGTTTTAGTGAAATTTGACTGACCACACCCACTATTTGATGTGATTTGGAGGGTGTGTGTAGGGGAGGGGTTTTGTGGGGGCGTGGTTAAGTTCCAGCACCTATTGCTTGAGAAAAAAAAGCCCTGGCGATCAATGCTATAAAAATGCATTGTATTACTATAAAAATGCCATTAGTAGTGAAGGGGTTAACACTAGGGGGCAGGGAAGGGGTTAAGTGTGTTCCTGGGTGTGTTCTAACTGTTCTCGCAGCAGTGCCACATTCCCGCAGTAAAATGATGGTGGGCGGTCGGCATGTGGTTAAAGAACCCCACTATGTCTATGTGAGGGCCAATCCGTGTTATTTTAGACCCATGGGGCATTGACTATGTATTTTTTAATTAATTTGTTATTTAAAAACCCAGGTTTGGATAAAGACGAGTCTATTTGCCACAGTGCCAAATGTAACCTCTCTTGCTGCCTTATCTGGAGTTTAATATTTGCCTGCTCTAGAACTTTGCACTGTGGCAAAAGAATGGTAGAGAAGGCAGACAGCCAGTATTGGAGGAAGTGGTTCAATCAGTCTGTGGGAGGTGGGGGATAATGCTCTCAAAACATAGACACGAAACATATTTTTATAAAGTTACTGGGGTTAATTTACTAAAGATAAGTAGGCTCTTTGCAAGGGAAATTCCTCTTAGATTAGTGAATGAGGTGAAGCTCTGCTGGCTTCCACCATCCAATCACGTGTAAGCAAAAATACAGTTTTCTTTTTTCTTGGGTATTTCCACCATATTCACTAAGCTAAGGAAAATTCCACTTGCAAAGTGAAAAGCCTATTTGCCTTCATTAAAACAGGTATTCACTGCATCTGAGCACCACAAATCAAAAACACTATTTAAAGTGATTGTAAATATAAATATAACAAACATGTTATACTTACCTGCTCTGTGCAAGCGTTTTCCACAGAGCGGCCCTGATCTTTTGGGGTCACTCGGCGGTGCTCCTGGCGCCTCCTCTTCATCGGGTGCCCCCAAGGAAAGCCGTTTTCCATGGGGGAACCCATGCGGGCGTGCTCCTGAATCCTGCTGCTGCACCCATTGACACAGACATCAGGTCTCGACCCCACCCCCTGCTCTTGTGTCACTGGATTTGATTGATCGCAAGGGGAGCCAATGGCTCCTGCTGCTATCAATTTATCCATTAAGGACACGAGACAGCGGCTGGAGCCATTTCCCAGGAGGCAACGTGAGGAGGAGAACACAGAACCTCACCACGGACGAGGAAGAGGCAGATTAGGACAATCTGCCTAGTAACAGCCATTTCTGGCTAGTATAATTTATTTCTTCTTATTTATTTATTTTTGCCTTTTTGGCTATATATTTATTTATTTTTTAGGGTGGACCTTCACTTTTCCTTGATTCTTGCTTTTCCTATCAGTACAGGGGCATTTTAATAACAACTGAACACTAACTGAATGTATGGCTTGCTAAGAAATTATTTTTTCCTAATTGTTACATTTATTTATTAGTTTACAAAACTTCCTGCCAGAAGAGAGTATTGGATACGTAAGAATATCAAAGTATTTGGGGTAATCTATGTTGAGAAATTTACAAATGTTCTATTTGAAAAGAATCCTAATTCTGAGAATTTCTTCCTTTTTCTGAAACTGATGTTAGCAGCTAAGCTGCACATGGTACGCTGCCTGATTTCCTGCGTCGTTGCAGACAGGATGTTTCTATCAGTTTTTATCTTATATATCATTCTTAGAAAGAAACTAACACTTTGGTCAGTTCTAGAAATTCAGGATGTTCGTGTTCTTTTGACATTTTCTGTTAAATGATCTGTATTGTTAATAACTTATTATGGTTTATGTGTCTCAGGCCTTGCTCACACTATGTGCGGGGACATGCGTTTTTCTGCACCTGTCTCTGCAAGGACACATAGAGGACAATACCACAACCCTCGTATCCTGTGCGGATTTTTTCTGTGGAGAAATAGGCAACATGTGTGCGTTTTTCTGTGCAGGAAGAAAATAATGTTTCACCAGCGTTATGGTGTGAACAGGATGCATAGAAAACAGAGAGTGAGAGACCTGCCTAATGGCCCATACACACGATCCGAATATCGGACGAAAACGATCGTCCGATGATGGATCGTACGATTTTCGGATCGTGCGTACACTACTTTCGACAGCCGATCACGACCGTTCATCCGATTAAATTCGATCGGACAAGCGCGAAAAATTTTCTCGTCCGATGTCCGATTTTCGTTTAGTCAGTACAGCCGTCGTCCGACAATACAATACAAATACATTACAACACGTGACATCGCTTCCGATCGTTTTTTTCTATCGTACGAGAATTTTCGTGAGTTTAAAAACCTATTTTATTTTACTCGCGATTATTAAGCGAAAAAAGTCGTACGATCCGTCGGCCGATATTTGGATCGTGTGTATGGGCCATTAGAGGAACGCACATCTCTGCACACAGGAGTTGATTTAATAAACCTGGAGAGGGCAAGATCTGGCGCAGCTGTGCTTGGTAGCCAATCAGCTTCTAACTTCAGCTTGTTCAATTAAACCTTGACGATAAAACCTGGAAGCTGATTGGTTTCTATGCACAGCTGCACCAGATTTTGCACTCTTCAGTTTTAGTAAATCAATCCCTTTGTTTTTTCCATCGGTTTTAATGCATGTATGGTGAGAACAAAGCCTTTAATGTACGTAAATATGTCTCTACTTCCTGCAAACTATGTTGATTAACGACTTCCAGCCCCGGCCTATAGCAGAATAACGGGCAGGAAGTGGTCATATGACGTCCAGCAGGATAACATGGCGGCACGCACCTGCAAAGGGGGTGCAGTGCGGCGATCGCGAGTGCGGCGTGTCAGTCTGACATGCCGCATCTCCGATTGTGGTAAGAAACCTCTGAAAGAGGCTTCTTACCACATGATTAGCTGTTACCAATCATCGCGTGAACCAGAAAGCGCTGGTGAACGACATTCCTCAGTTTGCCCTGGCAAGGTGAGCCGGTCGGCGGCTCTCCTTGTTCAGAGGGTGGGGGGGGGGGTCTGTGCTGAAAATCAGCACACTGATTATCAGCAAAGCCCCATCAGATGGACCCATCAGCTGCCAATCAGTGCCCAGTAGCTGCCAGTCCATGCCCCATCCTGTCAGTGCCCAATAGAGGGAAAATTGATGCCCACCGCAGTGCCAATCAGTGTCCATCACAGTGCCAATCAGTGCCCAGCATTAACACCTGTCAGTACCTGCCCAATCAGTGCTGCCCATCAGTGCCATCTATTAGTGTCCATCAATGCCGCCTGTCAGTGCCCATCAATGCCATCTGTCAGTACCTTTACATAGGCTATCCCCCTTCAGTCCATCATGAGCTCTGTCGCCAGGCTCATTCAGTTTACAAATCGCTCAGCGTCTGCTACCGCTCTCTTGCCAATCCCTCCATTGCTAAAATACTAACAATAACTTACAAAGCCATCCACAACCCTACCCCCAGCAGTGTTGCCAACCTACCAGATTGAAATTTACTGGCGCAGCCACGTTTTTACTGGGATTTCAGAAAAGATACTAAATTACATTTTTAGGTGCAAATTTCAGTATTTAGGCTACAAACAAGTACGCTAGGCAAATAGAAATGTGGTTTAAGGTAGATATTAAGGTAAAAAAAACATATTTTTGTTATTTTCGATATAATAAGGGCAAATTGTTTAGTCACATCACCCCCTGCCTCCATCCCCCTCTACCACCAATACCGCCTGCCTTCACCCCCCTCTGCGGTGCCACAATCTCCCCCTGACTCCAATCTCCCCCAATCCCCCTGCCTCCATCCCCCTCTGCGGTGCCACCAATAACCCCTGTCTCCATCCCCCACCCTATGCGGTGCCGCCACCCCCCTCTGCGGTGCCACCAACACCCCCTGCCTCCACTCACCCCCTGTCATTAACACCCCCTGCCTCCAATCACCCCCTGTCACTAACACCCCCTGCCTCCAATCACCGCCTGTCACTAACACCCCCTGCCTCCAATCACCCCCTGTCACTAACACCCCCTGCCTCCAATCATCCCCTGCCTCCATCCCCCTCTGCGGTGCCACCAATAACCCCTGTCTCCATCCCCCACCCTATGTGGTGCCGCCACCCCCCTCTGGGTGCCACCAACACCCCCTGCCTCCAATCACCCCCTGTCACTAACACCCCCTGCCTCCAATCACCCCTTGTCACTAACACCCCCTGCCTCCAATCACCCCCTGCTTCCATCCCCCTCTGTGGTGCCACCAAAACCCCCTGCCTCCAATTACCCCCTGTCACTAACACCCCCTGCCTCCAATCACCCCCTGTCACTAACACCCCCTGCCTCCAATCTCCCCCTGCCTCCATCCCCCTCTGCGGTGCCTCCGCAGCCACCATCTCCCCCTGCCACTAACACCCCCTGCCTCCAATCTCCCCCAATCCCCCTGCCTCCAATCACCCCCTGCCTTCATCCCCCTCTGCGGTGCCACCAACAACACCTGTCTCCATCCCCCACCCTAAGCGGTGCTGCCACCCCCCTCTGCGGTGCCACCAACACCCCCTGCCTCCAATAACCCTCTGCCACTAACACCCCCTGCCTCCATCCCCCTCTGCGGTGCCTCCGCAGCCACCATCTCCTCCTGCCTCCAATCACCCCCTGCCTCCATTCTCAATGCACAGTTCCAAGCCAAACCGATCTCGACTATTTTTACTGGCACATTTCCGCAACCACAGACATTTACGAACGGGGGAAAAAGTGCCCGTTTTTACGAAAAATATGGACGGTTGGCAACACTGACCCCGAGCTAAACCACTAACCTGGTCTCAAAATACCAACCTAATTGTTCTCTTCATTCCTCCTAAGACCTCCTGCTCTCTAGCTCCCTCATCACCTCCTCCCATACTCACCTCCAGGACCTTTCCCGAGCCTCTCCCATCCTTTGGAATTCCCTACCCCAATCTGTCCAACTATCTCCAACTCTATCCACATTTTGGCGATCCCTGAAAGCCTTTCTCTTCAGAAAAGCCTATTAGGCCTCCACCTAACTGTACTTTTTTTTTTCTCCATCAGCCCATCCCCCACAGCTATTACCTTTTGTATTACTTGACCCTCCCTTTAAGATTGTAAACTCTAACAAGCAGGGCCCTCTAATTCCTCCGGTATTGATTTGTATGTAACAGTGCTGTCTGCCCTCATGTTGTAAAGCGCTGCGCAAACTGCTGGTGGTCTATAAATCCTGTATAATAATAATACTGTAATAGAAATGCAATCCTAAAGGGACCATACCGCCAGAAAAGCGTTGCAAATGTTTACGGATACGTTGAGACCTTCGTGTTTCGGGAAAGCACACACAATTATATGTTGTCCCGACACTCTGAGAAAAGCGCTGCCTTTCAGAGGACGCACAGTGGTACTAATAATTGGTAATGACCCCCCACTCACCCGCAGACGTGTGTATTCTTTCATGTGCCAAACTGCGATTTTTGCACCTAAATGGGGATCTTTTAGAAGGTTCAGCGACTTCTTTTTTTAGTACATTGAAATGAATAGTGTAAAGCACTGCGTAGACTGTTGGTGCTATATAAATCCTGTATAATAATAGAGTGCCCTACACATTGGCAATGTGTCAGTGGTGGCACCTGCTGCAGGTGGGGACAATCCCCTCATGTCCTTATGCTCCCCTATAGACAATTCTTTGTTTACTTGTCATGCCGTCATTGCATTGACGTCATTCTCCTGCACGCTTGTCCTCTGTGCCCGGTGTCCCGTGCACAGCCCCTTCTCTCACACATACATACACAGCCTCTGCTTCCTTCCTTCAGCAGCCCCAGCCCGCCGCGAACGCGCTCAGCTCCCCCCCCCCGCCCGTGCACGCGCCTCCCTCGTTGTTTTTCATGAATGAAATCCAATCGGGCGGATATAAATAGCACGGGAGGGCGCTGACGTCACGAGGCGAGCTGCTGCTGCTGCAGCTGGAGATCGGGTTGCATTAGACGGCTGTGTGCTCGATTCACAGATTGTCTGTGTGCCGCGGGAGGGCGGGGCTAGAACCCAGAGAGGGGCGGGGATGGAGAGAAGGGGAATGTTCACCCCATAAGATGGAGCGGGGAGAGGACCATGAGACGGCTGCAGCCAGATCCTAGCCGACAACCTCCCGACCTGCCTGGAGGACAAGCACTGAGCCGGGGAGAGGACACAGCAGGTGTGTAGAGGGGCTGGGCGCCGGCCTGAGCGCTGGTGTGGAGGGATGCTCAGCGGATTCCTGGACACTGATGATGGATGGGGAGACATGGAATAACGGGAGAGGAGGAGGAGGAGGGAAGAGGCAGGAAATCCAGGAGATCAGGGCGGATGGCAGCAGGATTTGTGTCCCCTTTATATGTGCCATGGACGTTCTGTCTATGGAGTGTGTGTTGTGTCTGTGTCTAGTGTGTGTGTTGTGACCGTGGAGTGTATGTTGTGTCTATGAAGTGTGTGTGTGTTGTGACCATGGAGTGTATGTTGTGTCTATGAAGTGTGTGTGTTGTGTATATGTAGTGTGTGTTGTTTCTTTGGAGGGTGTGTTATTTGTATAAAGTGTGTGTTGCTGTGTCTATGTGGTGTGTGTGTTGTTTCTATGGAGTGTGTTGTGTCTATTAGGTGTGTGTTGTGTCTATTTAGTGTGTTGTTTCTATGGAGTGTGTGTTGTGGCTATGTAGTTTGTGTGTGTTTCTATGGAGTGTGTTGTGTCTGTGGAGTGTGCTGTGTTTTTTGTGTCTATGTAGTTTGTGTGTGTGTTGTGTCTATGTAGTTTGTGTGTGTGTGTGTTGTGTCTGTGTAGTTTGTGTGTGTTGGGTCTATGTAGTGCGTGTTTGTTGTGTCTATGTAGTGTGTGTGTGTGTGTGTTGTGTTTATGTAGTTTGTGTGTGTGTTGTGTCTGTGTAGTTTGTGTGTGTGTTGTGTCTGTGTAGTTTGTGTGTGTGTTTTGTCTATGTAGTGTGTGTGTGTTGTATCTATGTAGTGTGTTGTGTCTATGTTATTTGTGTGTGTTGTGTTTATGTAGTTTGTGTGTGTTGTGTCTATGTAGTGTGTTGTGTCTATGTAGTTTGTGTGTGTGTGTGTGTGTTGTTTCTATGGAGTGTGTTATGTCTGTGGAGTGTGCTGTGTGTGTTGTGTCTATGTAGTGTGTTGTGTCTATGTAGTTTGTGTGTGTTGTGTCTATGTAGTGTGTTGTGTCTATGTAGTTTGTGTGTGTGTGTTGTTTCTATGGAGTGTGTTATGTCTGTGGAGTGTGCTGTGTGTGTTGTGTCTATGTAGTGTGTTGTGTCTATGTAGTTTGTGTGTGTTGTGTCTATGTAGTGTGTTGTGTCTATGTAGTTTGTGTGTGTGTGTTGTTTCTATGGAGTGTGTTATGTCTGTGGAGTGTGCTGTGTGTGTTGTGTCTATGTAGTGTGTTGTGTCTATGTAGTTTGTGTGTGTGTGTGTTGTTTCTATGGAGTGTGTTATGTCTGTGGAGTGTGCTGTGTGTGTTGTGTCTGTGTAGTGTGTTGTGTCTATGTAGTTTGTGTGTGTTTTTTCTATGGAGTGTGTTATGTCTGTGGAGTGTGCCGTGTGTGTTGTGTCTGTGTAGTGTGTTGTGTCTATGTAGTTTGTGTGTGTTGTTTCTGTGGAGTGTGCCGTGTGTGTTGTGTCTGTAGAGTGTGTTGCTGTGACAACCCTCCTGTAGGCAGACATGAGGAGGCTCAGCCGTATGACTTGTAAATACACACAGCAGATGTGTCGGGGGGTTGTATATACACACATACACGAGGGTTGTATACACGCACACACACGGGGGGGGGGGCTGTCCATGGGGTGGCATGCTGCAGGCACTACATATCAATCATCACCTTTCCTCCATACAGCCGTGTGTGTTATTTAGGAAGGAGCGATCCTTTGTAGTCACACATCAGAGAGATGACAATGACATTGAACATTCCATGGTTGGGGCTCATTCACACATCTCCACACAGAACAACACAGAGATTATTGTTATCTAGGTGCTCTGTTCACACAACAACACAGCGCGGATCCTTAGAGATGCTGCATTTTTCTGCAGGGTAACTGACAGTCATCACAGTGCATCACCACATGCAGAGGTGCACAGATGTGAATGAAGTGTCTTTGTGTGACGTTACAATAAAGCTTTTCTAAAAAAAAAAAAGGTCATCATTGTGTTGCAAATCCCTATAAGATCACACAGAGATTCTACAATCACACAGAATATCCAGGGATCAGCCTTAGTGCTCCACATTGCAATGTGCAGAGGTGCCTTATAGACATGAATGATGTGTCATTGTGGGACATTTTAATAAATGTGGAAAGAAAGGCAGACTGTACAGAGATTGTATAGGTCATGGTCCGCTTTAGTGCACCACACGTCACAACATACAGCGGTGCATGGACATGAATGAAGTGTCATTATGCGACACCATGCACATTGTACACCAGTCTGTACATGCTCCACAAAAGTTAAACAGTAACAAAGGAAAGCACCCCCTACACAAACAATTGTTACTGACATTACCCAGGTGTCCTGGATGTCCTGGACCTGCTCTGCAAGTGTATGTAAACCATAAAGCCAGGAATAGTGTCCCTTCATGGTGTCAGTGGGAGGAATAGTGTCCCTTCATTGGTGTCAGTGGGAGGAATAGTGTCCCTTCATTGGTGTCAGTGGGAGGAATAGTGTCCCTTTGTTGGTGTCAGTGGGAGGAATAGTGTCCCTTTGTTGGTGTCAGTGGGAGGAATAGTGTCCCTTTGTTGGTGTCAGTGGGAGGAATAGTGTCCCTTTGTTGGTGTCAGTGGGAGGAATAGTGTCCCTTTGTTGGTGTCAGTGGGAGGAATAGTGTCCCTTCGTTGGTGTCAGTGGGAGGAATAGTGTCCCTTCATTGGAGTCAGTGGGAGCATTAGTGTCCCTTCGTTGGTGTCAGTTGGAGGAATAGTGTCCCTTCATTGGTGTCATTGGAAGGAATTATGTCCCTTTGTTGGTGCCAGTGGGAGGAATAGTGTCCCTTCATTGGAGTCAGTGGGAGCAATAGTGTCCCTTCATTGGTGTCAGTTGGAGGAATAGTGTCCCTTCATTGGTGTCAGTGGAAGGAATTATGTCCCTTTGTTGGTGTCAGTGGGAGGAATAGTGTCCCTTTGTTGGTGTCAGTGGGAGAAAAAGTGTCCCTTTGTTGCCAGTGGGAGAAAAAGTGTCCCTTTGTTGGTCCCAGTGGGAGGAATAGTGTCCCTTTGTTGGTGCCAGTGGGAGGAATAGTGTCTCTTTGTTGGTATCAGTGGGAGAAAAAGTGTCCCTTTGTTGCCAGTGGGAGAAAAAGTGTCCCTTTGTTGGTGCCAGTGGGAGGAATAGTGTCCCTTTTTTGGTGCCAGTGGGCGGAATAGTGTCCTTCATTGGTGCCAGTGGGAGAAAAAGTGTCCCTTTGTTGGTGTCAGTGGGAGGAATAGTGTCCCTTTGTTGGTGTCAGTGGGAGAAAAAGTGTCCCTTTGTTGCCAGTGGGAGAAAAAGTGTCCCTTTGTTGGTGTCAGTGGGAGAAAAAGTGTCCCTTTGTTTGTGTCAATGGGAGGAATAGTACCCCACTGTTGGTGTCATTGACAAGAATTATGCCCTATTGTTAAAGTTATTGTAAAGTCTCAAGGTTTTTCACGTTAATGCATTTTATGCTTTAAGGTGAAAAACCTTCTGTGCTGCAGCTCTCCCCCCAGACCCCCCCCCCCCTTTTTCTTACCTTAGCCAGATCCGATCCAGCAATGTGCACAAGCTCAGTGGCTCCAGCCGCTGTCTCTCTCCTTGTTGGACAAATTGATAGCAGCAGAAGTCATTGGCTCCTGCTGCTGTCAATCCAATTTAGTGACGCGGGGGTGGGGCAGAGTCCCGCTGTCTGCGTCAATGGATGAGGCAGTGGGACTCTGGAGTGAGCCTGTATGGGTGTCCCCAGGGAAAGCAACTTCCCTGATAAAGAGGAGAAGCCAGGAGCACTGGTGGGGGACCCCAGAAGAAGAGGATTGGGGCTGGTCTCTGCAAATCCCTTGTGCCCCAGGGACCAGATAAACGCCTCATCTGGCCCCTGGGCGACAGTTTGGAGACCACTCCTCTACATCATGGCATTAACATCACTTCCTGTTAGAGCATTAAAAAAAAAGCACTGGGCGGTGCGCTTCCGCTGCGATAAAAAAATCCTGCCGCCAGCATTTTTGGGGAGTTAAGAAAAAACGCATCAAAAAGTACCTTTGCATGGTAACCAATCAGCTTCTAACTTCAGCTTGTACAATAAACTTTGACAGAAAAACGTGGAAGCTGATTGGCTACTATGCACATCTTCACCGGATTCTGAGTGCTCCCATTTTAGTAAATCCCCTCCTATGTATCCTAGCTTATAGCAGCATTAAACCCAAAAGAAAACATTTATTATATTGCAGCTTATCAATTCTTAGATGTGATGGCTTTCTTTCTTATATTTTCTTCTGATGATCTAGCCAGTAAGTCTGTTGTTTTTCAAAAGAACAAGCTCTCCAGTAGTTAGAGTTGGGACAAACCATTTACTACAGACAGGGATACTTACAGTGATCAGCCTTTATTTCTTTATGTAAAACCTTTGTCCCAAAAGCAAAAAAAACTAACTGCTGTAATTGTCTAAAAAGTATTCAGTTTGTTAGTGTATTTAAATCTACTAGTACATCTAACACTCCCCTGCCCCCATACTGACAATGTTGCTGTCCAATGGTGCCCCCTGTGTTCCTTCATCCAGAGTGGGGTTACTCTAATACAGGAGGTGTGTTACTGGCCCGATCACAGATGAAAACAGAGGAGGAAAAGGCCTAAAAAAAGAAAAGGAATACAGCCACCACAACTAATGATTGGTAAGCTGCAATATAGAATTGTTTTTGTTTTGGGTTTAATCAGTGGTGGCCCGTTCATTAGGGGCGCACAGGTGCTGCCCCCTGTCCATGTGTGGCAGGAAAAGGGGGTGTTGCCTGCGGAGGAGATCAGGGGAAGGGGATGCCAGCCGTGATGCCTACGGTGGAGAGCAGCGAAAGGGGATGCCACCTGTGATGCCCGCAGAGGAGAGCAGAGAAAGGGAATGCCGCCCATGATGCCTGCAGAGAAGAGCAGGGAAAGGGGGTGTTCCCTGCAGAGGAGATCAGGGAAAGGGGATACCGCTTGTGATGCCTACGGTGGAGAGCAGGGGAAGGGGAAGCCACACATGATGCCTGCGGAGGAGATCAGGGGAAGGGGATGCCGCCCGTGATGCCTGCAGAGGAGATCAGGGGAAGGGGATGCCGCCCATGATGCCTGCAGAGGAGATCGGGGGAAGGGGATGCCGCCCGTGATGCCTGTGGAGGAAAGCAAGGAAAGGGAATGCCGCCCGTGATGCCCGTGGAGGAGAGCAAGGAAAGGGCATGCCACTTGTGATGCCCGCAGAGGAGAGCAGTGAAAGGGGACGCCGCCTGTGATGCCTGTGGAGGAGAGCAGGGAAAGGGGATGCCGCCCCTGATGCTTGTGGAGGAGAGCAGGGAAAGGGAATGCCTCCCGTGATGCCTGCGGAAGAGATCAGCGGAAGGGGATGCCTCCCGTTAATGCCCGTGGAGGAGAGCAGGGAAAGGGAATGCCACCTGTGATGCCTAAAGAGGAGTGCAGGGAAAGGGGATGCGGCCCGTGATGCCTGTGGAGTAGAGCAGGGATAGGAGATGCCGTCTGTGATGCCCGCAGGGGAAGCTGCCTGTGATGCCCACATAGGAGAGCAGGGAAAAGAGGAGCCACCACCATAGATGGGGTACCCCCTCCCTTACTGACCAGTGCACTGTTTGCCCCCCCCCCCCCCCCCCATAAAAATCTACCACCAGCCGCCACTGGGTTTAATATAACTTTTTTTTTTTTTTTTTTTACGGGGAAATGTAATATTGCTTTTAATAAGAAAGTCATGATGCAAAAACTAGAATTGGGTTTCCATGCACTGTCAGGTGTACAGTAGTTTGTGTGTATGTATACATACAGTACAGTGTGAAATGTACAAAGAGTGCTGGGCGCCTCATACCACAGCTGTGGTGGGTGTTGTAAAGGGAGCCGTGGTGTCAGTGAGTTGTAAATGATGCATGACACTCTTTCCTTCTTTTTTTTTCCCCCCCAACTTTATTGAAATGTCACAAAATGACATTTCATTTATCTTTATTTACCGTAGCAGGCTGGTAGGCAGTGTACTGTGTAGAGCGTGTCCTACTTTTTGTCCAGCACAGCAATATGAACTGAACTCCTAGGACTTGTCTATACAGTGCTGGCCAATGCAGCTCATTGCTTACAGTGTGAAAGGGCCCCAAACCTAGGACCAACCAATCAGAATCCAGCTTGCTGCTGGCAGGTTAGTAAAGAATGATTCGTTGATATGGTGTTTTGTTTTGTTGGGCTCTGCACATGGATAATAGTATGGCTGTATAAATGTACTGTTATATAAACTTATAGTACTGTCCTGTTATGTTACACATGTTGCACCTCTAAACAAAATAATGGTGGAAATATGTACATGTTGTTGCCAAGCACATAAAAAAGGTGAAAGGGATTGCGGCGAGGACGGTACGGAAATGTCTGTGAAGTGTATCAGTGTTTAATTATTGAACAGCAGAATGGAAGCTGCACCCTGTGCTCAGGTAATGTCAGGAGATGACTAGGTAGCGGGCACACCTGTAAGCCTGTCGTATAGAGACGTGAGTCATACTGACTGCATTATATGACTGGATTGGAGCTTATATATACCTAAAGTAAAGTTCAACATAGGAACAGCTCCCGTCTGCCTCCCGCTCACAGAGCAGCCTCTGTCCAGTGAGGCAGCATTCAATTATTGTAAATGCCAGCTTCAAAGTTCCGTCTTCACTGACAGTTCAATCAAGGCGGACTGAGAATCCTTTTATATGCGCACCGCATGCTGGAGACCAGGTGAGGCGACTTTGTTTTTTTGGGACTTGCTGAAAAGATCCATGTTAGTGCAATTCTTTAACCACTTTAGCTACAGGCCTTTTTCGGGCACTTTTTTGTTTACATGTAACAATCAGTATTTTTTTGCTAGAAAATGAATTGGACCCCCCCAAATATTATATATATTTTAAAGCAGAGGCCATAGAGAATAAATTGGTGGGTGTTGCAATTTTTTTTATGTCACACAGTATTTGCGCAGCGGTTTTTCAAAGGTCAATGTTTTGGAAAAATACGCTTTTTTAAATTTTATTGCAAAAAAATCAAAACAATAGATAACCCAGTTTTTTGTATTAAATATAAAGGATGATGTTATGTCGAGAAAGTAGATAGCAAACATGTCATGCTTTAAAATTTCCCACGCCTGTGGGGTTGATTTACTAAAACTGGAGCAAAATATGGTGCAGCTGTGTATAGAAACCAATCAGCTTCTGGGCTTTATTTCCAAAGCTTAAGGCTACTTTCACACTGAAGAGCTGGCGGTGAAACGCCGGTATTTTTAGCGACGTTTGTTTGCTGCGATTTTCGTCCGCTAGCATTGCGGCTTTAACTCCCGCTAGCGTCCGAAAAAGGGTTAACACCGCCCGGAAAAACGCAGTTTTGCGGGCGGGTTGGAGGCGCTACCCCATTGTTTTCAATGGGCAGGGGCGCTATAGGAGCAGTATTTTTACCGCTCCTACCGCGCCTCAAAGATGTGGCTGGCAGGACTTTTTTAGCGTCCCACCAGCGCAACGCTCCAGTGTGAAAGCCCTCAGGCAGAAAGGAGCAGCTCTTTCCGGGCGCATTGCAGGTGCTATTTTTAGTGCAGTAGCGCCTGTATAGTGCATCAGTGTGAAAGCAGCCTAACTGAAAAAGCTGAAGTTGAAGCTAATTGGCTATCATGTACAGCTGTAATAGATTCAGAGTGCACCAGTTTTAGGGCTGGTTCACACTGCGGGAACGCTGCGAAATCACTGCGGGTTCACGCATTGCATGTTTCTCGGCGGCAGTTCACACTGCCCTATGCCAACTGCTGGGGGTGTCAAGTGTAAGTTAATGACACCCCCAAATCAGTTTGCATATAGCAGTGTGATCTCCATACTCGGACAGAAATCGGATGTGTGAACACCCATGCGATCCGATTCTTTTACGGACAAAAAAAAGGGTCCTGTGCGAGTTTGATGCGAATTCAGCCATACGATTTGTATGGCTGAAATCGCATCACACAGAGATTGCATGTGATTTGCACTGCAGTGCGGTGCGAATCACATCCGAACTCTGACATCGCAGCAGTGTGTACCGACCCTTAGTAAATCAACCACACTGTCACTCACGCTGATGTGGCGCTCTAAAGACTGTTCATTACCAGCTGGTGTACAGGGACTTGTAGTTCTACTGTGGCTGGAGAGCTCATCAAGCTGGGCAGGAATTTGGCATAGACAATTTAAACAATCAGCCCATCCAAAGGTCATATTTTGGCAGATGGTGAAAGTTCCCCATTCACACCAATGTATTGTCGTGCATTTTCACAAATTTCCTTGCGCACAACAACGCTCAGAATCAGAAATCTTAATTTTTTTTCTGCTGGTGCTGACATCTCTACATGAGCTTTTTGTGAAGTTGCCTTTCAAAGTCACCTCCACGCTTTGAACGCTCCTGTACAAAAAAAGTCCCAGCTGTCTGTGTGTTCCTTCTGTCTTAGCTCCTTTAATTCTTCTTCTTTGATTATTTATTTTATTTTATTCTTTTGTTCATGCTCTGTTATCTTTTTTTTCCATTTGTTTATAATCATTGATAAGCTTATGATATGATGTTCTGTTTACCAAACTGTCAA
The DNA here is from genome assembly GCA_029574335.1 of Rana kukunoris. Classification (NCBI taxonomy): domain Eukaryota; kingdom Metazoa; phylum Chordata; class Amphibia; order Anura; family Ranidae; genus Rana; species Rana kukunoris. Next base: position 76,502,149 of record CM056056.1, read on the forward strand.
ACCATCAAATGGCTGGTGTCATAATTGATCACATGTGCAGCATTGTGGCAGTTGCAGGTCAAACAGAGGCCAAGATGGCAGCTTCCTTGGTTGAAACCTATAGGAGGGCTTAGTTCCACCTGTAAACGTCAGTTAAAATAGTTCTATTTTTTCAGTTACATTCTTGATTCAAATCACCCTCCAACTTTTCTTTTTATATAGATCACTAGAGGAGGCAGATTTATTAGATTTTAATATTGTGGAATATGCTGTTGGAGTAGTGAGAGTGTACTTTAATACATTAAAAGTAGTGTGAGCCTAAGGCAGGGAAAGTCAGGAGTTAGGCCTCAAACAAATGCTCGGTTTTCTCGGCAAGAAACAGCAAGAAAACTGCTGGCAGAGCGTTCTTGCCGAGTAAACCGAGCGCGTGTACGAGACTTTCAGATTTCTCGTTGGGAAATCTGGCCAGAATCTCGATGAGAAAAATAGAGCGCAGGATCTCTATTTTCTCGTCGGGATTCTTGCTGGCCTGTTTCCCGTCGAGAAAGGCGAGAGTGTGTATAGCCGTGGAAACCCGCACATGCTCGAAATGACTTTGACGCATGCGCGGTAGCTTCTACGGCATAGGTAGGGTGAAGCAAGACGGCGGCAACGTCATCGAATGTGACGAGTGTATGCTTGTCGTACGCAATGACGTCCCCGCATTCTTGCCTTTCAAAAGAACCGCGGTTTTGTGCTGAAAATGCCCCCCCCCGGACTTTGGGGACCTGGTACTGGTTGGCCGTAGGTCCCCTGGACCCCAAACTTGGCACACATTCTACTCTTCCTCTACAAGTGTGCAAAGTTTGTTGTCCGGGGGAAGCTACGGCTGGAGAGCAGCGATTTTTCAAAGCCGGGCACCCCTTGTATAGACTCCTATGTTAACTTATAATTTCTCCGGTGACTTTGGGGACCCGGTACCGGACGGCTGTAGGTCCCCTGGACCCCAAACTTGGCACACATATAGCCCCACTCTTCTCCTACAAGTTTGCAAAGTTTGTTGTCTGGGGAACCTATGACTGGGGAGCAAAGCCAGGCACCCCTTCCATAGACCCCCATGTTAAACGTGACGCATGGGCACGGTGAGGCATGGGCACAGTGAGGCAAGGACACGGACACAGTGAGGCAGGGACATGGACACAGTGAGGCATGGGCACAATGAGACATGGACATGGACACAGTGAGGTATGCAGATGGACACCCTAGGCTTATACTCGAGTCAATACGTTTTCCCATTTTTTTGTGGTAAAATCAGGTGACTCGGCTTATATTCAGGTTGGCTTATACTCGAGAATATACGATACCTGTTTCCCCCCCATTGTGTTCCTACTGTAGCTATCAATGTGTGTAAAGTGAAGCCAAGATGTTGACATCCTTTGTAGTTTTACTGGTACCTAATAGAACTTGTAGTGATGATGACAGCATGGTGGTGGGGTGTTGTGAACATATTAGGCAATCTGATAGGTATCTGTAATTATAAAAGGTTTGGAAATCTTGTTATAGGACCATATAATTCACTGCTGAACACACAAGGAGCATTGTACTAAGGCACTACATGTGTTTTTGTTTTCTTTGTTGTTGTTTTTTGCATATAATCCGCCTGCATGCTTGTATGACAGCATGCTGGCAGATTACTGCCTAACAATCATAACTACATCTGTCAGTTTTTAATTGCTGCAGACCCAATGCTGAAATGTGACATTGCCCTAAGAATATAACGGAGGAAGCTCTTGAACTTTTTACCATCATTTCCTTTTTAGTAATAGTGAGTCATGGCTTCCCACGGGTTCTTTACTGGAAATTACCTGGTACTATTTTGCTGACACTATAAAGTTTGTGGAGAGGTAAATTCCAGATTTGTGATAGTGTTTCTTGCGTAACATCCAAAGACACTCAAGTTAAAAAAGTCTCCTTTCAAGTAGCTATGGAGACGCTCTACAGCTGGTTGTATAGTACAGTTGGGCTTCCTGAACAGCTTCGGTCTTAAAAGCAGGCACTCCAATCCAATGCATATGTATGTATAATTTAAAAATACATTGGTTTTGCACTGCTGCCGCAAATAAGAGGGCATAGTAAGGATTTCTGACATGTATTTTGGTTATTGTGTTACTTCTCTGACTATTTTGGTGACTGGGTTTGGGAATGTTGAGCTGTGCCCATATGGGTGTTTGGTGTCCACTTACTGCCGGAGAACCCACAATGATTATTGTTAGCTGCTGGGAAAAAAACGCATGAAAAATCCGACATACTGGTTGCACTTAAGCCGATCGATGGATCGACTTGGGTTCAATCGGCCTGCCCATACATGGTTCAGTAGGCACAGGCCAAGATTCGTACCATCTATGGTGAGATTTAGGAGAAAGAAAATCACTGCTACAGGTGAGACCGCTATGCAATTGGAGATGGAGTCAGGAAACCACAGGTGCTGACACTGACCAGTGTGAAACGCGTCGGCTGCTCCTGTTTTGCTTTTGCTGTGAAATTTTTGTGGTGCATTTTTATGCTGCTTTTACAATAAAGACAACTCTTCAGTTATTTGGAGTGCGGCTGTCCATCCCTCCTACTTTTTATTATATGGTGAGATTTAGGCCTCGTACACACGAGTAAATAGATTTGTTCAAAACGGTCTGTCCGACTGATTTGAACAAATCTGTCTGCTGGCATTTTGGTTTGCTCGCGTGTACACACGAGCAAACCAAAATCCCCGCCAGCAGACAGCGCGCTGACGTGGCGGTGACGTTGACGCCGCCACGTCACCGCACCAGGAAGTAAAACACTTCCGCGCATGCGTCGAAACTATTCGGCGCGTGTGCGAGAAGACATGTCTGCTGGTTAGCGTACTAACCAGCAGACATGTCGGGCGGACGGGTTCCCAGCCGACAGATTTCAAAGCATGCTTTGAAATCTGTCGGGTGGCCAAATCCATCTGTTTGTCCGTACACACGATCGAATCTGTCTGCTGAAACGGTCTAGCAGACCGTTTCCAGCAGACAGATTTGATCGTGTGTACGAGGCCTTAGGGGTCTATGTATAGAAATTTGTTGTGTGAATGTCCTAAGCATTTGCCTTGGCACAACACATGATCCCCTTAGACCCCTTTCACACTGAGGCGCTTTGCAGGCGCTACAACGCTAAAAATAGCGCCTGCAAAGCGCCCTAAATGAGCGGCTCCTCTCACTCCAGTGTAAAAGCCTGAGGGCTTTCACACTGGAGCGGTGCGCTGGCAGGACAGTAAAAGAAGTCCTGCTAGCAGAATCTTTGAGGTGCTGTAGGAGCGGTTAATTCACCTTTACTAAAGTGCCCCTGCCCATTGAAATCAATGGGCAGCTCCGCCAAACGGCCGGCAAATCACTGCAGTTTTAACCCTTTCTCAGTCACCAGCAGGGGTTAAAAGTGCCCCGCTAGCGTCCGAATAGCGCCACAAAAACGACGGTAAAGATTTGCCGCTGACGCCCCCAGTGTGGAAGGGGCCTTATTGTCTGTAATGCATTTGTGATTGTCAGCTCCATCTAGTGGCCACTATGTGGTAATTTTCTGAAATGCCACAATCAAAAAAATAAATAAAAATATCACCTTATGTCCACTAGATAGAGAAAATCATATTATAAATAAAACGGGGATCAATCATTGTGTCTGTGCCAATTCTTAAGAAATTCGCACAGCAAATTTTTTTTATACATGGGTCCCAAATGTGTGAAATAGTTTAAACAGAAACAGACTGAACCTAGTTTTGAATTTGTATCGGGCAGCTGCCTATCCTCCCTCTTTTCATAAATCAGTACAGACACTCAGACCATTTTGAAGCAGGTAGTAATTTGGAAATGGGGACACAATGGCAACCAATTACAATATTTTAACCGTTTTTCCACCCTTGGATACTAGCACCCTAAATAAAAAATGCAAGTGTGGTGGTGTATTGTTAAAAAAAAATAGGGAAACACGTATTTTAATTTTTTTTTGCATACTGCATTATTATATGCTTTTAATAAATAAAATATATATAGGGAACAAATGAGAACTTGTACAGATAAAAAGAACAGCATTTGCCAAGTTCATGTAACTAAAACCAGGAAGTACATTCATTTCTAATTAGTGTAAAGTGTAACACGTTCAGACTTTGGATATAAACAATTGTTTACTAATTAAATGGCAATGACTTTGGGGGGAAGTTCTAGGACATGATCTATCCCCGGGGAGGCTTCTATTTTACCAGTGGCAGAAAATGGAACACAAAAAATAAATAAAAATATCTTGTGTCATTCATAATGTGTTTGGTCAGCTTAGAGCTCCACGTGAGAGCTACAGTGACAATTTGTCTTAATAGCTAGCTGATGAAAGTTTCACGCCTCTTTCCTGCTTTCCCTCCCTTATCTGCTGTCACACGTTGTAACCATGATTGCAACATGAAGTAGAACACTTTGTCTTGGTATTCTGTGCTCGTGAGAGCCTTTGTTCTATCCAGAGTATGGTACCGATACGCGCGCGTGTGTGTGTGTGTGTGTGTGTGTGTGTGTGTGTGTGTGTGTTGCTGGTGTGAGTATTGTCAGAGTATTTTTCATATTATAATATGAAATATCCAGTTAGCATTTACAAAAGCACCTAAGAATAAAAAGATGATAATGTTGACCTTCAATTGAGTGCTAATTATTGATGTAGTATCTGGTAATAATTCAGAACTCACTCTGCTTAAAGCCAAACTCCAGCCTTACCATCAGACTTCTCCTGTACTGAAATTGCTTACGCTGATTTTATTGCAGCCTGTGAGCATCTCACTGTATGCACTAGAAACTGCAGCAAGTTAGAGCCTGCCTCATTTACTGGCTGGAGGACACCTAGGATCATCTAGCTCATGGGTGCTCAACCTGTGGCCCTCCTGTGGTTTTTAAACTACAAGTCCCATCATGCTTTAGCCTTTGGGAGCCATGCATGTAACTTGTCAGCCTTGCAATGCCTCATGGGACTTGTAGTCCTGTAACAGCTGGAGGGCCATTGGTTGAGCACCCATGATAGCTCTTTTCCATCTCGGCTGAACTGTCCCTGGTCTGCCCCTTTCCGTTACTGGATTTCAGTTCTGTCAATCATGAAGGCTCAGTATAATCTGTTTTTTAAGAGCCCCTCCTCCTTCGTATGCAGCCTCTCCCACCAGGCTTGATCTGCCTGCGTTACATAGAGAAGCAAAGAGTCTCAGTGATGACATCATTGTGTCTAAATTAAGATATGTAAATAAAAAATATAATTAGCAAACATGTTGATGAAGAAAGGAGGGGTGAACAAAGCAGGCAAAATATTGAGCTTTAAAGTGACACTAAAGGATAAGTATTTTTTTTTACTAACAAACATGTCATGCTTACCTCCACTGCACAGCTCGTTTTACACAAAGTGGCCCTGAACATCCTCTTCTGGGGTCTCTCGCGGCTCCTCCGCATTGGATAACCCCCTTTGGGGAAGAGCTTTCCCAAAGGGGTTACCTTGTGGGCGCACCCCCGAGCCATACACTCGGCGTCCATAGACCCCGAGTGTATGACTCGGCCCCGGTGCCCGCCTCATTGGATTTGATTGACAGCAGCGGGAGCCAATGGCTGCGCTGCTATCAATCTATCCAATCAAATCCAGGACTCCGTGGAGAGGAGGACGGTGGGGGGGCGCCAAGCAGATGAATGGTTAGTAAAACGGGGGCTTGGGGCCGGTGATTGCCAGGCGTTTTTTCACCTTAATGCATAGGATGCATTAAGGTGAAAAAACACAAACCTTTACAACCCCTTTAAAAAAAAACTCTATGAAAAAAAAATGTATTCTCCTTGCGGGTTACCTGCTGATGAAGTCAGGAAAAGCCAATTCACAAGAAAGCTAGCATTCAGTGGGGCAGGAGCACCGGTGGATTAGGTAAGTATAACTCAGAAAAACCCATAGACACAAGCAAGCAGGTAACCCATGCAATGCAGGATCACTGTATGGAAAAATAAAAAAATTCCTGGAGTTCTTCTTTATACCAGTACAAGAGAGACTATGATTGGTTGTTATGGGTCACTGCATTTAAGAAATCATCTTGTATTAGACTCATCCAACACAGTGAACCCTCAAGCCTCGTACGCACGATCTGACTTCCATTAGACAAATCCGTGGATTTTTGTCCAAAGGGCGTTGGCCATGAACTTGTTCTGCAAACAGACGGCAGAACTTTTTCAGCCAACATTCACAAAACTACGTTGTTTTTCTGCTCTTTAGCGCCACCCTTTGGGCAACTTTTGCTAATGTTTTCTTATGGTTTGCATTGGTTCGGAGCATGCATGTTTGTACTTTGGATTTTAGTCCGATGGATTTCTGTACACACGATCAGATAATCCGACGGAACACATTTGTTGTCGGACAATTTGAGAGCATGCACAGCCAACATTTGTTGTTGGAAATTCCGACAACAAATGTCAGATGGAGCGTACAAACGGTCGGATTATCCAACAAAACATGTCCATCGGACAATTGTTGTCGGAATATCCGATCGTGTGTATGTAGGGGCCTTTATTGTCTGCTATGAGGTAATGAGCTTAAAGCTAAATTCTAGGTATAGACATTTTTGCATGTATGTATGTATGTGCCAATCCTATTGGAGGCTGGAAAGCACCATAGTAAGCACTACTTCTACAGTGATTTTCGCTAACTACATGGTCCTATGATTACACTTCATTTACTGAATACAGGAGGTCATCAGCCTGAGAACACTTTCCATTTTCTTAATGAATGCAAGGTGTTCCCTGATTGGATGAGGTGGAGCACGCTCACAGGCTGGATTTACCCATGCATTTGCAACATCTAGTTGAAACCACCACTATTCAACACTTTTCGGAATTAAAATTTTGCAGGCCTCGGAAATATTCAGTTTTTATTACTAGGCGAATGTTACAGCAGCCAGCCCAGATCTGCTTTTAACATGTTTAAAGGCTGATTTTATTGATTTCTAAGTAGGACACAGAGCATGCTTGATCATCATCATCCACACACATTCACTGTACATTTGATGTCCTGCAAATAGGGGAGCCGGCTTTCAGCTCAGGTTCACACTGGGCTGTGGGAATGAAGCCCATGATTTCAGAGACATCTGTGCAGATTTCTGCACAGATGTGAATATAAAGCGTGGCCCGAAATCTCAAAAAGTACTACTTTTTTAAATCAGTGCAGCGCCGATTAGGACGGTGCCATTGCCGTCAATTGCCGGAAAATTTGACGTGTCAAAACGCACCAGTGTGAATCAGGACTAAATCCTTATTGGCCTTCAGTTTTTGCACATGGCACAAATTTGCATGACGCTTTGAGGGAGGTTTACTAAACACTGTAGCACACAGAATCTGGTGCAGCTGTGCATATTAACCAATCAGCTTCTAACTTCAGCTTGTTTAATTAGGCTTTGACAAAAAAACCTAGAAGCTGATTGGTTACTATGTGCAGCTATACCAGGTTCTGTGTTCACCAATTTAAGTAAATTCCCTCCTTTGTATTGTTTATTTGGTCTATTTTACACTATATACTTCTTTTTTGCCTTTTTCGGAAGTTGACACAAACTCTCCACGGCTTTAATTGTTGTCTGTTGCTTCCTATCAATAGAGCGCTCTAGGCTTGCCATATAGAGACCTTGATAATTACTCCAGTAATAAGCTGGACCTGGCCAGTTTAATAAATAACAGCATACTGTCTGGGTCATATGCAACTATAGATTTACTGGATTATTGTTCTGGGTTAGCCGCTTTAGGCTTAAAAAAAATGGAGTGACAGCCCTTAAATTTGTTTCCATTTCAGCCTGAAGGAGCTGTCAAGTGTAACGTGTCATTAAAGTATGACTCAAGGCAAAACTTTTTTTTTTTTTAATTTGGTTGGTGTGATTGGGGACTAGAACCAGTATCAGATTTTTATTACTCTATGGCCTCGTACACACGAGTAAATAGATTTGTTCAAAACGGTCTGTCCGACTGATTTGAACAAATCTGTCTTCTGGGATTTTGGTTTGCTCGCGTGTACACACGAGCAAACCAAAATCCCCGCCAGCAGACGGCGCGCTGACGTGGCGGTGACGTTGACGCCGCCACGTCACCGCACCAGGAAGTAAAACACTTCCGCGCATGCGCCGAATCCATTCGGCGGCGGTGCGGTGGCGGTGTGGGACGACATGTCTGCTGGTAAGTGTACTAACCAGCAGACATGTCGGGCGGACGGATTCCCACCCGATAGATTTCAAAGCATGCTTTGAAATCTGTCGGGTGGCCAAATCCGTCGGCTCGGCCGTACACACGATCAAATCTGTCTGCTGAAACGGTCCAGCAGACCGTTTCCAGCGGACAGATTTGATCGTGTGTACGAGGCCTATGTCACTCTTTCTAATTGTCCTGATCACCAGTCACCAGGAATGAAAGTAAAGGGGAAATGCAAAATCTTGAGTTGCCACTAGAAGGGGAAGTGAGGGAGAAATCTGCCCTTGGGGATCCATATTTCCATGAAAAGAGGGGATAGCCTCACATACCGGTAAATATATTCTCTCGCTTCTTGTTGAGTTTATAGGGTAGGAAGTGAAGGGAAATCTCCCTAATGAGACACAAGTGACAAAAAAATTTACAGCAGGGCGGAAAAAAACCTCCATTGAGGTGAGGCTGCCCCACACAGATTGAAGGATAAATTCACCCTTGGGAACATGTTACATGTTCCACCCAATGTTAGGGTGCAGCCGATGCCCGCCGGCCTGCCTCTAGTGACAGCAGGCCGAGGATCTTCTGCTCATCTGCTGATCATGGGTGCAATGCTCCTACAAAAAGATGTGCATTTATTTTTATAAGATGAACTTATCCTATACATGCTTATTTAGGTCTAGGGGAAAAGGATTTATTAATCCAATGTCTCCCAGACTCTCCTCTTCCACCCTACGCTCCAGCAGTGGACTGTCCCTCTTCCTTACATCCAGTGTAGGGCTACAATCAGGGCTGGCCTGAGACATTGTGCTACCTGGGTCCAATGGACCCACTGGGACCCATGCTAGGGCCGGCCCTGGCTACAATAGACTCTGCATTGGTCTTGATGATGTTAGAGGGCATCCAACCACCAAAGCACAGGAGAAAAGAGGCTGCCGACACCAGTATTACCACCTGGAGGGAGCAGAGGATCTCGGAAGTAAAACTGCTTTTTTCAGTCCTCTAGGCTTTGCATTGCAGGGGCAGCCCAACTAAAAGAGAGGATTTTTTTTCTTTTCAGCTTTAACTCTCCTCTAATCTCTTGAATTTAGAGATACTTTAAATAAGGTATATCATTATAAATTCTATTTTACAATTCTGTTCCTAACGGGACATAGTACATGTAGTGCCAGCCCTAGTCAGGAGGCCAACAACAACAACTATAAAAGAGAGGACTGATCCCTAGACACAGGTTGTGAGAACTTTCCCAAGATCTGAGAGGTTGACTAAACAACCTCTGATGCTTTAAACAAATCTGGAACTTAAGTTCTTGTAATTGCATATACTGTTTCTAGAAAATTAAATATAGATCATATTTTCTAGAAAGCTTTCACAGATTGCCTCTCATAAGGTATTGTAATATTTAGCATAATTTCTCCTGGTGCCAGTTAACAAGCTCTGAGAATAGATACGTGTTCTAGAAAGCAGAGACGCTGTAATAACTATTTCCTATGGGAGTACGTGTAGAAAACGAACAGGTATAATTACTGCACTGCAGTAAAACCTCAGGTAGAGTGTGTTTTATTGCCAGATTATGGATTCTGCATTTACTAAAACAATTTGAAATCCGATTATTAGCAATGCTCAACTGAACAGCAGGATATACTTAAATGTTTTTTCCAGTTTATATACGTGCTATTGTTATTATTGCTGTTTATATTAGCTGTAAATACGCTTCTATTATTATAAAGAGTCTACTAATGGTAATGTAATTGTCAGACACAATTTAATCACCGCTGACCTGTTACAAAAGTGGCCATGAGATCCAACTCAGGGGACGTATCTTGGGTGGTGCAGTATCCATCACATGTGCCTAAACACACATATGGCCAGATCTGTGCACTGTGGTCACTTGGCTTCTTTGCCAGGGAATGGATGAAGAAGCAAGATGATCTACGGTTGCTGATTGCAGCTAACGTTTCCATTCCATTACAATGTTATCTGAGCAAATGTCAAATTAATTATTGATAGTTGATACATGAATGGACACCTTAACCTCCGGACCATATTGCTGGTCAAAGACCAGAGCACTTTTTGTGATTCGGCACTGCGTTGCTTTAACTGACAATTGCGCGGTCGTGCAATGTGGCTCCCAAACAAAATTGGCGTCCTTTTTTTCCCACAAATAGAGCTTTCTTTTGGTGGTATTTGATCATCTCTGCGGTTTTTATTTTTTGCGCTATAAACAAAAATAAAGCGACTATTTTGGAAAAAAAAACAATATTTTTTACATTTTGCTATAATAAATATCCCCAAAAAATACATAAAACTTTTTTTTTTTCGTCAGTTTAGGCCGATACGTATTCTTCTACATTTTTTTCGTAAAAAAAAAATCGCAATTAGCGTTTATTGATTGGTTTGCGCAAAATTTATAGTGTTTACAAAAAAGGGGGTAGTTTTATGGCATTTTTATTAATATTTTTTTTTTTACTAGTAATGGCGGCGATCAGCGTTTTTTTTCAGTACCGAGACATTATGGCGGACACATCGGACAATTTTGACAAATTTTTTGGGACCATTGGCATTTTTATAGCGATCAATGCTATAAAAATGCATTGGATTACTATAAAAATGCCATTGGCAATGAAGGGGTTAACACTAGGGGGCAGGGAAGGGGTTAAGTGTGTTCCTGGGTGTGTTCTAACTGTATGGGGGGGTTGAATCACTAGGGGAAATCACTGATCTTCTGTTCATACATTGTATGAACAGGAGATCAGCGTTTGCCCCGCTGACAGGACCGAGAGCTTTGTGTTTACACACAAAGCTCCCGATCCCCGCTCTGTAACGAACGAGCGTGCGTGCCCGGCGGCGATTGGGCACGCGCGCGTGACCAGGGAGACGAGCGAGGATGCGCGAGCGGGCCGCTGTCGGCGCACGCGCGCCCCCTAGCGGCCGCTAAAGGGAGGACGTAGAGCTACGTGCTCTCGCCCAGCAGTGCCACCGTCCCGCCGTATAACGACGGTGGGCGGTCGGCATGTGGTTAAAGTGTATCTAAAGCCCAATGTTTTTTTTCCATTTTGACTAGAGTAGGAATGTTTAACACTCCTGTTCATGTTGTGGGAATTTCCCTTCGCTACCTGTCCTATAGACTTAACAGGAAATGAGAAACTATCTCAGAAATGAAAATGCCCTCTTATGCCTCGTACACACGACCAGTTTTCCCGTTGGGAAAACTACCATGACAGCTTTTGACCGGGAAAACTGTCCGTCTGTATGCTCCATGGCAGTTTTCCTCACAGGAAAACAGCCGGGAATAATGAGAACATGTTTTATTTTTTCCTGGCGGTCTTTTTCCCGGCAGTTCTTCTATGGGAAACACTGCGGTGGAGCATACACATGGCCGAGATTCCCGTCCAAAGCTCTCATGGCAGGAAAACCGGCCATGTTTAGGGGGAAAAAGTTGCCGAGCAGGTTCTCAGCTTTCCCCTCAGTTTTCCCAGCGTACTTTTTACCGCCGGGAAAACCGATCGTGTGTACAGGGCATGAGAGTGTTGTCTAGAGAACAAGTGTCCCCAATGGAAGATTTTCTGTTTGGGATTTTCCAATACTTTCACTCCTTGTAAAAAAAAAAGAGGAACATATCTGTTGTGGAGTCTTTAGACCACAGTTTCCTGCTCCCCCACAACACTGTAAAGGGTCCTCTACCGATTATATCTGTAATTATACGTAGACCTTATGAACTTAATATCATTTTTGCCTTTTACTATTTGATGTTGGTTGACATTTGTGATGCCATACTATTTTGTACAATCTGCTTACCTTAAATAAAGATTTAAAAAAAGAAAAGAGGAACACAGAAGGCAAAACAAAAAAAAACAGCCTTATAGGAGTTGCACTCTCCAGTTTTAGTAAATTAACCCCTATGTTTCTATACATTTTTTAATTCCAAACATGCTATTTCTTTTACATAGTTTTATTGGTCCAGCTTGGATCAATGTAACTATGTATATTCCACACCTGGCCGATAGCTTTGGAAGCTGGACATCACTGAAGTAGACAGCACTACTGCAGTGATCTCCACTTGTTTCCTGGTCCTGTTCAGAGCAGTTGGTAAACACATGAAGTCAGCCACTAAGCTCGGGCGCCATTCACAGAATGCTTTGCATATTGTGAATGAATGTAAAGCATTCTCTCATTGGACAAGGAGGAGAGGCAGGTTGGTGACGTCATACTCCCCACCTTGTACAATCAGAGAACACTTTGCATTTATTCAGAAAATGCAAACCATTTTCTGCGCTGAGCAGCCAACCTCCTGTGTTCACAATGTGTCAGGATGGCCGCTGAGCCATCATAGAAGCAAATCTTTTGCGTAGTGGTGTGTACTTTAGTGATTTGTAGCTTCTAGGGGCAGGCAGGTATGTTATATGCATAGTTACGTTGATCCAAGCTGGACCAACGTAACTATGTAAAAATCTAACATGCATGGATTTCATTTTCAAGTTAGCAGTTTTGCATGCAAAATATTTAACCATTGAATAGTCAGCACACCCAGAAGTGAGATTTTAGTCATGAACAGAATATTATTGACTTGGAAAGCCCCAGGCTTCTGATATGTCTTGCATTAGCCAACAGTGAGCTATCCCAGCCATAACTGTCAGGTCTGTGATATTGTCAAGTTGTTTAACGCTTCAAAAAGTCCAAAAACTGAAATATTCACTTTGGGCGGGTTGAACATTTATGGCCTATTCACAATACCCGCATGCATTTAGCGTACAGGCTGCAGGCTGTTTTGATGGAATGTGAGGGGGGTGGGGGTGCAATGTCCTGTTTAGAGACTCATTGAAGTCTCTGCACCACAGAATGAGGCAGTGCAGTGGACTGCGTACCACCCAGAACTGCATGTCTGCATTTGTCCTCACCACACATGATACCAGTATTGTGGTACGAATGGGACACCAATTTTTTTAACTTTTTTCTATGAACTCTTGCAGTGACTGGTGTTGATCAGGTGCAGAAATGCTGGTTACTACACAGTATGAATGAACCCTTAATACACTTCCAAACAATAGTGGGACGAAGTTGGGAAATACACGAAAAGACATTATATATATATTAGAATGTCAAAAGGAGTAATGCCTTTGACCGAGCAAAGTACTGAATAACAAAAAATGACCTGTTCTTGAAGGTGGTAAAACTATCCAGAGGTCAAGTGTTAATAATGGTTACTATCTGAGTGACATAAACTGTTAGGTAGTTTCCGTAGTGCTTGAAGAAAAGATTTATGAGTATGTGTACTTCATATATGTTTATATTATTCAGATGAACTGAACAAACCAAACCACATTCCATATGTCCCTGATGTGACAAAGGGTGTCGTAATGTTTACCTCATTGATGTGTACATTGTCATAGGCTGACCTAATAGCTATGGGCAGTTCAGATAGTTTAAAAGCAGGAACATGCTTATTCTGTTCATTACCTGATGACTGCATGCTTTGTAGTAACTTGGTCACGGTTTTCCTTCTCAGGCCTGTATCAATGGACACTGATATGGACTACGAACGGCCCAATGTGGAAACCATAAAGTGTGTGGTCGTGGGAGACAATGCTGTGGGCAAGACGCGACTCATCTGCGCAAGGGCATGCAACACCACCTTAACGCAGTACCAACTCCTGGCCACCCATGTACCTACAGTATGGGCAATTGATCAGTACCGTGTCTGTCAAGAGGTAAGTCTTGCTACAAACTTTAAGATTTATTGTGCTAGATAGATTTCCTAGCTTTCTTGCGAATCATAAAGTTGCCATAATATTCCAAATCAAGCAATGTTTTGGTGATCAGTTCAAGTTAAAAATACAGTTGCAGAAATTCTCTAGCATTCTTAAAATTTATTTGACCTATGTAGCAGTTGCTTGTCAAACTGCTCGGTATCCATAGATCTTTACCATTATTTTTATATAGGAAATATCATTCCAACAGCTTGTCAGCACTTACAATATAGGGGACAGTTACAATACAATTCAATTGAAGAGGGCTAGGAGGGCCCTGCTCACGGGCGCTTACAAAATATGGTGGCCGTATACTGAACGGTTTTATATATGATGTTTTTTTCGATTTAAAATTACTGTCTGATCTAAAATATCATCAAAACGATTGTTTGATGTGCTATACACTTATCGATCACATCTACTTCCCTAAAATTGCATTTTACTTTTTAAATAATATATTCAAATATTCAAATAATTTCAATCATTTGGTTTTGCTCAAAATAAAATGTGCCATTTTGATGAATCATAGATTCTGTGTTGTATCATTCAATCAGATTGTTACTTGTATGGCCAATACACACATTTTTTGCTGTTTTGATAGGGAATGCTTGATAGGAGGAATATATTGGCTTGATCTCCTCTTGCCTTTTAAATCCTTTAATTGCACATCTTGTATCCTTAAGCCTAGTACACATGGGCCAAATGTCGGGTGGCATTGGCCAGTTCAATAGAAACCGGCCGACATTCAGCCCATGTGTATGGCAGCCGGTCCATCAGGAACAGGTCCTTCAGCCAGGTTCTGTTGAGGGGTCATGACCGAAAAAGTTCTGCCGACCGCTTACTGGTCGGCGCTCTCAGTCAATGGCTGAGAGTGCTGACCGGAGTCCCCCTGTCAAAACACAAGAGCACAGTAGGGAACTTCAGATTGTTAGTACAGTGGCTCCGACCTAAACTGTCTGTTTTTTAGTAGTGTGTACAACGCTTTACTCATATCCTGTTCAGATGTTTTTATGTTAGTACAAACTGAATAACAGACTGAACTCATAAACTTAATTCTCATCCTTTACTTCTGTTTGCTTTGCTGCAGTTGAATATAATTCAACTTCAACAACATGTTTCTCACCAGTCTAGTAACTTTGTATTTGCCACAAACACTCAGTTAAGGATATTTCTTTTAATTCCCCATTAATCTGATAGAGTACTTGAAATAAACACAGATGTGTCGTCTTGGCAAATTACTTTATCACTTCTCTAGTTCGCCCTATTACATCTATAACCTTCCAGACACCTTCGCCTGCTGGCTCTGTCTTTAATGTTTACCTTTACAAAAATAATAGTTGTTCATGCAGCCCCTCAGCGATTTTTTTTTAGGGTAACAAAATAATACAAATACATTTATTTTATTTTTTAAAGTACAGGCATACCCCACTTTTAAGTACACAATGAGGTTTATTTACTAAAGCTGGAAAGCGCAAAATCAGGATGACTTCTGCATTGAAACCAATGAGCTTCTAACTCCATCTTGTTCAACTAAGCCTGGTAATAAAATCTGAAAGCTCATTGGTTTCTGTGCAGAAGTAAGCCTAATTTTGCGCTATCCAGCTTTAGTAAATAAACCTCATTGTGTACTTAAAAGTGCAATATGCCTGTATTTAACTTATGCATTATTAAATATATTAATTTAACATTTTGATTTAGGTGTTAGGCCCCTTTCACATGTACGGATCCTGTGATGATGTGTACCTTTCTAATGCGCTTGTTCAGCAGGGATCGCTCCGTTGATCACCGCTGAGCCGTTAGATGACAGGGCGGTCCGCCCTGTCAGATCTCCGCTCTTCTCTATGGGGGGATCGGATGAACACGGACCGTCTGTCCGTGTTCACCCGATTCGATCCGCAGATGGATGGAAAAATAGGATTTTCCTCCGTCTGCAGAATCGGACCATAGCGGGGACCAATGAGATCGGGTGTCAGTGGATGTTCATCCGCTGACACCCGCTATCCCATAGGTATACATGTATGTCCGTATTTAATCGGAAAACGGATGGATGAAATACGGACATACTGTCCGCATGTGTGAAAGGGCCTTAAGATTACATTGTTAAAATGTTTACAAAATGTACATATGTATGTATTTATGTGCGCATACAGTAGTGTGTGTATATATATACTACAGAACTGTATATATATATTTGCGTATTCTAATGCTGTACATTATATTTTGGTGAATTCATAAGCCACTGTTAGAAGACAAGCTAGGATTTGAAGGAAAAAGCTGGTAATAATGTATATGAAGCCACGACTAGACTTGTGGCTTCATATACATTATTACCAGCTTTTTCACATAGTAATTTCAGTAAAAAATAAAATAAAATCATCATGTTTTTGCCACTGGTCACCAATTCTATGGATAAAATAAGCAAGAATTTAGTGCACATTTTCTTTTCTCTAGTTTTAATGAATCAGCCCTGATGAGTACATTAGGAGGGTGTGCTGAGAAAACCCCTCCTCCCCTCCTGAAGACTCCTGGGATGTATGGCTTTTTTTGCCTAGACTTGCAAACTAGGAAATAAGTGAAGAAATGTAAAATAAAGTTTAACATACTTTCTTATCATTTTACCAATGCTAGCTGCATAAGGAATAATAATAGTCAGTGTTGATTGAGAGCGTGAAGTTACATTTTTTTTTTTTAAATATACATTTTATTGTTTTCAAAATGTAAATGAAACAGAAGAAAGAACAGTGAAAGTACATTACAGCAGCACAGAATTCAGAAATTGCCATACACAGGTACAAGGGTGGCACGACACCAGCCACAATAATGGTGCGGTGGGAAGCTACCAGGCAAGCCTAGAGTGCACAACATGGCTATTCACTGAAGACTCAAATTATTCCACATCAAAGCAGCTCCTGGCCTGGACATAAAACCAGGCCCACACCACCAGTATATCACTTAATATCCCTTGATGCAAAGTTACGCTTTTTAAGCTCTGGGGAAAATTCACTTGCAAAGTACATCTATTGCAAAGTGAACAGCCTATTTGCCTCCACTCACACATTAGTGGATAGTTACAGTAGCAGCTACTTAAGCCATCTTGATTTTGCTGAAAGGGTAAGAGAATAGTGCAGAAGGTGCAGGAGCAGTAACTAATCCAAATCCTTGTTCCAAAGCAAAAAAAAAGCTGAAATCTGATTGGTTAGTATGAATCTCTGCATGTTCTAGAACTTTGCCTTTTAACGTTTCAGCATTGGCATCCATATAGAGTTACTGTTATATAACCGTAAAGAATCGATGACAAAAAAGGGTGTTTTTTTACTGTAACAAAGCTATGCTTACTATACAGCGTTTTTCTGAGCTACGCATTGTACATTCTGAAATGTTTAAAGCATGTTAATGAGTATTCCAGGATTCCTTGCAGCGTTGCTGTATTTTAGATTAAGAGGCCCTTTAATCTCAGCTTGCTAATATATAGAAGAAACTGCAGACATCGAATGAATAGTTCATTAGTAGTCCAAGCATAGTGCATTTCAGCAAAGATTCTGTGATGTCACCTTAAATAGTGCACATGCTGCATGATTATTAGAAAAGTGGAGGTTGTTGCAGCAGTAAACCTGCATTTCTTGGATTTATGGCTCTCATTTAGGTCCTCGAGCGCTCCCGGGATGTGGTCGATGAAGTGAGTGTTTCGTTAAGGCTGTGGGACACCTTTGGAGACCATCACAAGGACAGACGTTTTGCCTATGGACGGTAAATGAATACTACTTTCCCTTTATGTTGCTGGCTTTGTGAAACAAAGTTTAATTTGACAATATCCAAAGGACAGCAGTTTGTACAAGCATTAGATTTACAATGACTGGTATCCCATTTCACAAAGTATGCATGTTCTCCTGAAAACACTGTGCATTACCATTTAGCACAGTTTGGCATGACAGGAACATAGAAATCCTTTAATGCCTGTAAATGTTTCATCTTTTATAAGGTTAATAAAGCAGCCAATGTCACAGTCATCCCCTTAATACCAACACCATGCTCCAAAAAAGGCTTTACACAGTGGGGTTGATTTACTAAAACTGGAGAGTGTAAAATTAGATGCAGCTCTGCATAGAAACCAGCTTTCAGTTTCGCAAACAGACTGTTCGTTTTCATCCAATCCCCCATAGAGGAGAGCGGAGATCTGACTGGCCCATCTCTGCACAGTGTGCAGAGACAGACCTGTCATCTGCTGGCTCAGTGGGGACCAATGGAGTGACCCCCGCTGAGCAAGCGGATGTCCAAAAACAGATCCTCACATGATCCGCACATGTGAAAGGTTCCTTAGAAGCTGATTGGTTACCATGGACAACTACACCAGATTGTGCACTTTCCAATTTAATAAACCAACAATCAACCCCAGTATGTTACTTCTCGTATTTTACACCTCAGCAGTAAAGTTACCCATATAGACATTCAATTGTGGTCAGATGTGTAGGTACCTTTAACATACATTCCATAAACACATATGCTGAAGCCTGCAGGTTAATGCACTGGAAGATTGGAAGCAGATCCCACTTGCATCAGGTGGGAAAATAATTTTGCAGTCTTTCTACTATGTGTTCCTCAGGGATGCTGCAAACCAGCCAGTGTATGGACAGTAAGGCCTGTGATAGCAGATGCTGTCAATCAAGCAAGGCTGCTGCAAGCCAGCCAGTGTATGGACAGTAAGGCCCGTGATAGCAGATGTTGTCAATCAAGCAGGGCTGGGTGTGGAGTTATGTCAGCTATACTGACCCTGGAATCATCAAGCACACCATGTGTGTCCCCGTGACATCATGAAGCTTGAGTTAGAAGCCAATGGATGCAAGCTGACCAAACCAGCATGGATCCGCTTTGGGCTTATTGTGTTCAAAATAGTATATCTGTATCTCTGCACACAAAGAAGGTTATCAGAGACAAAAAGTCTACACAGTGGAAAATGTTACGAAAACCATGAATGACTCGGATTCACTTGTCCTCAGGTGTTGTAGAAACTTTGACACAATCACTTGATAAATTCCTCATTTACAGCCTAGGGCAGACAAACACTGTTCTGGTCTAGAAAATACGTGTTTTTTTGTTCGTTTTTTAACACAACTGCATGTTATCCATCTCATTGTTGGATAAATGTCTCTCTCGCTCAGGTGTTATGTGGACAGTGTCATCCATGCAGTATAAAGGAAGTCCTTTTGTTATTTTGCTAACACCGAAGTCTGTTGGGTCATCGGTGGAAAGAAAATGAATTCCAGTTACTGGAGCTCTCTCTGGCCACTATGCCAAACAGGCCAGTCTGAGGAGTTCTTGGTGCACTCCAATGTGCAGTTTTGGAAGACTATACGTATTAGGGAGTTTAAGTGTATGGATATCGTTGAAAAAAACAGGAAATTAGTGTAAATCTCTCAAAATGAGGGTAATTGCCCTTTTAGTAATTTTTCCCCATTAGAAAACTTCCTTTGACCTCCTTGTTTTTGGGAACAACTGAAATGTTTTGGATTTCCAATCACTTTTTCTCTGGGGAAACAGCCACCAGTACAAATATAGGGTGAATCTCTAAAATAGAGGCACAGAAGGCAATACAAAATTAATGGAGGGTTTCACCTTTTCCCAGTCTGTCCAAAACTACAAAAAGATTTTTACCTAAATTTTTTTAGGGAGAACTTGGTATTGCCTAAAGCAAACCAATGTAGCCTTCCATGCACAATAAACATTGACTGGTTGCCATGACCAATGCAGACATTTAGGCATGAGCCCAGTTGTAAGTAGTCATGTTAAAGTAAAATTATAATTATAATGTCAGTTTAAAAAATAATAAACATGTTATACTTGCCTGCTCTTTTGCACAAAACAGCCCCAATCCTCCTCTACTGGGGTCCCCCTCTGGCGATCAAGGCTCAACATCAAAGTTTCCCATATAGACATTCGATTGTGGTCAGATGTCTAGGTACCTTAACCTCCCTGGCGGTATTCCCGAATCTGGCTCGGGATGACTTTTCCATACCAAAAGTGGTAACCCCAAACCAGACTCGGGATCACATCGCAGTATCCAGGCATAGTTACTTAACTTGTCCCCTGGATCTTGCGATGTCTCCCCACTGTGTCTGCAAGCTGTGTCCTCGCTTGATTCACAATAGTCACATCACTCCCGGGGGTTACTTCCGGGTATCGCGGCTCCAGGGCTGTGAATTGCCAGAGCCAAAATGACGTCACTCCCGCGCACGTGTGCGGGAGACGTCAGTAATGGCACAGCCTAACTGAAGCAACGGCATGACATGCCATTGCTTTAGTGCGCATGTGCTGATGACTTCTTTCACATGCAGACACAGGGGATATCTCATAAACCATGCAGGTTTACGAGATATCCAGGGTAGCTACAGGTAAGCCTTAATATAGACTTACCTGTAGCAAAAAGTGTGTTGTAAGTGTTTACAACCACTTTAATAATGAATTCCTTGTTTGAAGTGAGCCATTGTAAAAGATATTCAGCCTACCAATTCACCAGGCAGTAGAGGTGTCACTGGGGCACCACAGCAGCGTCATTGGCACCTAGTGATTTGATAGACAGCTTTCTCTAAATCCTTCATCTGTGTGGCAGGTACACTTTGAGGTTAATTCCCCTGGCATCAAATCCATGCCACCTGTCGTCGGACCCTAGTCTACTTACGTTGAGGGTCACTAGCTGAAATAAGAATTACAAGTAATCTGTTGACAGAAGGCTGTCCCTAAGAAGGGTCGTGTTCCTCGAATATATACACACACACAGATTTAATTACTTAACAGTGTATACTTAGGATTAATATAGGCTAGAGTCTACGTGCAGAAATGCAGGGCAGCTCAACACTAGCAGGTGCTTCATACCTAATTGGTGTGGGATGTTTTAGGCCATGTAAATAAATAAATATACTGTATATTGTATGACAAACCATCCTCTGGCTTTCATTGGCTAGCTTAAGTATGTACAGACTTTGACTAGAAAATAACTAAAGTGTAGACTGCACGTAGGTATGAGTAAAATGTTAAACATCAAGTTTAGAGAGATACTGAAATTATATTAGGATGTGTGTTTTTTTTTCCCCTTTCTACAAAATTGTATTTTTATAGAATCAGTTGGTATTAACTTTTGTATAAAATGTTTAGAAGACTCTATTCTATGCTTTACCTTGTATGAAGTTGGATTCATTTTAGGCAAATGGGTTGTTCACTTTGCAAGGGCGTTTTCTCGTAGCTTAGAAAATGAGGGGAAGCTCTGCTAATAATTTCCATCAACCCAATCCTGTGCAAGCAAAAAAAAAATATATATATATATATATATATATATATATATATTTCCTTGCACATGATTGGGTATTCTTTTCAAAGTGAATTTCAACCACATTCACTAAGCTAAGGAAAATTCTCTTGCAATGTGAACGGGTTATTTGCCTTTAGTAAACCAATCCTATAGTAGATGGTTACTGCCAATGTTTTTTGTCTGCATTAGAGACTTCTTTCAAAAGACATTTGTAGCTTATGTGTTAACAAAATTATCCAAATTTGATAGCACATTTTATTTAAAATTGACTTTACTACGAACCTAGAAGTTGTACAGATTTTGCAGAAGTTGTCAGCTGACACCAAGTAAACAAGTAACTGATACATAATCTCATTTAATGTTCACCTTCTCCTCTTCTTGCATGTAACTATATAGCACCATAAATTAAAGAAATTTACTGGCTGCTGTCCTAACTTATTCTGCTTTGATTTAACTCATGCATACACTTGGTTATATAAATCTGGTTTACAGTTAAAGCGGTAATAAACACAAATCAAAACCACACATTTATTGTTTTTAATTACTAAATTAATCTTAATTGAAATTGGGCTTCGTGTTTAGGCTTCAAGCCCATCTACTTTAAACTTCACAATTTGTACACCTCTGTCTTCTCCCAAAAAAGGACCTAACCTGAAATATGGCATTTTGGCTCCTCTTGTCTTCTGCAAAAGAAATGTAATTTGCAATAATGGAGATCCCTATGGTAGTAAGGTCTCCATTTTCTTTAGTGTTGGCATTTGTAAGCTTAGTGGTGCACACATAAATATGGCATTGGCTTCAGGTCCATGTAGGTGTACATGAAGAGCAATGTGGTTGGCTATTGTTAAAGAGAATACAGCTGTTCCCCAATTTTAGAATGTACTTTTATCTTCTTCTAGTTTGTTAAGCAATTTTTTCTAGGTGTGGTGATTGAGTGGGATATTTACATATCCTATCAGTAGACTAACCTATTTCAACCAGGGTGCCTTCAGGTGTCTTCAGGGGTGCCTTGGCAAAATTCCTAGAAACTTTCTAAAAATAGTATACAAGCCAGAAGGTTGATCAAACCTGCCTATTAGTTGTATAAAGCCACAGGTTTTCATTGTGCACATTACAACCTTCTATCCGCCAGTGTCCTAACAGCCAATAACAAGGGGGACATTGGGCACCTGCACAGCACCCTTGTTTTCCCCTCCCTTGACCCTCTCCAACAGCACTGGAGTCACATTATCTGAGTGAGGGAGAAAAACAGAGGGAGAAGAAACATTGAAATACTAGTCAGTACCAGTGTGCAAAGGTGCTTGCCTTGGAAGAATAAGTTGCTGCTAATATTGGGTGTCCTATGCATATGGGTGTTGCTGCATTATGTAAAACTATTAATTTAGTTATTTAAATTTTAGAATTGGGTGCCTTAAGATTGTGCGTAAAAAGGTTGAGAAACACTGAAGTAGACTAAGAACACTTGAAATCGCATGAGCTGCAGAAGGGTATACATGCAGTGAGCAGCTTTGCAGAAGCTTGTTTACATAGTGGTGGTTTATTTGAATGGCTTAGTGATCTGCATCCACTAAGTATGTGTGGTTTGGCACAGGTTGAAAAGAGAATTCCTTCACAGGGTTTCATCAGATGTGGTCGTTGCGTACTTGTATTAAGCACGTCACTTGCTACTGTCACGTCTGTCATTGCCCGCACAGTTAAGTAAGCAAGACATCGATGGCTTATATTGCACTGCAGGTTATTAGAAGATTGCTTTACAATGTTAAACTTTTATGGAGTAGTTGGGTTCCTGCATATAAGTTTATTTTTATTTTTTTACGACCATTTTTAATTTATGGCAGTGTTATATTTTAATGTGTGTAACAGCTAAAGTAATAGATTATAATAAGTAATAGGATAATCACACTTCAGGAAAGCTAAAAGATTGTAAAGTCTTAAGGCCTCGTACACACGACCGGGTTTCTCTGAAAAAAACAGCAAGAAAACTGCTTCTTGCCGAGATTCCCGTTCGTGTGTAAGAGGCATTCAGGTTTCTCGTCTGGAAATCAGGCAAGAATCTCGACGAGAAAAAAAAATGTCGTCGAGATTCTCGTTTGCCTGTTTTCAGACGAGAAACCCGAGAGTGTGTATACTTACCTGTCACCGTGGAAACCTGCGCATGCTCAAAATTAATTTGACGCATGCGCGGTAGCTTCCACGGCGCGGTTCTTTTGAAATTAAAGTCAGTACACTCGGGCGGCAAGAGTTTCTTGCCCAGAATCTCGTCAGGGAAAACGACAGGGTTTTCCTGACGAGATTGTCGGTCATGTGTACGAGGCCTTTGCCTCGTACACATGACCGGTTTTCCCGGCAGGAAAACTGCCAGGAGAGCTTTTGGCTGGGAAAACTGGACTTGTGTAGGTTTTCTCGGCAGACTTTTTACTGCGGAGAAAACCAAGTGTGTGTACAGGACTTTTTACTTCTTTGTAATAGTCTCTTAAAGTTATACTAAAGCTTTTTTTTTTTACCTTAATGCATTCCTTGCCTTAAGGTAAAAGATGTATACTTCTCTGCCTTCTTCACACAGGGGCTCGAACAGTAGCAGGAGCCAATGGCTTGCCCATGATTGGATGATGGAAGTCAGTAGAGCTTTTGCTCGTTTACTAAGTCTATGGAGCAACTGCTCTTGCAGAGTGCAACTGCTCTTTGCAAGGTGCTCAGTCTAGTTGTCTTTAGTAAATCAATCTCTTTATCTATTTTTAACCACTTCCCATTGATTCCAAATGTAACAAAAAGCCTTGTGTAATGCATTCCTTACCCTGTATGTTGTATGCTCCCTTCAGTTTATCACTTCCATCTAACAAGACCAGGTGTGGTATATTCTGCTATTCTGCTTTCCTTCACAATTTTTTACAATTGAATTCAACAGGAGAAATGTGAATGGTTGATTTACATTAACTTCTTCAAAAAAAGCCACTCAGGAGAATTCGTTTTTATAGGCATTCATTACGACCTAAGAACAAAAACTAATGCAGTAAACAACTAAGTGCTGCATAACTTTATGGACTTGCAAGCACATATATTTTTTTGTGCTTTTTTTCAGTTATTTTTCCCAGGATAGAGAAGGGTTTGCAGGCGGATGTACAGAGCCTGTCACTGACTGATTGTTCAGGCCAAGGCAGAGGTTGTTTTTTATTATTTTACCTCAAACCGCACTGGGGTTATAAAATGGTTAAAGATCATATTAGGGTTTAGATCCATGTCAACATAGGTTTGATAGTTTTTGAAGAATACATTCTAAAGCAAGTCTGGTGAAACTCTTAATATTAATGCTGCTACCCTTCAATGCAAGTATAGTGAGGGCAAAGAAAGCAATATTGAGGAACAGTGACTGGGGTTTTAGGAAGCAAGGCCTAATATGTATTTAGGGGATCTTTACATTTATTATAGGGTATTAAAGGTATTTTTCATTTACAGAGTTTTTTTTTAGCATATAATCAAACATAGGTCAGCATTTAGATGGTTACATTGCGTAGTAGACAGTCAGATAATATAACTGAACAGCAGTATAAAGGAGACATAAACAGTAAAGTTATGGAACTTTCTAATGTAACGCCACATAGCTCATTCCAAGGTACACTAGGTGTCATAGAATGCCTGTAAACAAAATCATCCATATATAGAACCTAGCATAATGATATATAAAGTTTGCAATCAAGAGTCTCTGTGTCAAAGTGGATTATAAGATTATAAGTATAACCATCCCGACTAGGGCACTACCTGACGGCCTGATAAACGTATAGATTCAATGCATAAAGTATAATGGGTAGGAGGGAAGAAAAGAAAGAAGAAAAAGCTAGTAGGTGAGAGGAAGGAGAGAAATGAAGGGTCCACGGGGTGTGCGCCAGAGGAGTGTTAAATCAAGAGAAGCCTTCTGTCAAACAGAGAAGGCTGGGTATGCGTGATCCACAGTTACCAAACTCTAAAGCCCTATACACACTATCCGTTTTCCTGCTGGTTTTTCTCTTCAGGTTTACCAAAACCATGTAGTGCAAGGGCCTGCCTGATTTCATACGAATTGAAACTCCTAAGGTTTGACCTCATATTAGATGGTTTTGGTAAACCTGAAGAGAAAAACCTGCTAGAAAACCGATAGTGTGTATGGGGCTTAAGAATTTTATTTTTTTGTGTAGCCAAAAGGATAGTCATCAGTTCCTTATTCATCATGATGTCATTCATGTATTAAAGGTATTTTTCAGTTGAATTTAAATAAGCAACATTGTTAAATATGAGCAACCCTATACCAATTTTCTTCTTTGGCAGTTGTAGCGTCTGACGCTACTCTTTTAATCTGCAAAGTGTCACTGTCACTCCCAGTTCCACCCTTGTAGACTCTTGCGGGTCCATTCAGGTCCTGCACTCCCATGCTGCATTAAATTACAAGATCAGTGGAGCATTGACTAATGATACTGGATGCTTAATAGAAGGCCAGGGATTACAATTTATTAACTTCTTTTTGAAGGGTGCTTATCCATGGCGTCTTTATAATGACTGTACATATAGGGAGCTGGTTTCATTGAATTCATCTGCATCAAAAAAGCATTGGTTGTAATGTTGGCAAAGTTTGTGAATTAAACAGATGAGAAAGCAACAATATATACAGAGCCACATATTGTAACAAGACAGTATTGAAAGGTACAAACTCTTTTTATAATGGCTGAGGATAATCTGAACTAGCAATGAATACACTTAAGCAACAGCCGGGTTTGGAATCTTTCATTGTGCTTCTAAGCACTTTACAGTGCACTTTCTAGCTTAATCAGTACTTAGCCCCTAGGCAAAGTCTTGGATTGAATTTTTATTTTTTCATAAAAAAAAAGTTATTGGATATCATCTAGATACTTGGAGCAGTGCCTGGTTTTGGTATTTATAGCTTTAGAAGTCTTTTTAAGTAGAGGTTAGAACGATGTAGAGCAGTTATATAAAGCACTTTATTTTTTCTGTCTCTAATGTGGCTCAACTACATTGTCATTGTCACAAAAGGGGAAAAGTTTAATTCTGTATGTCTAAAGTGGTATTAGTATTTGTGCCTTGAGCTTTTATATTTCACTGCAATCCAGAGCAAAAAAGAAAACAAAAGTTATTTTTGAGATGCACCTACTATGTAGGAATTGGTATTATCTATCCATAATCCTTTTGTGTAGGGTTTGTGTAGGGTTTCTTACTTGGGATAAAGCAATGTGAAAATGAACCCAGTGTAACATGACTATAGCAGTACTATACCAAACTCTCAGACGCTACCATGCAAATTATGAACCAAATTCAAATAGTCAGCAGCTACAAATACTGCAGCTTTAAAATATGGACACTTACCTGTTCAGGGCGCCTGCGATGTCGGCATTTGAGGCCGATCTTTCCCGCGGGCTCTCGGGTGCTGCCGCCGCCATCTTCGGTAACGAAATCAGGAAGTGAAGCCTTGCTGCTTCACTTCCTGGTTTCCTACTACGTATGCGCGAGTCGCGGTGTGTGATCTGAATGGTCCCTGCTGTCTTCTGGGACCTGTGTGTCACCCAGAAGACAGTGGGGGGGATGGAGGAGGGGCTGAACATGGCATAGATATCCACTGATGCTATCTATACCCGGAAGTGGGAACAAATACCTGCATTATACAGGTTTAGGAGATATTGACCCTGCATGCAGCTGCTGATGTCAGTGGCGTATGCGCTCTGTATGGCCGGTGTATGCTGCTGGAACTTGCCTTAATTACGTACTGGTGTGGGAGAGTGGGGTGTCGGCAATGGAACTGTTCAAATAGGTGAAAAAAGGTTCCTACACTATTTTTGGAAATTTCAGGTGCGACTTGCATAGAAACCTGTGCATGAATTCGTACAAGTTGCACCTGAAGTCGCAATAACATACGGCTTTGAAATTGTGCGATTTCAAGTGAAGAACAGTGACTAACAGGGCTGGCCATAAGTGTCACAGGGTGACAGGGAACCCCTGATCCGCCAAAACCCTCTGCTACCTCAGTCTCCCATTTCTTAACAAACAAAGCTGCTTGCTAGATTTGCTGCAGTCCAGAATCAAAAGCAGCCTTACCCAAGTGTGACACTTAATATTAGAAGTCAGGGCAATTGGTTCCTGCATATAAGCATTTACTGGAAGCAGAGTTTGCAGGTGCCCAGTATATGGATTTCTTGTGTTATTTAGGGAGAAAAATTATGGCGCTTAAAGAGAGGCCAGATTAAACGGTAACTGGCCCATGCATCAGCAAAAAGTACTCACTATCTGTATTTAGACATTAGCGGTCAAGAAAAGCAAACATTTTTAAATGATTACTGGTATGAAGTCATCATTCTAAGTCATATCACCGTTTACAGACTGGCAGTGTGCTCAATGCTGAAATCCTTTATAGTTATGGCCTTGTTAGTGGCAAGCAATCCTGAGCTAAAAGCATGCAGCGCCAAGATACTGGCAATCCAATGATCTACTCCGACTTTATAATATGTTTATTTGCAGATATGGTGACTTGAGGCCTGTTTCTGTCACATACAAATGATTGGTCTAGTAAAACTACTACTGACAAATACAGTTAATGTAACCTGTTTTTTATCATTTACTTTTTAATAATGTAGAGGCGAAGCTTGAAATATAGGCAGCAAAGAGAGCAAAATGGATGACTAACTGCAGTTCACAATGAATAAAGTGGTTATTATGTTCCTGAGCCCCCTATAATTACCATTGTAAAGTCTGAATTGACGTGAATAGGAGATTATTAGAGCAGAGCTGTAGAGATCAGCAGTTGTGTATCAAAGCTGGTCATGTGACGAAAGTCTGTACTAGAGAAGCTAATGTCATCAGGCTAGAAGGACAGGAACAGATTTATCTTAAGTGTCCAATATTTATTAGGGTGTTCCCATAGTATGGGGCATTCATGCATATAACTACGGCAAGTTAATTGTGCTTATCACTAGGTATACTGTACATTCTTTACCCCCCCCCCCAAAAAAAGGTATTGCTGTAATTCATTCACATGCTTTTATTTATTTAAGAAAAGAGCAGTGAACTATACTGTAGCAACCAGTCTGCATCCATCTTCTGCATCTTTTAAAGGGATGACATGTGCACTCTTGGAGGTTACTACACATGATTGATCCAGCAGTGCCTTACTTAATACATGTTATAATTAAGACAAGTTATACTGCTCAAGTTTATTCCAACTATAAAAAAAAAAAGAGAGCATTTTTTTAAGTTTTATAATTGATATAGATACCTTTTTTTATATTCGAACAAGGAGAAACCTGCAGTGTTAGTGTATTAGCATATTATTTTTAGAAACCAAGTGTCTAGCGTGATCTTCCTGCCATTCTGTTGAGATCTAGAAAAAGAACAGGGGGTGTATGATCTGAAAGCATTTGGATCTCAGCTCTGATGGTTTAATATTAACTCGTACAGTATTGAGAGAACTTGGCATGTAAAAAAACAGATAGCGTGGAACATGCTACTAGTTGTGATGGCTAACCCATGTCTATGCAGAGACAGCTGACAGTCGGCGGGCTTTAGTTTATTTTCTGTAATGCAAATTGTAAGATGTTTCAGTGTTTTACATTGTATGGAATGATCACAGTAATCTTAGTTATTCAATGTGTGTCATTCTAGCAAAGGAAGAAAAATTGGAACATTAAAGCGGAACTTTACCCATAACAGCTTGATAAAAAATGATTGTTCTTTAGCAAGGAACATACATTGCACATTAATAATTATGCTACCAAAATTAGTGGGGCCAGCCACTGGTAGGATTTAGCAGGACTACATTTGCTGAATAAAGTTCCACTTTAATGTGCAGTGACAAATGAGGACCATCCCTGAGAGGGTTCAAATCTTTAATAAAATTTGGTCATATTCTCTATTCTAGCGAAACAGATTTTACCGTGCACGTATACATGAAAGCCCCGTACACACGACCGGTTTTCCTGCCAGGAAAACTGCCAAGAGAGCTTTTGGCCGGGAAAATCGGACGTGTGTATGCTTCCTCGTAGTTTTCCCGTCAGAAAAACAGCCGGGAATCCCGGTGGGAAAATAAAGAACCTGCTCTCTATTTTCCCATCTGGATGCCCGGCCTTTTTTTTCCCGCCAGATCTACTACTCTCCTATGGGAAACACTGCGAGGCAGTGGCGATGGAGCATACACATGGCCGGAACTCCTGGCCAAAGCTCCATGGCAGTTTTCCTGCCGGGTTCTCGGCTTTCCCCTCGGTTTTCTCGGCAGACTTTTTACCGCAGAGAAAACCGAGCGTGTGTACAGGGCTGAAGAGTTATTTGACCAGTACTTGTGTGAAGGGCCAATTGCAACATTCTCTTGATTCAGATTTTCTACTATAATATTTTCAGTGTATAATAATTCTATGATAGATTAGATATATACAGTGCAGAAAATAAGTATTTGAACACCCTGCTATTTTGCAAGTTCTCCCACTTGGAAATCATGGAGGGGTCTGAAATTGTCATCGTAGGTGCATGTCCACTGTGAGAGACATAATCAAAAAAAAAAAATCCAGAAATCACAATGTATGATTTTTTTAACTATTTATTTGTATGATACAGCTGCAAATAAGTATTTGAACACCTGAGAAAATCAATGTTAATATTTGGTACAGTAGCCTTTGTTTGCAATTACAGAGGTCAAACGTTTCTTGTAGTTTTTCACCAGGTTTGCACACACTGGAGGAGGGATTTTGGCCCACTCCTCCATACAGATCTTCTCTAGATCAGTCAGGT
Source organism: Rana kukunoris (assembly GCA_029574335.1). NCBI lineage: Eukaryota > Metazoa > Chordata > Amphibia > Anura > Ranidae > Rana > Rana kukunoris. The sequence continues at coordinate 76,532,136 of CM056056.1, forward strand.
TTCTGGGCTGTCGCTGAGAAACATGGAGTTTGAGCTCCCTCCAAAGATTCTCTATTGGGTTTAGGTCTGGAGATTGGCTAGGCCATGCCAGAACCTTGATATGCTTCTTACAGAGCCACTCCTTGGTTATCCTGGCTGTGTGCTTCGGGTCATTGTCATGTTGGAAGACCCAGCCTCGACCCATCTTCAAAGCTCTAACTGAGTGAAGGAGGTTGTTGCCCAAAATCTCGCAACACATGGCCCCGGTCATCCTCTCCTTAATAAAGTGCAGTCGTCCTATCCCATGTGCAGAAAAACACCCCCAAAGCATGATGCTACCACCCCCATGCTTCACAGTAGGGATGGTGTTCTTGGGATGGTACTCATCATTCTTCTTCCTCCAAACACGGTTAGTGGAATTATGACCAAAAAGTTCTATTTTGGTCTCATCTGACCACATGACTTTCTCCCATGACTCCTCTGGATCATCCAAATGGTCATTGGCAAACTTAAGATGGGCCTTGACATGTGCTGGTTTAAGCAGGGGAACCTTCCGTGCCATGCATGATTTCAAACCATGACGTCTTAGTGTATTACCAACAGTAACCGTGGAAACGGTGGTCCCAGCTCTTTTCAAGTCATTGACCAGCTCATCCCGTGTAGTCCTGGGCTGATTTCTCACCTTTCTTAGGATCATTGAGACCCCACGAGGTGAGATTTTGCATGGAGCCCCAGTCCGAGGGAGATTGACAGTCATGTTTAGCTTCTTCCATTTTCTAATGATTGCTCCAACAGTGGACCTTTTTTCACCAAGCTGCTTGGCAATTTCCCCGTAGCCCTTTCCAGCCTTGTGGAGGTGTACAATTTTGTCTCTAGTGTCTTTGGACAGCTCTTTGGTCTTGGCCATGTTAGTAGTTGGATTCTTACTGATTGCATGGGGTGGACAGGTGTCTTTATGCAGCTAATGACCTCAAACAGGTGCATCTAATTTAGGATAATAAATGGAGTGGAGGTGGACATTTTAAAGGCAGACTAACAGGTCTTTGAGGGTCAGAATTCTAGCTGATAGACAGGTGTTCAAATACTTCTTTGCAGCTGTATCATACAAATAAATAGTTAAAAAATCATAAATTGTGATTTCTGATGAAAAAAAATTGGATTATGTCTCTCACAGTGGACATGCACCTACGATGACAATTTCAGACCCCTCCATGATTTCCAAGTGGGAGAACTTGCAAAATAGCAGGGTGTTCAAATACTTATTTTCTGCACTGTAGATGTTGACTATGCACATATAATCTTACATAACATTCCAACACTGCCTAACGTGTACAATAAAATAATTGTTTGCTTTCTCTTTCTTTATTTGTGCTATCTATCTATGCATACTGGATAGAGTTTAATAATTGTATATGTCCTAATTTATGTTTTCCTAGATCTGATGTGGTTGTCCTGTGCTTCTCAATCGCAAATCCCAACTCTTTAAATCATGTAAAAACCATGTGGGCTCAGGAGATAAAGCATTTCTGTCCTCGTACCCCTGTCATACTGGTTGGCTGCCAGCTGGACCTGCGATATGCCGATCTTGAAGCAGTTAATAGGGCAAGACGACCACTGGCTAGGTAAGTGCTTAAATAAATAATCTTCTCCATTGCCTATCCTAAGGCTATACTGTTGAAGATCAGCTGAACACCTTTCATGATTTCTAAAGCAAGTTATAACTCAGATGACTCAAGATAACTCCTTGAATAAAAATGTAGAACTTTAGTAAAAAATGATTTCTTATCTTCTGTTTGGGATAGCTTGGGGAAGGTTTAGGACCTCTGTCAGATTTAATTGCTGTCTGTGGGAGATTTCCACTCACTTTCTCTTGTGCTCTAAGTGAAGTTTTTTGCTAATATTTTCTTACCTTCCTCAGTCAATCTTGTCTATTAAAAGTGAATTCCTCCTTTTTGTGTTAGATTATTTTGATTTGTCAAGCGATATTTTACTTGATTGAAAAAAATGACATTTAAACTCCTTTACTTACCAAAATACTTTTTACTTATCACTGCCCCATTTTTTCTTTATCAGTTGACTACAAGTTGGTATTAGCACATGCATGAATGTTAGCTTAAAATCTTTTCCTCTTGTAGGCCCACTTAACTTGATTTAAAATTTCAGTTTTGACAACTTAATTTAAAGACCATCTCCACTCTCCAGTGTGCATTTTTTGCATTTTATTCATATACCCACCCTTTTGGGTATATTCTGGCCAGTTTCTGCTCTACACAGGGTCCTGGTACTTGTTGGCTCTTTTCTAGCCTCTGCATTAATATACTGTGAGTGCAGGATTCCATGGTAATGCCCTGCACCAAGGGGGCAGACCAGTGATGCCAGTTGGTTGATTGATGGACTACATTTCTCTCTTTTTCTTTTTTTTACTTGTTACTTTTTTCATGGGTTTTTTGTTTTTTTTTAAGTGTATTTTTGTGCGTGAACTCGAGAGAGAGGAGCCGGACTGCAGGAGTTGGGAGTAGGCAGACCCTCCCCCCGGAGGCAATCGCCATCCTTCTCCATGCCCCTGGTGGCAATGGCGGGTGTAAGGGGGGGCCTCCCACTCACCCCGCCCTACCTGCTCCTCTTGGGAGCCCAACTGGGGCCCAACGGGACCCCAATGGGGCAGAGGGACTCCCCCTATGAGGGAGTGAGGGGGCCTAGCCCACCCAGCCAGCCCCGTAGGTCCTTCGCCTCTCTTTATTTTAGGAGACCGCATGGCCAAAGTGCGTGTGAGTTAAACCAATTTTGTGTGCGTGCAAGTGTGGTGGTTTTTGTGGGGGGGGGGTGGGCGTACTAAGCACAGGCGTACCTTGCATAGCACACCCACCGGGAGCCGGGCTGAGACCACCAAACTCAATTCACATGTAGCCGAGACCAGGATCCGAACCCTTGGCTGCAGAGGTGAACGGCTTGTCAGCGCAGTGCCAATCACGTTGAGCCACCACAGCTCCCCTTTTTCATGGGTTTTAAAGACAAATAGCAAGTAATGATATAGCTACTCACTGCACAGTGGTGCAGTGAGTAGCACTTTCGCCTAGCAGCAAAGGGATCACTGGTTTGAATCCCGACCACGACACCATCTGCCTGAAGTTTGCATGTTCTCCCTGTGTCTGCGTGGGTTTCCTCTGGGTACTCCGGTTTCCTCCCACACTCCAAATACATGCTGGTAGGTAAATTGGATCTCGTCCAAAATTGGCTCAGTATATATGTATATATGTGTGTATGACTGTGTGTCCCTAGCGTGTCATGATCCTATGGGGTAAAAATGACCGCACCAGCCAAGCAGACACTAGCTGGAAAAAGCGCCCAGAGGCGATTCAGTTCGCATGCGTTGCGCTATACAAGTCATTCATTCATTCAATATTACTAGCTGACATGCAAATCTATTTCACGATTTATTACACAGAGTGAATTATGTTTTCTTTATTCCTTGGGGTTGGTCTTTAAGATATTATTTTTGAATTAGGTATACTCAATTTCATATTTATTTTGATTTGCAGACCTATAAAAAGAGGAGACATCTTGCCACCAGAGAGAGGACGAGAAGTTGCAAAGGAACTTGGTATTCCCTATTATGAAACCAGTGTTTTTGATCAGTTTGGGATAAAGGATGTTTTTGACAATGCAATCAGAGCAGCTTTGATCTCTAGAAGACATCTCCAGTTTTGGAAGTCTCATCTAAAGAGAGTTCAGAAACCTTTTCTCCAAGCACCATTTCTTCCACCCAAATCACCACCACCAGTTATTAAAATCCCTGAATCCAGTGAATCAACCATGAATGATGCTGGGAATTTGTTGGACAATTCATTGTGTGCAGATATCATGTTTGTACTTCAGGGCCAAAAACAAATCTTCGCTCATAAAATTTACCTTGCTACCTCCTCTTCAAAATTTTATGACCTTTTTTTAATGGAATACGAACAGTCTCAGAATTCTGCTGACAGGCACTGCAAGAAAGAAAAGCCTACCAAGGACTTGCTATTGAGGACATTAAGTCTTGATACAGATGAGGACACAGATGGGGCTTCCTTGAAACCTTCAAATGCCTGTCTTCGGATATCAAGAAGTGATGATACTTTACTTACTACAGACTGTGAAGGAGAAGCTTGTGTTGCACTGGCGACGTGGAGCAAAGGCTTTCTTAGCATGCACCAAGAATTGATGGTCAACCCAATTTCAAACAGAACTTGTTCAATGACTGTGGTCCGAATGGACTCTTCTATACAGTATGGGCCTTTTAAGACTGTGCTACGGTTTCTGTATACAGGACAGTTAGATGAAAATGAGAAAGGCTTGATGAGAGTGGCACAAATTGCAGAAATCTTAGAAGTGTTTGACTTGAGAATGATGGTGGAAAACATTACAAATAAAGAAGCCTTTATGAACCAGGAGATCACAAAAGCATTCCACGTCAGGAAAGCAAATCGAATCAAGGAATGTCTTTCCAAGGCAACCTTTTCTGGTGAGCAAATTGCCTTTTGATTACAGCTCTTTTCAGCTAAATCATCTATTGAGCACCTCTGAATTAGAATTGCAAATTTTGCACCTTCACACAGTCATATTTACAGCTTTGCAACAGCATTATTGACCTCTTTTCACCTCAAAAACCTTATGGGTCAAATTGAATATCAAATACTAACTGACTTCTTGGTCAAATGCTTTGCCTGTAGTCGTATATTCTTTATCTTGGAGCTGCAGTCCTCTTTTCTGTATAAGTATGTTTTCATTATCTTTTCAAAGGTCATACTATTTTTTTTCCTCCCATGCAACTCATTAACTTTTAAAAAGAAGAATGTCATTTTGAAACATTCAACACATACTGATTAAGGGATTACAGTGTAAGGGTTATATTTTGTCTTGATGTTTTTATGTGTATGTTCTGTCTTCCCATAATGGGAAATTACTACAATTGATCATTGAGGTGAGACCATAAATCTTGTTCTCCTGTTAAGAACACATTCAAACATTATGATTATTTTAGCTTGATTGTTCTACCTGGGGAAGATTTACTAAAACTGGAGCACTCAGAATCTGGTGCAAATGATGTGCATGGTAGCCAATCAGCTTCTAACTTCAGCTTGTTCAATTAAAGGGACACTAAAGGCAGGACTTTTTTTTTTTAAATAACAAACATGTTATATTTACCTCCACTGTGCAGTTTGTTTTGCACAGAGTGGCCCGGAAAGCTGTCTTCTGGGGTCCCTCGGCGGCTGTCTGGGCTCCTCCTTGCAAAAGCTTTCCATCTTCATGTAAGGGCGCTCGCATGGTGGAAAGCTTTTGCGAGCGTGCTCCCGTGATACATCGGTGGCCATAGCCGCCGACTGTATCACTCGGCTCCGCCCCCCACGCGCGCGTCATCCGCTGTGATTGACAGCGGCGCCAGCCAATGGCTGCGCTGATATCAATCCGCCCAGCCTAGCCAATCAACGGTCAGGCTGGGAAACCGAAGAGGATGGCGTGGACGCGCCCAGGCATTTCGAACGGTAAGGTAAGTAAAACGGGGACTCGGGGGGGGGGGGGGGGGCAGTGCTGTGATATTTTTTTTACCTTAATACATAGGATGCATTAAGGTAAAAAAACTTTTACCTTTACAACCCCTTTAAGCTTTGACAATAAAAAATTGAAGCTGATTGGCTTCTATGCAGAGCTGCACCAGATTTTGCACCATTAGTAAATAACCCCCCTTGTGTCGAGAGAAAGTTTTCATTGTTTTAAAATGAAAAAAAGGCCCAAATTGTACCATGAACTATTTATTTTAGTTTTTCAGATATGAATGAAGTGGATTGCATTAGGATCAAACTTTTTGAATTTGCTCCAGAACAATGTAAGGTCACATTTGTAGATCCTTAGTCCTTAAAGGGGTTGTAAAGGTACAATTTTTTTCCTAAATAGCTTCCTTTACCTTAGTGCACTCCTCCTTCACTTACCTCATCCTTCGATTTTGCTTTTAAATGTCCTTATTTCTTCTGGGAAATCCTCACTTTATGTTCATCTGTGTGTAACTACACACAGTAATGCAAGGCTTTCTCTCTGGACTACGGGAGAGTCAGGACACTCTCTACATTGCAGATAGAGAAAAGAGTTGTGTGTTAGTGGGCGTCCTGACTCTCCTGTAGTCCAAGGGAGGGGGCAAGCACGACACTCCACACCAGAGAGAAAGCCTTGCATTACTGTGTGGAGTTACAAACAGATGAACAGGAAGTGAGGATTTATCAGAATAAATAAGGACATTTAAAAGCAAAATGGAAGGATGAGGTAAGTGAAGGTAAAGGAAGCTAGTTAGGGGAAACAAATTGTACCTTTACAACCCCTTTAATGACTCTGGGCATCCCAGCTTGAGCTCTAGGGCTTTTTCACATTTTTATGATTTCAAAAGGGGTTCACAATTTTTTTAAGGATGCTTTGCAGATAATAAAACAATGTCCTGTATTGGACTTCTGCTGCTCATGTAGAGTTTGACAGTCAGTAGGATAACTACAGAAGCTGTCTGATTCAATACAAACTATTTCTGATGAAAGACATCTGAACCTGGAAGCTTCTGCAAATCTCTGTGTTAAAAAAAAAAACAGCTCCCACTGATCAACCAGATGTAATGAGAGCATATGGGGATAATGTGTGATGACTTAGTAGCATGCAAATTGCAGTTATGTCATCACATGGTGCATATTTCTTGTACCAGAATTTGGGCCCTTCGTTTTATTAGATTTTTTTGTTTGGTGGTGGGGTATGGTTAAGACAACAGCTTTTGTACATTTTTAATTCTGTAGCTGTTTGTCATAGTTCACACTTTAAGTACAAAAAGAAAGTAGCTTAAAGCGGTGCTCCACCCAAAAGGCAAAGTTCTTCTTTCAGGCCTCCCCCTTCTCTTTACTAAATAGCACCTTTTTTAGGGGTTGAGGGGGGAGTGGGTACCTGGTTCTTCTCTCCCCCTCCCTCCCCACAGTCTTCTGGGACACTTCACAGGTCCTAAAATGCTGCAGGACCATTCACAGTGCGCAGCGTGGCTCGTGCATATGCAGTGGGTAGGCGTCTGTGAAGCCGCTAGATGACACAGCTGGGCGCCCACAGTTGAGATGTCAGCATTAAGGACAGAAGACCGAGGGAAGGAACAGCTTAAGTGAGCACATTGCTGGATCATGGGACAGGTGAGTGTCTGTTTATTAAACGTCAGCAGGTACAGTTTTTGTAACTGCTGACTTTTCATAAACACAAAAATTACTGTGGCTCCTTCAAGTACAATATGCCTACCATCTTAATATGTCATACAAATGGGGGGAGGGTGCATTTTCTGATAGCATTGAGGACATTGTAGGAAAGCACAAACTGATTGACCATGGTTTCATATTCTCAGATGTGACCTTTAAATTGGACGATGGAAGCATCAGTGCCCATAAACCACTTCTAATCTGCAGCTGTGAATGGATGTCTGCAATGTTCGGAGGTTCCTTTGTAGAAAGTGCAAATAATGAGGTATGTGGCAGTAACTATACAGTATGCCCTTGTATGGTATGATTTGCTGTTTATTGCTTTATAATATACTCATTATTAAAACCCTTTAATGACCTTTTGTGAGCTGACTTGCTTCAGCAATTTTGCTTCTACTGGTCAAACTAAAAATAACTTTGGCATATGTTCAAGCAAGGACAAATTTTATAATACGCAAAGTAAGGCGTTGCCTTTTGTGGTTCCCAACTGTCCATTAGTAGAAGCTTTCACAAAAAAATCCTCCACAAATATTATTTTGATCCCAAGTTAACACATTTCTGTACTGTTTTAAAGTTATACTTTTGATTTAGAATATACAAAGTATTCTGCACATAAAAACCAAAAAGATATTATAGCATCAGAGTGACGATCATAATTATTTGGCTGCCTGCATATGCATATTCAGCTAATTTCTTTGCATGTGTTTTCCTATTTACAGGTCATACTGCCTAATGTAAGCAAATCATCAATGCAAGCAGTCTTAGACTATCTGTATGCTAAGCAGCTATCATGCACACCAGAGATGGATCCATTGGAGCTGGTTGCATTGGCCAACAGAATCTGCCTTCCACATTTGGTTGCTCTCACAGGTGAGAACAAAGTGATATGTGCACATGGATCATAATTCATACCAGCACACTAATGATAACGTGATAAAGCTTTACTGAAAGCTAGCCTGCCTACATAAATCTGGTAACCTGAATATAATCACTAAATTCCAAAAAGACATTCTGACTGCCAAATGATTATTTGAATAAACTATTGTTTCATAAAAATGCAGGTATGCATAGTGCATAGTGCTCATCTGGTTGTCAGGTTACCAAAAAGGACAGCAATCCAGAATGGGAAGCCTATGTGGATGCTCAGACGATGGTGGTGTGGAAGGTGAGGGGTAGGGGAAGGGGTAGAAGGAGGATGCAGGGGGGGGTTGGAGGTAAGAGCACCTGGGTGTAGCAAGATGGCCGCTACTTACCAGGCCGGGAACCCCGGTTCGTCCTTTAGGCTGTTGCTTGTGGGTGGCCCTGAGGGGGTAGGGGCAGTTGGGCCTATCAATTAGCCTATCCACATTGAAGATAATTTCAACTATATAAACTCTATTTCTCGATTGTTGGGGCTTACTGCTACCCCTAGACACCCATGGCCAAAATTGGTCAAAATGTCCTGTTCATGGGCTTTTTTACACCCAGCTACTTCAGGTAGGAAATTTCCAATGTTTCCTAACAAAGACAGCACTGGGATAGAAAGGAAAACATCCCATTAAAACATTGGTCTCAGCTGAAGATTGTGTGACTACATGGGATGAGACAGTCATACATTATAAGCAGTGGTAGTGCAGTTGTGCCACAACACACACAAGTAATCACTTTTTTGGGACTTCTGTAGACCGCAGAAGAGTTATGGGCAGTTAAGCAGCTAGGAAATATTTGTCTTTTTTATTTATTTTTATTTCTACTGATAGCATGATGTTGTATAGTATTGCTAATGAAAATGATGTACACTGTATAGTTAATGTGCATATTAAATAAAAAGGAGGGGAGCAAGGTCCCCCGAGGTTCAGATTCTTTATTTCCAAATGATCCCCCTAATGTGGCTAATTTAACATTTGAGCTAGTTAGCAGGGAAGGAAAGGCATACATGTTTTAACTAATGAACGCATTTTATAGAATAGTTGAAGCATTTGTATACCTAATAAAAAATGGTGCAGTTTTTCTCACTGCCAGCTCACTGGAACTTTCCCTAACATCACAGTGGTTCCTGAAATGCTTGCATTCATATGGATGATATGTCATGGTGGCAAGCAAATTTCAGCGACTTACCACTGGGCAGCACTGATACTTTCAAAGCCTGGACAATCCTAGTTGCAATGATGTAAATAAAGTACCAAATACTGATTACTAATGGAATAATCTCACTGCTACTTTGTGTTTCAAATTACAGTAAAACCTTGGTTTGAGAGTAACTTGGTTTGAGAGCATTTTGCAAGACAAGCTAAATTTAAAACAAAAACATTTGACTTGATATACAAGCAATGTCTTGATATACAAGTAGCGTCATGTGACAACTGAATATAAAATAGACGAGAGACGCCTCTAAGTGTAGCAATATGGTTACATTTAATGAAGGTACAACATTTAGCAACATATTGCACCTAGAAGCGCCTCTCTTATCTTTTACACTCTGAAGCTCCTGCTGGATTCTTCTTCTAATCCCCTTGTGGAAGCTGCCATTTGTGGATGGACATTTTATGGTTACACAACCTATCACATTGCTATAATCTTTTTATATGGACTATAAACTGAAGGACTTATGAATAAATGGTTGCGGAACAAATCATCTGAGTTTCCATTATTTCTTATGGGGAAATTTACTTTGATACACAAGTGATTTGGATTACAAGCATGTTTCCGGAGCGGATTATGCTCGCAATCCCAGGTTTTACTGTATTATAAAGATGAAGTTACATTTTAACACTTATTCTGCAATATACGGCTAAATGTTAGGTCAGTTTGCATGAAGATTAATAATAGATTCTGCATCCCGTGTATTTTTTTTTTCACATCAGCAAATCATTGTATTATTTATAATGATTGTAATACAGCATAAAATGTGCTTTGTCCTACAGAACAGCATGCTGTGCAAGAGCTGACCAAAGCTGCAATGAATGGGCTGGATATTGATCAAGAAGTGTTGACTTATCTGGAATTGGCTCAGGTCAGTATTATGACAGTTGTTCCATCAGGCACAGTGCATATTACTGTATAAGCACTAGGGGCAACCTGGCAGCAGGAGGAGAGCAGATGTAAATGTTAAGTAGGGATTATCTTAGCTGAAGATCAAGCAGTCATGGAATTTTGTGAATCAGACAAGACAAACGCAGATATTCACAATGAAATACTGACATGCAATATTCATAGAGAAAACAGTAGCAGTTTTCACATTTATAATGTCTACTAATTTTACACAAATTTGGTAGTAGTATATTAATATTCTAAAATAAATAAATATTTTATATATATATATATATATATATATATATATATATATATATATATATATATATATATATATATATAAAATCAGGTGCTGTGTTTGATGTCAATCTGCTCTATACTTTTTGTACTATTGTGCAAAGGTACATAGACACTAAAGCATTGTTCTAACTAATTGTGACTCAGAACAGATTTTGTGATACTTTATTGTGCAAGGGATCATTTTGTCAGGTCCAGGGAATTATTCTGCCAGTTGTGCTAAGCTCACATTTTTATTTAAGTTATGTAAAGACAGGTTTGTTTGTACTATGGCCATTACTCTTAAAGTATCTAATTTTCCACGGTCCACAAATAGCTGGCATATGCCTGCACGTCAGGTTCTCTGGTATGCCCATACCTACCCCTCTCCTACTCTCGTATTTGGTTTATGGAAATCCAAATGGGCACCAAAATGAAATATGCACATACAGGTGACACACGTTAAAGTGGATGTAAACCCGATTCATGAAATTTGAGCTGGGCACATATATCTGCAGTATTTTGTTACCTCTCTTCAATGTGCTAAGTCCCATAGCTCTCTCCTGACCCGTTACTCTGTTATCAGCCTGATAACTCCTGACACTTTAGACTAAAGCAGCCTGAATCTTCTGTCAGTGAAGGTTTCTAATATAGATTAGCAGGGAGCTGACCATATTACAAAACACTTTTGAGAGTCTCTGCCTATGATGAGAGGGGGTGTGTGCCTTTTCTCCAATCAGCAATGTTCGCTATCTTGGCTGTATACCCAGACATCACACTCTGTGTTAACTAGGAAGAGAAAATCTCCTAGCACGATCTGAACTTTCTAAACAGTGTATAAATGTGAAGACAGCAGATATGGATGTAAAACCTATGTAGGGAGATTTTGTTCTTCCCTGTGTATCATCTGAGGCTGTTCACTTCACTGGGTGTATGGAGGGCTTACATCCACTTTAAGTATAATGTAGTATTATAGTTAATAGAATATTTTAAAATAATAAGGGGCTGTATGAGAAATTATAATTATCCGTGTTACTACTTTTAATGTGTGGATTTAGGTATTAATGGCTTGCATAAACACTTAAGGAAAGAGTGAGATAAACTGAGAACCCTCAAAGCTGTTGCCCCACTGTGCTTACTCTGACCAAATGTATTCAAAATAATTGCAACAATGTCAAATGTAATTGTGTTAATTATTGGGCTTTGTATTAACTGAGCTGAATATTTGACTTGCAGTTTCACAATGCACATCAGCTGGCTGCCTGGTGCCTGCACCATATCTGCACGAATTATAACAGCGTTTGCTCCAAGTTACGCAAAGACATCAAAGCAAAATCTGCTGGTGGGTAAATGTAATGCTTTTTGTTCAAACCTGTTCTTTTCACTCTTTGTAGGTAGCCTTTGTATGACAAATATTCATGAGAATGGACTATATTATATAACACGATGAGCTTGAATTATTTAATGCATTTCCCTGAATTCACTGTTACCACCTATTTTGTTGTAAAAAATGGAGGGTTGGGACTTTAAATGATTTTGTTAACCCTATCCTATTTTTACATTAAATATTCAACACTATTAAACTTGGAACGATAGTCAGGATATCAAATCTGCTTGTGTGAATGGGTTAAGGAAATGATAATTTTAGTCAGTATGGTTACTAAGCAACATACTAGACCTCATGTGGGAAAAAACTGGAGTGAAGAATAGTACAGGTGTGGCCTATAGCAACCATTTAGATTCCAGTTTATCATGTTTCTGCTGCAGGCTAGGAAATATAAGCAGCCAATTACCACCGTCATCCATTGTCCTTCCTACATGGATTCACTGTTTACATTTAAAATGATTTGTGCTTGTCGTCTAGAGTCCTAGTGGATGATATACCAGCTAATTAGAAAGTTTTTTAAATAACCTGCTAATAATTGTCACCTGATGTGACTAATATATCACTTATGGGAGATTGATAATAGATTGTGAATGATATATCAACCTGGTGGATTCGGAGCCTAATTTAACAAAGGCCGCCAATGTATATGATTGTAGTACAATTCTGCCTTTTATTGTTGGCTGTACTATACATTGTGGGGAATATACTACAGAAAGCACAACGCTAATCCGGAAAATATCCAGAGTGACAGCCACGGGATAATATGCTTGTTTTGGATTCAGCCATCACTTCCATTTGGTGACCCAGAAGTTCATTAACCTGTCCATGACAATACTGAAGCTACACCATATTTCCATCTGTCCCATTTTTCATTTTAACCAGGTCGTCGTATTTAGTGTTGCTCACGAATATTCGCATTGCGAATATTCTTTACGAATATTGCATATTCGAGTATTCGCGAATAAATCGAATATCGCGGTGAATATTCGCTATTGCGAATATTCGTATTTTTTCAAATTTATTTTTAAAACAGATCACATTCTAGTAAGCCCTGTACACACGGCCCAGAATCTCGTCAGGAAAAAAACATTGTTTTTTCTGACGAGATTCTTGGCAAGAATCTCTTGCCGGCCGAGTGTACACACACTCCGTTCAAAAGAACCGCCGTTCTTTTGAATGGCACGAACGCGGTGACATCATCGACTACGACGAGCATGCGCTCGTCACAAATTTAATGCCGTCGCCGCCACCTTGCTTCACCCTACCTATGCCTTGGAAGCTACCGCGCATGCGTCAAAGTCATTTTGAGCATGCACGGGTTTCCATGGAAGGTGAGGGGGCCATACAAATACTGGGACATTCTTTACCTTAAAGTGGATGTAAACCCACATTTTTATTTTATTTTTTGATGTCACAATGTACAGTATAAGATTTCCTATCATCTGTCCCCAGTCTTGCCACACAGAGTTAATCCAGCTCTGAGCAATCCTCTTTAATTGTTTAGTGAAATAAAACGGACTTACAGAGAAAAACCTTGGTCCGTTCCGCCCCCTTGCTGTGAGTGACAAGTTATTTACATATCTCATACACAAGCCTAGAGACAGTCATTGTTTTTTAATTCCCACCCCCACTCCTTTTCTGAAGTCATGTGGTTACTTTTCTGGATTTTGACTGGATGTTAGTGATCATAGCAGAATTAAGTGTAAGGAATACATAGGAAAAAATGCATGTTGACAAGGGGAGTGTAGAGGAGGGCGGGGAGTCTACTGACATCACGACTCCGCCCACAGAGCTCCAGACAATAGAGCCACCCACAGAATCTGCAGTTTTTCAGTTCTTATAACAGACAGAGGGGAAACATTTGACAGGTAAGCATACATGCAGGAGGCATCTATATCCTTATAGATCAGCACTGTGACAGTAGTTTAGAAAGGATGAAAGTGGGTTTACATCCCCTTTAAGGCAGGGAATGCATTTAGGCTAAAACTGCCATTAGAACTACCTTAAGATAGACTTTCATGATTTCCCTGCTGTAAAACGGTTCCGTTTCTGTTCACAGAAAATCAAGAATATTTTGAAAGACATCGATGGCCACCAGTGTGGTACCTGAAAGAAGAAGACCACTACCAGCGAGTGAAGAAGGAAAGAGAGAAGGAAGACAGCGTCCTTAATAAACACCGGTCAAAACGCAAGTGGTGCTTCTGGAGCTCCTCATCCGCGGCCTTCGCCTAAGCAATGACTTCATTGCAGACTTGAAAAACACATGTGTATGAATTTGTCTTAATGTTCAAACAAGCTGTACAGTAGTTACCTTTTTGAAGCACTGATTTCAATCCACGTGTGTGCATTTAATGTTTTTATAAGATCAAAGCACAATTCACTTCAAGCAGGTCAAAAAGCTTGTTACTTTCAGCTGGAAGGGGGTCCGTGTGGACCCCTTGTGTCACTGGAAAGGTTTAAGGCATGAATAGGCATCAATCACCGATTTTTCAGAATGGTCATCTATTGACTAAGTAAGGCGTGTGGAGGAAAATACATGACACTAAATACAGGGATCTCTCATTTTGGAGCAAATAAGCCAATACAAGGACAAGCGCTTATGCATTATATTGTTATACTGCAGAGTGCAAGCTCCATCTGTTCTGCTCGTACTGTGTTCTTTAAAAGTTGGGATAACATGCAAGATAATTGTTTCACGTTAACCTCTGTCTAGGACAATCATGTTCAAAGCTATATGTGCTTATGTTACTGCTTAAATCCCAGCTCTTGGAAATCAAAAATAATCTTTAAATTCAGGTATTTTTTGAATTAATAACTATTCTGCATGATCAGCAGTTACAGTGATGCAGAATTTGCCTGTGCCACTTATAAAGTAATCTAGCTAGTTGCTGAGAGGAGGGTCACCTCAGGGCAGGCTAAACAAAAATGAAGGCCCAAGGTGAATGTAAAATGTGATGGAGCTTACAATGCTATGAGTAACATTAGGTTTTGCTTAGCTTGTGGCCTCTAGCCTCAGCGGCTTTACCTTTAAGCGAGCCCTGAGCAGCCTGTTGCCCGTGTTAACGTTATATCAATGTACTCTGCTTAGTTTCATTTTTTTTAGCAAGCGTTGCTTTGGAATTCTCAAGGATCTTCCAAAAAGGCATGATTTTGCAAATGAGGCACATTTTTTTTTCTGCTCACTAAAAATCTAAAATTCTTTGTCTCTTTAAAAAGTAGATAAAATGAATAGTTAAGTGTTAAGAATAGAGAAGAAATCCCAACAAACTAAGTAATAATTTTTGTGTTTTCTGTATAACCAGAAATGAAACTATTAATATGTAGGATGTGGACACTACAACCCAGCAGTGACCTGGTTTCCATTAATCACTGAAAACTTTTATTTTATTTTTTATACTGTCTTACTTTGAATATATCAATATTCATGTTATGTGAAATGCCTACGTTAGACTGGAAGGGCTCTATTCACAGGGATATTCAGGGCAACATATATACCCTATTCGCAGACAAACCGAAATACTTATCTGCTTCTCATGTAGAATCATGCATTTAATAGCAGTGGTCTTCCACCTTCCATGCAGAGAAGTAATGATTTAAAGTGAACCTGGCCAGACTTTTTCCTGAAGCTCTATGTGCTTTATACTGTGATGATATATACAGAATGATGTTTTTTTGATTCTTTTGCTTTCTTAGGTGTAGAATATACCTGTCCCATGCATCCTGCTGTTTCCTGTAATGTATCAACGCAGGCTTGCCATCTTGGGTTTTTAGACTTTAAGGCCCGGATTCACGTACCCGGGCGTATCTTTAGAGCGCGTAGCGTTTTTTCTTTACGCTACGCCGACGCAACTTAGAGAGGCAAGTGCTGTATTCACAAAGCACTTGCTCCCTAACTTACGGCGGTGTAGCGTAAATGTGCCAGCGTAAGTCCGCGTAATTCAAACTAGCTAGGCAGTGGGCGTGTTTTATTAACATTAACCGTGACCCCATGCAAATTATGTGCCGAACGAACGGCGCATGCGCCATCCGTGGACGTATCCCAGTGCGCATGTTTAGAAGCACGTCGGATAGAATGCCTAAGTGACGTCGGCGCGCAATGCCTACGACGAGTGAACGTAATCTACGCACAGCCCTATTCACGTACTACGTAAAATTTGACGCCGTCGTTCCCTGGCCCATACGTTTGCATTAGCTGCGCCTCATATAGCAGGGGTAACTTTACGCCGGACGTAAGCCTTACGCAAAGCGCGTATATGAAGCGGCCGGGCGCATCTACATTCGTGAATCGGCGTATCTTGCTCATTTGCATATTTAACATGGGAACGCCGAATGCGGCCAGTGTAACTATGTGCCCACGATACGCCGGCGTAGGCAAGTTACGCCGGACGACTGAAGCCATGTTTTTCGACGTATCTCGCTTTGTGAATCGGCGCAAAGATGCAGCGGCGTATCTGGAGATAGGCCGACGTAACTTCTTTGTGAATCCAGGCCTAAATCTTTATGCGTGATAGGCATGTCACAATTAAAATCCAGGACTCCTCAGGGACTGTAAAAGGCCCTTTCACACCTAGGTGCATGCAGTAACATATGTACAGTATATGAAGTGCATTACTGTATGTCTTTTCACAGGCACTTTGCATGCCTTTAAGGGCCAAATGCAGCCTTTTTTATTATTTTTGCTTTTGTTTTGCACAGAGTGAGGAAAGGTTATATCTGACACCAATCCAATTGGCACAAAGAAAATAGAAATCTCCCGAATAGGGACACAGACGGCAATAAATACCTAACAGTAGTTAAGGCTCTAAATAAAAATTAAAATAAATAAATGTTGGCCAGAGCGTGGCCTCAAGGAAAATGCTACATATTTTGTTTTATAAGCTATAAGGGGTGAACTGGCCACATGAATGGCCTTTTTTACCTGACTAGATTTTTATGCGATAAAATACTTGCATTTTATGGCAGGAAATAGACCCTTGAATGGGTCTTTAAGACCCCTTTCACACTGGGGCATTTTTAAGGCGCTTTAGCGTTAAAAAAAAAAAAAAAACGCCTGAAAGAAGCTACATCTGCAATCCCAATGTGAAAGCCTAAGTGCTTTCACACTAAAGCGCCTGAAAAATTCCCCACTGTGAAAGGGGTCTCAGCGTTAAAAAAAAGCACCTGAGAGAAGCTGCATCTGCAATCCCGATGTGAAAGCCTGGGTGCTTTCACACTGAGGCGCTGCGCTGGCAGAGCGTCAAAAAAGTCCTGCAAGCAGCTTCTTTGCAGCGCTTTAGGAGCGTTGAATACACCGCTCCTAAAGCCCCCTTCCCATTGAGGGAGCTTTTTTTAACGCCAAAGCGCCTGAAAAACACCCCAGTGTGAAAGGGGTCTAAGCGGCGCTTTACCAGAGTTTTTCGGGTGCTGGCAGTGTGAAAGGGCGCTGAAAGCACTCGGACTTTCACATTGGGATTGCAGATGAGGCTTCTTTCAGGCGCTTTACAGGCTTTTTTTTAACGCCAAAGCGCATGAAAAATGCCCAAAAAATGCCCCAGTGTGAAAGGGGTCTTATAGTATATAAGGCCATAATAGTAAAAGGTTTTAATTGTAACAGAATCACACTAATTATGTCCCCTGTGACAAGGGATGGACCTAATAATGGTCATAGATGACTTCTTCAGGAAACATTACTCTGTTTATTTTGTCAGGTTTACATTAAACCATAAACTTCCAAGTGAATTTTTTGACGTCACATAAGCTGTAGCTCGATGCATTTCATTCAGACACTATGTTCGGGATGTGCATAGGGAAATTCCCTTTTGTTATGTAGTGAATTTACAGTATATGCTCCTGTGTATCAGTATTTCTTTCAAATACCTTCTCTTTCTTATTTAAATTTGGTTGTTGTGTGAATTTTCAGTGTTAATTATAAAAAAAAAAAAACAATGTGTATACATTAGGAAGAGAACCAGAGCTGTTTCTGGGCCAATTCATTGTAATCAATATTATAGCAGGTATGGTCTTCTATTGGAGCTATACTTGCCATGACTGCATAAATGCTCTAATATAGCTAAGAATAATATCTACAACTTTGTTATGTAGCAACATGGTACCAAATGGTCCAAATTACCTACCTAGCCTAAGCAGAACAATAAATATAAAGGAATAATGCTCAAATAAACCTTAAATACATGCCCTGTATAACAAAATGTGATTACTGTTGGGATAGGCATAAAGATGTACTAATGCTGGGTATGTTTTACATATTCTGGTATGCATTATCCTATATATGTGTTTGTGAATGTTATTAGTCATTTGTGTATTTTAGGTTTTGAGACCCTTTACATTTAATGATATGTTAAACAGATACACCAAAAACACTATTTAATACATTTTTAGTATTCAAAGCAAACTGCCCCATCCATCCAGGTCTCAATGCTTTACTTTGCTGGGAACTCACTTTCAAAAATTCTCCCTAGCATTTCTGGCTGTGGCCATCTTGAGTAAGGGCAGATGATTCATGTAGCATTTACTTCCTGGAATCTAGCTGCCCTTAGCTCAGTCATGCAGCCAGGAGGGTGTGCTTAGCTGAGAAAACTCTGCCTCCCCTTTGAAGACTCTTGGGATATTTGACATAATTTGCCTAGGCCTGAAAACCAGAAAGTAACTAAAAAAAGTGTAAAATGTTTAAACAAGTAAATATGATATACCTTCCTATCGATTTACTAATGCTAAGGATTAAAAATGGTCAATGTTGTTTGAGAGAGTGAATTTCCACTTTAAAGGCGAAGTTCAGTGAAATGGACTGTGCAGTCAAGGGGTTACCAGTAGGTTAAAATACACCGGGCCATTTCGAAAAATATTACCCAATGTAAATGCTGGAATTATGGCAATTACTGAAATACTACCATTGTTGACAACGCGCTGTTGCTAGGGTGTGGCCTGCGTTGACTGCTCACCCCCAACATCAAGTGGGCGCTCTCCTTCGTTCACAAGCCACAGTGCGCTTTCTTTCCTCCTGCAAAGGCCGAGCTCAGAATTTTTTCTCCAGGCTTTGAGGGTGCCACAAATTGCCTACAGGTATTGCAATTACATTAGGCAATATGTTTCAAATCTGCACTGTGTGTTTTAACCTACTGGCGCCCATTGACTGCATAGTCCATTTTAATCACAAGGTGAACCTAGCCTTTAAGTTCTAAGGATTCCCCTATTACAAACACAGAATTTGATGTGTTTCCTTGCACATCACTAACATTTTTCTCTGAAACCATTTAGTTACTGTAACCTTATCCTGTCCATAGGCGTGTGCCAGACGTGCCCAGGCACACCCTAATCATCCTGTGCAGCACAGATTCTCCCCTCCCATGTGCTCCCGGCTTCTCTCCGCTCCTCTGCCGTCGGCTGTTGCTGCGGAGATGTTTTAGAATTAGAGGGGGAAGGGGCCGGTAAATATGTAATTTACCGGCCCCTTCCCTTTCTGAATGAACATGTGTGAGTTATTGGTAGACATGTGCATTCGTTTTCATTAGAATGCATTTTCGCCCGAAAATCTGTTTTTTTCGTTATCGTTTTAACAAACGATAACGAAAGAGCAAGAAACGAAAACCGAAAGATTCGACATAAAAAATGCTTTATTTTCAGTTTTGTTGCGGTAAAAATTTGATTTAGAGAGATTCGACATTATAGGGAAAAGATTCGACATTATAGGGAAAAGATTCGACGCTATAGGGAAAAGATTCGACATTATAGAAATAATAGATTCGTCATTACAGAGAATAGATTTAGATTTATGGGAAAATAGATTTGACATTATTACTAGTCATACAACATTAGAATTCTTGTAGGCGGAATATTCAAACGGAAATGTACGATTCGACGTAAAGATTCGACGTTCCGTCGAATATTCTTTTGACCATTCGACAGAAACCAAGTATTATTGGATTTTCGGACGAAAGCTATTCCCCACCGAAAAATGAAATAAATCAAAACGATTTTCAGGAGTAACTAAATAAATTTATTTTCCAAACGAAAACAAAAAAACGAAACAAAATATTCCAGTCTGCACATGTCTAGTTATTGGTAATGTGTGTTTGAGCTTTGGGGTGCACACCCTAATGGAATAGGCTGCGCACACCTATGATCCTTTCATTAGAGAATTATGGAAGCTGCTATTATAATAATAATAATATATTTTCTTAACAAAATCTTAGCGGCGCTCTTGGAACAAGCATGACAATTCTAAAGCTGTTCTGTGTCGGTGATTTAAATTTTTAAAGTCAGCTAATAGGCAGGGCAGCCAGGCAGCTAGCATTTTTAAAGGATAGGCAAGCAAGAGCAGCTTACATGTATTTCTCTCAGTACAGTTTTCCTTTGACCATTAGATAAATTAGGAAAGTCTAACACTACAGGATTACATTATCCCGTCTCCTATAAATAATCATGCTGCTAAATATACTTAAATTTCTACAATTTATATTTAATTCTGTAAAAATGGTGCAAATTATGTCTCAGACTTTAATTCCTAAAACAGAAGGTGTCTTGCATAAAGTACCAGTCACTGACATTCACAAATATATGTAATGGAATGTTTGTATATAGACCTTATACAGTACATACGGCAGTATTATTATTTTTTTGTACATACTTTATACTGTATATTACCCACTATTTCACGCTATTTAGTATTTCTCCGGTAGGCTGCTGAACAGCAAGTAACCAACTTGTCTTTCCCTTCAGTAATATTTAGGTTTCTTAAACAAGTTTAAAGCCCAACTGAAGCATCATACCTTTTCATCTCCTTATAGTGCACAGGTTATGATTTGTGACTAATTTGTGCTAGGAAATGCCTTCATACTGCATTGCTCTGTGCTGGCAGAGCTGAGTATCAGCCACACCCCTCAGCACAAGTGTCCTCGCACAGACCTCTGTTGAGGACACATCAGAACAGGTCTCTGTGCATTACTGCACTGGATCTTTTCTGTTGCTATTAGACTAGTCATATTTATGACACCTGGCACAAGTTTCTATAATGAGAAAATAAAGGTATTGCTCTAAAAAAAGAGCTTCAGTTCTGTAATGCCATTTGGGCTTTAAGTACAGTTGAACCTCGGATTATGAGCATAATCTGTTCCAGGAGTATGCTAGTAAATCAAAGTACTCGCCTATCAAAGCGAATTTTCCTATTGAAGTCAATAGAAAGGAAAATAATTTGTTCCGCATTGACTTCAATGGGATGCAATACCGAATGCGGCCAGAGGTGGGGGGAGCCAGAGAGTGCCGAAAAAGGCCCGAGGACACTTTGGCTCCTTTCCTGTGCCCCGGTACCTCAGGCCAATTGAGGTACTGCAGGCCTATTTTCTGCTCTGCTCTGCTCGGCTTCTGCACCCCCCCCCCCGTACCTCAGGCCAAATTAGGTACTGCAGGCATATTTACCTTGAATTCTGTTTGCAACACTTGAAAACTGAGTCAGAATTAAAAAAAAAAAGTTGCTCGCTAATCAAAACACTCTCAAACCAAGTTACTCTTAAACCGAGGTTCCACTGTATATCTTTAAATGGTATCTATATGACCACTATACGGGCAGCTTGTATTCTAGGCTTATCCTTTCTCAATAATGGATATATGCTAGGGATATGCCACTTTCAGTAAAAAAAAAAAAAAAATGGAAAGCTTTCAATGGAAGTGTAATGTTCATGGGGTCTTGGATCCCTCTTCACTTCTGAACCGATTCTGACTGCAGTGGGCTGCTTTGGATTTTTTAGTCTGAAAACAAGACAAGGATGTTTCAGTCTAAATCCCTGCTCATCACATCTCCATTGCAGGGGATTCCTTCTTTTTACTGAAATCGGAGAACTCTTTTAGGAGGAAGTATCCTTTGTAGGACTTCACCTATAATCATGAGTAATAAAGGTTGGTTAGTATGTAATAAAGCATTTGTAGAATTATCGGAAAGCATTCTAACCCCAGAGTTGTAGAAAGCCATATTCCATTGACTGAAATTCAGGTTTTTACAGGGTCCATTCTTGGCAATGCCATTAACAGCTTAGTTTAGCATTGTAGATACAGGTGCTAATAACACAGGATAACTCTGTTGCAATATACCAGCAAAATGAACAGAATAAAAAGTCTTAGAAAAAAAATATTGATATTGTTACTGATTAGGTGGAGGAAATCCAATCAATTAATTTACATTGGGTATTGATTGAAAATATGGAAGTGGCAATCCACAATCACTCTCTAACGTCAGCTCTGAATAACGTTTTTAGCAGTCGGTTTTTCACAACCAAAGCTTAGTTTGTAAACTTGCCAAATGTTACAACTCTACTAACACATCTGGGGTATATGCAATAATATCCTGTTGTAATCTTAAATGTCAATTG
This sequence comes from Rana kukunoris, assembly GCA_029574335.1. Taxonomy (NCBI): domain Eukaryota; kingdom Metazoa; phylum Chordata; class Amphibia; order Anura; family Ranidae; genus Rana; species Rana kukunoris. Next base: position 76,554,392 of record CM056056.1, read on the forward strand.
ATTTAACCAAGTGGCTGGTTCATTTGGTTAATACAGCCTATGGCCTTTATCTTTGTGGTTATTTTATGTTTTTTATTTTGCAAAAAAAGAAAATGTCAATAAACTTGTTTAAATATAAAGCTTTGTTTGTGTGTGTTTTTGTTTTTGTTTTTTGTTAATCTAAAAGATTAAGGGCCCATTGGGACTATGCATTGAGTTAACATGTGTGTTAAAGTGGTTGTAAACCTCAGATATGAAATATGAAAAATAGGATTTTTTGTACTCACCATAAAATACTTTACTCTGTCGTCCATGGACGGACACAGCCTTCTCAAGTCTTGACAAGTGGGTTATGTTCCTGTTCACAAGAGAGGACTAGGCAGAACATGTTAGATAATTAAATACATGTTACTTTAACAGGGTTGAACAGCCCGCCCAGGGGGCTGTCCCTCCGGAACATAACCCTCTTCCCTGCAGCATGCAGCCTCAGTTCGTAACAAGCAGTACAAACCTAAAAAGGATGGGTGGGGGCTGTGTCCGTCCATGGACGACAGAGAAAAGGATTTTACGCTGAGTACAAAAAATCCTATTTTCTCTTATCGTCCATGGATGGGCACAACCTTCTCAAGTCTTGACAAGTGGGAGATCCCCAAGCAGTGTAAAAAACGAGGGGTGGGAACAGTTGCTAGGCAGAAAACACTGAGGCTGCATGCTGCAGGGAGGAGGGTTCTGTCCGGAAGGACCGCCCCCTGTTACTTTGTTAAAGTAACATGTATTTAGTTATCTAACATGTTCTGCCTAGTCCTCTCCTGTGAACAGGAAGATAACCCACTCGTCAAGACTTGAGAAGGCTGTGTCCGTCCATGGATGATAAGAGAAAAAGCATTTCCCTTAATAGCAGGGATGTGCAACCTCGGCACTCCAGCTGTGGTGAAACTACAAATCCCATCATGCCTCTGCCTCTAAAGCCCTGTACACACGACGGGGATCCCCAGTGGTATAAAGTCCGCCGGAAATCCCGACGGGGAAACCGAGAACCTGCTCGGTGAGTTTCTCCGTGTACACATGGCTGGGTTTCCCGTCAGGGAAAACAGCGTGGAGAGCTTTGGCCGGGAATCACGGCCGTGTGTATGCTCCCTCACAGTGTTTCCCCATAGGAAAACTGCCGGGTTTAAAACCACTGGGAATCCTGGCGGGAAAATAGAGAGCAAGTTCTCTATTTTCCCGCCGAGGTTTCCGGCAGATTTCCTGTCAGGAAAACTGCGAGGAAGCACACACACGTCCGGTTTTCCCAGCCAAACGCTCTCCTGGCAGGAAAACCAGTCGTGTGTACGAGGCTTGAGGCGGCGTACACACGAGGGGATATGTCCGCTGAAAACGGTCCGATGGACCGTTTCAGCAGACATCTCCGCTCGTGTGTATGGGCTAGCGGACAGATTTCTCCACCCGACAGATTTCAAAGCAAGCTTTGAAATCTATCTGGTGGAATCTGTCCACCCGACATGTCTGCTGGTTAGTACACTTACCAGCAGACATGTCGGCCCCCACCGCCGCCGTGCCGCTGCCGAATGGATTCGGCGCATGCGCGGAAGTGTTTTACTTCCTGGTGCGGTGACGCGGCGGCGTCAACGTCACCGCCGCGTCACCGCGCCGTCCGGCGGCGGGGGATTTGATCCGATGGTGTGTACACGCCATCGGATCAAACTCCCGATCGGACATATCCGATGGAAATGGTCCGCGGACCGTTTTCATCGGATATGTCCGATCGTCTGTACGCCGCCTAAGAGTCATGCCTGTGATTGTCAGGGTCATAAAATGTCTCATGGGACTTGTAGTTTCACCACAGCTGGAGGACCAAGGTTGCCTAATCCTGCTCTATAGTGTACTTGTCTCAATCCAGAGCACTAAGGGGTTGATTTACTGAAGGCAAATAGAAGCAAGTGCAGTTGCTTCAGAGCTTAGTAAATCAGTTAAGGCTTCACTTTGCAAAGAATACCCAATCACATGCAAGGAAACTAAAAAAAAATGATTTTTGCTTGCACATGATTGGATGATAGATGTTAGCAGAGCTTCTGCTCATTTACAAAGCTCTGGAGCAAAGTGTGCAGTCTTTTTTTATTTAGTAAATCAACCCTTAAGTGTAATTTCTCTTTGCTGCTTCATTCCTCTGCTATCTGCATGAATTACTACTGACAAGTTTTCCTGACACTAAGTAAAATTATGACAGGGGAGGGCGCTCCAACAGATTGACAGCCTCAGCACTGTTCCTGTGTGCTGTGTGAAGGGGTGTGTGTCCCATCCCTCCAATCAGCTCTCACTGAACTCTGCAGAGTAACTTCAGCTCTCTGCCCCCTGCTTTCTGACAGCTCAGACAAGCTTTATAATTTCTGGACTTTGAAGGAATGTAGAGAAAAGGAAATGACTTGTTTTATCTCTGTGTATCATCTGAGGTCAGTCACTACACTGAGTATATGTAAGAGTTTACAAACACTTTAACTGGTTGCCGACCGCCTCACGGTTATGTACTGGAGGCTCCTACAGGTGAAATCACATACCTGTATATGTGATCGCCTCTTCTGGGTTTGCGGCTCCGCCAGCGAGCAGCTCCAACTAGGATTAGAGACAGTTGGATACAATCAGGATCCCTGTATCTTTTTAAAATTGCATCCATTCAGTTTCCCACACCCAAAAACGGCTTGCGTTTTTCAGATGGACGGGGGTGCCATTAAAAATATTACCTGCGGGTGGGGGAATGTGTGCAATTTACACGCATTGCCGCACTCACATATATGTGAACCTGGTCTAAATACATGTTCAGTGTATACCTACCTTCCATTCTCTTATACATTTGTTTTTAAGCATAAGAATCATATGCAGTCCCACAGGCAGCAATATTGAAGCTTAACTTTGACTTGTCAAGGAACATGAAAAATACTACGTGCCATTTGTATAAACACTTAAAGTGAATGTACAGTAAATACACACATGTTTAATGACAAACATCACCTCCAACCTTTCCCCATATTATGACTATAATAAGAGTCTGGAGTCACACGTCTGTTTAAACTGGATTTTTTCTAAAGCATGTATGTTTCTAAAGTCAGTACATGGGGCTGCTGAGACTCTCATTAACCACTTCAGCCCGGAAAATTGGCTGCTCAACGACCAGGCCATTTTTTGAGATATTGGCCCTGCGTCGCTTTAACTGACAATTGCGCGGTTGTGGGACGTTGCATCCAAACAAAATTATTATTTTTTCCCCACAATTAGAGATTTCTTTTGGTGGTATTTGATCATCTCGGCGTTTTTTTGCTTTTTTTGCACTATAGACATAAAAGTGTAAATTTTGAAAAAAAAAAACACAATATTTTGTACTTTTTGCTGTAATAAATATCCTTAATTAAAAAAAAAAAAAGCTACAGTAATTGTTTCCTCAGTTTAGGCTGATATGTATTATTTTTACATATTTTGGTAATAAAAATTGCAAAAAGCATATATTGATTGGTTTGCGCAACAGTTATAGCGTCTACAAAATAGGGGATACATTTATGGTATTTTTTTTACTAGTAATGGCGGCAATCTGCGATTTTTATCAGGATTGCAACATTATGGCGGACATATCAGACATTTTTGACACTTTTTTGGGACCATTGGCATTTATACAGCGATTAGTGCAATAAAAATGCCCTGATTACTGTGTAAATGTCACTGGCAGGCAAAGGGGTTAACACTAGGGGGCAATTAAGGGGTTAACTGTGTTCCCTAGTGTGTGTTCTAACTGTGGGGGATGGGACTAACTACAGGGAGTGAAGAATTATTAGGCAAGTTGTATTTTTGAGGATTAATTTTATTATTGAACAACAACCATGTTCTCAATGAACCCAAAAAACTCAATATCAAAGCTGAATATTTTTGGAAGTAGTTTTTAGTTTGTTTTTAGTTTTAGCTATTTTAGGGGGATATCTGTGTGTGCAGGTGACTATTACTGTGCATAATTATTAGGCAACTTAACAAAAAACAAATATATACCCATTTCAATTATTTATTTTTACCAGTGAAACCAATATAACATCTCAACATTCACAAATGTACATTTCTGACATTCAAAAACAAAACAAAAACAAATCGGTGACCAATATAGCCACCTTTCTTTGCAAGGACACTCATGCAGCCTGCCATCCATGGATTCTGTCAGTGTTTTGATCTGTTCACCATCAACATTGCGTGCAGCAGCAACCACAGCCTCCCAGACACTGTTCAGAGAGGTGTACTGTTTTCCCTCCTTGTAAATCTCACATTTGATGATGGACCACAGGTTCTCAATGGGGTTCAGATCAGGTGAACAAGGAGGCCATGTCATTAGTTTTTCTTCTTTTATACCCTTTCTTGCCAGCCACGCTGTGGAGTACTTGGACGCGTGTGATGGAGCATTGTCCTGCATGAAAATCATGTTTTTCTTGAAGGATGCAGACTTCTTCCTGTACCACTGCTTGAAGAAGGCGTCTTCCAGAAACTGGCAGTAGGACTGGGAGTTGAGCTTGACTCCATCCTCAACCCGAAAAGGCCCCACAAGCTCATCTTTGATGATACCAGCCCAAACCAGTACTCCACCTCCACCTTGCTGGCGTCTGACTTGGACTGGAGCTCTCTGCCCTTTACCAATCCAGCCACGGGCCCATCCATCTGGCCCATCAAGACTCACTCTCATTTCATCAGTCCATAAAACCTTAGAAAAATCAGTCTTGAGATATTTCTTGGCCTGTTTCAGCTTGTGTGTCTTGTTCAGTGGTGGTCGTCTTTCAGCCTTTCTTACCTTGGCCAGGTCTCTGAGTGTTGCACACCTTGTGCTTTTGGGCACTCCAGTGATGTTGCAGCTCTGAAATATGGCCAAACTGGTGGCAAGTGGCATCTTGGCAGCTGCACGCTTGACTTTTCTCAGTTCATGGGCAGTTATTTTGCGCCTTGGTTTTTCCACACGCTTCTTGCGACCCTGTTGACTATTTTGAATGAAACGCTTGATTGTTCGATGATCACGCTTCAGAAGCTTTGCAATTTTAAGAGTGCTGCATCCCTCTGCAAGATATCTCACTATTTTTGACTTTTCTGAGCCTGTCAAGTCCTTCTTTTGACCCATTTTGCCAAAGGAAAGGAAGTTGACCAATAATTATGCACACCTGATATAGGGTGTTGATGTCATTAGACCACACCCTTTCTCATTACAGAGATGCACATCACCTAATATGCTTAATTGGTAGTAGGCTTTCGAGCCTTTACAGCTTGGAGTAAGACAACATGCATAAAGAGGATGATGTGGTCAAAATACTAATTTGCCTAATAATTCTGCACTCCCTGTATAGGAGATGAGAGATCGTGATTCCATGCTCGTAGGAACTCGCAATCTCTCTCTCCTCTTGATCACATGCTTGACGGGGCCCCACGTGGCTCTGAAACGTTGCACTTTCTTTGTGTTGTGATCATGCAATAAAACATCAGTTTGGACGCTATTTACGTCGTTCCATGGTGTGCTGGCAAATATTTCTACTCTCTCTCCTCTTTTCACAGAACAGGGATTTTTTTGTTTTCACACACACGTCTCTGTTCTGCCTCTTGTGCCTGCGATCGTGCATGGCCAGCCGTCATCACGACCACAGGTCACGAGCATCGGCACCCACGCCTGCTATCCCACTTAAAAGGGATCCACGTACAGCAATATTCATTTTTATCTGCTCTAGTATTACCAGTCAGATTATATAAATCAATTGCATAAATGGCAGATACAGTCTGATAATTTTAACCACCAAAAAATTGCTGGCAGTAATGCTGCATGGGCTACTTTGCGTATGGTTTGTTCATCTCTCGCTATGCAGTCCATGAACACTAGGCATGTGCATTTCGTTTCGTTCCGAATCGAAATTCGGACGAATTTTCCATTATTCGGACATTCGGATGCATACGAATTTCCGAATTGCTATATTAGCGAAAAATTTCGACCGTTTTCGGAATTCGTTCATTTTCGACCGAATTTCGAAAAAAAATGGTCGAAATCGAATTTTTTTTTTTTCGAATTCCGAATCGAATACCCGCGGACTAAATTCGATCGGAATTCGAAGAAAAAAAAAAAAAAAAAATATTTTCGAATTTAATTAGAAAAAAATTCTATTCGAAAAGAGACTATTTGTTTTCTAATCTGGTTGAAATATTTTCGATTTCGACCGTTTTTTTTTTCGAAATTCGGTCGAAAACGAACGAATTCGAAAAAAGGTCGAAATATTTTCGATTTCGACCGTATTTTTCGAAATTCGGTCGAAAACGAACGAATTCCGAAAACGAATTCAACACATGTAACGAACCTAACTTAACGAAATTTATTAAATGACGAATTGAAACGAAACGAAACGAAACGAATTTTTCACTTTTGCACATGCCTAATGAACACTATTCCATGGTTTTAAACTAATCCGATGTTTTAATTATCCGTTCATGCTCCTACAATAACTATAGGCTATTTTTGCTCGGAGGAAAGCCTGCCCCAAACACTTTACACAGCTCCATCCTGTCCTCTTCTCATACCAGCCGTTAGGATGAGTGCCCCCTAGTGGTACAAGAGTTAGCACCAACCCTCTGAGCCCTGTACATGCGCAGTGACGTTTCTTGTTGACCTCCGCAGCTGCAACTCTTTCTCCTGTCGCAGCCACTGAGCTAATCTGCTTAGCGGAGAGCACAATGCACATAAAAGGGGCTCAGAAAAAGGACAGTGCTCCCTCCTGTACTACTAGGTGGCGCTCATCCTAACAGCTGGTTCGTCCTAGAGAAGAGGACAGGATGGAAAATATCAGAAGTGTTTGGGGCAGTGATTAGTTGCTGTGATTTCTTCTTGTTGATTAATTGCTAGAGATTACTGTACAGTAATACTGCTCACTGATTGGTTGCTAGAGGTTACAGCACATCTCTTCACTGCAGAGGGGCATGATATATATATATATATGAATGACACCTTTATTAAAATATGAATTCTGCCACCCTCAGCTATTTACATATGAATGCTGTCGCTATTTACATATGAATGCTCACGTTATTTACATATGAATGCTCACGTTATTTACATATGAATGCTCACGTTATTTACATGTAAACACAGGGTCTGCGGGTGAGTGATCTGTACACAATAGGGCAGAGCTGGGCAGCATTAGTAGCAGCACTTCACACTGAGATATCAGGGCACAGCACAGGATTAAAACTTCAAGGGAAAAGGGAATTTAAACTGGAATAGTTGGCAAGTATTAGGCAGCAGCTTTGGGGCCCACAACAATGACAGGGCCCAGGGTGACTTCCCCTTTTTCCCTACCTTAAAGGTGGCCCTGTTTGTAGGAGTAGGAGGCCCTGTTTGTAGGGGCTTCCACCTGCAATCCTAATATATAATGGTTGGCTTTCTCCCAAACTGTCTCTACTGGGAATGTGAATGACTACGGTTAGTGATGAGAAATATTAAGGTTCTTTGAGGCAAGGCACTAATCTGAATCTGGTCTTATATTTTCTGTAAATCATTGAAGAAACGTGAACAAAATAGAAAGATGCTATGCAAAAAAATAATAGCACTTAACAGGGTAAGTTAAAATGGACATATCCATAATTGACCCCCATAACCTTAAAACATTTCCCTCTCTTAACTAAATAGTAGTGCCTGAAACAACTGATCAAAGTCCTTTTTAAGGTCTGTTTAAACAAAGGTATTTTGGACTATTGTGAAATAATCTTTGTTGGCTCTGTAATATCTGTTTATCAAACACTGGATATCCCGTGTTTTGGCATCAAACTGGATTGCAAAGAGTTTGTTTGTGATCAAGTTAATGTTTTATCTAACTAACATTGTGATCAGGTGATACACCAACCTTGTGAACAGAATCATTACCTGGTCCCGTGTAAGAAAGTAAAAACATTTTTAAACTTAACTGCATTTTAACTTGGGGGACACAACTTATGAGTTAAAACTGTACTTTTGATGAAACATGTATAGGTGGAGATTACAAAAACTGCATCCAAAAATGTTCAGTAATCTTAGCTAAATAGGCAACTGAAGGTTTATGAAAATCTTGACTTTCTCTGTAAGGCCTCGTACACACGAGGCAATATATTTGTTCAAATCGGTCGGACCGACCGATTTGAACAAATCTGTCTGCTAGGATTTTGGTTTGCTTGCGTGTACACACGAGCAAACCAAAATCCCCGCCAGCAGACAGCGCGCTGACGTGTCGGTGACGTGGCGGTGACGTTGACGCTGCCACGTCACCGCACCAGGAAGTAAAACACTTACGCGCATGCGTCGAAATCATTTGGCGCGTACTAACCAGCAGACATGTCGGGCGGACGGGTTCCCAGCCAACAGATTGGTAAGCATGCTTTCAAATCTGTCGGCTGGCCAAATCCGTCGGCTCGACCGTACACACGGTCGAATCTGTTTGCTGGGACGGTCTAGCAGACCGTTTCCAGCAGACAGATTTGATCGTGTGTACGAGGCCTAAAAGTCTATCTTGCCCCCACCTCCTGAGAATCCCTATTGGCCCTTTAACCACTTGCCTACAGGGCACTTTCACCCCCTTCCTGCCCAAGGCCATTTTTCAGCTTTCAGCGCTGTCACACTTTGAATGACAATTGCGCAGTCATGCAACACTGTACCCAAATCAAATCTTTATAATTTTTTCCCCACACATAGAGATTTCTATTGGTGGTATTTGATCACCCCTGCAGTTTTTATTCCTTGCGCTATAAACAAAAGAAGAGGGACAAGTTGGAAAAAAACACAATGGCCCGGATTCACAAAGCACTTGAGCCGGCGTATCTCCAGATACGTCGCGTAAGTACAAATATGCGCCGTCGTATCTGTGCGCCAGACCCAGAAACCAAGATACACCTAAAAACAGACTTCAATAAGCGTATATTGATTGGTTTGCGCAAAAGTTATAGCGTCTACAAAATAGGGGATAGATTTATACATTTTTATGGAATATTTATGGACACTTTTGACACATTTTTGGGACTATTCACATTTATACAGCGATCCCTGCTATAAAATTGCATTGATTACTGTATAAATGTGACTGGCAGGGAAGGGGTTAACACTAGGGGGCGATCAAGGGGTTAATGTTTTCCCTAGAGAGTGATTCTTACTGTGGGGGGAGGGGACTGACTGGGGGAGGTGACCGATCGATGTCCCAAGGAACACACCATCGGTCTCCTCTCCCTGACAGGACGTGGATCTGTGTTTACACACACAGATCCACGGTCCTGCTCAGTTACTGGGCAATCGTGGGTGCCCGGCAGCCATCGTGGCTGCCGGGCACGAGCAGCGGGTCCCCAGTGACGCGTCGGGCATGCGCTTGCCGCCTAGTGGTTTGTGAAGGTGCAACGTCATATGATGTCTTCCCAGAACAAGAAGGTCTTCCTCCCGCCAGTGGACAGGTGGTTAATGTGGAGGGTAGCCTCACTGACCAATAAATAGGATCAGGGACTGGGAGTTTAGGCTAACCTGTTAACGGCATTAACATGTTAACGTCATTCAAAGGTTCTTTCCATAAACCTGCATTTTTCATTCAAATTATACCTTGTGATTCTGCCAGAATGGTTCTAGTTCAGACCCTACCGGTTATATGGTGACAGCTGTTTCAAAACTGTTCCCGCCTATCACATTATCACATGAGCCTCTGATGGAGACTACAAGCAGCCATGCTGACACACATTGCCCGGACATGGATCACCATTGTTCTGGTCAGGAAGCTGGTCCAGAGCAAGGATGTGCAGCCAGTGCTGTAGTGCATGCATGTGGACAGGAAGTGGCTGAAGGAGGCTGGAGAATGTAAAAAGTGTTTTATAGAAACACATAAAAGTTGTCTATGATATTCATCCTGAAATGCATAAAGAGTGTCAGAAACATTCTTTATGATTGTGTTATGTTTTCACACAACAAATGTTGGTGCCTCTGAAAATGTACATGCCTGCCTATTGAAACAAGGTACATGAATCAGGTGGGGGTGGTTCCAAGGTCAGACTGTATATGCTGGAAACTCCATCCTCAGCCTCGGGCCGCATAGCATCCTTGGTTGCTATATAGCTGTCAGCTGCACAGAGTAATTGGTTGTAAAGCTGACAGCATCCTAGCAACCAATGTGCCACTTGAACCTGGGACCTCTGTTGTGTCAGGCGATCACTCTTCTCGCTAAGCTACCTGAGATGCTGGACAGCACCCTGTCTGATCCATTGGACAACCCCTCTTTGTGCCTTGACTTGTGCTGAACCTTGAACTCTTTGCTCCTCTTATGAAATTCCTGAATTTAAGCCATGTCTCTGCACTTCCTGTTTGCCAGATTATTGTGCTCTCTTCAGCCAGTATTTTGCTCTTCCCTGCTGCCGTCCATATTTTGCTACCACTCATTATCGACCCTTGGCTACGCTTCTGCCTGATCCTTACCTGCAACTACTCCATACTGACCTTTGGCTTGTTTTACTGACTACACTTCTGTTTGATCCTTACCTGCTTATCCGCTCCTGTACCCCGGCTTGCTCTTCCCCTGGTGGAGCAATCCTGAGGACTGTGACCCGGTACTAATATACAGCAAAATCCACCTCCACCATCAGGACCTCTGGTGAACACCGGTTAGTACTTAGACTGGCTACATGCCATATGTTATTCAAACATCAACATGTTTAATGATGTTTTTATCGATTTTTGTACAATCATTTTTTTTTTATCGATTTTTGCTTCTGTGCTTACCTCAGTGATACCTACCTATCCTCAAAAAACCTACCTAATCAATGGGAGGAAGAATCTGCTCCCATTTCTTTGACTGTATAACATGTAAATACTTTTCTGTACTTAAAGGGTCACTAAAGGAAAAAAAATTGGGCTGAAATGACTGTTTACAGGGTATAGAGACATAAAAGTTAACTGATTCCTTTTAAAAATGATCAAAAATAGATAAAAATCAATCATATAATTAACCTACAGTTCTAGTTTCGTTTTTGCTGTTATTTCCTGTCTCTCTGATGTACAGAGCCAGAGAGCCAATAGAGGGTAGTGATGGTTTCTCTAAAACCCCTCAGCACCAACCCAGTTACAGTTTACACACAGTAATCCCATCTCCTTGATTAGTGACCACAGTGAGAAAGCTCCCAGCACTGTGGTTATAAGTAAACAGACAACCAGGAAGTGTGGAGATCAGAGCAGAATTACAGCAACATCAAAGCAAAAATGAACAATGAGGACATGAAAACAGCACTGCAGTAAGGTAAAGGAAGATATTTAGCTAAAAAAAGTGACCCTTTAAGGTGTTACTAAACCCACAACAGTAAAATCAGTCTGTATGTGCAGTAAAGCAGGCTTGTTATACTCACTGTGGAACCTAAGGGGTTAATCCTCCACATTGTGTAAAAAGGTTGTTTGATCCCAACTTCTCCGATCCACACCGTCTTCCACTGTCCCCAATCCATCTCCTAATAGTAGAAAGTCTTGGAGTCACTCTGCACATGCTCAGTTCGATGTGTATTGCTAGAGAGGTTTTTCTTCTTGGCAGAGTGCATGTGACCGGCACAGGGCCAATCAGCAGTGTCCAGGCAGAGGGTCAGGGGTCCTGCAGCCTCATAGGACAAGAATGGCAACTCCTCCTACAAGCTTTAACCAGACACTGATAGAAGTTACAAGACTGCTACAGTATATGCTGCTGATGAGAAAAAGCAGTTTATATATATTATCAGTTTATATTTACTAGTGAATGCAGGGTCCCGATTTTAAGAAAACATTTTAATCTAGACACAGGTTCATTTTAGACTGACTATATTTTCGCATCTCCTGAGTATTGTGATATGCAAATTTAAATAAAAACTGAACCGTAGCAACTGATAAATACACAAATGGAATTCATAAAGGAGAACTGTTTTACCTGCCGGATATTCCAATCGTGTGTGTGACCCATCAGAGTTTTTCCATCGGAAATTCCGACGGACTTAGAAAGAGAACATGTTCTCTTTTTCTCCCGATGAAAAAAAATCGGAAATTCCGTTCGTTTGTATGGAACTTCGACTGAGAAAAAAACATGCATGCTCAGAATCAAGTCGACGCATGCTCAGAAGCATTGAACTTCATTTTTCTCGGCTGTACCTCACCGCGCTTTGGACTGTCGGAATTTGGTTTGACAGTGTGTATGCAAGACAGCTTGAACGGAATTCCGTCAGAAAAATCCATCGGAGTTTATCCTGATGGAAATTCCAATTGTGTGTATGGGACATTAGTCTTCTTTCTCCCACAGACTGTGACCAGACAATGAAAGGAAAAACAGTACACTGAGGAGCTCATCTCTATCCCCCAGCTGTTCCTATCAGCATGCTCCTTGTTAGCACATGAGCAGGTCAGCACAGCTGATTGCCTCCTTTTGTGGCTTCTCTCTTTCCAGTCTAAACTCTGCTGTACAGAAGATTGCTATAGACCAGGGGTCTCCAAACATTCTAAACAAAGGGCCGGTTTATTGTCCTTCAGACTCTTGGAGGGCCGGACATTGGCCAGCGGGCGTAGAAATTTTCGTAGAAATAGTGCCCCATTGCTGGTATCATAGGGAGCAATAGTGCTCTATTAGTTGTGTCAGCGGGAGGAATGGTGCTCCATTGTCGGATAGCAGAATAGTGTCTCGTATCAGTGGGAGGGATAGTGCCCCAAGGGCCAGATAAAGGCAGGCAAAGGGCCGCATCCGGTCCTCGGGCCGCAGTTTGGAGACCACTGCTATAGACTGATACCAAGTAAAATTAAGGTACTTATGCTCTTAAAAATATACCAAAAACAGAACTCTGGGTTTACTGTGACTTTATATCGTTTGTTTGGGTCAAGTTGACCCAAATAACTACTTCCTTTACTAACACGTGCTCCTGCTGTGGGCTCTGTATAAAGTTCAGCTACATACAGTATACAATGCTGTATTCTGACAGCGGGACAAGGTGTTTCCTATTTTGTTCCCAGAGGAAAATCAAGCAGTGCTCAGCCATTCATAGAAAGCCTTGTAATTTATGAATGAATACAAAGCTTTCTATGATTGGAGGGGTAGGCAGCTTGGCTGAAAAGAAAATAACTATTTAAAGTCACAGTAAACCTGGAGCCGCCCTTTAATAGTTTTGTAATGAACACATACCTGTATGATTGTTATGTGATTTTTTTATTGGCCTGCAGTTCAGTTTTATCTTTCATAGATAAAATACTGCTTTTGTTTTTCTCTTGGGCTAGTGACCTATAATCTAGGTATGTTGTTGTGTGGTAATCTTTGAGGATTTATATTGGCCTATTGCTTCATTTCAGATAATGTGACCATGTGCTTAAAGTGTTAATAAACCCAGAGCCCTGCATTCACTATACCTGGTCTCCCACAATACACAAAACATGGAAATGCAATAGTTTTAGTAAATATAAACTGCTAAATATCTTTTCTCATCAGCAGTATATAGCAGTCTTATGACTTCTATTAGTGTCTAGGTAAAGCTCGCAGGAGGAGTTTTCATTCTGCTCTGACTGTCCTATCAGGCTGCATGACCCCTGACCCTCTGTCTGAACAATGAAAAAAAAAACTCTCTAGAAATACACACCAAACTGAGCATGTGCAGCGTCTCCTAGTCTCTGTTCAATCAAGAGAGGGATTGGGGACTGTGGAAGAAGGAGAGGATCGGGATCAAACAGCCTTTTTACACAATGCACAGGATAACCACTTAGGTTCCACAGTGAGTATAAGAAGCATGCTTTACTGCATATGCAGACTGATTTTTACTGTTGTGGTTTAGTAACACCTTAAAGCTGAGCTCTGGACAAAAACAAAAAAAATTCTCAATAACTACAAAGGACATAAGTCCACTTTGTGATCACTAGGGATGAGCCGAACACCCCTCGGTTCGGTTCGCAGCAGATCATGCGAACAGGCAAAAAAACACCACACAAACATGAAAAATCAAAAGTGCTAATTTTTCATGTTTCATGGATTTTGAGGAGGACCCCATGCCATTTAAAGGTTCCCCTTAATATTTATACCAGACCTGAAGGACCTGTTAATCGACTAAGGGGGGGGGGGGGGGACCCATGCCGTTTTTTTACAATGACTTTTATCTGTATTGCCGGGCCCCGACAATTCATTAAAGCCACGAGCTATAGTTTTAAATTACTTTTTTTTCTTTAGAAATGTCATTTTGTGCAGGCACTGTTATAAACATGGGAAACATGCGCTACTTTACAGGCATACTATAGGCACCCCCTGGGTACAAAATTTAAAGGAATATTTTACTTTTATTGTTTCACTTCACGACTGTTTTTAAAACTTTAAAACTTTTATTTGCATTGATACATGTCCCCTGGGGCAGGACCCGGGTCCCTAAACACTTTTTATGACAATAACTTGCATATTAACCTTTAAAATTAGAACTTTTGATTTCTCCCATAGACTTTTAAAGGGTCTTCCGCGGCATTCAAATTTGACGTAGATTTTTTTTGATATTACAAAGAGATAATGAAACCTAAAATCAACTCATGTTCGACTTGAACATAAAGCCCATCCCTAGTGATCACCAAATGCCATGGCAAATCTAGATGTTACCTTGTGTAGCGCCTGGCTACTTTCATAGCCAGTGCTGCTGTAAATTTAGAGGGTGGTCAGAGAGTTAGTTGCCTCTAACCGTGTTTATTTGGCCAAATTTAGGGCCTCTGTTCCAGCTTTGGCTGTACTGTGTGTGTACACTGTCATTGACTGGGGAGTTGGTCCCACCCCAGACCGACAGGTGGTAGCAGTAAAGTCAGGGTAGTGTGGATATTTCTCCTCGGCAGCCAATCAGGAGGGTTGATCGCCTCGCTGTGCATGCTGGGGAGGGGTATTTAGGGGGCAGGCGCCATTGGTTCATGGTCGTCTTTGCCACCATCCGCCTGGGCAGTTGTCCCACCACCGCTGTGTGTGGCCTTCCTAGCCGGGGTGTGTGTTTCAGTGTTCCTGGCTCCAGGACCACGTTGGTCTGGAGAAAATATTCTGCCTTGTGGACTCAGTGGGTAGACTGATTCTGCGGTTGCAGAGTTGTCCTGTGCTGTCCTTCCCGAGGGAGGAAGCCGACCGATGAAGAACCTGTCTGAGGGAATATCGAGCACGAGGCTGGTATCTCAGAGGCCTACTGCTTCATCGAAGGATACATCATTTCTGAGAGGCTGGACGATGGTCGCCTATCAGTTCTGAAATAAAACAAGCTGTTCAAGGGAGATCCAGGTGCTTAATCCAGTATTGAGAAGGATTTTGGACCGAGAATATCTCCACCTTTGGGAAGGTCTGTGGCAGAGACTTTGCTACAGTTGCTGCGGTGAGAGCAGCCTATCCAGATGCACTATACCCACTCTAGCTAGAGTGGTGTACTTTAATCCCGTTGGGTAATAAAGCACAGAAAAAGATATCTACAGTGTGGACATTGGCTTTCTTACAGCTCTCATCCAGTACCCTAGATGGCAGAGAATTAGAGGTAACATGCCACCCAAATCAAACCAGCAGCTCCTTCGGGGGTAGTGATACACTTGTAAAAGTAGCAGTGACATCCCCACTGTGCTGTACATAGCCTGTGCACAGAGTAAAGCTGTTGGAAGGACTGAGCAGGCTCCACCTACTGAAAGCTGCCTATAGAAAAGGAGGGGCGGAGACAAGACCAGTCATCCTGCACAAGGAGAGAGAGCAGCAGTGACCGGTCTCTATTATAGGAAGCTCCTGCACAAAGGCAATGCTTTATTACTGGATTACTCCACAGATTTGCGAGAAATACACAAAGCACACCAAGATTCATGATGAATGTATTTACACAATATTTGCTTATCCTGGAGATCGGCTCTAAGCTTTTGGTCCAGTGACAATCACTGAAAGGAGCCCACAGTGGCATTTTCTCCAGGATAGGTGTTCATTTTTACATATTCATTCTAGTAACATAGCTTTAGATTATCAATTGAATAAAGGTTGGCTTTATATGCAACACTGTCCTTAGCCCTACCCAAAAATATCAATTCTGCCAGCTTCTGCAAAGCTTAAAATCATTTTTTCTTTCCTAAACGCCAAGTTGCTATTGTAATGATCTCAGCCTCCCTTGCTCCCTAAATCCAGCTTTCAGAGCAGTGAATGCCAGTAAAGATATCACCTTCGCTGAGCAATTTGTCATTTGTCTCTTAGCAGAAAGTATTTTTAGCCCAACTGTAAATCTCAAGTGCTTTTTTTCCATTTTAAATCCCTCTATGACTGACACATGAGCTCTTTGTTAAAACAGCTGCCAACATGTTCACCAAGCAATGAATGTCAGTGGCTGCAGACACTGGGAACGGATACTGCACACAACCATTCATCCCGCTGCATTATTTGTACAGCATGCAGGATTTTTATTTATTTATTTGATATTGCAAAGAGATAATGAAACTCGAAGTGTCTGGGCCTATTCTGCATGACCTTGAGAAGCTGCATGTAATATTTATGAGCTTTTATCTTTTTTCTTGAAAAGTGGATTCGTCAGGGATGCAGCTAGCTGGCACCGTCACATCTATAATCTAAGTATAATTACTTGTGATTGCCATGCCCACCTCTGACCTGGTGGCATGGACATTCAGCAGCAGTAAGTGTAGCTAAACTGCTTACGTATGACAAATGTTCCACTATGGATTTCTAGGACAGTCCAAGGTTCTGGAGATTTGTCCTTGGAGTTCTTTGTCCCTGGAGACGTCCTTGATATTTAAAGATTAAGCATCTCTGCAATAAACCTGTTTAGATACTCTTTTGGCATTCATTTCAATAGCTTGCATATTTTTTTTTGCTTTACTGAGGGAAATAGATTTTTCAATTTCCCTAAGGCATTACTGTATGGAACAGCATGTTATATTATTGATTTTTTAAGTATTTTGACAGTAGAAGTCAGTTCCTGAAGACTATGACACGGATTATTGCTCTTTAAAACATAGCTAACTCCAACCTGGCTGTAAGTGATTTTTGGTGAGATTTATAGCAAGGGGAGGAAGAAGACCTCTCCTTGCTATAACCACTTCAATACAAGGCACTTTTACCCCCTTCCTGCCTAGGCCAATTTTCAGCTTTCAGCGCTGTCACACTTTCAATGACAATTGCGCAGTCATGCAACAGGGTAGACATATGACATTATTATATTTTTTCTCTCGCAAAATAGCTTTTTTTGTTGGTATTTAATCACCCCTGTTTTTTTTTTGCTAAACAAACAAAAAAAGACGTACTTTTTTTATTTGCAAACAGGTCATTTTTCTCCTTCAATGATGTGCGCTGATGAGGCTGCACTGATGAAATGGCACTGATGAAGCTGCACTAATGGGCACTGTTTTTTTTTTAATTCCTAGATTAAATCTATCTCCGCAGCAAAAGTGCCAGGAAGTCATTTTAAAATCTTGTCAACCATGGACAGCTCCCCAATGAGTTCCTTCTTGTAGCTTCAAAGAATCAGGTAATACTGACTGGGTCAGATCTCCAACCATAATAGAAAGTAGGGTTGTCCCGATACCACTTTTTTAGGACCGAGTACAAGTACCGATACTTTTTTTCATGTACTCACCGATACTGAATACCGATACTTTTTTTAAAATGTGTTCCCAAATGCAGCCATGTCCCCCACAGATGCAGCCATGTCCCCCACAGATGCAGCCATGTCCCCCACAGATGCAGCCATGTCCCCCACAAATGCAGCCATGTCCCCCACAAATGCAGCCATGTCCCCCACAGATGCAACAATGTCCCCCACAAATGCAACCATGTCCCCCACAGATGCAGCCATGTCCCCCACAGATGCAGAGCCATGTCCCCCACAAATGCAGCCATGTCCCCCACAGATGCAGCCATGTCCCCCACATATGCAGCCATGTCCCCCACAGATGCAGCCATGTCTCCACAAATGAAGCCATGTCCCCCACCAATGCAGCCATGTCCCCCACAAATGCAGTCATGTCCCCCACAGATGCAGCCATGTCCCCCATAGATGCAACCATGTCCCTCATGTCTCTTTGAGGACCGCTCTGCTCTCCACCCCCTTGCCACCCCCTTTCCAAAAAAAAAAGTATCGGGTCAGGCATCGGGAGCATTTGTGCGAGTACAAGTACTCGCGCAAATGCTCAGTATTGGTCCCAAAACCGATACTAGTATTAGTATCGGGACAACCCTAATAGAAAGCTTTGGAAACATACAATAGGAGTGGTAGTAGATGCAGGTATGCGCCTTCCCCTCCTCCACCCACTTCACTGTTTACTGAAAACCTTGTGGCTGTTGTACAGTGGATTGTACATTCTACCTCCACATGTCAAAATAGACAGCATTCCACGGAAATTATTAGTATGTCATATATTTACATATATTTATATACATTATACACACACACATTATATACTACTGTATATCTATATATATATTTATATATATCTATATATATAGATATATATATAGATATATATATAGATATACAGTAGTATATAATGTGTGTGTATATAAATATATATAATACTAATAATTTCCTTGGAATCCTGTCTATTTTTCCACTGCTCACAATCCTCTCTGGGCTGCGCTCATCCCTGCTGCTTGTGCACCTTTTTCTTCCACACTTTTCCCTTCCACATAACTTTCAATTAATGTGCTTTGATACAGCACTTTGGGAACATCCAACTTCTTTACAATTACCTTATGAGGCTTTCCCTTGATTGTGATTCCTACTGAACCAGACAGTAATTAGAAACCTAGGCACCTTCTCGAATGTTTACCATGCTATCCCTTAGTGTGTATTTTATTTAAAAAAAATGCATATACAATCGTTTGATTCTTGGGTATGCTTTCTCTCAAAACGCATCAATACTGGTCTTTTAAGGAGAAACTGTACGCCGAATTACAACACCGACCGCTGATTTTTTCAGGAGATGGATGGCTTTATTAAAAAAAACTTTTGATAGAGGGGAGTTAGTGCAGTTGAAATACACAGCACGGTATGTAAATGCCCAGCTCACTAATTCCCTGGGAGCCCTACAGGTGATGGACATTGCTCTGTCCTCACTACACATTTCCCTGTGTGTAACTCGACATGTAGCTAAGCCCTTCTATTCTACAATAAGCCACACTTGAAGCTTTATTACCAAACCGAATGGGGTGCAACTATCGCAATAAACAAATAAAGTGAGGGCTTGACAAAGTTGCTTGAAATCTAGGAGCCAGCTAGAAAAGTTAGGAGTCAGTTTTTTTTTCTCAGCATGCCGAATGGCTGGCTTCTGTCGGACCGGCTGCCATACAAACGGGCCGAATGGCAGACAGTTTTTATTGAACGTCGTCCGGCATTCGGCCCTTGTGTACAAGGCTTGATGGTGTGATGGGCAGCGGCTCACAGTGCAGCAAGGTGGGGATGATAGGAGATCCAGTAACTCCAGTAACTCATGCAACCCTAGGCCCCTTGCACGCGGGCACCTCTGCTAAGCGGAATCCGCTTGCTCAGTGGAGATTTCTCAGACGAGATCACACGATCGCAGGGTCGCACGGAGACACACGATTCCCTTAGCTGTGCTGCCCCAGGTCGCTAATTCTAGGCACAAATGTGACCTGGTGTCCGGAATTTGTCGAACCCAGTATAAAGTACATATAATCAGTATATAAAAAAACATACAGAAAATACAATAGACAATTAGACTCTGCATGGCAGTAAATCATTCATACCAGTAATTCTCCCATTAGCTGATGTAAAGAGATGAAAGTTCCATGTACATGTGCTCTGATAGCGGGTTCTTTCTTTCTAGTCTCTAAGATGGAATCTGAGCTCCCAGGATGCACCTGTTTTTTTTTCTTAGAGTGAAGGATAATGGGAACTTTAATAAAGTTAAAATTTCTAGTTTCTGAATTTACCTACTGGCTCCATCTTTTGGTCAAACCTGATATTGCAGGCAAAACAACTTAAAGTGTTACTAAACTTAAAGTGATACTAAACCCGGGACCCTGCATTTACTATATCTGGTCTTCCACATGGACATGGAAATGCAATTATTTTAGTAAATATAAACTACTAAATACAGTTTCTCATCAGCAGTTAGAGTAGTCTTGTGACTTGTATCAGTCTCTGGTTAAAGCTTGTAGGAGGAGTTGTCATTTGCCTGAGCATGTGCAGAGTGCCCTCAAGTCTCTGTACTAACAGGAGATGGACTGGGGACTGAGGAAGAAAGGGACGATTAGAGAAAACATGGTCAAACAGCCTTTATACACAATGCAGAGGATTAAAGTGGATGTAAACCCGATTCATGGAATTTGGCTTGGGCACATATATCTGAAGTGTTTACTTATCTCTGTCCAAACCCCTAAGTCCTGTGTCTTTCTGCTGTTTTGTTCCTCTGTTGTTAGTATGATAACTTCTGACAAGTTCTCCGACACTGGAGATAAAGAAGCCTGAAATTTGTGTTGGAGTGGGTGCTATAAATAGATTAGCAGAGAGCTTGTCTTGTTACAGCACAGCTCTGCAAGTATCTTTGTTCTTCTGCCAATGGAGGGGGGTGCCTTTTCTCCAATTAGCTCACACACAATGTATGCCAAGAATCCACTCCTACTGATGAATGAGGAAGTACAAATTCTAAAGAATATAGCAAGCTGAAGACAGCAGATATGCATGTAGAACGTATGTAGTGAGATTTGTTTCATCCCTGTGTATCATCTGAGGCTGTTCACTTCATTGGGTATAGGAGAGGGTTTACTTCCCCCTTAACCCCTTAGGTTCCACAGTGAGCATAACAATCATGTTTTACTGCATATACAGACTAATTGTACTGGTGTGGGTTTAGTAACACTTTAATAGATATCCTTCTGAAGGCAAAACATACATATTATTGACACCCTAGGCAAAACCTCATTTTGCTGCACCCCCCCCCATGTCCTGCACATGTATAACCCACCTTTTTAATGAAGCACCCATCAAATGCAGCCTCTCCAGTGCCCATCAATGCATCCTCACCAGCGCCCAGCAATGCATCCTCACCAGTGCCCATTAAAGCAGCTTTCCAGCGCCCATCAATGCAGCCTCGCCAGCGCCCATCAATGCAGCCTCGCCAGCGCCATCAAATGCAGCCTCACCATCGTTCATCAAATGCAGCCTCACCAAGCCCATCAATGCAGCCTCATCAGAGCCCATCAATTTAGCCTCACCAGTGCCCTACAATTCAGCCTCACCAATGCCGCCTCACCAGCACCCATCAATGCAGCCTCACCATTGCCCATTAATGCAGCCTCATCGGCTCCCATCAATGCAGCCTACTAGTGCCCATAGTTTGCCTAGTGGTAGCACCGGCCATGATAGCAATGAATTCACTTTCTATGTTTCAATGACCTATACTATTTTCTTTTTATTGTTTCTTTCCTTTGTTTAGAAAAGGTCATTTAATATATTCTTACAGAAATTTAGGAATTGTGTTCCCCTAAATGATAGCCTGGTCTTGCCATGTCCCAGATTTGTTATTTGGATAGCATGATTATTTTTTATATTCCTCTAGGCCAGGACACTGGTTATGGACTTTGGTAGGTGTCTGGCCTGGGTGGGATTTTGTGATTATAGTGATCATGGCTCATTTGTCTAAAATATTCTACATGACAAGTTTTCTGTAAATTACTTTTAGCTTCTGCATTGTTTTATACAAAAGTTTGAAAATAAAACATGTTTACAAGAATGCACCAATACTGACCAATGTTTATTCATAATCCATTTAAGCTGATTATGCTGCATTCCAAACCTGGTAATAAAAGCATTATTTGTCTTATTTCTTTTATTAATTCTAATACTTTTTTCTTTTAACAACTCCCCCTCAACTCCTTCCTAGCCCCTTTTCATTGTAACCCTTAGCAACAAACCTATTTCCTAATACATTGTATTGTTTATTGATCTTCAGTGCAATTCTTATCCTCATTATATACATATTACCATCAACAAGTACCAGTTGACTTATTTGTCTTTGGATCGATGTAGGGCAAATTTCTACTGGTAGTGAGAAAATAAATTCTAACTTAACCTACAACGTCCCACCCGCATATATGACCGAGTGGTGACAGACCTTGATATCTACTTATGCCGCATACACATGATCAGTCCATCCGATGAGAACGGTCTGATGGATCGTTTTCATCTGTTAACCGATGAAGCTGACTGATGGTCCGTCGCGCCTACACATAGTTACATAGTTACATAGTTAGTCAGGTTGAAAAAAGACACAAGTCCATCCAGTTCAACCATAAAAAATAAATAAAAATAAAACAAAGTAAAACACAGTACATCCTCCCATACACCCAACTCCATACCCACAGTTGATCCAGAGGAAGGCAAAAAAAACCAGCAGAGCGATGATCCAATTTGCTACCCGAGGGGAAAAAATTCCTTCCTGATCCCCCGAAAGGCAATCGGATTTACCCCGGATCAACTTTACCTACAAAACTTAGTACTCAGTTATATTATGTGCATTTAGGAAAGAATCCAGGCCTCTCTTAAAGCAATCTACTGAGCTGGCCAGAACCACCTCTGGAGGGAGTCTGTTCCACATTTTCACAGCTCTTACTGTGAAGAAACCTTTCCGTATTTGGAGGTGAAATCTCTTTTCCTCCAGACGTAAAGAGTGCCCCCTTGTCCTCAGTGTTGACCTTAAAGTGAATAACTCAACACCAAGTTCACTATATGGACCTCTTATGTATTTGTACATGTTGATCATATCCCCCCTTATTCTCCTCTTCTCAAGAGTGAATAAATTCAGTTCCTCTAATCTTTCCTCATAGCTGAGCTCCTCCATGCCTCTTATCAGTTTAGTTGCCCTTCTCTGCACTTTTTCCAGTTCTCCGATATCCTTTTTGAGAACTGGTGCCCAAAACTGGACTGCATATTCCAGATGAGGTCTTACTAATGATTTGTACAGGGGGGCAAAATGATATCTCTATCTCTGGAGTCCATACCTCTCTTAATACAAGAAAGGACTTTGCTCGCTTTGGAAACCGCAGCTTGGCATTGCATGCCATTATTGAGCTTATGATTAACTAAAACCCCCAGATCCTTCTCCACTACAGATCCCCCCAGTTGTACTCCCCCTAGCATGTATGATGCATGAATATTCTTAGCCCCCATGTGCATAACTTTACATTTATCAACATTAAACCTCATCTGCCACATAGTCGCCCAATTAGACAGAGCATTGAGGTGGGCTTGTAAATTGGAGACATCCTGCAAGGACGTTATTCCACTGCATAGCTTGGTGTCATCTGCAAAAACAGAAATGTTACTTTTGATCTCAGACCCAATATCATTTATAAATATATTGAAAAGTAAGGGACCCAACACTGAACCTTGGGGTACACCGCTGATAACCTTGGACCATTCAGAGTAAGAATCATTAACCACACATCTCTGAATTCTGTCTTTCAGCCAGTTTTCTATCCATTTACAAACTGATATATCTAATCCTGTAGACCTTACCTTACACATGAGCCGTGTGTGGGGAACTGTATCGAACGCTTTTGCAAAATCCAAGTATACCACATCCACTGCTACGCCTCTGTCCAGGGTTTTACTTACCTCTTCATAAAAGGAAATCAGGTTTGTCTGACAACTTCTGTCTTTCATGAATCCATGCTGTCTGCTGCTTAAATAGTTTGTTTCCAGCAAGAACTCATCCACGTGGTCTTTTATTAAACGTTCCAGTATCTTCCCAACTATAGAAGTTAAACTAACATGTCTATAGTTACTAGGTAAAGACTTTGTTCCCTTTTTAAATATGGGCACCACATTGGCTTTATGCCAATCCAGTGGTACTATTCCTGTCATTAATGAGTCCCTAAATATTAGATACAGTGGCTTTGAAATTTCAGAGCTCAATTCTTTTAGGATCCGTGGGTGGATGCCATCTGGACACTGTGAGGCATGCACATGGACACAGTGAGGCATGCACATGGACACAGTGAGACATGGGCACAGTGAGGCATGGACACAGTGAGGCATGGACACAGTGAGGCATGCACATGGGCACAGTGAGGCATGCACATGGGCACAGTGAGGCATGCACATGGCACAAGGCTTATACTCGAGTCAATATGTTTTCACATTTTTTTGTGGTAAAATTAGGTGCCTCGGCTTATACTCGAGTATATACGGTATAATACTGACCCGCTGGCATCTAGTCCTAGTGCACGTTGCTAAGTACATACTAAAATATCCTTTCTACGTGCTTCGGGAGACAAGGGAATGCATAAGCACCACATCTGGTGGACATACATGGTGGTCATCAAATATTTGTTTTACATTTGTGTAATGTTGTCAACTCTTTTTCAGACCACATTGTCGCCCAACCCACTGGTAGCTATTCTTAGTAAACATTCACCTGAGCTTACTTACGTCTCAATTCAAGCTTTTGCTGCAGGTCACCCTAGCTGCCCAACAAATCATTGCCAAGGCCTGGAAAACACCTGCAACCGGCTTGCATATCATAATGCTGCTGATGATAAGGAATAATATTTATAGTTCTGAGGGATATTATGTTGGTGAAAATGATTATTATGCTATTGAGAGATTGCATTATGATACACGTATGGTGCTAGTGCGTAAAAGCATTATACCTGGAGTAAAAACACCAAAAAGTGATACAAAAAACATTGTTTGCCGATCTTTATAGACCAGTGTTTCCCAACTCCAGTCCTCAAGGCACACCAACAGGTCATGTTTTCAGGATTTCCCTCAATTGAAACAGCTGTGGTGATTACTAAGGCAGTGAAACTGATCGAATCACCTGTGCAAAATAATGGGAAGCCTGAAAACATGACCTGTTGGTGTGCCTTGAGGACTGGAGTTGGGAAACACTGTTATAGACCACACAGCTCAGGTGCCTGTCAGTTCCTCATAGGGGCACAATCTATGTGACATGTACATGCAAAGAAAACAAATACAAACAGTAAAAAGAGGGGCACAATATGGTCCTTTGTACATGGATATTTGATATCTACGTCGTATTCTGATATCTACGTCTTCCGCAGGACATAATATATGGTATCCAGTTTGCCATTATCTTTTAGGGATATCGCAGTGTCTGTTCCCCAAACAGTGCTTTGAGGCAGTAAAACTGATCATAAGTAAGGACACTAAATGGTCTCAGAGGACCAGTCTGAGAAACATTTAAAATAAAATAAGAAGTATTTTAACTGGATGTCTGTATTTTACACCTTCTGTTGTTAATTTATTCATGTTCCTTGGAAGAAGTACAGTGATATAAAAATACACTTGTGTGTTCCATATGTTGATCTAATTTAGGAAGTAGGATAAAAAAACATTAGATCCCAGAGCAAGTCACATGCATACACAGATTGGTTTAAATATAGCTGCAGACATATTTATATCCAGCATTGCATGCTGTGAAGTACTTCGCTCAGATTTACTAACTGGCTCTCAGGGTTCCACATGTTGTTTGGGGTCATGGTAAATGATCTCATAGTAACCAAGAACACAAAGTCAATTCTTATGAATGCATAGGAACTTTTATCAAAATTAAGAAATCTTCCTTATTGGACTGAGCACATAAAAACCCACAAAGACAGTTTAACATATCTGAAAAATTATATAAACAGTACAGACCAAAGGTTTGGACACACCTTCTCATTCCAAGAGTTTTCTTTATTTTCATGACTATGAAAATTGTAGTCACACTGAAGGCATCAAAACTATGAATTAACACATGTGGAATTATATACATAACAAAAAAGTGTGAAACAACTGAAAATATTTGTCATATTCTAGGTTCTTCAAAGTAGCCACATTTTGCAGCAGACACATCTCTAGAACAACTGTTAAGAGGAGACTGTGTGAATCAGGCCTTCATGGTAGAATATCTGCTAGGAAACCACTGCTAAAGAAAGGCAACAAGCAGAAGAGACTTGTTTGGGCGAAAGAACACAAGGAATGGACATTAGACCAGTGTAAATCTGTGCTTTGGTCTGATGAGTCCAAATTTGAGATCTTTGGTTCCAACCACTGTGTCTTTGTGCGACGCAGAAAAGGTGAACGGATGGACTCTACATGCCTGGTTCCCACCGTGAAGCATGGAGGAGGAGGTGTGATGGTGTGGGGGTGCTTTGCTGGTGGGGATTTATTCAAAATTGAAGGTATACTGAACCAGCATGGCTACCACAGCATCTTGCAGTGGCATGCTATTCCATCCGGTTTGCATTTAGTTGGACCATCATTTATTTTTCAACAGGACAATGACGCCAAACACACCTCCAGGCTGTGTAAGGGCTATTTGACCAAGAAGGAGAGTGATGGGGTGCTGCGCCAGATGACCTGGCCTCCACAGTCATTGGACTTGAACCCAAGCGAGATGGTTTGGGGTGAGCTGGACCGCAGAGTGCAGGCAAAAGGGCCAACAAGTGCCAAGCATCTCTGGGAACTCCTTCAAGACTGTTGGAAGACCATTTCAGGTGACTACCTCTTGAAGCTCATCAAGAGAATGCCAAGAGTGTGCAAAGCAGTAATCAAAGCAAAAGGTGGCTACTTTGAAGAACCTAGAATATGACATATTTTCAGTTGTTTCACACTTTTTTGTTATGTATATAATTCCACATGTGTTAATTCATAGTTTTGATGCCTTCAGTGTGAATCTACAATTTTCATAGTCATGAAAAAAAAAAAAGAAAACTCTTTGAATGAGAAGGTGTGTTCAAACTTTTGGTCTGTACTGTATATACACGCTATAATACCAAAAGTATAGGGACGCCTGCCTTTACACACACCTGAACTTTAATGGCATCCAGTGACAGCTGGTGGTATATTTTTTGGAGGGGCGGCAAAAACAATCCTTCCCCTACTCGGTCATTCGGGTCACCAGCCCTGCACTTACTCCAGGCAGCACTTCCTCCGAGCGGTGGCTCCACCTTGTTTCTCCACATCGGCTTTGGCAGCTTCCCCTGCATCTCCTCCCTCCTTCTCCGTGGTGGCCAATAAGATGGCCTTAAGAGTCCCCTTCGCTGAAAAACAACCCCGCACAATCCCCCCTCCACCAAATGATTTGGACCAGTGCCCTGTCTCGTGGGGAGGTGTCCTCCGAGTGGTGCCCTCCGAGCAGTGTCTTTGTGTGTCTCTTCCCGTCTTCTCCTCCTATCAGGCGTCCAATCACAGCGCCTGTCATTTCAGCCAATCAGGTGATGGGTAACAGACCCGAGCACCTGATTGGCGGAGATGTGGTTCAATGTTAGGACATCGAATATTCATTCGCTGTTTTAACACACCTGGGTGAACTGGGAGCGCCAAGCAGTTCACCTATTTTGATGCCTATTAGAGCCTATGTTTAAGCAAACATGCAAAAAAAACTGCCAATTTTAAAGGCTTATATGCAAGTTATTGCCATAAAAAGTGTATGGGGACCCGGGTACTGCCCCAGGGGATGTGTATCATTGCAAAAAAATAGTTTTTAAAACAATTGTTTTTTAAAGAGCACTGATTTTAATAATGCTTAAAGTGAAACAATAAAAATGAAATATTCCTTTAACTGATTGCCGACCGCCCGCCGTCATATTACTGCGGGACGGTGGTACTGCTACGCGGGAGCACGTAGCTCTACGTCCTCCCTTTAGCAGCTTGTCGCGCGTGCCCGGCGGGTACGATCGCCGCCGGGCACCCGCGATTGCTCGTTACAGAGCGGGGAACGGGAGGTATGTGTGTAAACACATACCTTTCGTTCCTGTCAGCGGGGGGAGCGCTGAACTTCTGTCCATACAATGTATGGACAGAAGATCAGTGACTTCCCCTAGTGAGGCCACCCCCCCCCCATACAGTTAGAACATACCAGGACCACACTTAACCCCTTCTCTGCCCCCTAGTGTTAACCCCTTCACTGCCAATGGCATTTTTACATAGCAACTGTGGCCTCACTAGACCCTGTCATACACATGTACGTTCTGCATGGAGATTCACATTCCAACTGTATGATCTAGCATTTAGACTGTCGCCCCAGACCTGCGTAGTGCCCGGGCACTTCCGTAAGTATACCATAGACAGTTCCGCTCCAGCAGACCAGCCCCTGCCATATCAGCTGGTGGAATCCATCTCTGAACTAGTCGAGGTCGTTTTGCAGCCAAATGGTTGCGTCTCTGACACATATTCGGACTCCATGTCCTCAGTAAGAAAGAAAAAAAAGACAGTGGTCGAGGAAACCACAGATGGAAAGATAGAGCGAGAGAAAAATTAAGAAAGAGGAAGAACCAGGAGTAGGTGTAGGGAGAACAGAATAGAGACAGAAACCAAACAAAGTAGATTAACAAGAAAAAATAAAAATACCGAAATGGAAGGCTAGAGACATGGGAAGGGGAAAAGAAAGAAGAGTGGGGAGGGGAAGGGGAGGTGTATGTTTTGCACGGGGGTGATATTGCGATTTTTTTTAATGAAAAATATGTAGAAGAATACGTATCGGCCTAAACTGAGGAAAAAAAATGTTTTTTTATATCTTTTTTTGGGATTTTTATTATAGCAAAATGTAAAAAAATATTGCATTTTTTTCAAAATAGTCGCTCTATTTTTGTTTATAGCGCAAAAAATAAAAACCGCAGAGATGATCAAATACCACCAAAAGAAAGCTCTATTTGTGGGAAAAAAAGGCGCCAATTTTGTTTGGGAGCCACGTCGCACGACCGCGCAATTGTCAGTTAAAGCGACGCAGTGCCGAATCACAAAAAGTGCTCTGGTCTTTGGACAGCAATATGGTCCGGGGCTAAAGTGGTTAAATATCGTGCCTGGAGGGTCTCTGTGTGATGTGTACAACAATGACACAGCAAAATAAAAATTCTAAAGGGAAAAATGTTATATAAACTTAATGTAATGTATTGCCGGGTCCCGGCAATCTAGATTAAAAATTAAGGAAAAAAAACGACGTGGGTCCCCCCCCTCATGCCATACCAGGTCCTTTGGCTCTCCACGGTCCCCTTTCACACTTATACGATTTGTCTCACGATTTTGGACTGCAAAATCGTATGACAAGTCATTCTCCATGATTTTCAATGACTACCATTCATACTGGCAAGACTTTAAGTTGTGCCGACTTCAAAGTAGTCCTTGCACTACTTTGGTCCGATTTTGATGTCACTTACACAGGCATTCATTGAAATCGCGGCCACGAATCGCGGGAAAATCACGCGACTTTGAAGTCGTACAAGTGTGAAAGGTGTCAATGGCATTCTAAAGATAATAAAGATTTATGTGTTTTTTTCTAATTGTGTGTTAATACATAAATATTGAGGGTAGTTATAAGCTGTTATTAGGCACAACTTAACTTTTAGGCAAAAACATTGGCTATCATTGGCAACATTGTTAATTGTATTTTTAGCAAGTATGCAAATGTCACAGCTTTAAAGATTGAGGTTATAGTAAAGAATGACACCTAGAGGTTAGAAGCAGGTACTACGATGTATGTAACTGCTAACAAAGAGAAATTGGCTTGAATATGAAAAGCTGAGGCCAAAATGATCACTTAAGCCCCAGAAGGATTTACCCACTTCCTGACCGGGCCATTTTTTGCGATACGGCACTGCGCCGCTTTAAATGACAATTGCGCAGTCGTGCGACGCTGTACCCAAACAAAATTGATGTCCTTTGTTTCCATAAACAGAGCTTTCTTTTGGTGGTATTTGATCACCTCAGCGGTTTTTATTTTTTAGCGCTATAAACAAAAAATGAGTGACAATTACATTTTTTTTTTTTACTTTCTGCTAAAATACATAGCCCTAAAAATATATAAAAAAAATAATTTATTCATCAGTTTAGGGCGATATATATTCTACACGTTTTGGGTAAAAAAAAAATGTAATAGGTGTATATTGATTGGTTTGCGCAAAAGTTATCAAGTCTACAAACTATGGGATAGATTTAGGGACTTTTATTGTTTT
Source organism: Rana kukunoris (assembly GCA_029574335.1). Classification (NCBI taxonomy): domain Eukaryota; kingdom Metazoa; phylum Chordata; class Amphibia; order Anura; family Ranidae; genus Rana; species Rana kukunoris. The sequence goes on from CM056056.1 coordinate 76,584,310, forward strand.
TTATTAGTATTGGCGGCGATCTGTGATTTTTAGCGGTCTGCGACAATTTGGCAGACAAATCTGACACCAAATGATACTTTTTGAGGCCCAGTGACATTATTAAATTGAACAGTGCTATATAAATGCACTGATCAATTTATAAATGCCACTGGAAGGAAAGGGGTTAACACTAGGGGGCGATCAAGGGGTTAACTGTGTTCCCTGGGTGTGTTCTAACTGTAGGGGGATGGACTGCCTGGAATACCAGAAAGATCGATGTTTTCGATGAGTGGGAACAGCAGATCTCCATCATATTCCATGTCCGAACGCCGGCCCGTTAACCCCCTATCTGTCAGGACCTGGGCTTGGACCTGGGACCTCGTCTGCATCTGCTATTGTCTCTTCCCACTGAGCTATCTGGGATGCTGGACAGCTCCCTGTCTGATCTGCTGGTCAAACCTACCTGATCCATTAGAATACTCTGCCTTGTGTCTTGATTGCCTTGAACCCCTTGCTTCTCCCATGAACTTCCTATATAAGCCTGATCTCAGCACTTCCTCTTTGCCAGGTTATTGTGCCTTCCCAGCCAGTGCCTTGCGATTTGTCTGCTCTGCTGCCATTTGTAGCTGCAACCACCTGTGTTTGACCCTCTGCCTGTTCCTGGACTTCTCTATTGCCTGATCCCAACCTGCAACCACCCGTGTTTGACCCTCGGCCTGTTCCTGAACTACTCTATTGCCTGATCCCAAACTGCAACCACCCGTGTTTGACCCTCAGCCTGTTCCTGGACTACTCTACTGCCTATATACCTGTTCTTCAACTGCTATAGCTATTGGCCTTCAAGCCTGATGCCTGATCGTGACACTATCAGGGCCGGTGCTACCACTAGGCAGCTGCCTAGGGCGCACTGCTGCCTAAGGCACCCGGCCACTGGTGTTTCTGCTCTTCTCTTCTCTCTGAAGCAAGCAACTAAGTCTCAGCATCAGCTGCCGTTCCATTCGCACATAGTGTCAGAGAAGCATCAGCGGCAGAGGACTGTGTCTGTGTCCCGACTCCTGAATGAATGGAAGCAAGCAAACATTCATTGATGGGCACTGGTAGGCTGCATTAATGGGCAATGCTGAGGCTGCATTTATTGGGCGCTGGTGAGGCTGCTCTTTATTAAAAAGGTGGAGGGAGTGGAGTCAAAGGGGGGGGCAGCAAAATTAGGTTTCGCCTAGGGTGTCAAAAATCCTTGCACCAGCCATGCCTCCTATATCACATGCACGGACGACAAATTTTAATGGTTCAAAGAATGTCAGGCAAATAGGTTGGCCTCCCCTGATCTAAACCATTCCATTTTAGCTCTGGCTGTATGTTGAGGGTCGTTGACCTGTAGGAAGGTGAACCTCCACCACAGTCTCAAGTCTTTTGCAGACTCTAATGCCGTGTACACACGATCGGACATTCTGACAACAAAACCGTGGATATTTTTCCAACGGATGTTGGCTTAAACTTGTCTTGCATACACACACAAATGTTGTTGGAAATTCCGAACCCCAAGAACGCGGTCATGTACAACAAGTACAATGGCACCACTAAAGGGAAGTTCAATACCAGTCGTGTTAGTAGAAGTTTTGTGAGAGACAATTCACATTTTTCAGTCTTCGGGCTTTTCAGTCCGTTACAGCGTGACGAATGTGCTATCTCCATTACGAACGCTAGTTTTACCAGACCGATCGCTTCCGTCTCGTACTTGATTAAGAGCATGCATGGAATTTTGTGCGTTGGAATTGGCTACACACGAGAACGGATTTTGCTGTCAGAAAATCTGAGAACCAGCTCTTAAATTTTTGATGTCGGAAATTCCGACAGCAAATGTCTGATGGAGCCTGCACATTTACATTTTTGGTTGTAACTTGACAAGAGTCAGAACATTTCAAGGGGTATGAATATTTTTTTCAAGGGTGTGGGTGTGTGTGTGTGTATACACACACACACACATATATATATATATATATATATATATATATTGTTTCACATTTTCTGGATTCTACTGTATAAATCAAGAAAAATCAGGCAGGTGATTGTTTACTTTAGTGCCATCTAGTGGTAAAAATGATTATAGCTTAATTTCAAATTACAGAGAATTAAAGAATAACTTTTTTGTTTTGTTTTGGATAGAGTGGAGAGGAATTAGAATGCCTGTCAGTTTTTTTTTTTTTTTTTTGCTGTCTTAGCCCACTTAAGGGCAATTCACCCTCTCTATTTGTCCTGTTTATCATTGAAAGTAAAAGTAAAAGGTTGTCCCCAAAAAAAGTAAGCGGCGAAATCTTCCAATGGGGACACTAGGTCTGATAACCTAGGGCAGGGGTAGGGAACCTTGGCTCTCCAGCTGTTTTGCAACTACAAGTCCCATGAGACATTGCAAGACCCTGACAATCACAGGCATGACTCCTAGAGGCAGAGGCATGATGGGATTTGTAGTTTCACCACAGCTGGAGAGCCAAGGTTGCCTACCCCTGACCTAGGGTAAACCTAAGGAATTTCCTTAATTTTCAGGAATTTCCTCACGCTTCCTTTTTGGCTATGAGACAGGAAGTGAAGGGAACTCTCTGTAATAGGACACGGATGGCGGAAAAAACCCTCCCTTACTTTATCCAAAATAAAAAAAAAAAAAAAAACATTTTTCCTATAGTTCTACTTTAAGCTCAGTTCTCATTACTGTGATGCAATTTTGACTCGATTTGTAGTGTGACATTGGCTGCATTTTGGATGTGGTTTGCCTATAGTTTGGGGCCAAATCGCACTGTAAATCACACCAAAGTAGCACAGGAATTTGCATTGCAGATGTGCTGCATTGATGTGAACAGGAACCACTGGAAGCAATGTTATTTCTATTGTCATGCAATTCAGTGTGACTCAAGTTGCATCTGAAATCGCATCTGTGTGAACCATGCTCTAATCATGTGCTAAGAGAAATATGAAGCCTGCTACAGAAGACATCTAGTTTCTGAGAATAGTACATGCCTGGCTCTCATGCTGATCCAATGGTGACATCAATTCCTGGGTCTTTAGGCAGATCAGGTATGCAAATGAAAAGTTGTGACTATGCTCTGTCACCACTGGCATATTTTAGGTCATTGACACAGAAAGTACTAAAATCAGAGGATGGGACATTTCCAGGCAGCAGGAATTTTTTTGAAGGTGGTCTCCTTATTTCTCGAAGCATAGGTTTAGTCTAGTTTTTTAATATATATAAAATAAAATATATCACCTTTACTTAACATGCAGCTCCTCAGTGAGTGGGTTTACCTTATACTGGTCTCTGCACCAGTCGCACATCTGCAATAGCCATTTCCATTCATTCTAACAAACAGCATTTCTGCTGCTTCCTTTTATGTCTAAGGATCATTGGTTTCCAGCACCAGGACCTCTGCACTGGTATCTTTTATTGCAGGTTCTTCGTAAAATAGTAGAAGTGAGTATGCATCAAGTCATTAAAGGGACACTAAAGGTTCCCGTTTAAAAAAATAAAGTTACCTCCATTGTGCAGCTCGTTTTGCATACAGTGGCCCCGATCCTGGTCTTCTGGGTCCCTCGGCAGGTATTTTGGGTCCTCCCCGCATCAGCTAACCCCCTTCATGGGAAGCGCTCTCTCCTAAGGGGGCTAGCTTGCGGGCGTGCTCATGTGATACAACCGGCTGCCATAGCCGCGACTGTATCACACGCCCCTGCCCCCAGGCGCGCTGCATCATTGCATGTGATTGACAGCAGCGCAGAGCCAATGGCTGCACTGCTATCAACCTAGCAAATCTAGCCAATCGACGGATAGACTCCGAGGAGAAGAGGACACCGTGGGACGCGCACAGCAGATTCAGGGCCCAGGTAAGTAAAACAGGGGGCTGGGGGGGGGGGTCCTCATTGCCAGGTTTTTTTTCACCTTAATGCATAGAATGTATTAAGGTGAAAAAAAACGAACCTTAATGACCCCTTTAAGTTAAATTAAGGGAGAATAAACTGAGGCTAAAGAATCTATTTATAAAAAATTCACGTAGCCAGATGAGCCAGCTCGGCATGTACGTTTGTTCTGTGTGAATAAGGCTAAAACAAATGTTCTTTTCTCTTCTGAGCATTCTTTTACTATAGGCCAGGCATGTCCAAAGTCCGGCCCGCATTTCGGTTTAATGTGGCCCCCTGATAATTTGGCCACAAAATATATATACTGTATTTATCAGCGCTGCCTCGGTGGGAACAGGGAGGGGGCGGGACGAGTGCCGTCAGATTACATACAGGAGAATCTCTAGTTTACTCGGCGGTCTCTATCTGAAGTCTCGTCTTCGGGGCTGCCATTGGATGACTGTTCTGTCTATCATAGGACTTTGTATTAAAGAGGCCACCGAGTAAACCGGAGATTCTCCTGTATGTAATATGTTGGCGCTCATCCCCTCCGAGGCTGCAGATGGGCATCGATCAGGCTCTATTGATGGTAATGGTGAGGCTGCAGATGGACACTGATTAGGCTGCATTCATGACTTGTCAGAGCCCTGCTCTCCTCTATGGGGGATCAGATGAAAATGGACCGCCAGTTTTCATCCGATCCGATAATTGAATGGAAAAATAGGGATCCATCCATCTGGATTCAGCTGATTGGAGCGGATCAGACATCACCGCTGACATCTATCGCTCCATAGACCTGCATGGATTGTACGTTCAGGTCCGCCTAAAAAACTGACAGGCGAGCCTGTGTGAAAGGAGCTTTATGTGTTAGAGTTAATGCAACAGGGACCTTTATTTTTGTACTTTTGAAAGTCTAATTCTTTGTTGATATTGTGTCCCTGGGTCTAGTTTCACGAATAACATTTTTTTTGTAAACCTACAAAAAACAAAAAAAATTCTAGTTGTCGTGAGGTGGAGGCGGGCATTAAGGTCATGCGACCACTGTGATTGGCTGTCACATGATCAGAAAGCTCCCGACAGTTTCCTGCGCCAAGATGTGGTTTTCTTCAGGAGTAGTATGGAAGTATGCATTGGGAGCGTTTCGGTCCCTGCCGGTAACTGTGCTGAAATGCGCAGGACGTGCACTCTCAGTACAATTTTGTGCTTACATAGAGCCGCATAAGTGCGTGCAGCAGGTGGAAAGATTTTTTTTTTTTTATCATTACTGTATTTGTTGGCAAATAAGACTACCTTTTACACCCAAAAATCAAGGGTCGTCTTATACGGCGGGTCAGCTGCTCGGATGCCTGCTGGATGTGCGGCAATACTGTATGTAGCTTCGGCTACATACAGTATATACCGCTTAGCCAATCCCAGTGAGCAATGTATTCAAATGAATACAGAGCCTGCTCTGATTGGGGTAACAACCTCTGCCAATCCGATTGCCTACATATAGTAGCCTGCTCTGATTGGCTTTGAGAGACAGAGGCGTGGGCTGATGATGTTACAGCCTCTGCCAATCCAACCAGGCTTTGTATTCATTAATAGAATACATCGCTCGCTGTGATTGTCTCCAGCAGGAATGAAGAATATGGCTCCAGAAGAAAGAAATATGAAGCATCGGAATGGGGGTCCGTCTTACACGGAGAGTACAGGCAAAAAAAAAAAAAATCTTTAATGTAAAATTAGAGGGTCGTCTTATACGCCCAGTTGACTTATATGGCAGCAAATACGGTAAGAGTAAAGAAAAAATGTTTTGCCATTCAATGCAAGTGGTTCCTGTGTGATTCACATGGGACTAGTATATAGTGTGAACCAAGGCCAAACCTAAAATGTATTATGTGGCAGCTTACCAATCATTAGATGTGGCAGCTGCATCAGTTTTCTTTTTTTTGCCTTTGTTCCCTGTGTTTTTACCTGGCAATATGACCAGTAGCACATCTGTATTAGTAAGTCAACTATGGAGGAATGAGAAAAGGAGGCACAGCAGCATTGGGGTGGGTAGTGTTAAATGGTTTTGATTAGGAACCATTTAATTTACAAAAAAAATAAATAAGCCAAACTCTTGTTTTCCTTTTCGGATAAAGGGTTTGCTGAATTAAAAGCTGATCATTTTAACCACTTCAGCCCCAGAAGGATTTGCCCCCTTAATGACCGGGCCAATTGTTTGCAAAAGGGCACTGCGTCGCTTTAACTAAGTGGTCGGACATTGTATTTAAACTAAATTGCTGCCCTTTTCCCCCACAAACAGCGCTTTCTTTACATTGTATTTGCTCACCTCTAGTTTTTATTTTTTGCGCTATTAACAACAAAAGAGCAACAATTTAGAAAAAAATTGCAAGAACCGTATATCGATTGGTTTGTGCAAAATGTTATAGCAACTACAAAATAGGAGAGATTTATGGCATATTTATTTACTAGTAATGGTAGAGATCTGATTTTTTTTTAATGGGACTGCGAAATTGCAGCAGATAGACCGGACAAATTTTTGGGACCATTGACATTTATACAGCGATCAGGGCTATAAAAATGCACTGATTACCAGTGGTGGTTCGTCCATAGAGGACGCTGGAGCGCCATCCCCTCTGGCTCTCACCGCCACGGAGTCTAGTAACAGATTCATGCATTGCACGAATCTATGTATTATCGCCGCTGTTATTCAGATGGTCGGCGCTCATTTCCGGCCATCTGAATAACACCAGCTGGTTGGCTGTACGGAAATGTCTGTCAGAGGCAACAGCTCTGATAGGCTTTCTCAATACAGCCCTCGGGTCCCGGAAGCTTATTCTCAGAGCGCACAGACTGTAAGATGACAGGCGTCTCAGCCAATCAGGTTGGCCGGTTCTGGCTACCGGTAACCCGATTGGCTGAGACGCCTGTCAGCCATCATTGGGGGTGGGAGAAGACATCGTGGAACGTGGATGCCTGACTCCAGTAAAGGCAAGTGCCGGGCGGGGGGAGCAATTGACAGGGCACAGTGGGGTCAATTGGCACAGCGGCGACCATGGGCACAGTGGTGACAATGGATGGCACAGTGGCTGGTTTAATGGCATGGCACCGTGGTGACAATAGAGGGCACAGTGGTGCGAATTGATGAAACAGTGGCTGCATTTGATGGCATGGCACAGTGGTGCAAATTGATGGCACAGTGAGACTGCAATATTTTTTTTCCTTTGTGTCCCCCCCAAAAATTAAGCACCAGCCGCCACTGCGGATTACTGTATAAATGTCACTGGTAGGGAATGGGTTAACACTAGGGGGCGATCAAGGGCTTAAGTGTTCCCTTGTGTGTGTTTCTAACTTTGAGGGGGATGGGACAGACTAGAGGAGCCACATCACTGTTCCTACTTAGAAACGAACGATCTGTCTCTCCTCCCTTGTCAGAACAGGGATCTGTGTTTAAACACACACAAATCCTGTTCTGGCTCTCATTCCTGCCAGCCACACACATTAAGTCCTGCCACTGTGCAGCAGATAGGCTATGGCTCTTAAAGGAGCCGCCGTACATGGCGCAGGAGAGCCAACCTGCCACCGTATAAGTATGGGAGCCAGGCAGGAAGTGGTTACTCACCCCTGCCAGTGTTAAGTGGTTTGTCTCACCCATGAAAACTAATACATTCTGCTGTGGAGCTTACGCTGCGAAAAACAAGACTTGTTGGATCACCAGATGGAAAGAAAACCTAAAAAAAGGAAACCAATGCAGCCATCACACCCAACTATGGGAAAGCTTGCTTTTAGGTTTAATACTGCTTTAAAGCAGTATAGCTCCAGTGAAAGACACGCATGCGCAGTAGGGAACCGGGCAGTGAAGCCGCAACGCTTCACTTCCTGGTTCCCTCGCAGAGAATGTCAGCGGGGGCAGCCAAGCAATTGCCCGTCTTCAGCTGCCGACATCGTGGGTGCTAGGGTTGTCCCGATACCACTTTTTTAGGACCGAGTACAAGTACCGATACTTTTTTTAAACGTGTCCCCAAATGCAGCCATGCCTGCCCCCCCCCCCCATATTGCAGCCATGACGCGCGCCCCCCCCCATACCCGATGATGCCGCCGTATATACAAAGCCACCGCCGCTGTGAACATTATAGGCAGTGCCTTTCAATAGCTATTTTCCCTGCCGTGCGCCATGTTAAGGACACTCCCTCTTGCTTGGGATTGGACAGATCTGAGCAAGGGGGAGTGTCTATACACGCGCAGCGGGAAAACAGCTATTCAAAAGGTGCCTATAATGTTTACGGCGGCGGGGGTCGGATTCGCTTGCGCAGCGGCAGAATTCTATTTGGGTATCGGGGGTATTTGCGGGAGTACAAGTACTCCCGCAAATACTCAGTATCGGTCCCGATACTAGTATCGGGACAACCCTAGTGGGTGCACTGGACAGGTAAGTGTCAATTTATGAATAGTCAACAGCTGCAGTATTTGTAGCTGCTGGCTTTTAATAAAAAAAATAAGTGAATGCAGGACATTTTTATTACTTATTGATAGAGCAGCAATACTTAAACAGAATTCAGCTACATGAATTATAAGTCGAAAACATAGTAGGGAGTCTATTGATGGCCATCAGGATAATAAACAAAAACAGAAGCGCCTAGTGGGATACAATGGCTACTCTACCAGCATCTTTATATGTGAGCAAGTTGTACCACTAGGCATCGTACAATTGTAACAACCGACTAAAATACACAGCCCACAAAAGAGACATGCAAGGCTACATATATTCATCTTTTTGGTATGAATGAGGAATTCTTATACGTATAAATCTAGTAACATGAGACAGCAAGGCATTGTTTACTGCGCTATGACATAGTGGTTCTCTTGTTGGAGCATTTTACATTCTAAAGACCTGCTATTCCTTGTGATGTGATGTCAATTAGCATTGTGCCTTTACAATAGGCCTGTTATTTGAGAGCTGAGCCTGCAGTGCATCTGCATAACCCCAACCAATCTCATATTGTAATCATGCAGAATCCCGATATACAACATAGGCCTCTAAATTTGAAGTAATCACCGAGGAGTTACATAATCAGGCAGAAGTACAAAGCTGCAAGTTACTTATCAAGACAACATTTAATAGCATATTGTGCTATATGATATTTTCAAATGTAAATTCAGGCTTTTGACAAAAATGTGATTACCTTTTAAGGGTGCATATTTTGATGTTAACGTGTGATACAAATGTTTCAATGACAGGTCCTACTCCTATGCTAGGCAGGAGGGGGAAAAAAAAAACAAACACACACACACGGAGAGGGGTTGTACCTAGAGGGACCGCCCCCTGGGCGGTACTGTACAGTTTATGTGCGTTTGATGTTTTCTGCCTAGTCCTCCAACAGAAGGCCAATACCCTCAAGATTGCTGCTGTGTCCATCCATGAATATTTTCTTCTTTCCAATTTTAAAAGAAATCCAATAATATCAAATGTCATAAATTTAAGCAAACATGTATTCTGCTACATCTTTGGTTTAAAAAAAATATCTAAAAAAAAAAAAATCCTGTTGCGTGTATACAGTAATTGTTTTTTGTCTTCACAGACAGATGTACGCAGATGATCATTGGGACATAGGCTTTTACTGTTACATAAGTTAGAGACATGTTTGTCGACACTAGGCTGGTGATCAGTGTGTAAAAAGCTGTAAAACAACCGCTCATACTCACTGATCACCAGCCGGCTGCAGAGATCTGCTCTTCTCACTGACTACTACTGTGTGAGGAGAGCCGATTAGCTAGAAATTGGCCTTTTATTTACATTGGACACCGCCATCATGTGACCATGAGCGCCAATCCCAGATCCCTCCTACTGATCAGAGACGTGCCATGACCTGGATCGCGCTGCTGCATGGGCACGATCCCTCCTCCTTCCGAGGGACATTCCTGAATGTCCACTCAGGAGGAAGCGCCCACCCATATATGGCGTGGCCAAGTGGGATGTTGTGGTTAAGGGTGACATCAGGAACATGTCGCTGCCCCCCCCCCCCCAACATAATTCAGTGGTAAAGAAACCACATGAGTCATAAGAGGTCCAAAGAGCTGCAGATGTGCCCCCCCTGTGATTCCAGGAAGTGGAAACAGCAGCTTCAGATGCCCAGTTAAAAAAAATGGTTGCAGCCAGACTCAGTGGAGGGAGATTTCTGCAGCATATTTGACAAGTACAGAATCACAGTATATACAAAGTGGTTGGAGGGAAATTTCAGAATGGCAAAGAGTAGCTGAAGGTGGGTTCCACTTTAGAGCTGTGCACAAAGGTCACTTTTGGGCTAGCCCTGCAACATCCATCTGCAAAGCCATTGCAAAAAGCAGGTACGCAAGGGACACTCACCCCCACAATCATTTTACTACTTGCAGACTGACCACCTGCAATGTACTGTGGATGGGGTGGCCTGTACGGAAAACATACTGGTATGTCACTGCCCATTTCCAAGCATGCGCACATTCCAATCCACCACCCCCACATGCTTTGCTTGTCTAAATCAGCAAGTCCCATACAAGGACTCATGGCCAGGATCTGCTGAGTGTCCAATCAGAGCCCCATGTTGACAATCGCAGGGCTACCCCCCCCCCCCCCCCCCCCCCATGTTGACAATCGCAGGGCTACCACCCCCCCCCCCCCCACACAGTTTTTATAGAGCCTAGAAACGTTTCACTCAAACCAGTCAATACACTTAATATGGATTTTTTTTTACCAAAGACTGGTAGCAGAATACATGTTTGGCCTAATTTATTAATTGGTTTTGTTTTTATTGGATAGGTTTTAAAGCAGAGTGTAACTATTGGCATTTACAGCTTTATAAAGGTTCACAAAAAAAAAAAAAAAAAAAGCTGAATTTATTCTTAATCAGTAAATCATACATGATCCCATCAAGAGGATGCAAGCTGAAAAAAATGCACATCTGTAGATTTGTGAATATAGAGCTTTATTAAATCATTTGATTTCTCATCTGTACACAGCTCCTTGGGTCAATATTTACAAGTGTTAAAGACAATGTAAGTACTGTGCACAACCACAAAGATTGCAGCTGCAGGTGGACAACAAAAAAAAAAACAGACATACAAATACACTGTAAAAAAAAAAAAATAATAATAAAAATAACCAGCAGTGGCGATTCATAACATTTCAGAGTCCTGAATGAGCATTAGAAGGTTAATTCCTTATCTGGTTGGCAGGAAGGCTTGACTTATCCAAGTCATCAAAATATGGATGAAGTAAGGCTTTTCTGGCAGAAATTCTTTTTGCTGGGTCATAGATGAGCATTTTCTGTCAAAAAAAAAAAATGAAATAAAGGATATAGGCTAAAAGTAGTGCATAACTAAAAATAAAACCCACACCATCCACAAGGAAAACCACCACATCTTAAAAAGCACAAGAAAAGGAAGCCATCACACCAACAACTGACAGTTGGACATAGGTGTCCATTCATTTTTTACTCCAAGGACTCCAGTGATCAAGTCTGGGTTTACTTGCTAGTGAACTACCATTTGCTTAACAAAATACAAGAGGAAGCATAAAAACTCAATCCAGTCACATTAAAAAAAAAAAAAAAGATACTAGCTCATTATGTCTTGCTTACCTTAGATCTAAGCCCCTGCAACCATCTCTCCCAGAGCTTGCTTCCGGGTATCTCAGCTCCGGCACCGATTGGCCGGAACGGCAATGATGTCACACGCATGCGCGTGGGAGCTGCACACCCAACTGAAGCGGCGGCATGACATGCCATTGCTTCAGTGCCGATCACATTGGGACATGCAGACACAGGGGGATATCTCCTAAACCAGCGATGGCGAACCTTGGCACCCCAGATGTTTTGGAACTACATTTCCCCATGATGCCCCAGCACTCTGCATTGCAGATGGGCATCATGGGAAATGTGGTTCCAAAACATCTGGGGTGCCAAGGTTCGCCATCACTGTCCTAAACCATGTAGTCTTACCTGTAGCAAAGAATTTTTTCAGCTACTTTAATGTCACTCACACAAAACTTTGGTTCGTTCTCTGGATGTTATTAGGTGTGATAAATCTTACTCAGTTTGGGCAAATTAAGAGCGAGGCAAATTAAAATTGTCTCATAGTTTAAATATTTGGGAATAAGGATACATTCTAGGGTAGAAGATTTAATAGATAACTTCTCTCCTATTCTCACTAAATTTCAACTTCCAACTCAAGAGCAAGGCGTGGATCAAGTTGCCGTTAGCAGTGGTGAGCCGTGCAAACCTTATAATAAAAAAAAATGATCTGGGCCCCTCTATTATACGTCTTTCACCATTCACCGATATGGACACCTCTCAAATGGTTTAAAAAAAAAAAAAGGATTAATCAATCCTCCAGAGAGCTAGGGACAGGGGTGGATTGGCGGTGCCTCAGCAAAGACCATTTCATAGCCTCCCAACTTCAGCATTTTGCCGTTTGGGGCGTTGTGAATTGGGAAGATCCTATACAGGTCTTTTTGCCAAGTAAGCATTCATGTTACAATCTTCTGGCTCAGCTAGAATCCGAGCCCTGGCTTATACCTGTAAAGGTTCGTCAATAGAGTTTGGCAGGAAATGAGCATAATGAAATTTGAAGGGGCCGCGGAGTACTCACCACTTTGGGGAATAGACATAAATAACCATGTAAACTGGAGGGATTCAAAGGGCGGTGTTCCAAGGGGCTTCAATAGATAGCTCATCGTTATTTACATAATGTTCTAGGCTCCTTTTAGGATTGGCAAGAAGCTTTTCAACTGCCTCATCATAACTTTTTAAAATATTTACAATTATGGCAGAATCTGTTTAATAGGGAAAAGAGTGATAAGACCAATTCCACTCAACTTCATTAGCAGTGGTGACCGTGGGAGGGGGGGGGGCATAATTTCATCTCTATATGGCCATGTCAAGATAATGTTGTCGCCCAGGTAGAAGAGGGTGGGAGATAGACCTAGAGGACATTTCCAACCTGGCAAACAATTTTGGAAAGGGCGCCTTTAGTTTCCTTATCACCTGCACAATGTTTGACTTAATTATTCATAATATATAGTAAAGTAGGGGAAGGCGCAATTCCCTGGATTGTCCACGGTGCCAAAAGAATAAAAAATCTTCCGATTTAATACACATGTTGTGGAAATGTTCTAACTTGGCTAGATACTGGCGAGGTGGTTACTACAATTGTTGTATTTATTGGCGTATAACACTCACTCACTCTTTTACCCTAAAAATAGAGGGTAAACTGCCTGCGTGTTATACGCAGGGGGCTGTGGAAAGTTTTTTCCTGAAACTTCTCTAAAAGTTAAGGTGAGTGTTATACGCCGATAAATAGGGTAATTACATTTTTAAACATTCATATCAATATGGATCCCAAGATGTGCTTACTGCATATCGCGATGAAGAATTTTACCCCTTGCCATTGAGATTTTGACATCAGCAAGTAGATTGTTTATAGCACTAAAGTTAATTGCCCTAAAGTGGATTTCTCCGAGCATACCCTCATTCGTGGAATGGCGCCTTCAAGTAAATGATAACCTTCTGAAGAAACTAATCTACTGTAATAGGAACATACCTAATAACCAACAGGATATCAGTCCCAAGGTTCCCCCCCCCCCCCCCATCTTCATTGGCTCTTGATTTCCTTTGCAAGGGAGCAAATTGTAGCTTGTGATAAGCAGGTATGGTTTCAGAAGGATTAATGGGGATGGAGGGCCATACCAGTGGATAGAACAGGAGTAAAATAATCCACCTGCAGACGTAACATCTCATATAGACAGATATACAGCTCATTACATTAGGCAAATATTGGATCAGTGGCTAAGAAAACATTTAAAGAAATGAGGCGGGGAGGGAGTGAAGCCTAGTCTACACGTCACGTACCCACAACTGACATGTTGCCAACCTTAACTGTACATTAAACTTACTACTGCACTTGCCACTGTCTATACTGATCCAAACACCAAAATGTCGTCTTATAGCCTCTACTGTTAATCATTTTGTATGCTAAATTCTGGCATTACCATTGCCAACCCATTTTACACTTGCCTAGTTACTAACCATGTTGGATGACAGTGCTTGTCACTTGTTATACTTGCCTGCTCTGTGCAGTGGTTTGGCACAGAGAAGCCCTAATCCTCCTCTTCTCAGGTCCCCCCGCCAGTGATCCCAACTCAAAAAAACAAAAATGCCTTGGCATCAGTGGGACCAAACAATGCCATAGGCTTGGTGGTTACTGGGAGTGGCCTAAATGTTTTTATTTTTAAATTGCATCTGTCAGGAGGAAATATAGCTCATAATTAGTGTCAGTGGGAAACTTTCCTCATCTTTGGAGTCCGTGGAGGGAATAGTGCCCCAAGAGCCACATAAAAGCAAAGCAGACAGCCACATCTGTCCTTCAGATTGCAGTTTGAGACCCCGTCCTTAATGTATTAAAGGGAAACTTGTGTTTCATCTTAAAGCATCCTATGCAGCAAGGTGAAAACTTCTGGCAGTGACCACCCCCCCGTTTAACTTACCTGAGCCCCGTATTTCCCCTCTGCAGAGACACATTGTCCCCATTTGCATGTTGTCCCAGCTCTTGATTGGATAGATTGATGGCAGCACAGCCATTGGCTCCTGCTGCCGTCATTCAAATGCAATGACACAGGCGAGTCTGGCATTAGAGTGTATGGATGCCAAATGCTGGACTCAGTAGCATGCCTGCAAGGTACCCCCCCTAGAGAGCGCGTCTCTGGGGGGGTGGCATCTGATGCGAGGAGCAGCCGACGAGGGACACCAGAAGAGGGCATCGAGGGACACAAAGTCTTACAATATCTTTAAGTTTGCCTTTACTACCTGGTTTGGTGAATATTTTTTGATGATATCGCACTACTATTTGGTACCAAGTATTTTTAGTGAACTCCTGTTACACTGTAGATTTGTACATGCACATAGGAATATTACTTACAGCAAGCAAGTCCAGGCCCTCTTTATCAATGTTTTTCACATTAGCGGCCAAGCTGCCACCTTTCCATTTTGGAAATGTATTCTTGTAGTCTTGTAGTGATTCCACTTCCGGCCAGACTTCATTGTTGGGTGTGCCCAAAGCTCTGTGGAAAAGTTGTGTTAAAGTCCAAATGTATGCATTTATGCTTTAAAGCTAAAAAAACAGCGGGTAATTTTCCACAAGCTATACAGCATTGGTTGAGTTCAAACACCTAATCTAGTGTGCTTCATCAAAGAGTCCCACAACTTAGTATTTTTTCCCAAACACCCAATAGTCAATATTTTAACTCTAGGTGCAGCTAGCCGCTAGCTTCCTTATGTGAAATAGAACAGCAAGTTTCCCAGTCATAATTTTAAGTCCCTCTTCACTTGGAGATTTGAGTGGTTCTGCCACATTCGTGTGTTCCAACTACTTCCATTATACTTGACATAAAAAATAAATTGAATGCTTTGTACTTAGGAAGCTCACTGGCTGCATCAATTTTCTTTACACAGTCACCTGCTCTCTGCTCCCTAGCACTCACTGGAGCACTGGGCTGTGGAGGGGGTGGCAGAAGCCAGCTCAGGCTCTCAGCGGCTCACTGAGACCGAGCCAGGTGTTGGTCCAGACATGCGCACAGATCCTGACCACATGATTGTGATCTTTCCCCGAGCCTGGACTGGCTCTGACTTCAGCCTGCTGTCAGCTGAAAATGTGGCACAGGAGTGAAAAACGATCTGCACTTCTGTGATCCACAGCAGGACAGCCAAATGAGCTTTGCCTGTACTTCTTTCAAAGTTTAACCAAAAGCTACCTGCAAGATAAATAAACATTTATAGGAACGACCTTTGCTGCAGTTACGATCCAACTTTACCAAACACTGACTCGCTGCTAGTTATCCCACTGTTGTAATACACAACGCAGCCAGTAAATTTCCAGCATTTTTAATAGACAAAATAGTTTCCAGGCAGATTTATACACATACCTGAATATTCGGAAAAGCTGGTCTATCTCAGAATCTCCATGGAAGAGCGGTTTCTTTGATGCAATTTCTGCAAATATTGTACCTATGCTCCACACATCAACTGGTGTAGAATATCTCACAGAGCCCAAAAGAACCTCTGGTGCCCTGTACCACAAGGTCACCACCTACAGTAACAGTAATAGTATGTATTACAGTCCAATTGTGATAAATATGACTTAACACATTTGTTCCTAGAAATATATTTTAGAATTTCCAAACACGTTCTATGAATAATAGAAATGTCAATGTGGCAAATGCTTTTGGGACACAAGCTTCCAATTTAAACTTTTGCAGGAGTACCACTTAATGCCATGTGTGGAAACGCATGCAGCAACGTTTCAAACCCAAGTTTCTGAAAGGTAAAGCTCCGACACTTCCAGTAATAGTTCGCCATACAGTTCAATAGGGAGCCTCACTTGCCAGTAGTCTCAGTGTATGGAGATCAGAAGCAAGCTGTCACCATTAGAAGTGCCAATGATTTTTATTTTTTGGCCATGATTGTTTAGGTCTCAGAAGAAAAAAAAAAAAAGGAAACGCCACATATACTCACCTATATGGCTGCAGCTGTCCCCCGCTAGCTCCAATACCGAGAACCAAGTGATCACATGACTGCTGATCAGTTCCCAGGTCGCTTTGCAGAGAGCAAGTATCCAAGCTCTGCTCTTTGTGTTAACTGGAGCACTGGTCTGTGGAGGGGCAGGAGTAGCTGGTTCAGGCTTTCAGATGCTCACTGAGAGGCTGAGCCAGCTGACAGTCTGGTACCAGGGTGGATGCCAACAATAAAGTCTGGTTCCTTCCAGAGCCTGAACCGGCTCTGACATTAGCCAACAGGGGGCTGATACCTGTTGAATCTGGGTCACAGGAGAGCAGAAATACATGCACTTCTGGCCTAGAAGAGAAGTGTGACCAAATAAGATTTGGATATACTTTTGATTACAGAGCGGCATTAATTTCAATCTTTTCAGTGTTCAGGCTGGATAGGTTGATGGGCAAGTGCTGCACTGTCCAGGAACGCCTGGATTCCTGGCTAGTATGAGGATGCAACAACCATAGGTTATCTCCAAATCTGCAAGGGCTCAAGTGTAATTTGGACACTCAGTATCAAAGTGGCTGCCAGGACCGAATAAAAAAAAAAAAAAAAAAAAAGACTGCTGGGGACAGTGGTGGAGAAGTGGCGAGCATGGCACCCAGAGAAATATTTACACAAAAAAAAAAAAAAGCTGTAAAGCTGGGGAGATGGGTCTCAATATGAAACCTACCACTTTACACCAAGCATTGCAGAAATTTGTATTAGGTTTGACATACCTCATGTGTGTAAACTCTGACTGGGATTCCAAACGCTCGGGCCAGACCGAAGTCAGCCAGTTTTATGACACCTTTGCTGTCTATTAAAAGATTTTGAGGCTTTAGGTCCCTGTGCAAGACTCTTCTGGCATGACAAAATATAATGCCCTGTAGAATCTGATACAAGTAACTCTGTAGAAGAAACACAGCATGAAAACAGGAGGCATCTTTCTAAAATTTAGCACAGAAGAAAGTTAGTTTGAACGATACATACCTTAACAAGCATAGCCTCCAAGTACTGGCCGCTAGGGATGGAGTCCAAATACTTTTTTAAATCCATAGAAAGAAACTCAAATATAAGATATAGTCTGGAATCCTGCATTAGAACATCTAAAAGGCTGGGGGGGGCGACAAAACAAAAATCACACCTTAGTTCATCTCTAAAGATGGACTCCTGTAATGCCATCTACAACCATTTGTATAGTACAATATTTTAGAAAAGCACAAGAAACCAAAATAAAGTTTCTCTATTAAAAAGTTGCTCCATGTTGCTGAATAATTTTCTCAAATGCATATGTATAAAAAATAAAAAAAGTGAAGGTAGCACAATTTTTTTGTAATAAATGTCTTAAAATGATGTTACGCTGAGTAAAGATATCTAGCATGTCACTGTTTAACGTAATGGCGCCAACTTCAGTACTAAAAAAATCTCCATGTGCAACGCTTTATTTTTTTTACAGGTTACCAGTTGAGAGGAGGTGGTCTAGTGCTAGACTTCTTGCACAAATGCGGCGATAACATATGTGGGCAGAACTTGCGTGTGTGTTCTGAGCGCAAGGCATCTTCTCCAGGCGACGGGATGTTCCCTCCTGTCGCATACAAAATTGGTCAAGCAGCAGATCTGCTGCTATGATCTTTCTTATCAAATGTAGCAGCAGGCATCATTCAGATATCCTCACATAAAGTAAAGGACATACAATGACTGAATATTTTTAGCACCGATTACCATTAGTGTTACTGGAGAGATAGATAGATATATATAGATATATATATATCGCAGGGGGCAGGGGGCTTGCGCCTGCTGCGTCACTGTCAGGGAGAGGAGACCGATGGTGTGTCCCTCGTACATAGGGACAACCATCAGTCACCTCCCCCCAGTCACTCCCCTCCCCCACAGTAAGAATGACTCCCTAGGGAATACATTAACCCCCTTGATTGTCCCCTAGTGTTAACCCCTTCCCTGCTAGTCACATTTATACAGTAAACGCATTTTTATAGCAGGGATCGCTGTATAAATGCAAATGGTCCCAAAAATGTCTCAAGTGTCCGCCGCAATATCGCAGTCACAATAAAAAGCTGATCACCGCCATTACTAGTAAAAAAATAAAAAAAAACTATAAATTTTGTAGACCCTACAACTTTTACACAAATCAACATACACTTATTGCGATTTTTACCAAAAATATGTAGAAGTACGAAACTGAGGTTTAAAAAAAATAGTTAAGGGGTTGAAATTGTTAAAAAATAAAAAAATCCCTAAATAGCTTCCTTTACCTTAGTGCAGTCCTCCTTCACTTACCTCACCATTCGGCGAGCAGGAGCATCAGGACGCCCACTAACACACAGCTCCTTTCTCTATCTGCAAAGAAGTGTCCTGACACTCCTGCTTGTCCCCTCCCCCCTCAAGAGGCTTTCTCCACACCAGGGAGAAAGCCTTGCATTACTGTGTGGAGTTACAGACAGAAGAACAGGAAGTGAGCATTTCTCAGAAGAAATAAGGACATTTAAAATCAAAGGATGAGGCAAGTGAAGGAGGACTGCACTAGGCAAGTGGTTAAATACCACCAAAAGAAAGCGATTTGTGGGGGAAGATATAATTACGTACATTTGAGTAGTGTCGCGACTGTCAGTTAAAGTAAAAGTTCCATATTGCAAAAAAAAATAAAAAATGGACCGGTCATTAAGGGGTAAATCTTCTGTAGCTGAAGTAGTTAAAATGAGCTACCTTATTGTGATACAATTTTAGCTGCAATTGGAAGGAGTCACTTACCACACAATATTGGGGTGTTGAAGTTCCTTAAGAAGAGAGATTTCTCTGATAGCTGTGCTTGGAACTCCTTCCTCTTCATTTTCTAAACGGATTTTCTTCATTGCAACAATCTGACCAGTTGCTTTGTGACGCCCTTTATATACAACCCCATAAGTACCTAGAAAAACAGATGATTGGCATGGTCATTTAAGAAAGGCATTTTAAAAACATTTTTTGTACTCTCCGTAAAATCCTTCTCTGAAGTTCATTTAAGGACACAGGACTTTGATCTTAGGTTTAGGTCGCCACCTTCAGAAGAGGACTAGGCAGAACATGTAAAAAACAGCAAAGCTGCACAGTACCGCCCAGGGGGCTGCCCTACTGGCTATAACCCCTCACATTGCATCCAGCTGCTCATCAAAAAGCAGTACAAACAGAAAAGGGTTGGGTGCCGTGTCCGTCAATGAACTTCAGAGAAAAGGATTTTACGGTGAGCACAAACTACAACATTCTTTCGTTCATTGACGGACACAGCAGTTTAAAGTGGTTGTAAATCCTTTGCAACCACTTTACCTACAGGTAAGCCTAGATTAAGGCTTACCTGTAGGTGCTTGAAATCTCCTAAACCTCCACGGTTTAGTAGATATTTACTATAATCACGGCCGTTAAACCCAGCGACTAAAGCAGGATGACGTATAGGAACTTGTGACAGAAAGTCCTCTCGCATCGGCAGTCGCCAAGGAACACCAAGGCCAATTCAAAATCACCAGAATCCCCTCGGTCTCCACTCTGCGAAGCAGACATTCCAGCCCCTTACACGCCATTGGATGTGATTCACAGCACCGCAAGCCAATGGCTGCGCCACTTTCAACCAATGAGTGAGCCGGGAAGACAGCCGAGAAAGCCTGCGCGTTCACAGCGCGGGACTTTCAAGGGGGTCAGGTAAGTAAAGGGGGCCTCTAATACGCAGATGTTTTTCACCTTAATAGAGTGACGCTTCGGGGGGGAAGCCTGTTGCTTTTCTTACTCTGTGCAACAATTTTGCCCATTCAATAAGCATCTGGGATACTGGCCGCTATGCTGACCCCACCACCGTGAACATGGACCAGGCGATCGCCTTGGCCTTCCTATCAGCGGGGTCCCCTCCACTGGAAACGTGGTTACCTTGTTTAACCTGGTCCACAATCAGGGGAGATGTCCATTTCTTCAGGAAACTCCTCAAACGGGTAACGTTCCGTCATTCACTTTGGGTTCGAAAAAGCCAGCTGCGGGCGTTCCCATTCTTTGTAAACAAACTCAAAGTTAGGTAGGGAAAGACCTTAGCCGTGCGGGCCGGCTTATGGGACCCAAAAGGGACCGACACCTCTGTAGATACCCCCGCTATAGCCTCCATCTTTAGGGCATCCTGCACCACTGTGATAAGTGCTCCTACAAGCGCCCTTTCCTGCGCTAACACAGAGTCATCCTCACTGTCCTGGTCCGCATTCTCTGAAACGTCAGAACAAGGCCCGAGTCTGAATTAGAGCTTTTCCCAAAAGACGGTGGGGAGGGGGGAGGATGTCTTACCACCCGCGCCCCCACCCCTCCTTGAGCCCATACGCTGCTTTCACCCTGGCAACGGAAGACTCCAGAACAGTCGACAAAACATCCATAAGCACCGCTGGGGAACTGGTTGCCGCAGGGATGTGTGGGTAAGAAGCGCCAGCTCCTGATGCCATGCTGACCTACACTCTGACACCCGGTAGGGGCCAAGGTAAGCCAAAAATGTCCATTCTCATAGCTGCCACCGACCGAGGGGCACCCCGCAGGACTCACCACCCTGAACCAGGTACTGCGCTGCCGTCCTCCCGTGTCAGTCAAGAGATGTTCTGTGTAATTTGCGTCCTCCCGTGTCAGTCAAGAGATGTTCTGTGTAATTTGCGCCATTCCAGACTAACAGTCCCAGCACTAGAGGTAAAACAAGCTGAAAACCACAAGAAAATGGCCACTGCCACATCAGCAGCACCTGTGGGCTCTGGGAAAATGGCCACCCCGTCTGAAAACTATACCAAAATGGCTGTGACCATGTTGCCCTTCAGACAAAAAAAAAAAAACGACCTCAAACAGGGAAGGACCACCAACCCCCAGCGCAGCCCCGTCAGGACTCAGAGACCCCTGCCAGTCACAGCAGCCCCAGCTCGAGGAGGAAAAAAGGACAGGGAGAGAAGGGAGAGTGAGAGACCCTAGTCGACCTCCCAAGGGAATGCCCATCTGCTCCATCCTGCTGGGACAGGTGGAACCATACTTGCCTGTCCTGAGGGGAATTGCTTGACACATTTCAGACAGATCCATCACCCGAGCCGTACGGGTTGTCACTCGGCCACGGCACACTGACAGACAGCAGTGGCCCAGTCATATGCGTGCCCCAGAGCATATAGCTCACCAGCCACCCCTGGATGATGGGGCATGTCGTGGCCGACCCATCGCTAAGGCCTGCTCACGCTCGATAGCCGGGCTGGGGAGACTACCGAGATCTATATTAGCCAGCCTGTTACCCGTCCCGGCTGTTGATGGTAGATCACAGGAATCAGCAGTAGAAAAAAAAAAAAAATTACCAGGACCAATGGTCCCCACCAAGAGCCAGGTCCTTCTAAACTAGGCAAAAAAATAAAAAAAAAATAAAACTGGAGCTGCTGGATGCAGTGTGAGGGGTTATAGCCTGTAGGACAGCCCCCTGGGCAGTACTGTGTAGGTTTGCCGTTTACATGTTCTGCCTAGTCCTCTCCTGAAGGCGACGACATAACCCCAAGGTCAAGATTAAAGTGCTGTGTCAGTCAATGAACGAAAGAGAAAACAATGCAAAGTTAACTTGAGGAATAGCCAATGCGCAGCATCTCAGGATTCAAACAATATTCTGTAGACTGAAAATACGGCATACTGAAGGTTATACAACGCAAGGTAGTCGACAGGGCATCAACTGTTACAGCCTGTGTTCACAGGGCTTTGGGCTAGTGTTGATGGCATCAGTTTGAGATTCAGAATTTACTGACAAGTGTAAAGTAGCAGACATCCTTCATGGCTCATAGATGCACTGCAAAACTGTACCAAACACAATTAAGGGCCAGTTCACATCAGCTGCAGTGCCATTTTTTCTGCACCGGAAACGGACTGGAACAGACTGCACTGGTGTGAACTAGAGCCATTGGAATACATGGAAAAACACTAAATGCATTTTTAGCGCAGAAAAAAAAAAAAAAAACACGGAACTAGGGTTGTCCCGATACCACTTTTTTAGGACCGAGTACAGATACGGATACTTTTTTTCAAGTAGTCGCCGATACCGAATACCGATACTTTTTTTTAAATGTGTCCCCAAATGCAGCAATGTCCCCCACATATCCAGCCATGCCCCTCCAGCCATGCCCCTCACATATGCAGCCATGTCCCATCAGCCATGTCCCTCCAGCAATTTCCCCCATGCCTTTGCCACCGAATGGAGAAAAATCACAGCATTCATTTGAATAGCCCGCACGTATAAACACTCCCCCTTGCTTGCGATTGGACAGATCAAGATCACCCATCCAATCCCGAGCAAGGGGGAGTGTATACGCGCGGGCTATTCAAATGAATGCTGCGATGTTCCCGCACGCCGTTTAACCCCGGCGCGATGCGATGGGGTGGGGGAGTATTCTATTTAGGTATCGGGGGTATTTGCGGGAGTACAAGTACTCCCGCAAATACTCGGTATCGGTCCCGATACCAGTATCTGTATCGGGACAACCCTACACGGAACTGAACTGCGTCTGGTGTGAACTAGCACTAAGGCTACCATTAATGGAACTAACTAGCCCTACCTGGCGGCATGGTAGCAATACTATTGAGCTGCTGACAGTTAGTAAAATCAAAAGGAAAGCAAGAACCACTGATCAGAATACCTTTTGGAATTTGGATTTGCAGAGCAGCCAAGCAATGACTTCTCAAAATAAGCAAATATAGACAAGGCCAACACCATTTACAGCTGGGGGGGAGGCAGGTTGGGTTTGAATCCACCCACACAAACAGCCCCGATTCCATTGCCGTTGGTTCATTTTACCACAATTGATTTAGGGGTACAGCTTCTGTGTCAGCAAGTACCGTATTTATCGGGGTATAGCGCGCTCCCGCGTATAGCGCACACCCCTAAGGTTGCCCCCATTCCTGTGGAAAAAAGTTTTTTGTACTTAGTTTTGGTGTCTTGCGCGGCGTCCATCGGCGGCTTCGGGTGTCCTCCTCGTCGGGTCCGTCTGCGGCTTCGGGTGTCCTCGTCCTTCTGAGGCGTCCTCCTTGTCGATTTCGAATACTGCGCCGGCGTATACCGAGCGCAGTACATTCGGGCAGACTCGGCTCCTCTCGCGCTGACGTCCTGGCTATCGGCGTATACCGCGCACCCACGATTTTGCCCTGATTTTCAGGGCAAAAAAGTGCGCGGTATACGCCGATAAATACGGTATATAGCATTATGCATGCTCTTCCGGAAAGAGATGAAAATTAATCCACTTGAAGCTCAGAAACCTGATGGGTTGTCGATAGCTCAATGTAATCTTATGACTCACATCCTCACCACAAAAAAAAGCCTGACTTTCTATAGAGATACTGCATCTGTGTTTGAAGTCAAGTTCCAAGACCACTGGACTTTGATGAGAAATCGCAAGACTTCATGGCAGCATGTCCAAGAACCCTTTCCAGTTGGATTTTCCGTGTACGGACTACGCTTTGCTCAGCAGGGATCACTCCGCTGATCCCTGCTGGAGCAGGTGGATGACAGGTCTCACTGTGTGGAGATGGACCAGTCTAGGGCCGAAACAACTAATCGATTATGAAATTAATCGATTACAATTTTCATAATCGATAAATCGGCCAGTAACATAATGGGGTTAAAAAAAAAATTAGCCCTTTATAAAAAGCAAAATCGCTACTGTAAATATTACTTTCACTGTCCCACAGTAAAAGATGAACCCCTTACAGTAGCGATTATTTGCTCTTTGTACTTATTTGGTTTTTTAATACCATTATGTTACTAAACATCTCAGGCCTGGGTTCACACCTGTTTTTTGGTGCTTTTTACAGAAACACTACAGTTCATTTAGATGTTTTCTTATAGGACACGTTCACATACATAATTTTTTTCAGCTGCTGCGTATTTGGAAAGGGCAAGGACTTTTTAACACAAAACGGTGCTATTTTTTTTTTTTTTGGTTCAATATACTTCAATGGAGAAGCTGCAGAAAAGCATGTAATGTGTTTTTTGTGGCAATTTGTGTTTTGTAATCTGCCCAACAAATTGGCCCCAAAAAATGTAAACTTTAAGGCTATTACCCGATCGAAACAATAATTGGCCAACTAATCGATAATGAAAATAATCGTTAGTTGCAGCCCTAGACCAGTCAAAGCCCTGCTCGCCTACATTACGATTGGATGAAAACAGACCGTCAGTACATTTTCATCCGATTCTTGTAGTACATCACGGGACACAGAGCAGCATAGTAATTACTATGTGGGTTATAGAGCCTACCTTCAGGTGATGGATACTGGCACTCTTCAAACAGGAAGTCCCTCCCTATATAACCCCCTATCGAGAGTACCTCAGTTTTGTAGCAAGCAATATTAGTCCCAAAAATTCCCCAACAAGAGGGGTGGGAGCTCTGTGTCCCGTGATGTACTACAAGAAAAGGATTTTACGGGTAAGCCTTTTATAAAAATCCCCTTTTCTTTATCATACATCACAGGACACAGAGCAGCATAGTAATTACTATGTGGGATGTCCAAAAGCAATGCCAACTGAGGGGAGGGAGGCCTAAGAAGGACCATTAGATGCCACCGGACGCAGGGATCTTAAAGAGCGGCCCTTACGACCGCTTGCCCAAAGGCCAGGTCCCCACGCCTCCTCACGTCCAACTGATAACATTTTGTGAACTGATGACAAGGTTGCTGCTGCCCTACAGACTTGGGCCATGGAAACCTGGTGCTGAACTGCCCAAGAAGTCCCTAAAGCTCTAGTAAAATGAGGTTTAATAGAAGCTGGAGGTTCCTTACCCTTCAGGCCATAAGCCTGAGCGATTACCTGCCAAATCCACCTGGCTAATGTGGCTTTCGACGCTGCCTGACCCTTCCTGGGCCCTTCCGGCAGAACAAACAATGCGTCCGTCTTCCTGGGCTGTGGCCTGTAAATAGACCCGAATAGCCCTTACTAGATCTAAAGAATGTAGCAATTTTTCTTTCCCCGTACTCGGGTTAAGAAAAAAAAAAAAAAGGACGGGAGAACCAAATCCTGGTTCAAATGAAAACTTGAGACCCTCTTAGGCAAAAAAGTAGGTAAAGGTCGTAAAACTGTCTTTATGAAAAAAATCAAATACGGTTCCCTACAAGAGAGGGCCGCCAGCTCTGAGATCCTTCTGGCCGAAGTCATAGCCAGCAGAAATACTAACTTCCTAGACAGTAGGATCAGAGGGATCTGATCCAAGGGTTCAAAGGGCTGCCTTTGTAGGGCCAACAGGACGAAATTCAGATCAAGGACACAACGAAAGCTTGACCGGAGGATTAATCCGTAGTGTTCCCTGCAAAAACGTCTCGACTAGAGAGTGAGTGGCTAATGGCCTCTGGAAGAGAACCAACAATGCCGACACCTGGCCCTTAATGGTGCCGATGGCCAGTTTCATTTCTACCCTGTGCTGTAGAAACTTCAAAATTCTACAGATGACAAATTTATGGGGATGCCATCCCTTGGCCTCACACCAAGTGATTATGCTTTCCATACTCTAATATATATGCCCAGAAACCGGCTTTCTAGCATGGATTACAGTGGAAAGCACCGAATTTGAGAGAGACTTCTCTTTAAGACGTAGGCTTCAGCCGCCAAACTTAGCGACCATAAGACAGGGTGGAATATCGGTCCTTGAGACCGCAAGTCTGGCCGGAGCGGTAGAGGCCAAGGGTCTCCGAGTGACGTCTTGACAATCAGGGAGTACCATGACCTTAGAGGCCACGCGGGAGCCACTAGGATTACGGGCTTGCCCTCTATCCTGATCCGGTGCAGGAGACGGGGTAGTAGCTGTAATGGCGGGAAGGCATATATCAGAGAATACTGGTGCCATGGGCATACCAGGGCAGCTTCGCATTCAGTCTTGATGCCATGAGGTCCACATCCAGAGCACCCCATCTTCGACAGATGTCCCGGAATACCTTGGGATGGAGAGACCACTCTACTGGAAATAGTCTCCGGCTGAGATAATCTGCCTGCCAATTCTCCACTCCCGGGATAAATACTGCTGATAGGCATGGGATGTGGGCTTCTGCTCAAGTAAATATCTGATCCACCTCTTTCTGGGCAGTCCGACTCCTTGTGCCCCCCTGGTGGTTTATAAATGCCACCGCTGTGGCATTGTCTGACTGTATCCCGACAGGGGTTCCCTGCAGTCTGGTAGTCCAAGCCCTTAGGGCCAACCGGACCGCCCGGATCTCCAAGAGATTGATAGGTAGAAGCTGTTCCGTGCTCGACCACCTCCCCTGCTGGGATAAGTCCCCCAGGACCGCTCCCCAACCTGTTAGGCTGGCGTCCGTCGTGACTATTTCCCAAGTCCCCGGGTTGAATGATCTCCCCTTTTTCAGGTTCCCGGGTGTCAACCACCAGCTGAGGCTCCACCGCACTACCGGGGAGAGGGTCATGAGTACATCCAAAGCCTGAACCTGCTTTCTCCACTTCAATACTTAGAATTGCCCACTGCAATCTTGAGTGAATTTGAGCGTAGGGTACTGCCTCGAACGTTGCCACCATTTTACCTAACAGCTGCATGCAGAGTCGAATGGCTGGTTTCTTTTTCTTCAGCACTGACCAATTTACCACTCTTAAGGCCATCTTTGCCTGTGGTAAAAAAAAATCCTCTGCTGGCTTGCATCGAGAAGCATACCCAGGTACTCTAGGCTCCTGGTTGGCTGCAAGGCAGATTTGTCTCAGTTTATAATCCAACCTGCGGCCTCTAGGTACCGAACGGTTGTTCGGACTGCACGCCTTAGGCTGGGGGCCGATTGATCCATCAGGAGGAGGTTGTCCCAAGTATGCCAGAATTAGGATTCCGTGTGTTCTCAGATTTGCCAGCAAGGGTGCCAGGATCTTCGTGAACACCCGAAGGGGAGGGCCACAAATTGAAAATGGTGCTGACCTATCGAACCGTAGAAATTTGTGGTGACCTGGGAATATTGGGATGTGAAGATACGCGTCTTACATCTATAGACGCAAAAAAGTCTCCCCCATGCAGGGCCGCAGCAACGGAACAAACAGACTCCATCTGAAAGGTTTGCACAGTTAGGAACCTGTTTAGGCATTTTAGTCTAAGATAGGCCTTACATCGCCGTTTTGGATTCAGGACGATTAATAGATTTGAATAAAATCCTAGACCCCTTTCCTGAACAGGAACCTGTACAATTACCCCCTGGGCCAAGAGGCGACCTAAAGATGCCAACAGTGCCGCCTCTTTTCCTGGGTTGTTTGGCGCGTTTGACCTCAGGAACCGAGGTGGAGGAATGTCTTGAAACTCCAGCCGATATCCCAAAGCGACTGTGGCGAGGACCCATCTGTCGGAGACCTCCGACTTCCAGACGCTTGCGAAAAGCTGGAGCCTTCCACCCACCTGAGAGGATGGGGGCACATCTTCACAAGGGCGCCTTTGGGGGGCGGTCTTACAGGTCCAAGGTCTTTTGTTCCCTGAAAACTGACCCTGTGATTTATTATCATTGGTAGGTCGACCTGACGGCCGTCGATACTGCCTATGGTAAGAATGCCCTGGCGCTGGAGAAGCTGGACGTTTGAATGTGGGTCCTCTAAACCTCTTTTTTACCGGCGAGAGTGCCCTTTCCGCTGGAGATCTTCTGTATATAAGTATCCAGATCTTCACCGAATAATCTTTCCCCATGGAAGGGGAAACCTGTCAGGAGCCTCTTGCAGGGAGTCTCGGTTGACCAATTTTTCAGCCACAGAAGTCTGCGCATATGTACGAGAAACATTGAGAGGCGAGATGCCTGTTGAATAGAATCCTTGACTGCGTCAACTGCAAAACAAAGAGCCTTAGGCAGATCCGCCAAATCCCAAACCTGCTGGGCTGGAATGTCCTTTAAGACCCGTTTAGCCTGGTCCTTTAAAGCCTGGCATACGCCTATGGCGGCTATAGCCGGCTGTACTACTGCCCCTGTGGTGGCAAAGGAGGATTTTAACAAAGTCTCCAATTATTTATCGACCGGGTCCTTAAACATTTGGACATTGTCGACAGGACAGGTTAGTGTCTTATCGACGCAAGATATAGCGGCATTTACCGCCGGGACCGACCATTTCTTTGAAAAAATTTCTTCCATAGGATACAGCACTGCGAATCTTTTAGGGGGGATAAAGATTCTGTCTGGACTAGCCCACTCCTTATACATCCTCTAGGAGAGGGTGGATCGGAAAAAAGGTATTAGTCTGGGGAGCCTTCAAAGATCCTAAAGAGGATATTGTACCCACCGGAGGCTCCGGGTATAGGTAATTTAAAGGCGGACCGGACCATATCCGTTAGGGACTGGATCCATAACTTCTCCACTTGTGAGGCCAAAAAGGGCTCCTCAATGGTAGACTCCTCCGAATCTCCGTCCTCCCCACTGGTTTCCCAGAAATTCCATCTCATTCGAAGAGAGATTATCTAACCCTGGGGGACTGTAATGCAGGAGAGAGGGATCTAGACTGATTTTTCCCCCGGTAAGGAAGCTGCAATTAATGCTGCTAGTACCGCCTTGCTGGTACTGGTATTGAGTCTGTTGATTGGGGGGGGGGGGGGGAGAGACTAAAGAGGTACTTGCTGCAAAGCAGCGTGTTCAGACTTGGGCTCTCAGCCCCTGAACTGGTGCACGCTCGAGTTGTCCAGGATCCCCCCTGTAAGGCAATACCCAGCCAGCGCTCCGTCTCACCTGTAAAGCACTCACCCGGCTTTATCCGTTTCCTGGCGTGCAGACATGCCGCTCCGCCCCCTCGGCTCGCTGCGTCACGCCACTGCCTATTTCCGGGTACGCACCCGCCGGCAGCCACAAGGAGGAACAGCATGCTGCCCGGACGGGAGACCACGCGCTGCAGGGGGACCCAGGGATACTCCGCTCAACCAAAAATGGTAACAAGACCAGTAAGCTTTAAATCGGCTTAAAAAAAGGCACACCATGTTTAGTCCGACACTAGCAACAGCCAGGGGAGATATATGGGTGAGGAACCATCCTGTCTTAGCAGACATAGTGGTGGAGTGCCCATGCATAGCAGCATAATATAGGCTAGCCCATAGTCCCCATTAAGGAGGAACTGCCAACGGACCAAGCCCTGCAGGTCTCCACTTACCTGTCCACGCTGCAGGGTGTTGCTAAAAGCAAGAGGCCCAGCCTTCACCCCTCACCGTGGGCATCGTCACTGACCTTCAGGGACTGGGGTACATAGCCGGTCACCTCTCCCCTGGACCTATACAGCATCCTGGCAAACAGACAAACATTTGGTCTTTGGAATCTACCAATGCCCTGGAACCCAGGATCCAGCTCTCCGAGGAGAAGCATTATAGGCAAAACACCGCTCTTCCACCCGGGGCCCGGGTACCGTCCACTTTGGCTCTGAAGCACCTTGGACAGATCCGGTAGATTGCTTAGCCTAGCCACAATGGACCAAGAGCATAGCGTGACAATGTGACCAACACCTAGACACTGGCGAAAAAAACTGAGGTACTCCCGATAGGGGAGGGGGTTATATAGGGAGGGACTTCCTGTCTGAAGAGTGCCAGTGTCCATTACCTGAAGGTAGGCTCTATAACCCACATAGTAATTACTATGCTGATCTGTGTCCCGTGATGTACAATAAAGAAATTGGGTTTCCAGTCGATCCGTGAAATCTAGACGAATGATGTCAGCGGACATGTGACCGCTGCTCCATAGAGAGGTGCATGGAGCACCTGATCAGGTCAGCCTGTCAGTTTCAGGTGGACCTGATCAGAAAGCCAATGGGAAAGGGGCCTACCTTTGGTAAAGTCTAGAAACTGTGGATCTTAACCACCCCTGTGAGACTTGTATCCACAGCTACCGGAATATTGATGGGTCCCACTTTTGCATACCCAGACTTTTAAATATTGAAACCCCCATGGCTGTCCATTACCCTCTCCTTACTCTTCTTCTGACTGTTTCTCCATCTACACTCACCTTGTTCACAACAGTCTGCAATAGACAGGGCTCTTAAGGCTACATTCACACTGGTGATTTAGGCAGGAGGTGCATACTGTAGCAGCAGGAATCTTGATTTTGCTGCAGCTCTGAACAGCCAAGCTGTGGCTGCCAACACCTATAACAGGTTTCCAGCAGCCCCAACTGTTTGCGGCTGTCTGCATAGCCAGCGTTTACCGTGATCGCTGCTATATGCATTTTGAATGAATCCAGCAGCGAATACCAGCCAACTCCAGCGAGCCTTTTAAAGTGAATGGGGCCAGCAGCTGCATCTATCTGCCCAGACCTGCAGTAGAAATCAGAAGATTGCTGCCACTACAATTCGCACAGCCTATATTGTTGTGAATGTAGCCTTACATGTTGTCATTCTATATATCTTAATGGTGCAAACAGCTGCCGTGTGATCACTCATTCACTCTTTGTATTTTTGTCTTTTCAATCTTTATCTACTTTAAAAGTATAGGTTTATTATAGCGGGGGAAAAAAGAAAATTAAAAAGTTACCCTCTCCAATTTTTTCGATTTTTGCATACTCATCCATGTCTGTTGATCTCTGCAAATATTCCTGAAAGAAAAACAAACGATTTTAGCAACTATGAACACTGCCTAAAGGACAATGTTGTAAAGTGTTTTGCCTGATAATTATATACATAAATAAAAAAGTATATCTTTTCAGAAATCTTAGTGTCATGTGACTGCCCTACAGGGACCAAGCCTTTGGTGTCATGGCATCCCACAGCCATCTTACTATTGAGCCAAGAGTTGCCATGTGCTTTATACAGCATTTGAGCCAACACTGGCAGCAGTGTTCCATTTGAAAGTGCAATTTTCTTTTAGTTCTTAAACTGAGAGCATTAGATCATGTGCATTTTTCTTACCATATACAGTACATCAGGTGTTCCTGGAGGACCTGTGTACTCTTCCCATTAGGTACAAATAAAGTGTAAGGATCTGCCAGAGCTCAGAAATTATAAGGGGAAACATCGCTTACTTTGACCTTATGATAATGCAGGGGTCATGGCTTTGAGGTAAGCGGGCAGTTTGTATGGTTGAACACTATTTGGATCACCGTATTAGTGGTGATTGCATTGTAAACTATCATATTTGTTGCAGGATTACCTGTCATAATGTAGAGCTGCACGATTAATCGTCAAGAATCGTTATCGCAATCTTTTTCCCGTTGCGATTCTTGATACAGGGTTTCACATCTTTGTTTGACATGAAAAGAATTTTCTCTCTGCACTTTGGTATGCAAAGAATTTCCTGTCTGCTCTCAGCCAAAAGTCAGTCTGGGCAGCCTGCCAAGTTTTGAAAACATTGTATCTCTTCAAAGGAATAAACTTCTGTATGTAAATTAGGAATTTTTAACCACTTAAACACCAAACCTTTTTCTGACAGCTCTTTTCAAGTTAAAATCATTTTTTGCTAGAAAATTACTTAGAACCCCCAAAGATTATATAACTTTTTAGTAAAGACCCTAGAGCAGTGATGGCGAACCTTGGCACCCCAGATGTTTTGGAACTACATTTCCCATGATGCTCAGCTACACTGCAGATTGCATGAGCATCATGGGAAATGTAGTTCCAAAACATCTGGGGTGCCAAGGTTTGCCATCACTGCCCTAGAGAATAAAATGGCGGTTGTTGCAATATTTTATGTTGCACAGCAGTCTTTTTAAAAGCATTTTTTTTGGAAAAAATTACTTTAATAAAAATAAAAAAATAAAACTAGCCAGTAAAGTTAGCCCATTTTTTTTTTTTTTGTTGCATAAATGTAAAAGATTTTACGCCGTGAGAATCGTGATCTTCATTCTAAGCAAAAAAAAAAATTGTGATTCTCATTTTGGCCAGAATTGTGCAGCTCTATCATAATGTCTCTATCCCATGGGTTTCAAGCACTTCCATCTTTGCCCAGTCTTCCTTTTGGGCCTTAAGGAGAGGACACCTACACATGAGCGTGGGAGTTAAATAACCACAGCATGTGCATCATTAAAGAGCAAGTAAACCCCGATGGACGTTTGTTTTTTTAAATGGTGGCAACTAGTAGGGAGGGAGAAGAACCCCGCTAGCTGTCTCAGCAGGTGCAGGGGCTGGTTTGTTCATAAAATTTTAAACCCAGAATGCGTGCAACATGTTTCAAAAGGTGAACTTATGCCAACTACACCTGCTTTAGGATTTTATTGAAAGACCAGAGTAAAATGTCAGTGTTTTAGACACACGTGGAGGATGATGGTACTCCGTTTTTACACTTGTGGGGAAGCACAAGCAAAATCACTGTTTATTTTGCATCATTGTTTCATTTGAGGATTGAGCGTTGTATTAATGGGATGGTTTTTTTTTTCTCCTTTAGACATATTGACACAGAGTGGGGCTTGAGGACGATCTCAATCCCATTGATCTGCACAAAAGCAGCGGCTCTCCCTATACTCACTGGCAGAGGCAGCAGGAGGAGCCATTGGCTACACCAGACATATGTGAACAGGCACAGTAGACTGCAATTTTCCTTTCACAGGTCATGCAAATTGGATGAGGTTCAAAACACATCCAATTTGCACATGTGTGAACCAAGCCTAAAGCCCCATACACACAGGCAGAATGTCAGGAGGCATTTGGCAGTCTGTCGGACGTGCATGCTGGATAAACCAACAGTCAACCGACTCACAATCAGCGCTCAGCCAATGACAGAGCATTGATCGGAGTGTTCTGGCGGGGGGGCCATCCGCCTGTCAGAACAACTCAGTGGTGGGAGATTGCTGCACCAACCTCACATGTATTAGTACAGCAACTCTGGCTGGAGCTGAGATTTTATTTTTTGGTTCACCCCGCAGGGTGATATAAAATAGTGTACCCAGCTAGCTTTAGAATCCCTTTAATGTGATCAGAGCTACACAGGCGTGGCTTCAATTCCATCACCGACAGCCTGGGAGAGGCCTTTATGACAAAAAAGTCCCATTAACAAGGTCAGTGGTTTTTGAAGCTTACAATAAAAAATCAGATTCCCAGACTATGCTTTGTTTTCTATACATGTATTCACTACTGAATTGCAAGCACCACCATTATGACCTATAATTGGTCATACGTCAGAACACATCTAGAAAGTGTCACTAGCAAACAAATTATGTAGAGATTGTCCAAGCACAAGCTCCTCTAAGCACCAGAGCTCTACAATTGAGCATGCAGAGATGAAGTTTCTGGAGATCCCAGCGGTACAGAAATAAAACTAAATAGATGGTGAGAAGTCAGTCTGACATCTGCCAACATACAGCCACCCTGGTGTTGAGGGGGCTTAGCACATTGTACTTACACCACAGTGCATTCATCGGGTTGGGAGCTGCAAGAACACAGGAAGATTCAGCTCCCAACACAACCAGCAAAGACGATGGCAGTGCAGGACACAATGCAGCAAGACGAGGCTAGATACATTGGATATGAGTGTGCATTTGGAAGATACTCTGGAAACAATCACTTTAAGTTCCTGCTTCAAACTATCGCAACGTTAAACCTTGTATTGCACAGGAGCAGTTCCTCCAAGAATAAAATACTGCAGCTGCTGTTTTTTTTTTTTAAATAAAGACATACTTGTCCAGGGTGCCCGCAATGTCCTCACTCGAAGCAGACTATTGGCTCCCAGGTGGAGCATCTTCAGTAAGAGAATCAGAAAGCAAAGCATTGTGGCTTTACAGCCTGGATTCCCTACAGAAGTGAGTCGCACTGCATGTCCTGACTGGTCACTGCTGTCTTCTGGGACATGTGCATCTCCTAGAAGACAGCAGCGGGGGGCGGACAAGAGATAGTGGAAGAAAATACCTGGTATTTAGGAGATATTTACTATAAATCACAGGCGTCTATGGTGCATACGAACTGTAGTGTGCCATTCCTCATTAAAGGGGTGTTCCAGTCATTTTTTATGTTTATTAAAAGTCAGCAGCTACAAAAAAAGTGTAGCTGCTGGCTTTTAATAAACATACACTTACCTGTTCCACGGTCCAGTGATGCGCGGGGCAGGGGTCCACTCCTCTCTGGCTGGCGTCTTCATTCTAAGTGCGGGCACCCGGCAGTGATAGCTTTCGGCTTCACGGCCAGGCACCGCATGCGCCATCCGATTGGACAGGCGATCGACTGGGACCTGTCACATGTCCCTGGCGATTGCCTACAGGGAGGGGCTGCCAAAAGGCGATATGACTATTGACCTTAGTAGCCCCTCGGCAGAAGGAGGAAGTGGGACAGGAAGTCCCACTCCTCCTGAGCCCCCCCCCCTAAAAAAAAATAGATTTAAGGAGTGGTTTAAGTGGAATTTCCATTTTTGGGTGGAACTCCGCTTTAAGGCCATGCCATCACTACCGGCTGCCACACATGCACGGGAGTGAAGTCATCGCCGGAGCCACAATATGCGGAAGTAACCCCCGTTGGAAGAATATGGCTGCGGGGGCTTTAATCAGAGGTGCGCATTACATAATGAGCTAGTATGTCATGCATACTAGCTCATTAAGTCTTTGTCTTTTTCCTGGGTTTACTTCCTCTTTAACCCATTGATAGCCCGCAATACCCTCTTCCCAGCCAGTGTCATTAGTATAGTGGCAGCATATTTTTTTTACACGGATCACAAATCCACGCACACTATACTACAGTTGTAAAGTCGACGTTTCTCATCTTAACCCTTTTTATGCATTAGGGTGAAAAAAAAAAAAAACTTTTGTGGTGCAGGATTGTGCCCCCCCCCCCCCTTACTTACCTGAACCCAATCTTTCCAGCGATAACGAGCCCAGAAGCTCCAGCCGCAGTCTCAGGCCCTCATTGGATAGATTGACAGCGGCGGGAGCCAATGCCTTCTGCTGCCATCAATCAAATCCAGTGACATGGGAGTCAGGGCCAAGTCCTGCTGTCTGTGTCAATGGACCCAGC
Source organism: Rana kukunoris (assembly GCA_029574335.1). NCBI lineage: Eukaryota > Metazoa > Chordata > Amphibia > Anura > Ranidae > Rana > Rana kukunoris. The sequence goes on from CM056056.1 coordinate 76,619,584, forward strand.
AGCAGGACTACGCCCGCACGATTGCCCCAATGGAAAGCAACGCTCCGTTGAGGAGCACCACCGGGGGACCCCAGAAAAGGGGAAGGATTGGGGCACTCTGGAAAACCCTTGCACAAGTGAGGCACGTATAACATGTTTGTTACGATTTTACATTTTTAAAACCAACACAAAGCTTTACAATCACTTTAACCCCTTAAGGACCACCGCATGTACATTTACGTCGGCAGAATGGCACAGACAGGCACATCAACGTGTATATATACGTTGCTGCCTTGACGTGGGTCCGAGCGTCACCCTCCCCCCCCCCCCCCGTACATGCGGCGGTCCGGTTTGCTGAAGGAGCGATCCCCCCTCCGGATCGCTCCCAGCCAATCCGCACGCTCCCCTGCAGTGCATGTGATCTCTGCGCTCTGTTTTTTTCAACCACCGCTGAGGAGAGATCACATCACATAGTAAGTCTGCACAACACTACACTGACACCAGGACACGCAGGCACACTTAACCCCTTGCGATCACCCCCCCTCCCCCCTGTCACAGTGTCACTGAATGCAGCAATCATATATGTACGATTACTGTATTTAGTGTCAGTGCGAGTCAGTTAGTGTTAGGTTCAGGGTAGCCCCCGTAACCCCCCTAATAAAGTTTTAACCCCTTGATCACTGCCCTAGTTAACCCTTTCACTCCCTATTGCCAGCGTCACTAAGCGATCATTTTTCTGATCGCTGTATTAGTGTCGCTGTTCCCGCTAGGTAGCTATTTTTTTTTTTTACTAAAGACATGTGGCTAAATAAATTCTGGCCTAAATGTTTGACTAAAATTTAGTTTATTTGATTTTTCTTATAACAAAAAAGTAAAAAATAGTTTTTTTTTCAAAAATGTCGCTCTATTTTTGTATATAGCGCAAAAAAATAAAAAAAATTATCACAGAGGCGATCAAATACCACCAAAAGAAAGCTCCATTTGTGGGAAGAAAAGGACCCAAATTTTGTTTGGGAGGCACGTCGCACGACCGCGCAATTGTCAGTTAAAGCGACACAGTGCCGAATCGCAAAAAGGGCCTGGTCCTTTACCTGCATTGTGGTCCCGGTCTTAAGTGGTTAAAGTCAGTAGCTTTAACATAATGATACTCATCTGTCCAAGGATCCCACGATGTTGGCACCCCAGGCCGATCCTTCAATCGGCTTTGAGTGCAGGCGCTGGCATCTGTAGTAAGGGAAACAGGAAGTGATGCCTTGCAGCTTCACAGTCTGTTCCCTACTGCATACGCTAGGATATGAAAAGGTTACTAAAATACAAAAGCTCTCATATGAGAGAATAAAAGTTCGGAAGAGATTTAACGTAATACTACCGATTAACCAAAAATAGTACAAAAAAAAGGTAGGAGTTTGTCCCTTAAAAAAAATTCCGATTATCATACGATCGCGTTAAAAGCGGTATTTTTTTGTAAGATTTTTTAGATTGTGTGTGCGCAGGCTTCAAGTGTCCTGTCATTAAACTCACCTGTCAGTCCAGCGATGCAGGAAGCCCTTGCTCCTCTCTCCAGCTTCACAGCCGGGCACTCACCGCGCTGTGAATGGTCAGGCAATCTTCAAAGACCTGCGACGTGTCCCAGAAGATTGCAGGGGGGGGATTTGTGATCTTCCTTCCAGCACCAGGAGGGGAAGTGGAAGCCTCTAAAAGCAGGGTACCTCTTTAAAGTGAAAACTTCCGGCTATACCCCCCATTATACTTACCCAACTCCTTAAAAGTCCCACGCTCGGCCCCGACATCCTCTTCGCCGCTCAGCCTGGCCATTGATTGGCTAGAGTGGATGGATTGAAAGCAGCACAGCCATTGGCTGGCACTGTTAATCAGATCCAATGACGTGGAGTGCCGAGTAATACAGTGAGCGGCTATGGCCACTCGCTGCATCACGGGAACACGCCCACAAGGACTCCGCACAATGCGAGGGAGCTCACATTACTGTGTGGAGAGCTTGCAGGGAGGACCAGAGACAGCCACCGAGGGACCCCAGAAGACATGGATCGTGGACACTCTGCAAAACGAACTGCACAGTGGAAGTATACTGAAAAGCCATAATGAGCTAGTATGCACTGCATACTAGCTCATTATGAAATACTTACCTTGGAACGAGATGTGGGGAACTTACCTGGTCCACGCCGAGGGAGATGTCATCTTGCCTCAGCGTGTCTTCGGGTATCGCCGCTCCATCGCTGTGATTGGCTGGAGCAGGGATGCCGTCACTCCCGTGCATGTGCACGGGAGACTTCTTTTCAGCAAGGGCCGGGCCTTTAGCCGGGGATCCCCGCTGTGCATGCACCGCTGCAGTCAGCAGCGCATTGCGAGGGGAATATCTCCTAAACAGTAAAGGTTTAGGAGCTATTCCTTATACCGACAGGTAAGCCTTATAGGCTTACCTGTAGGTAAAAGTGGTAGTAAAGAGTTACCTACCACTTTAAAGCAGATGTTCCAATTTTTTGGGTGGAACTCTGCTTTAAAAGGTCAGCAGCTACAGTATTTGTAGGCTACAAATTGTAGCTGCTGAAATTAGATATAGATATAGAAGTGAAGAACCATTTTAGTGACACTAAATGCAGGTCACAAATAAGGATGAGCTCAAGAGTGTTTGCAAATCCACAAGCCCACTAGGAAGCTTGAGACACTCTGCAGCGCTAAACACAGGTAGCATGACATTTCCCGATCCACGGCTGCAGAGATCAGGAAATGTCACTACCTGTGATTAGCGCTGTGAAGTGTCAGCTTCCTGGCAGGCAACTTGAATTTGCAAACACTCCCAAGCTCACCCTTCAATCCCATACACACAATTAGATGCTCTGCAGATTTTTGTCTTCAGGATTTACCAAAACCCTGTAGTGCAAGGGCCTGCCTGATTGCATACAAATTGAAATTCTTAAGGTTTGACCTCATAACAAACCATATTATACGAGGTCAAACCTTAAGAATTTCAATTTGTATACAATCAGGCAGGCCCTTGCACTACATGGTTTTGGTAAATCCTGAAGACAAAAATCCACATAAAAGCTAATTGTGTGTGTATGGGGTCCAAGCCACAAACAGTGCGCTTCCCTGCACCAGAATACAGTAGTGTTGTAGCAATCTGATTGCTGCGTTTTCTAAAGCAGGACATGCACTACTTTAGATGCAGTCCAGTGCATTTTTTTTGTGGCACATTCAAATGAAGAGGCTGAAATCGCACCCAGATCATGTGAATCGCACAACGCACTCCTGTAAGATTCAAAGTGTGAACCGGCCCTCAGACACTCGTAGTAGCACCATATTACACCCATGTGTATGAGGCCTATGGCACAACACTGCAGTGTGCCCATAAACAGAAATAAATAGTGATAGCAATTACTACAGCTTTAAGATCACCACTCATCATACAATCTGATTGTACACAACCTCCATTAGATCTGACAACAAGCACACAATACACAGATATGTCTGGTTGGATAGAGGGAAGAACGATGGAGATTGTAAGCCACACATGGCTGGAGAAGAACTACAAGTCCCAGTATACCATACTCCGTGTGTGTGTGTGTGTGTGTGTGTTGGACACCACACGGGGGGGGGGGGGGGGGGGGAGTGTAGTCCATCTTCTATAACAGGCCCCCAGTGTGGCGTCCAGGACAGGCGGAGGGCCTCCTGGTGACACTGGAATTGTCAGCCAGAACAATGGAAGCACGGAGGACACACAGCCAGCCTACAACACGGACCCCGAATGACAGCACCCAGCCCTCGCCGAACACCCCACTCTTCCCCCCCCGTACACCGCCATTACCAGAGAACAGCTTCCTCCTCACAGCCGACCACTCCGAGACTGAAGAGATTTCAAACCAGCCGCGCAATGCCTGCCGGGCTCGCCCAATCACGGAAGTCAGTGGACATTCAAACCAGCCAACCAACTGAGCGCGGCGATGACGGCGCCAAACGTGCTCCGAAGGGCGGTGAGAGGAAAATCGTGCGGGAGGGACAAGTGAAGAGTTTGTCTTCTGGTTCTCGGTAAAATACTCTATTGATATTTCACTCGGGCGGCGTGTTTTTTAACCAAGGATTCAATGAGGCTCAGCAGTACCCAGAGCAGGGGGAGGGGTTCAGTTTTATTTCCTACACAGAATTCCATGGGGAAGATATTCACAAGAAAGCACAGTACTGTTTTTGCTGCGTAAACGTGCCTTAGTTTAGTGCGCCCCCTTATTTTCAGAAGTGCAAATTTCTTTTTTTTTTCAATATTAGGTTTTATTTTAAGTAGCTCCAGACAATTTCCTTTTCAGTCTCTGTGTATATCTATCTATATATATATATCTATATCTATCTATCTATCTATCTATCTATCTATCTATCTATCTATCTATCTATCTATATATATATATACACACACCAACATAAGGGCATAAAATATACTTAGCATCAAAAACTCTAGGAAGCCGCCCTGTTATAGAAGTGAATGGCCGAAAAAAAAAAAAAAGAAGTGAATGGCCGTGTATGTTCAGGAAAATATGGTGTGTGGGAAACAGGCCTGGACAAGGACAAAAAATAGGCCCAGACCAGTGCTCAAGTCCTGTGGGAACGGAGTTCCTGCACTTTTTTTACAGCAGGAACTCCGTTCCCTTTGCAGGACTAGAGCAGCCGAGAGGAGCCGAGCCGCCCGAGGTAATCCTTCACTAAGCGGCGATGCCCAGCTCGAGTCACTGTCAGGGGCAGACGAACCTTAGTAATCCTTTATGTTACTTGCCGCTTCCTGTATATGGATTCATCGGGTATTCCGTCACTTCCTCGATGCCGCAATGTCTCCTGGGTGGCATTTTTCATTGTTCCAAGAAGACATTGCGGAGGTCTGCCGCGAGTTATCGCGGGATTTAGAAAGAACTTGCCCTTTATATCACAGTGCCTCTTTACAGTGCATTGCCCTTTATATCACAGTGCCCCTTTATTGCCCTTTGTATCACAGTGCCCCTTTATTGCCCTTTGTATCACAGTGCCCATTTACAGTGCTTTCCCCTTTGTATCACAGTGCCTCTTTACAGTGCATTACCCTTTTTTTTACAGCGCCCCTTTACAGTGCATTAACATTTATATCACAGCGCCCCTTTACAGTACATTCCCCTTTATATCACTGTGCCCCTTTACAGTGCATTTCATTTTATATCACAGTGCCCCATTACAGTGCATTCCCCTTTATATCCCAGCTCCCCTTTACAGTGCATTATCCTTTATATCACACTGCCCCTTTACAGTGCATTCCCTTTTATATCACTGTGCCCCTTTACAGTGCATTCCCCTTTATATCACAGCGCCCCTTTACAGTGCATTATCCTTTATATCACAGTGTCCCATTAAAGTGCATTTGCCTTTATATCACAGTGTCCCTTTATAGTGCATTCCCCTTTATATCACAGCGCCCCTTTACAGTGCATTATGCTTTATATCACAGTGTCCCATTAAAGTGCATTTGCCTTTATATTCCAGTGTCCCTTTATAGTGCATTCCCCTTTATATCACTGTGCCCCTTTACAGTGCATTCCCCTTTATATCACTGTGCCCCTTTACAGTGCATTCCCCTTTATATCACAGCACCCCTTTACAGTGCATTCCCCTTTATATCACAGCACCCCTTTACAGTGCATTCCCCTTTATATCACAGTGTCCCTTTACAGTGCATTCCCCTTTATATCACAGCGCCCCTTTACAGTGCATTTCCCTTTATATCTCAGCGTCCCTTTACAGTGCATCCCCCTTTATATCACAGTGACCCTTTACAGTGTATTCCCCTTTATATCACAGCGCCCCTTTACAGTGCATTTCCCTTTATATCTCAGCATCCCTTTACAGTGCATCCCCCTTTATATCACAGTGACCCTTTACAGTGTATTCCCCTTTATATCACAGCGCCCCTTTACAGTGCATTCTCCTTTATATTACAGTGCATTCCCCTTTGTATCACAGTGCCCCTTTACAGTACATTTTGGAACCATTGTCATTTTCACAGCGAAAAGTGCTATAAAAATGCACTGATTACTTTGAAAATGACAATGGCAGTGAAGGGGTTAACCACTAGGGGGCGCTGTAGGGCTTAAGTGTGACCTCATGTGTGTTTCTTACTGTAGGGGGGGGGGTGACTGGATGTGTGTCGTCACTGATCGCCGTTCCCTATAACAGGGAACAGATGATCACTGACACTGCCACAGAGAAGAACGGGGAAGGTTTGTTTACACTCACCTCTCCCCGTTCTTCAGCTCCTGTGACTCTTCAACAGGTTGGGCACCCCAGAAGTGTGACTAGACCTGTAGGGGTCTCTTCCTGAGGTGAGAGGCTGGGGCACCCCAGGGTCATGGATGGTGAAATCTTATCACTTCTGCAAACTGCAAAATGCACTAAAAAACGCGTAGCTGTGAATCTAGGGCCATTGCCTGTTATAGTAGTGGAGGAGTGGCAGCAAGGGGAGAATTGGACATAAGAGATGCATTCTAAAAATGTTATTGATGTGTTTTAAGACAAATACTCAAGTGAATAAAGTGGCTGAAAAAAAACTTTTAATAGTAGTTCCTCCTGTCCCCCCAAATTCTCAGTTGAGCTTGCTTTCTATCCAGCGTTGCGCACATCTAGGGTTGCCACCTTTTCTTCAAGTCAAACACTTTAGCGCCACACAGCAATTATTTTTTATAGTATAAACTATACATATATTTTGCTATTAAATAACATTTCTAATCATATGAAGTTAAAAGATCACTAAAGGATTTTTTTTTTAGCTAAATAGCTTCCTTTACCTTAATGCAGTGCTGTTTTCATGTTCTCATTGTTTGTTTTTTGCTTTGAAGTAGCTATAAGGGTCCTTCCACACGGAGCGGACCGTTTTTGTGTCCGCTCCGTGTGTGTCCGTCGGCTCAGCGGGGATCATCCGTAATCCCCGCTGAGCTGTCGGCGGACAGGGCGGTCCCCGCACACTGTGCAGAGACTGCCCTGTCTTTCCTCTGTTCTCCCCTATGGGGAATCGGATGAATCCGCCAGACGGAAGAAAAATAGGGTTTTCTTCCAATCCGAAAAACCGGATCTTTACGGACGCGGATTTTTACGGACGTTAGCGGATGCATCACCCGCTAACGGACGCGATCCCATAGGGATGCATTACAAGTCCGTATACGGACTTGTAAAAAACGGACGAACGGTCCGCACATGTGAAAGGGCCCTAATACTTCTCTGATCTCCACACTTCCTGGTTGTCTGGCTCCTTATGAAAAAACTCATGGCAGATTTTCACTGTGGTCTAAGCTGTGTGTCTAAAACATCTTCATGGGAATGAATGGCAATTCCCATGAAGATGTTTGTGAAACGAAACGCGTCGGAAGCCGATTGACCCTACTGCTTGTACACATATATGCCCATGTTGTTCATCTAAATGTGAGTGTATTACTTTTATCCTGTATAGTAAACTTTTTTACCGGAGTTACGCTATGTCCTTTTTATTTCTTTCTTCCTTGTAACCGGGCCTCCTGAGTCATTTTATCTGCTGACTCTTTCTGGAAGTGTATATTGTTCTATTTGGTCTCTCATTTGGTCGGATACCTGCACATCTCTTCCCATTGGAGTCCATCTGTAAGCTGTCCCTGATGCCATATTAAGCTTGTTTTGACCTAATAGGTGTATACTTATTTTGGTCACCATCATCTGGTAAGCCTCCTCAACATTATCTATGGTGGTGGACTATCTGGACCTTACAACACTCAGTAAATTCTTCATTTGATTTGTCTGGACATTATAACCTTCACCATTTTCAGAGACACATTTTCCTTAGTGCACTTTTGGTGGTTATTATCAAGTTTTTGCACTTATCATTAATTGCAATTTTTACACTAAGTGCTACACATTGTTTTGTTTGACACAGTGTTGTTAGACTTTGTCACAAATTTTTTTGCCTGAAGGACATTTTTTCTAAAGATCCTTTTGAATGTCACAAGACTATATTTATTTACAAGTCTTCATATATTTTATTGTCACAGATGTATATGCTGATTTATTATGTTTAGCGCAACCTATTTTTTTCCCTTAAGGCCTTGTACACACGAGGGAATAGATCCGATGGGAACGGTCCGACGGACCGTTCCCATCGGATCTGTCCGCCGGATTGCTTTGATCCGATGGCTGTACACACCATCGGATCAAATTCCCCGCCGGCGGACAGCGCGGTGACGCGGCGGTGACGTTGACGCCGCCACGTGACCGCCATGTCACCGCACCAGGAAGTAAACACTTCCGCGCGCATGCGTCGGATCCATTCACAGGATACGACGCATGTGCGGGCAGATATGTCCGCTGGTTTGCCGTACTAACCAGCGGACATATCTGACGGACAGCTCTCCGGAGGAAAAATTCCAAAGCATGCTTTGGAAATTTTCCGCCGGAGGAATCCGGCCAGAACGGTCCGTTTGCCCCTACACACGAGCGGATTTTTCGGCTGAAATGGTCCGTCGGACCATGTTCAGCGGATTTATTCACTCGTGTGTACAAGGCCTAAGGTGACACAGGATCATCCCTGGATCAGTAGGCCCCAGAAGCTCCTGGGCCTACATCTCAGTAATGGAGCCAACGTGGCCCCGAGGCGGGAACCGCCAACAGATCCCTGAGGCCAGGAGGGCCCTCGGGTCCGGATCAGGCAAAACCGACCCCACAAAATGGTGTCTGTCCCTTAAAGGAGTTGTAATGGAAAAAAAAAAACATCTTAATGCAATCTATGCATTAAGGCGAAAAAACATCTGATGATTCCGCCCCCCCCCTCCCGAGCCCCCGATTTACTTACCTGCCCCCTCGAAAGTCCCGCGCTCGGTCCCAAGATCCTCTTCGCTGCTCAGCCTGGCCGCTGATTGACTAGAGCGGATGGATTGAGAGCAGCGCAGCCATTTGCTGGTGCTGCTGTCAATTGCATCCAGTGACGCGGCACGCCGAGGGACGGGGCCGAGTGATACAGTGAGCGGCTGTGGCTGCTCGCTGCATCACAGGAGCGCGCCCGCAAGGACTCATCACCATGCAAGCTCTCTCGCATGAATGTGATGAGTTCTTGCGGGGAGGACCAGAGACAGCTGCCGAGGGACCCCAGAAGACGTAGATTAGGGGCCACTCTGTGCAAAACGAACTGCACAGTGGAGGTAAGTATAACATGTTTGTTATTTTAAAGAATTTTTTGTTTTCCTTTAGTGACCTTTTAAGTACCCCCTCCCAGAATGCACAGCTGTTTAACCACGCCCTCTGAGCCACCTCTGAAAAAGGAATACCCAATACATTCAACCTGTTGCATTTCCAACCTTGACCAGTGGTGACAGTGACACCTACTGTCAAGTGGAAAAACGTGCAACCCAGCTGAACTGAAACAGAACCACAATTTCAATACAATCCTTCTGAGCCAAACTATTGCTCAGACAAACTATAATTTTAACATAAAGCACCCACTCATTGGGAGCAGGGTGCTACACTTATTAAGGCAAAGAGACGGTAAACTTTGCAAGTGCAATTGCTTCAGAGCTTAGTAAATGAGATGAAACTCCGCTGACTTCCACCATCCAATCATGTACAAGCAAAAATGCTTTTTGTTTCCTTGTATGTGATTGGGTGTTCTTTGCAAAGGAAAGCGTCATCTCATTTAATAAGCTCTGGAGCAACTGCACTTGCAAATTGCACAGTCTATTTGCCTTTAGAAAATCAATCCTATTATGCAGCACTACGATGCAGGAAGTACAGCTTGTGTACTGTATGTATTGAACAAATATAGCTGCTGCTGCCATGTTCCTATAGTTACAAACTATACACTGACACCCACTCATAAGATCTACATACTGTATATTGAATCTTTCACATGTGTATTTAACACAAAGGGCCAGATTCAGGTAGATGGGCGCTTCTTTACTTTGGAGTAACGTTTCTCATTTACGTTACTCCGCTGTAACTTTAGGAGCAAGTACTGTTATTCACAAAGCACTTGCTCCTAAAGTTGCGGCGGCGTAACGAAAATGAGCCGGCGGAATTCAAATTGGGCGGGTAGGGGGCGTGTATTATGTTAACTATGCGCGATCCCGCGGCGAACGTACTGCGCATGCGTCGACTGTCAGTGCGCATGCTCCAAATTCTGTCAGTGAACGTCAATGACGTCAATCCCCATTCACGGACGTTTGACGCAAACGTCGTGAAAATTTGTAAACTCGACGCGATAACGACGGCCATACTTAACATAGGATACTCCACTAGGGGGCTGGTTTTTATTTACGCCGTGTATCGCTTATGGAAACGTCGGAACTTCACTGCGTCGGGCCCGAATACGATCGTGAATTTCCGATTCCCGCTGATTAACATATTCTTGGCGTTAATCAGCGGGAACGCCCCGAGCGCCATTTTTAAAATTGAAGTTCCGATACGACGGCGAAATACAATTACGCCACTCGTATAGGAACTCCAACCCGGCGTTTCTTGTTTTCTGGTTACAGAAAACAAAAACGCCGGCTCAAAGTGACAGTTAGGCTGGAGTATCACTGTGCTCTTTTCAATTCCCCCTAATTCTCTCCAGCCCCCCCAGTGCTCTCTATCACCCCCAGTGCTCTCTATCCCCCCCAGTGCTCTCCAGCCCCCCTCTTTTCTCCACCTCCCTCCTGTGATCTGCATCTCCCCCCATGATCTACGCTGCCCCCTATGCCCTCCATCTCCCCCCCTGTGCTCTTAACCTCCCCCATGCTCTACGCTTCCCCCCTGTGCCCTATGCCTCTCCCCCAGTGCTCTCTAGCCTCCCCTGTGCTCTATAGCCTCCCCTGTGCTCTCTAGCCTCCCCTGTGCTCTCCACCTCCCCCTGTGCTCTCCACCTCCCCCTGTGCTCTCCAGCCCCCCAGTGCTCTTTAACACCCCAGCCCAGTGCTCTCCACCTCCCCCCATGCTCTATGCTGCCCCTCTGTGCCCTCCGTCTCTCCCCCTGTGCTCTCCACTTTCCCAATGCTCTACGCTGCCCCCCTGTGCCCTCCGCCTCTCCCCCTGTGGTTTTCACCTTCCCCTGTGCTCTCCACCTCCCCCATGCTCTACGCTGCCCCCTGTGCCCTCTGCCTCTTCCCCTGTGCTCTCCACCTCCCCCTGTGCTCTTTTCAATTCCCCCTAATTCTCTCCAGCCCCCCAGTGCTCTCTACCCCCCCCCCCCCCCAGTGCTCTCCACCTGCCCCCATGCTCTACGCTGCCTCCTATGACCTCTGTCTCTCCCCCTGTGCTCTCCACCTCCCCTGTGCTCTCCACCTCCCCCATGCTCTACGCTGCCCCCTGCCTCTCCCCCAGTGCTCTCTAGCCCCCCAGTGCTCTCTAGCCCCCCAGTGCTCTCCAGCCCCCCCTGTGCTCTCCACCTCCTCCCATGCTCTACGTTGCCCCCCTGTGCCCTACGCCTCTCCCCCAGTACTCTCCAGCCCCCTCATTGATCTTCACCTACCCCCTGTGCTCTCCACCTCCTCCCATGCTCTCTGCTGCCCCCCCTGTGCCCTTCGCCTCCCCCCAGAGATCTTCGCCTCCCCGCAGTGATCTTCGCCTCCAGTGATCCCAGTGATCTTTGCCCCCTTGCTCTCCTGCCCTCCCTGTGCTCTCTGCCCCACCCTGTGTTTTTGCTTCCCCCTGTGCTCTCCAACCCCCCACTCCCTGTGCTCTCCAGGCCCCCTTGTGCTCTCCTCTTCCTCCCTGTGTTCTCTGCCTCTCCCCTGTGCTCTCTGCCTCCCCCCTGTGCCCTGCCCCCCCCCCCCATGCTCTCTGCCTCCTCCCTGCTCTCACCCCACCCCATGGTCTCAAGGTTCTTCCCGGTGCCCTCTGCCCCCACTGCTCTTTCCCTGTCCCCTCGCCCCCTGCACCTTTGCAGGGTTTTTCCGCCACCCTTTGGGCAACTTCTGCTAATGTTGTGTTATGGTATTATTTTTCCGTGGAAAATCCGACAACAATTGTCCGATGGAGAGTACAAACGGTCAAATTTCCCCCCAACAGCCTGACATCACACAATTCCCGTCAGATAATCCGATCATGTGTATGAGGCTTTAGACCAGAAACAAGTATGATATAGATAAAGTGTCAGAATCCCTCATCCTGGTGGGAAGAGTTACAGTGCCTTGAAAAAGTATTCATATCCCTTAGTACAACCAAAAATGTAAATGTATTTTATTGGGATTTTATGTGATAGACCAACACAAAGTGGCACATAATTGTGAAGTGGAAGGAAAATTATAAATGGTTTTCAAAATCTTTTACAAATAAATATGTGAAAAGTGTGGCGTGTATTTGTATTCAGCCCCCCTGAGTCAATACTTTGTAGAATCACCTTTCCCTGCAATTACAGCTGCAAGTCTTTTTGGGGAAGTCTCTACAAGCTTTGCACATCTAGAGAGTGACAGTTTTCATTCTTTGTAAAATAGCTCCGGCTCTGTCAGATTGGATGGAGAGCGTCTGTGAACAGTAAATTTCTTGCCACAGATTCTCAATTGGATTTAGGTCTGGACTTTAACTGGGCCATTCTAATGCCGCGTACACACGATCATTTTTTGTGATGAAAAAAAACGACGTTTTCTGTGAAGTAAAAAACGACGTTTTTAAAAAGGTCACTTTTCAAAGACGATGTTGCATACACACCATCGTTTTTTTTACAAAAACCGAGGTTACGTTCACCACTCTTTTCCATTGAAGCTCGCTTCATAACTAGCTTCTGGGCATGCGCGGGTTGAAAAACGTCGTTTTAAACAACGTTTTTGCTACACACGGTGACTTTTTGTGAAACAAAAAAAGACGTTTTGAAAAACGACACAAAAAATTCAAGCATGTTGGAATTTTTTTTTGGTCGTTTTTTTTAAGACAAAAAACGACGTTTTGCCCACACACGATCAATTGAAATGACGTTTTAAAAAACAACGTTTTTTTTTCATCGCAAAAAACGACCGTGTGTACGCGGCATTAGGCTCCATTCACACAAATGTATTTTTTAATGCTTTTTGCCTTTTGAAGAAATGCAGGACATTTTTTTAACATGGGTTCCTATGGAACATGTTTACATCAATGCATTTTTGGAAAGGGTCAGGGACTTTTTAAAACGCAAAACAGTGCTTTTTTTTTTGCCTTTTTTGGTTCAACAGACTTCAACAGAGAAGCTGCAGATAAGAATGTAGTTCTTTTTAGTGCGTTTTTGGCGGGTTTTGCGATTTGCGTTTGTTAAATCTGCCCAACAACAAATTTCCCCCCAAAAAAGCATGAAAACACAATTTGCGGCAAAATCGCAGGAAAAAAATGCAGAAAGCACAGCAAAAGGCACTGCAGAAATGCTCAAAAGCAATAGATATGAATCAAGCTTTACACATGAATGAATATGCTTTGATCTAAACCATTCCATTGTAGCTCTGGCTGTATGTTTCGAGTCGTTGTCCTGCTGAAAAGTGAACCTCCGCCACAGTCTCCAGTCTTTTGCAGACTCTAACAGGTTTTCTTCTAAGATTGCCCACCTGTATTTGGCTCCATCCATCTTCCCATAAACTCTGACCAGCTTCCATGTCCCCGCTGAAGAAAAGAATTTCCACGACATGATGCTGCCACCACCATATTTCACAGTGGGGATGGTGTGTTCAGGGTGAAATTAGTGTTAGTTTTCCACCACACACACAGCGTTTTGCTTTTAGGGCAAAATGTTCAATGTTGGTCTAATCTGACGAGAGCACCTTCCACATGTTTGCTGTGTCCCCCACATGGCTTCCCGCAAAGTGCAAATGGAACTTTCTTTCACCAATGGTTTTCTTCTTGCCACTCTTCCATAAAGGCCAGATTTGTGGAGTCCACGACTAATAGTTGTCCTGTGGACAGAGTCTCCCACCTGAGCTGTGGCTCTCTGCAGCTCCTCCAGAGTTATATCTTGGTTATTTCTCTGATGCGCCCCATAAATTGCTGCTACTGTGCCCCATCAATTGCTGCCACTCCTGCCAGTGTGCCCATCAATTGCTGCCAGTGTGCCCCCTGACCCTAAACCAGTGCTGGTATCAGTGGCGGCGATGCGTCCATAGAGGGCGACGGAGCGTCACCCCCTCTTGCTCTCGCACCACCACTGTATACAATACATAGATTCATGCATTGCATGAATCTATGTATTGCCGCTGCCGCCGACTATTCAGATGGCCGGCCCCCTGGTGAGCGCTGGCCATCTGAATAACGGCTTCCAGATGCTTATCCAAGGGACGCACGGGGGTCGCAATCCTTGGATAAGACTGACAGGCGTCTCAGCCAATCAGGTTCACCGGTTCTGGTTACCGGTAACCTGATTGGCTGAAGCATCATAAAGGGGGGAGAAGACATTGAGGGATGGTAGAAGCAGGATGGCTGACCCGAGAAAGGTAAGTGCTAGGCGGGGAGGAGGGGGCATTTCACAGGGCACAGTGGCAGCATTTTACAGTGGTGAAAATTGATGGGCATAGTGGTGACAATTGATGGGCACAGTGGCTACAATTGCTGGACACAGTGGCGAAAATTGATGGGCACAGTGGCTACAATTGCTGGGCACAGTGGCGACAATTGATGGCACAGTGGCGACAATTGATGGGCACAGTGGCGACGACTGCTGGGCACAGTGGCGACAATTGCTGGACACAGTCGCTACAATTGCTGGGCACAGTCGCTACAATTGCTGGGCACAGTGGCGACAATTGCTGGGCAGAGTGGCTACAATATTGCTGGGCACAGTGGCAAAAATTGATGGGCACAGTGGTTACAATTGCTGGGCACAGTGGCGACAATTGCTGGACACAGTCGCTACAATTGCTGGGCACAGTCGCTACAATTGCTGGGCACAGTGGCGACAATTGCTGGGCAGAGTGGCTACAATATTGCTGGGCACAGTGGCAAAAATTGATGGGCACAGTGGTTACAATTGCTGGGCACAGTGGCTACAATTGCTGGGTACCGTGGCTACAATTGATGGGCACAGTGACTACAATTGCTGGGCACAGTGGCGACAATTGATGGCACAGTGTTGACAATTGATGGCACAGTGGCGACAATTGCTGGGCACAGTGGTGACAATTGCTGGGCAGTGTGGTGATAATTGATGGCACAGTGGTGGCAATTGATGGCACAGTGGCTGCGTTTCATGGCATGGCATAGTGGTGACAATTGCTGGGTACAGTGGTGACAATTGATGGCAAAGTGGTAACAATTGATGGCACAGTGGCTGCGTTTGATGGCATGGCACAGTGGCTTCATTTGATGGCATGGCACAGTGGCGACAATTGATGGCACAGTGGCGACAATTGATGGCCTTTGGTGGGCACAGTGGTTGCAATAGATGGGCACAATAGCTGCATTTGATGGGCACAGTGAGGCTGCACTTGTTTTGTTTTGCTTTTTCGTTTGTTTGCGCCCTCCCAAAATCATTTGACTGGCTGGTAGGCTGCATTGATGGGCACTGGTAGGCTGCATTGATGCTCACTGGTAGGCTGCATTGATGGGCACTGGTAGGCTGCATTGATGGGCACTGGTAAGATGCATTGATGCTCACTGGTAGGCTCCATTGATGGGCACTGGTAGGCTCCATTGATGCTCACTAGTAGGCTGCATTGATGGGCACTTCATTAAAAAGGTGAGGTATACATGGGCAGGGCAAAGAGGGTGGGGTCAGGGGTGGAGCCAATGGGGGCAGCAAAATGAGGTTTCGCCTAGAGCAGTGCCCTAGGGCGAACCATGGTACCCCAGATGTTTTGTAACTACATTTCCCATGATGCTCAACTACACTGCAGAGTTCATGAACATCATGGGAAAGGTAATTTCAAAACATCTGGGATGCCAAGGTTCGCCATCACTGGCCTAGGGTGTCAAAAATCCATACACAAGCCCTGACTATTGCAACCCAAAGTCGCGCGATTTAGGCCTCTTTCACATGGAGCGGTTCGTTTTTCGGTCCGCTCCGTGTGTGTCCGTCGGCTGAGTGGGGGGTCCCGCTGAGCTGTAGGCGGACAGGGCGGTCCCCGCACACTGTGCATGGACCGCTCTGTCTCTCCTCCGCTCTCCCCTATGGGGAATCGGATGAAAACGGACCGTCTGTCTGTTTGCATCTGATCCGATCCGCCGGACGGAAAAAAAATAGGCTTTTCTTCCGTCCGAAAAACGGATCCAGACGGACACGGATCTTAGGCGGACGTTAGCGGATGCATCATCCGCTAACGAACGCGATCCCATAGGGGCCCAGTACAAGTCCGTAAACGGACTTGTAATAAGCGGACGAACGGACCGCTTATGTGAAAGGGGCCTAAGAGTACGACTTTGATGTGACTTTGAGTGCAGCTTTGATCCAACTTTACAGTCTCTGGCGTCCCTCTGTCCTCTTCCCACGGCGTCCCTCTGTCCTCTTCCCACGGCGTCCCTCTGTCCTCTTCCCACGGCGTCCCTCTGTCTGTCACCCATGGCGTCCCTCTGTCTGTCACCCATGGCAACCCTCTGTCCTTCTCCCAGGGCATCCTCTGTCCTCTTCCCATGAATATGACAGGGGTGTGGCTTTAACAGGAAGGGGTGGGTCATATTTAAATTAGGTGGTGCGCAAGTTTAGTCAGGCCTAGGGCAGCACAAAACCTAAATACACCTCTGGCAGGAACCTTTTCAAAGTCGCTGCAACTTTAAGGTGGTAGATTGGAACAGGTGCCATTGAAATCAATGGGCTGCGACTTGTCATGCGACTTTATGTTTCCAAAGTCGCATGACAAGTCACACTAGTGGAAACTGAGCCTAAACAAAAAAAATGAAAAAATAGTAAACCTTTTAAAAAAAAAAAAAAATCTTAGAAACGTGGAAAACGTGGAAAGGCTCAGAAATGCAGGTTCTGGAAAGTGAAGGTGTTAATGATTTATTTTTACATATTTCATCTTCCAGCTGCCCAAACACAAACATTTACCTGGGATATTTGTACATGTTTTATAAGGCAAAGTGGTGTGTAGAGCCGGGAGGGGGATGGATGAGCCGGGAGGGGGGTGGATGAGCCGGGAGGGGGGGTGGATGGACAGGGGAAGCAGCTGGGCTGGGTGTACACGGCTCTGACTACCTGGACGCCTGCACACGCCCTCTATATCGCCATGCTGGAAGGTGGGGGCGCTGTAACTGCTGCAACAAAGTATCCAAGGAGGTGCTGACAGGCCGGGATCACTGAGTGACACACAGCGGAGATCTGTCCCGTCATTACACTCGGAGATCGGACTGACAGGAGGACATCGGGGAGGAAAGTTTTAGCCTGAGAGCAGCATGGCCTCGTCTCCTTCTGGAGGAAGCAGAGGGTGGAAGCAGGTAAGTGTCTATGAGCTGTCTGTCTGTGATCATCGGGTGACACCTGTTATTACCGCTGACTTTCTTGTTCTGTGACTCCAGCGATCTGAGATTGCACCGCACAGCCTGTGATTGGCCATCTGATGCAGGACTACAAGTCCCAGCATATTCTGCTGTTGTTGGCAATGTGCAGGGCTACAAGGCAGGCTTTTCTATATGTCATTAAATTCATTCCTCATTAGAGGGGGAACTTTTCATGTCTTTTTAGTTGTTTCTCATCTGGTTCATTAGATCTGGTTCATTAGATCTGGTTCATTAGATCTGGTTCATCAGATCTGGTTTATTCAATCTGGTTTATTCAATCTGGTTTATTCAATCTGGTTCATTAGATCTAGTTTATAAGATCCGGTTTATTAGATTCGGTTCATCATATCTGGTTCATCAGATCCGGGTTATTCAATCTGGTTTATTCGATCTGGTATCACTAACAGTTCTAGTAGCGGAGATCCTCAGGGCACAGAGAGCTGCTTGTCATTATCACAAATCAGCCATATCTTCAGACCCACTGGCCCAAAAGAAAACATTTTTTATATTGCGGCATACCATTTACTAGATGTGCATTTGTTTCCTTTTCTTTTTTTATGCTTTCTGTTCTTTATTTTTATTTGGTGATCCAGCCAGCATGTCTGGTGTTTTTTTTTTTTTTTTTAAGAACAAGCTAAGACAAAGCATTTCCCACTGGTAGGGGTGCTTACAAGGATCCACTTTTATTAATGTAAATTCGTTATCCCAAAAGGAAAACAAGTTTGCTGTAACATGCTTATAAAGTATTAGCTGGGGTTTGGCTTCAGTTTTGTTAGTGTATCAAAATCTGCTAGTACTTCTAACACCCCCCCCCCCCCCCCAGACTGAGAATGCTTCTGTCCAAAGGTGCTCCCTGTGCTGCTTCAGTCAGAGTAAGGGCACTCTAATATAGGAATGATCACTGGGTGAAAACAGAGGGAAAAGCCCATAAAAAAGCGGAGTTCTACCCAAAAGTGGAACTTCCAAACTTCCACTTATACACCCCCCTCCGGTGCCACATTTGGCACCTACCTTTCATTAGGGAACGGGGACCTGTTTTTGACAGGTCCTCTTCCCCATTTCGGGAGGCTGGACCCAGAAGTTCTGCCCACCTCCTCCTTCCCCCGCCGCTGGGCAAATTACAAAGCGCATGCGCAGAAGGGAAACAGCTGTGAAGTCAAAAGGCTTCACTGCTGGGTTCCCTTACTAGGAATGGCGGTGGCAGCACCCAGGAGTCGATCCGAAGATCCACTGGGGTACCAACTTCACAGGCTCCCTGGACAGGTAAGTGTCCTAATATTAAAAATCAGCAGCTACATTATTTGTAGTCACTGACTTAATCTTTTTCACCCAGGCTGGACCTCCTCTTTAAATCAGCCTTTCTCAACCATTTCAACAAAGAGGAACCTTGAAATAACTTGCTGGTCTCAGGGAATACCTTCTAAAAGTGACTGGATCTAAACTCCTGATACATTCGTGTGATGGTCAGTGGGAAGAATGTTCTTTACACTTGTCATTGGGAAGGATTACCCCCTTAAAGCGGAGTTCCACACAAAAAATGGAACTTCCGCTTAATCCCCTCCCCTCCCCCTTACATGCCACATGTGGCATGTAATTTGTTTTTGGGGGGGGGGAGTGGGGGCTTCAGTAGGAGTGGAACGTCCTGTCCCACTTCCTGCTTCCGTCGAGGGGCTGGTAAGGCGATTAGGCCTAATCGCCTTACTGCAGCCCCTCCCTTTGGCGATCGTCTAGGACAGGAGTCTCCAAACTATGGCCCTCCAGGTGTTCAGGAACTACAATTCCCATCATGCCTAGTCATGTCTACGAATGTCAGAGTTTTACAAAGCCTCATGGGAAGTGTAGTTCCACAGCAGCTGGAGGGCCGTAGTTTGGAGATCCCTGGTCTAGGACACTGACAGGTCCTAGATGATCCCCTGTCCAACCAGCGGCGGGCCGCGGCTCGCGCACATGCACAGTGCGGCTCGCGCATGCGTGGTGGGTGCCCGGCCGTGAAGCCGAAGGCTGTCACGGCTGGGTGCCCACAGTCGCAATGAGAATGCCGGCCGGGGAGGGGGGGAGAGGAGCGGAGCCCCGGTCGGCGCGTCGCTGGAATAAGGAGTAGGTAAGTGTCTGTTTATTAAAAGCCAGCAGCTACACTTTTTGTAGCTGCTGACTTTTAATAAACATTACATTTGGGTGGAACACCCCTTTAAGCCCTGTACACATGGCCGGGAATCCCGTCAGGAAAAAAACGTTGGCTTTCCTGACGGGATTGCCAAGCCGTGCATACAGACGGCCATTCAAAAGAACCACTGTTCTTTTGAATGGCAAGAACACGGTGACGTCATCGGTTTTATTGGCAAGAAAGCTGCTGGGAGAGCTTTTTGCTGAGAAAACCGCGCATGTGTAGGGCTTCTCGTAGGGAAAACTGCCGGGAATCTTGACGAGAAAAATAGAGAACCTGCTCTCTATTTTTCTTGTCGCGATTCTCGGCAGAGTGATGAGAAACCGTTGGTGTGTATGGTTACCTGTCCCATGTAAATGCTCAAAAAGACTTTGACGCATGCGCGGTAGCATACAAGGGCAGTGTGGGGTGAAGCAAGATAGCGGCGACGACATTGAATGTGACGAGCGCCATGCTCATCGTAGTCGATGATGTTACGGCGTTCTTGCCAGTCAAAAGAATGGCGGTTCTTTTGAATGGCTGTATGTACACTTGGCTTTGCAAGGAAAGCTTGCCAGGAATCCCATCGACATTTTTTTTTCCTGACAGGATTCCCGGCCGTGTGTAAAGCCCCATACACACTATCAGTTTTCCTGATGGTTTTCTCTTCAGGTTTACCAAAACCATGTAGTACAAGGGCCTGTCTGATTGCATACAAATTGAAACTCTTGAGGTGTGACCTCATATTAGATGGTTTTGGTAAACCTGTAGAGAAAACCGTCAGGAAAACTGATAGTGTGTATGGGGCTTCAGAGGCTTAAAGGGGTTGTAAAGGAAAACATTTTTTTTTTTATAATAAGCATCCTTTACCTGCAGACATTCCTCTTTTCACTTCCTCATTGTTCGTTTTTGCTCAGAAGTTGCTCTATTTCTTCTCTGTTATTTTCACCTCCTACTCGTCTGATTGTTACTCACCACCGTGAAGGGAGGCATTACTGCGGTGGTCAGTAACGTGCTCGCCCCCTCCTGGGAACTACAACTGTGCAGCAGGACGCTCTCTACATGTTAGAGACTTCAAGGAGGTGTGAATTACTGGGCGTGCCACAATGCATACTGGGAAATGTAGTTCTTACATGAACGAGTGCCGCAAACCAGGAAGTGAATGAGGGAACAGAAACTAGAACACCGGAGTTGATATAGATGAAGGAATTTAATAGGTATTTACTCGTTTTTTTTTAACAGAATCATTACACTATTCTGTCTGTCTACCTTGCAAACATTAATTTTAGGCAAAAACATTTTTTTTCCCTTACAACTCCTTTAATAGATAGCTAAAAAGATCATTGGTGTCGGTGGGAGCTTATCTGAGAGACAAAAAATGTCTGTTGCTCAAGGAACCCCTTGCTACCTCTGGAGGAATCCTAGTTGAGAAACCCTGGCATAAGTGTATATTAGGCAGCAAGTAAACATGTTCTCTCTGAAGTTGTGTGTTGAAAACTGAAAAAATGGGCATTGCAGTTTGTTGTGTATGGGATGTGTAGATGCAGACTGTTCAGGGTGTCCATGCTGTCCACAGCCAAAAGCGTACCAATGGGCACATGAGCATCATAACTGGAGCAAGATGCAATGGAAGAAGGTGGCATGGTCTGATGAATCCTGTTTTCTTTTACATCATGTGGATGGGTGGGTGAGTGGGTGTGTCACTTACCTGGGGAAAAGATGGCTCCAGGATGCAGCATGGGAAGAAGGCGACCCAGGGGGAATTGATGCCTTGAAGCAATGTCCTACTGGGAAACCTTGGCCCTGCCATTGACATGGATGTTACAAGACACATACCACCTATCTAAACATTTTTTCTGACTAAGTACACCCCTTCATGGAATCGGTATGCACTGATGGCAGTGACCTCTTTCAGCAGGATAATGCGCCCTGGCACACCGCAAAAATTGTTCAAGAATGGTTTGAGGAACACAATGGATTTGGAGTGATTACTTGCTATGTGATTTCTCCAGATCTCAATCCATCGAGCGTCTGTGGAATGTGCCGAAAAAACAAGTCCGATCTCTGAGGCCCCACCTTGTAACTTTTTGGATTTAAAGGATCCATTACTGATGGTACCAGAGCATACCTTCAGAGGTCTAGTGGCATCCTTTCCTTGATGGGTCAGGGCTGACTTGGTACCAAAATGGGGACCTACTCAATATTAGTATTAACTTTAACTCTACTAAATATTAGTTGGGCAGTCATAAAGGTGTATGTAGTGAAACTGATTCGGCACTTTCAATAAGAATAAAATAATAATACAAAATTATTCAAAAATAGTTACCTAGAGCAACCAGTTTTTCTTCAGCAGTTTATTCAGTCTAATAAATGAGCATAATCTGTTCCAGGAGAATGCTCGTAATCCAAAGTACTCGCATATCAAAGCGAGTTTCCCCATTGAAGTCAATAGAAGCTAAAATTATTTGTTCCGCATTGGCTTCAATGGCATGCAATACCGCATGCGGCCAGAGGTGGGGCGGGGCATCGGAGAGCCTCGGAAACAAACAGAAAGGGCTGAGGACAGCTCGGCTGACCTCCGCAAACCTCAAAAAGGCTCGGGAACATAGTATTTCCGAGTCTTTCCTAGCATTTACAAATGGCGCAGAACGGCTACGATCGGTGCCGTTCGGCTCCGGCGCCCCCCCCACCTCCGGCCAAAGGCGGTACAGCACACCGCTTTGGCCTGAATACTGCTCATTTTACATGACAACACTCGCAAACCGAGTTAGGATTTTTCAAAATACAGTGCTCGTATTGCGAAATGCTTGTTAACCACGTTATTCGTGCGCTATACTTTACAGTAGGGTTGTCCCGATACCAGTATCGGTATCGGGACCGATACTGAGCATTTGCGGGAGCACTTGCACCAGGGCTGAAGATGCACCATTGTATTGTACAAAAGGGTTCAGGCAATATAGACATATACAAAGTATGTATACATAGTAACTACAGATACAAAACAGCATTGAAGAATGCAGAGGTTCTTCTTGATGAAGGGATCCTGGTACTCCAAAACGTTGGAGGTTTGGGCCTTCATTTTGTCTTGCTGCCCGACTTTTAGACCCCATTCACACCTGAGCGTTTTGTAGCTTGAAGATACAAAACGTTTGAGGGGATAAAATCAATAACTCTCTATGGAGATGGTTCACATCTCCACTCCAAGTCGCCTGAAGCCCAATGCTTTAAGCTCAAACAAGTTCTGGACCCTTTTTTGTCGCTTGAATCAGGCAAATTTGGGCGTTTTTTTTGGCCATAGAAATTAATGGAAGCGCTCCATTCGAGCGTTTTAGAGCGTCTTTGCCCTTCTTTAGGGCCGGAATCACACTTGTGCGGTGCGAATTTCAGCTCTGTAATCTCTGCAGATAGATAAGAAAAGTGTTCAGCAGATCCAGTGCGTTTTAGCTGCGAATTTGGAGACCTGGGAGAAGTTACGGGCGAGAGGAGAGTGGGGGAGAAGTGTATTGAGCTGAATGACAGAAATTCCTGAAGAGAACTGAACACATCTGCGAATCAGCTGCGTACCCACAGAAGATAATGGGACTGAATTCGCACCTGAGCCGCACCGCAAGGCATAAAATCCACACACGTTTTTTCTGCAATGGGCAGTGCGAATGCATCGCACATATGTGAACCAGCCTCATTGAAAACAATGTATTTAGAAATGTTCTGCGTATTAGATGCGGTTTAAGCCGCAACCAATTTGCATAGGTGTGAATCTGGCCTGAGCGTTTCTATGCACGTTTTGCCGACTACTGAGTAAACCCGGTAACTCATCAAAGCTGTGAGCAAAAATACCAAAGTGGGGTTTAGTGGACATGATAAGAAAGGAACAGATGACAAATATCATGAATCCAAAGAAGTTTGACTAACCTTTTTATGGACATCTTAGTGTAGTCCAAAAAATTGTCCTCATGATCACATAGGTCACTGTACATGACACAAAATTGGCCTCTCTCTACCCTATCTGCAATGACGGGGTGGATCCAATATCTGCGTGCCCTCTTCTTCCTCCTCTGTCTTTCATGCAGAAAATACGACGTAACAGTGGCTTCTGCCACAAAACACGCCATCTCATTGTCACTCATCTTTGTATAACAAGATACACAACACAGCCAGGAAGAGGAAGATCAATGATGAACCGGAAAAAGAAAATTCACCCAGGAAGCAGATGAAAAAAAAACGAAAAACATAGCAACAAATGATGAAACGGATGTTACTTTTTCCTATTGGCTATTAAAAATAACGGCAAAGCTCAAAAATGCCGGAAAATTCTGCATTAAAACGCGCAAATACGTGCAACAAATTGCGCGACAGAACGCCTGAAAAACTTGCAAAAAACGCTACGCTTGGGTGTGAATGGAACCTTACTTTTTGGGCCACTAACTTTGTTATGCTTATTACTTTACTTTGTATCTAATATATGATTCTGTTTTGTATCTAACTGTTACTATGTAAATATATGATACTTTGTACATGTTTTTTTTTTATCCCGGACTACATTTGTATACATCTAATCTGTAGTGGGTGTGCTTACTTTATCTGTTTATAGATAAAAGACTGCTTACTATGAATTATGTGTTTGTGTGTGTATATACCGCATATATTATAACAAAAAAAACAAACAAAGCTTCTAAGTATAGAAGGCGTTTGTTTTCACTTTTATACAAGGCTTATTTATTTAGGAAAGCATGTCGACGCTGCATGAAAACAAGAGTTCAGCAAGACAGAGTAAGCATTGGATAAAATGTCACAAAGCATTATAGGCAAGATACAGCATGAATGTGTGAGTGAAATATAGACTTGGGACCCAAGAGGCTATCTTGTAAAACACTTATAATGGCGGAAGCATGAATTCCTTCCGGAAGTTCTGTGTTGGAAGCGGAGCTGTCTTCGCTCATTGGCGCTAACCTATGGAAACTCTATTTGCAGTGGAGCTTCTGCTAACATCCAATCAGAATTCTTGTTTTAATTGATTATAAACCCCCAATTAAAGCATTCCACTTGACCTTTGGAAGATTTTCCCCCCTTCATGACCGGGCCATTTTATGCAATATAGCACAGTGTTCTTTTTACTGACAATTGCGTGGTCGTGCAATGCTATACATCAATGGTTCTCAACCTGGGGTCGGGACCCCCTCGGGGGTCGAATGAGGATTTGCCAGGGGTCACCAAATCCTGGTCTGTTCCTGAAGCCTGCATCGCTCTCCCAGCCTTTTTGCTATCCCTGGAGCCTGTGGCCACCCAACTGGGCTGTTCCTGGAACCCGCAGCCGCCCACTCAGCCTCTTCGCAGGCGCCCATTCAGTTCACGGCATGGCTGGGGGGCAGAGACTAAAGGTCAGCTGACTGGTGAGGAATGTGAAGTGGGAGGGGCTGGAGGAGACACCATCTCCTGATTTCGGCATAGGTGTCACTGTTACACTGTCACTGAGACACCAGAAAATCGGAAACACAGTGAAGCCGGAGGCACAGTGAGTGACACTACCTGTGATTATAGTTGCCATTAAAAGGACTCAGGGAGCGCTAAATATCTGTGGGTTAGGGGCGCAAATTACTTGTCTTGCCTCGGGTGCTGACAACCCACGCTATTAAATTATTTTACTGTTAGGGGTCCCTACAACTTGGGAAATTTTATCAAGGGGTCACGGCACTAGAAGGTTGAGAACTGCTGCTATACATAAATAACATTTGTGTCACTTTTTCCCCCACAAATAGAGCTTTCTTTTGGTGGCATTTGATCACCTCTTTTTTTTTTTTCTTTTTTTTTGCGTTATAGGGCATCATGCCACTGCTGCTGGTAAACGGACATTAAGGAGCAGTTGGGATTTTTTTCAGATGCCTCTGAACTCTCTTCTGTTATCTTATCAGTACATGTACACAGGGTTATTTTTAGTCGTTTCCAGGCAGTTGAGTTTAGAAGCTTTTTTTGGAACGCAAAAAAAATGCGTTTAGGACGGATATTCCGAGGCATTTGAAACGACTGTAACCGCTTGTAAACACAGAAACTCGCATTTAGCTGCGTTTAGTTTACATGCATTTTTAATGGAGAAACATTTTTGACTATTTTCAATGTAAAAAACGCTTTTAACTGCGGCATGTAAACATGGCACAACTGATGTTTTTAAATGTCTGTTACTATCTGTCAACTTAAATTGTTCAGGAGAGGTTTTAAACCGTCCCGTGTACATGAAGCCTAGTTTAAGCTTGAGCTGTGACTGCTGCCCCAGGTTTCCTGCTTCAGGGTGGCTACTTTCTCTTGCAGCATCCTATGGGGTCACCTTTAAATACAGGGACCAGATTTGTGTCTCCATACACAGGGCATCAATAGAAACGCATAGCCCTGTAGGATGGCAAGACACTCCCCAGCTCCGCCATCCCTTTTCCAAGCTAACACACTGGACTGTCCACTCTTGAAGCCTAACTCTGAAAACTTTCAAAATAATCCCTTTGCCGTGGGGCTGCATCTGCACTGCAAGGGTTAATTGATCATTCAGGTCTAGGGAATATAGAAAAGTTGATTTACTTACCTGCTCCTCCGAGCTGCTAGAATGATCCCTTCAAAGTCTTCTCTCGCATGCTCTATTTGTCTAAGGTCCTGATGTCCTTAAAGGACATAGGCGTGTGCACAGGGTGTGCCAAGTGTGCCCAGGCACACCCTAATCACTCTGTGCAGATTCCATCTACTGCCCTGGCTCCCATCTTTTCCCCCGCAGCGCTGCCAGCTTCCCTCCTCTCCTATCGTCTGTGTTTTAGGAGTGGGGAAGGGGCCAGTAAATAAGTCATTTACCAGCCCCTTCCCTTTCTGAATGAACACCATGAGTGATCGGTAGTGTGTGCTTGGGCTTTGGGATGCACATCCTAATGCAATAGGCTATGCACACCTATGTTAAAGGGGTTGTAAAGCTTTGTGTTTTTTGACCTTAATGCATCCTATGCATTAAGGTGAAAAAACACCTTGCACTCTTTGGCCCCCCTATTTTACTTACCTAAGCCACGAAACTCTGTGGGCTCGTTCCTGTGATGGTTTCCCCCTTATTGAGGCAGCTTGTCATTGGAGATTGATAGCAGCGCAGCCATTGGCGCGTGCTGCTGTCAATCACATCCAATGACGCGGTGCGCCGGGGCTGGGCCGAGTGATCCAGTCGGCGGCTAAAGCTGCCGGCTGTATCACGGGAGCGCGCCCGCAACTAACCCCCTTGGGAGAGAGCTTTCCATGAAGGGGGTTAGCGCTTGCGGGGAGGAGCTGAGACAGCCACAGAGGGACCCCAGAAAACGTGGATCGGGGCCACTCTGTGCAAAACGAACTGCACAGTGGAGGTAAGTATAACATGTTTGTTATTTTTTTATTTTTGTTAAACCAAAGCCATACAACCCCTTTAAGACCAATGTGGGGTCCAGAGGATCGGATAGGTAAAAATGCTTCTCCTATGCCCTACACAAAAATGAGCAGTTAACTCTCGCAGCATAGTCACAGCCCTACTGCAAGGTATATGTTTAAAGTTACTTGAGTTGGACTTTAACTCTTTCCTGTAAAGACCAGAAGTTTGGGGAAGCAGCACAGAGAGCAGCAGCCAGCAGCATTGAAAGCTGTAAACTGCAATGTAGGATAGAAAGACACAGAGGATTTAATTCTACTTTAATATATTAGTACATGTTTCATTTATGGGCTAGGTTGGGGGCTTAACACCAGCCAAAATGTATTTGAGTTTTGAGTAGAACTTATAGTACGTTAAAGTGTAACTAAAGGCAAAACATTTTTTTAATTTTGGAAAAACACCTAGTTTATTGCTGTCTGTGCTCCCGTTAGGGAGATTCCCCCTCTCTATTTGTACTGTTTAACGAAAGTGAAAGTAAAAGAAATCCCCAAAGTTTGGGTTGACATGAGAACAGTAAGGGCTAATTCACACCTATGCATTTTTAGTGCTCTTTGCATTTTGCAGATTTGCACTACAGAACGCGTTCCATAGTAATGGACTGTAGTGCAAACCTACAACATGCAAAAAGCATAGGTGTGAATCGGGCCTAATAGAGGGGAACTCTTCCACTAGTCCTGGTGACACCCCAGGATTCCCTCACCTTTGGGGGGGGGGGGATTTCCTCTCACTTCCTGTTGTGGCTAAAGGGCAGGAAGTGAAGGGAAAACACCCAAATGGGACACAGATGGTAATAAAAAAAACTGACAGGGGTTATAGCCCTCCCTTACTCTGTCCAAAAAATAATAATTGTGTGTTTAGTTACATTTAATTTATTTTAAAGACAATAAATGATAAAACCCGACTGTCACTAACACTGATTTTACTAGATTTTCTACACTATGGTTTTAAAGAGGAACTCCACTGATTCTAACCCGCATACTCCAGATGCAATTTTATAAAAACTTTAGTAAAACTGCAGTTCTATTTGTCTGCTGTTCTCTTGCCTCTGACAGTCGTAAACATTGTAGACGGATTATAATAAATTCTATAAAGCACTCCTCTTCCTCATTGTCCCAGATCATAGCAGTCATTGAATAAGGAAGGCACAGGCTCGGCACACCTTCCATCTGCTTCACATGATTGTAAAGCTGGGCAGGGACTTGGGAGAAAATATTTTGTTCCTTTGAAATAGAAATCAGCTTGTTGGCATGTTATCAGCCCTCCCAGCTTCTGAAGCAGCGGTAGCCTTGATAATAGAATTCTATTCAGAGATCTAACAAGCTCAGGTATTGGAAAGTACGGAGATGTTTTTGTAAACACTTTTTTGGCCATACTTCACTTCTGGGTAACAGAAGTCACTGCTGTCTGCTCAGAGCGGACTGTGAACTGAGCGTTCGCATGTAGCCACACACAGAGTGATCAGCTGTGGTTCTGGGGAGATGTCCAAGCCTGGATGCAGTCAGCTGTCCCAGGAGTCTTCAGGAGGGGAGAAGGCTTTTTTTCAGCTAAGCACACCCTCATGCCTGCATGCCTGAACTAAGGGCAGATGGATTCTGGGAAGTAATTGCTACATTAATCAACTGCCCTTACTTAAGATGGCCACAGCCAGTAATGCTGGGAGGGGGTTCAAAGTTATTTCTGCAAAATAAACCATGTAGACATGGATGAATGGTTGAGTTTCGTTTGATGATGCTTGAATTCATGAAATCGTTTGTGGTGCTCAAATGCCCTGTAGTCCTGTATAAACGTGATACTAAAGTCCTTTTAAAAAAAAAAATAACAGTAATGTTATACTTACCTGCCCTGTGAAATGGATTTGCACAAAGTAGCCCAGATCCTCCTCTTCTCTGGTCTCTCTTCGGCACTCCTGGCCCCTCCCTCCCTGACAATGGGGGCTTGCTATGGGGGCACCTGAGCCAAGCCGCAGCTCTGTGTGTCCATTCAGACACTGAGTTCCGCCCCTGCCCCCTCTCTCTCTTGATTGGCTAACTGACTTTGACAACAGCAGGAGCCAATGGCGCCACTGCTGTGTCTTAGCCAATCAGGAGGTAGAGTGCCGGACAGCAGAGGCACTCGTGGACATTGCTGATGGGGCTCAGGTAAGTATTAGGGGGGCTACGAGGGGAGCTGCACACAGAAGATTTTTTGCTTGCTATTGGATCACCCGAACCGAGGCACTCCTGCGTGTGTCCATTCAGACACGGAGCTGCGGCTTAGCTCTGCCCCCTCTCTCTCCTCATTGGCTCACTGACTTGGACAGCAGAGGAAGCCAGTTGTGTCCCGCTGCTGTCTCAGCCAATGAGAAGCAAATGAGAAAAGGAATCCCGGACAGCAGAGACTCTTGTACAATATCGCTGGATCGAGACAGGGCTCAGGTAAGTATAAGGGGCACTGACAGGGGAGCTGCACACAGAAGGTTTTTTATTATAATACATAGAATGCATTAAGGTAAAAAAAACTTGTGACTTTAGAACCACTTTTTTTTTAACTCTTTATTTTATAGATTTTTCATTTTACACAATATACATAACATAAACCCTTTGAAATTGTATACATTAACTTTGATTTCTCTATTACGAATATAACATCCTAATTTTCACAATATACATGCATTGGGGGGGGGGGGGCTATTTTCGGGTATCCTGTAAGCACCTCTCTAAACCACTGCAGTTGTGTACATTAATTTGGATTTCTATTTTTATACTTAAATATGGAATCTAAAATGTTCTCCATCAGTATTTATCTATCCAGGATCCCGAAATTGTCCAGACTCATACATTCTAACAAACATAACACCATATAACCCTACCCAATCCCATCCTCCTCATAACAAAAATAAATAAAAAATATTATATAATATTTTTCACTACGGTATAACTCTATATATAATCTGTTGTCACTGTAGAGGCCATATCTTTAGACTTTGTACTCTGTTAACTGCTTCTGTCTCTATCATCAATTGCAGGGCCTGCATCTCGTCCATCTCACACACCCATTCCCCAATTGAGGGGTCTATCGCCTTTCTCCAATTTTGAGCTATAATTGTACACGCTGTCGTTAGCATATGTCTTATGACAGGGGTCTCCAAACTTTTCAAACAAAGGGCCACTTTATTGTCCTTCAGACTTTAGGAGGGCCATATTGTGGCCAGCAGGGGGCAGAAATTGTCCTGGAGCCAGCTCCAGTGAGAAAAAATGTGGCCTCAGGGTTGGTGGAGGAGTTGGGCCCCTATCAGTAGGAGGAGGAGTTGGGCCCCTATCAGTAGGAAGAGAAATAGTATCCCATGATTGATATTAGTAGAAGAAATGGTGCCCCCTTGTTGGTATCAGTGGGAGAAATAGTGCCCCAAGGACCACATAAAGACTAGCAAAGGACCAGTTTGGGGACCCCTGTCTTAAGAGATCTTTGTTTGTGGATTACATAGTACCCAGAATCATTGACAATACAGAAGCCAAGACAACTGGTTGTACATTGAGTCCTGTAATTCTCCGGTATATATCATACATTTTTGACCAGAACGCCTACACTCCTGGGCAGTAGTACCATATATGTAACATTGTACCTCAACAAATCTCTTCATTTTCCTTGTTAATTTTATGCATATCAACCGGGCATCTATACCATCTTGCTAAGATTTTATAATTCCTTTTTTGATGTTTACTAGATATAGATAGTTTGTGTGTCAATTGGAAGGATCTTTCCCAGTCCGATCTAGGGATAACAATCCCATTGTCTTGTTGCCACCTAGAAAGATATGATGACTGTCCGCTAGCCCGTACACACGATCGGATATGTCCACTGAAACAGTCAATTGGACCAGTTTCAGCAGATATATTCGATCGTGTGTACGCGGCCTAAGGTGTAGGGTCTGTTCATTTAATAAAGTCTGTAATTCTATTTGTTTACCTGTTAATGCTATTACATTTTCAGGGATTGAATTTTGTTTATGCCTTTTTTTTTGGGGGGATTTCTTTTAGGAGTGACGATATTTTACTATCTCTTTCTCTTTTTAATCTAGACCAGGGGTCTCCAAAATGCGGCCCGAGGGCCAGATGTGGCCCTTTGCTAGCCTTTATCCGGCCCTTGGGGCACAATTCCTCCCAATGACATGAGGCACGATTCCTCTTATTGACACCAACAATGATGCAATATATTATGCACTGATACCAATGATGGGATACTATTCCTCCTACTAATAGGGGGAATACTCCTCTTTCTATTGACCACCAACCCTGAGGCCATATTTGTTATCACTGATGCCATGCCCGTGACATTTTCTTCCCTTGCTGGCCCCAATCTGGCCCTCCTGAAGTCTGAAAGGCAATAAAGTGGCCCTTTGTTTGAAAAGTTTGGAGACCCCTGATTTAGACCCATGTTTTGTAAAGAAACCTTGTAACACACATTTTAGTGTTTCCCATTGTCCCAGTAATGAGGTGGCATCATTTGCATGGTCTAACACAAAGTGATCAATTGTTTGCCTAATCTCATTCATACAGACCTTGTCTTTCAATAGGTTATCTTTCAGTCTCTATGACCATCTTGTTGTAGCTCCATTCAGTATAGAACCACTTTAAGGTGCAAGATCTGTGAGGACGTTTATATTAGATTTTAGAACTAAGAATGTCTAACTGGGTAAAGCTGTCTATACGGTAAGTATTTTCAGTCGTAAAGGATCAAATGCTGACTTTCCATTTCTTGCTCTAGAAAATGACAGCTGAAATTTGGTTGCTATGGGCAACATCTTCACATTTCCTTTGTATTATTACTATATTTATTTTTTACAAGGGGCCCAGTGAGCCACACTGCTGTGTATATTTTCATAAACACGTAGTCCTGTCAGTTCCATTTGCGGCATCCCGCAGTCAGGCCCTCTGTGTCGCTGTCAGGTTCAGATGTTCACATGTGTCCAGACTCTGGCTTGCTTTGTATGGCATTCCAGTGCTCTGTGCCTTTGGGAAAAATGATTTAGCTGCCTCATTAGAGCATAAAATCCCCACGAACAATAATAGGGTAAAATGTCCAAATTCCAACAAGTTTTGCATACTTACGTGCTTGCATCTGAACCATTCATTAGACTTGCTGTTATCTCTATTATATGATTATACTACAAACTGCACAAAACTGCACTATGTAATAAAATGCAGACTTTGTAAACACTAGGTTATTCATTACTGCTTAGGTATTCCTATTACCTGAGGGCTGAATTAATTGTTTTCAAGATCAACAATAATACGGCCTTTTTTCAAACACTGTAATTTCTTGCTGCATCTCCAACACCAAGGGCAGAACAAATTTGTGTTGCAGTAACACGTGGTGCTAAACCATGCATGCGTTGCTGTGTTATGCTTTTTAAATGGCACTACACTACAGGTGTGAAGGGGGCCCTTAGGACTCTTTCACATGGGCTGCAGGGGAGCGGTAAAAACAAGTATGTCAATTAAGACACTATAGCTCAGCTAAAGAGACAGCACAGGGGATGCTGTTTGCTTAGTGATCCAGCCTGCCTGCCTGAAAGCTGGCATTAAAATTGAATTCTAGTCTTATTCGTAACTACTCTTTAAAGTGGTGTTAAAGGCTAAGGCTGGGTTTACACCTCCGATGGATGCGACTCGCAGGAAGGGTGTGCTGCATCCCTGTTCTCAATTTCAGGGACGAATCGGGCCACATTTTTGCCTGAATTCTGCCCTGACACTAAGCCAAAGCCACACAGCGTTTCTGTGCAAGCCGCAACAGAGATAAATGACCTGGCTCCATAGAGAGCCGGTCAGAATCTCCTGTCATGCGAATTGGATGCAGGGAAACCCACATTCAAATTTGCATATGTATGGATCCAGCCTAAAGGTTCTATGCGCCAAGGTAAAAAAACGTTTCTGTGCAGCAGCCCCCACTAATACTTGCGTGAGCCACATTGTGATCCAATGATGTTTACGAGTGCCTTGACTCTCAGGGGACTCTCCCTCCTCATTGGCTTAGACATCAGCGGGAGCTATTGGCTCCCACTGCTGTCAATCACAGCCAGAGAGCCAATGAGAAGAATATGGGGGGGGTGCAAGCTCAGAGTGTGTCTCCCTTGGTGCCCCCATTACAAGCTGCTTGCTATGGTTGCACTTGGCAGTAGGGAGGGGCCAGTAGCGCCAGCAGAGGACCCAAGAACTGGAGAATTAGGACTGCTCTCTGCAAAACCACTGCACAGAGAAGGTAAGTATGACATGTTTTTTTATTTTCTTATTATAGCCTTTAACCACTTCCCGAACCATGCTATAGCCAAATGACGGCTACAGCGTGGTTGGCCAGTTCTGGGAGGGCATCCTTTGACATCCTCCCATGATTGTACCCACCACGCGCCCGCTGTGGCACGCAGGTGGCGTGCTCGGTGATTGCTGTATCCTTGGAACACAGCTGATCACAGATCGGTGTAAAGGGTAAATCACAGCAGCCCTTTACCACAAGATCAGCTGTGTCCATTCAGATCTGATCATGATGTAAACACAAGCCAATTATTGGCATTCGTTTCCTCACGCTGATAGCATGAGGCAGCATGAGGCGAGGAGAGCTGGTAACTGGCTTGTGTGAAAATGACATCTACACTGATAATCAGGGCACTGATTATCATTGTCCTGATTATCAGTGCAGACCCAACAGTGTGTATGGGGCTTTAGTCGGTAGAGATCTTCCGCTTTGCTGCCTTACAACCAGCTGGGAGCGTGGCTGTCTCTTCAAGGTTCTTGCAATCAGCCCACTGATCACATGTATGTGCTATGGAACATCTTTCGGGGTCAGCCACAAGAACCATAAGGAAGCAGCCATCTAAAACTTTATTATGTGCTGGGGATACATGTGACATGAGCATTCTATAAGGCGGAGAGCAACAAAGGTTATTATGTGCGATAGGAAAGAAGCAGGATATAAATAAAATTATGGAAAGTAAATGGGTGAGTGAAATAGCTGAATATGTGAAAAAAAAGCTACAGTTTCATCTGATAACTGTATGCAAACTAAATAATATTATTCTAAATTCCAGGTATATTTTATTTATTTTTTCATGGTTACATTGGTCCAGATTGAACCATTATAAGTACGGTATACATACTCTATACCTGACCATTCTTAATTGATGGTAATTAATTACTGTACCTGTTTGTTTTTTTGTTTTTTAATCACTAAAATGTTGCTTTAAGTGACGATGTACTTTAGAGAGAAAAAGTAGTAGTATAGACCTCAGTACCGACTCGGCTACAGAAGAGGGTTTGTTAAGTAGTAAGTAGCAGCTGAGTATCGGCAAACACATTGTCCCCGATTCACATACATCGGCGCATCTTTATGCCGCCGTAGCGTATCTTCTTTACGCTACGCCGGCGCAACACAGAGAGGGAAGCATAGAATTCACAAAGCAAATGCTCCCAACGCTGCGCCGGCGTAGCGTATAGTCGTAGGCGTAAGGCAGCGTAAGTGGGCTGGAAGTGGGCGTGATACATTTAAATGAAGCGTGACCCCATGCAAATGATGGGCAGAGCTTCAGACAAGTACTTAAAATGAACTGCGCATGCGTCGTACCTTGGACGTATCCCAGTACGCATGCTCACAATCACGTCGAAACAACTGGCTAAGATACGTTGAATCACTGTCTACGACGTGAACATAACCTACGCCCAGCCATATTCACGTACTACTTAAACGACGTAAAATTTTGTAAAAAAGTTTGTTCCCTGGTCCATACCTCTGCATGAGTTGCGCCTCCAATATGGGGAATAACTTTACGCCGGATGTAAACCTTACACAAATCGCTTAAAACATGCGTCGGGCGCAAGTACGTTCGTGAATCGGCGTATCGCCCTCATTTGCATATTTGAATCGTAAATCAATGGGAGTGCCAAATGCGTCCAGCTTAACTATGTGCCCATTATACATCGGCGTAGGCAAGTTACGTCAGTCAGATGAAGTCAGTTTTTAGGCGTATCTTAGTTTTGTGGGCATGGCGCACAGATACGACGGTGCATATTTACACTTATGCGGCGTATCTTGAGATACATCGGCGTAAGTGCTTTGTGAATCTGGGCCATAGACTTTACCAGAAAGGATAGCTTCTGTAAGCAGAAGAGCACACAAGAGCATGAACCCATCTATGACTCTAGGGTGTCAGGTCTGCCTCTTGCCCTGGTGGGCCTTTCTCAGGTATATCCTTTCTCTGTTTCCCAAGATTCTAATTCTAGATTTGGTACCCCCTGCCTTTCTTAGACCCCTGTTTTCCCTTCACTTTTTGTAGGATCCCCCACAACTACTAGCCCCTTTCAGACTTCGAGGGCAGGTTGAATGTGATGGGTAGCTTCAGTGCATATCAGACTCGATATTTCAATTTCACCTTGCGTGAAAGATGAGTTTGCCTATTTCTGCCTAAAGACCCAGAGGCAGGCTTTCTTGAAGGACTACAATTTTTCAAAGTAAAGATGAGAACATTCTGCAGTCAGACAACAATCAAGCAGAAACACAGGAAGTTAGGAAAGCACTTTCAAGTGCAATATCTCCTGTTAATCTTAATTTTCTCCTCAAATTTCATTAGTTTTATCAGTAATTTACAATTTCTTTCTCGTACATCACGGGACACAGAGCAGCATATTCATTACTATATGGGTTATATGGAGTACCTTCAGGTGTGGACACTGGCAATCTCAAACAGGAAGTCCCCTCCCTATATAACCCCCTCCCATAGAGGAAGTACCTCAGTTTTTTCGCCAGTGTCTTAGGTGTTGGTCACGGAATAGCTTTGCCTCCACATCCTTGGGATTAAGGCGGGCTAACCGGATCTGTCCAAGGAGCCTCAGTGCCAAAGTGGACAGTACCCGGGCCCCAAACCGTGGGGTTTTGCCTATAATGCTCCTCTCTAGAGGGCTGGACCCTGGGCCCAGGACTTGGAGTTTTCTAAACCAAAAGATCCTGTTTGCCAGGGTGCTGTATAGGTCCAGGACAGCGGTTCCTTCCAGGACCCCAGTGCCTGAAGGTCTACTACGCTACCCACGGAGATGGGAGAAGATTGGACCGTTTTGCAAACGTCCTGCGGCATGGAGCAGGTAAGAGGGGAGCCTGCGGGACTTGGTTCGACAGCAGGCTCTCCAGGGGAGATCTTAAGGGGGGTAGCCTGAGTATGCTCTGCATTGGCACCATGGTCACTATGTCTGATGGACAGGATGCCCTGAAATGTCCCCCCCCCCATCACTTGATCCCCCTACCTATCTATGTATGTTTGCTAGCTACCTGCTGCTCGCTGGTTGAAGATCTTTAAAAAAAAAAAAAAAAAGACAGATCTGTCTCTAGGCTAAAGGGACTCCTTAGGGGCCTGTTTTTAGCCTTACCTAGCCGGGATTCAAATCTGCCGCCTGATGCGTCCTCCAGCCTGCATTCCTGGGCTCCAGAGTGCGTCTCCTCCTGGGCTCTTCTCCCCCGACAGTCGCGTGCGCGCACGCATGCATATAGAAAAATGTTCGCGCCGTTCGGGAGGGGGGGGGGGGGTTGGGGTCGGGGGGGGGCTGCAGTATAGAGTGGGCGTGCCTTCAATTGCTGTTATACACAGCAGGCGCGTTCTTAGCTCAGTTCAAAGCTGAGCTGGAAGAGAAAGGACGTAGAGCTGGCAGCACAGTGACTCCCGGTGGCGAGAAAGGGTACTACATGCTGGAGTCAGCTCCAATACTTTTGTTAAGCCAAAAATCCCCTTGGCAACAGGTTGAATGCTGGCAAACATGTTGGGGGTGGGGCTGTATGTTGTGAAAAACAATAATATTATAAAGGAAAACATACTGAGCCCCACCGTTTTTGGGCATTAGTGATCCTATTGTCCCCTAAACCTTATTTTTTTTGTACTCCTGGCTATAACAGTCTGTTGTTGTAGGCGGAGTCCCTCGGTTTTGTATTATGGCTTCCAAGGGTTCAAGAAAAAAAAAAGAAGAAAAGGCAAAGACAAAGGGGTTCCTCCTCTGGTTCTGATGATCTGCCAATACTTTCCCCACAGGTTATTCCTATAGGGGTCACCTTGGATAAGCCATTAAGGGGGTCTGGTGCTGAGGCTGGCCCAGGTCGGCCCAACCCTGTGTTATCACAGAGGAGATGCTAGCCGTCACCCTAGGGGGGCTAGAGAAAAAAGGTTAACAGCTATGATCGCTGGCTCTTTTTCTGGCAAGAAGCGGACTAGATCCCCATCGCCAAAAGGTGTATCCTCGGATGCTGAGATTCTCTCTCCGGAGGATTTAGAATTTCAGGAGGATCGGTTGGAACCTAGAGGAAGGATCTACCACTGAAGAATCGGTTTCAGCCTCCCAGACGGAGAGTCTGTGGGTCCAGTCTTTGACAGACATGGTCCGCTCGGCATTTAATTTGCCATTTCAAGAGAGGAAGGCCTCAATGCGGGCGGCATTGGATCATCTGCTTTACCAGGGCATAATGGTAGAGGTACCAGCCCAAGAACAGGGGCTAGGTTTCTATTCCAATCT
This sequence comes from Rana kukunoris, assembly GCA_029574335.1. Lineage (NCBI taxonomy): Eukaryota > Metazoa > Chordata > Amphibia > Anura > Ranidae > Rana > Rana kukunoris. The sequence goes on from CM056056.1 coordinate 76,657,037, forward strand.
GTTTGTCATACCAAAGCCCATCGGCGATGTCAGACCAATTTTGGACCTAAAAGGTTTAAATGCTTACCTAAGGGTTCGCTCTTTCCGGATGGAATCCGTTCGGTCAGCAGCCGCCACACTCCAGAAGGACGACTTTCTGGCTTCTATAGACATGAAGGATGGTTACCTTCATGTACCAATCTTTCAGCCACATCAAAGATTTTTTACGCTTCGCAGTGATACAGCGTCACTTCCAATTCGTGGCGGAGAGGCAGCTGCCCATCAATATCTGGGAGATCGGAGCGGCTCGACTAGCCCTCCTGGCATAGACATCCAGATTACAGGGGTCCTCGGTGAGAATTCATTCAGACAATGCCACAGCGGTGGCATATATGTGAACCACCAAGGGGGAACCAAGAGTCAAGCCACTCAGAGAAAGATGAGCTTTGGTTTTTTCGGTGGGCAGAGGTTTATGTACCCTGCATATCGGCGATATTCATTCCCGGGGTGGACAACCTGCAGGCGTACTTCCTAAGTCGCCAAACCCTGTCGCCGGGGGAGTGGTCTCTGCATCCACAGGTCTTTCAGACAATCTGCCAGAAGTGGGGAGTGCCAGACATGGACGTCGTGGCATCAGGATTCAACAAGAAGCTAGACAGGTTCATGTCTCGAACGAGGGACCCTATGGCCTGCGGGACCGATGCGTTGGTTTGCCCTTGGCATCAATCATAACTTCTATATGCATTTCCCCCTCTGCAGTTACTACCCCGCCTGTTGCGCAGGATCATGGCACAGGCCGGTTATCCTGGTAGCCCCAGCTTGGTACTGGAGGGCATGGTACTCACTAGTCCTGAAATTGGCAGCGGGAGGCCCTTGGACTCTTCCTCTATGGCCAGACCTACTCTCACAAGGCCCGATCCTCCACCCTGCATTACGGCGTCTAAATTTGACGGCCTGGCGGCTGAATCCCTGATTCTCAGGGGTAGAGGTCTGTCTAGGCAGGTAATCCCTACCCTCATTAAGGCTAGAAAGCCGGCCTCCAGGGTAATTTTGTTACAGGCTTTGGAGGGCCTACGTAGGCTGGTGTGAGTCTAAGAGATGGTTTTCCCGCAAGTATACCATTGATAGAGTATTACGTTTTCTCCAGCTAGGAGTGGATAAAGGCCTGGCATTAAGCACGATCTAGGGACAGTTTTCAGCCTTATCAGTGTGGTTTCAGAGGCCGCTGGCCGCCCACTCGCTGGTTAAGACCTTCATACAGCGAGTCTTACGTGTTAATCCTCCAGTCAAATCACCACTTTGTCCATGGGACTTAAATCTTGTTCTGTCAACTCTACAGAAACAACCCTTTGAGCCGTTGGCGGAGGTACCTTTGGTTTTACTGACTAGAAAGTCGGTATTTCTGATCGCCATAGTTTCGGCCAGGAGAGTATCGGAATTGGCAGCCTTATCTTGTAAGGAACCATATCTCATTTTACATAAGGATAGGGCGGTTTTCCGTCCTCATCCTTCCTTTCTACCAAAGGTTATATCCAGTTTCCACCTGAACCAGGATGTGGTACTTCCATCCTTCTTTCCAAAACCCACCTCTAGAAGGGAGGGGTTGCTGCACACGTTGGATATTTTCAGGGCCATAAAGGCCTATCTTAAAGCTACAGAGAAGGTTCGGAAAACAGATGTGGTGTTCGTTTTACCGGAAGGGCCCAAGATGGGTCAGGCAGCTGCTTGATCCACCATCGCAAGATGGATTAAACAATTAATCGTTCAGGCCTGTGGTTTGAAGAGGTTGCCTCCTCCTTTGTCGGTAAAGGCCCATTCTACCAGGGCCATGGGCACCTCCTGGGCAGCACATCATCGGATCTCTATGGCTCGAATATGCAAGGCAGCAACGTGGTCGTCGGTCCACATGTTTACAAATTTTTTATCAATTGGACGTAAGAAGGAATGCGGATACAGCCTTTGTGCAGGCAGTACTACAGGCCGCGATTCAAGCGCCTCAGGATCTGAGGGGGCTCCCTTGATTTAGATTTGAGATTTACATTTCTTGTCTAAGTTGGATTTACTAGTATTTGAGTATACCTCTAAATTAAATCCTTTTTTGGAAGATGTCTCCCTCCCCTCATTAAAGCATTGCTTTCGGACATCCCATATAGTAATGAATATGCTGCTCTGTGTCCCGTGATGTACGAGAAAGAAAAAGAGATTTTTTAATACAGCTTACCTGTAAAATCTTTTTCTTGGAGTACATCACGGGACACAGAGCTCCCACCCCTCTTTTGGGGAACATTTTTGGGAGGCATACTGCTTGCTACAAAACTGAGGTACTTCCTCTATGGGAGGGGGTTATATAGGGAGGGGACTTCCTGTTTGAGATTGCCAGTGTCCACACCTGAAGGTACTCCATATAACCCATATAGTAATGAATATGCTGCTCTGTGTCCCGTGATGTACTCCAAGAAAAAGATTTTACAGGTAAGCTGTATTAAAAAATCTATTTTTTAACACTTCCAGGCATGTCTCTAGGATGTGAGAGTTGCATCTGAGATAATGGATGGTATTAAGGAGTGCGCTTCCTACTTTGACTTCTTCAGCCTTAGTGTATTTCCTGGCTGGTGTCCAAGACTATGTTTATTGCTTCATTAACTGTTTGGTGTGCGGCGTGCGCATATATACAGACTTGGAAGGATGACACTGTTACCACTCTTCTAAATGGGGCAAAGAACAACGGCTTTAAAAATTGTACACTGTAGTTCTGTTACATCAAGGGTGGACAAATTGTTATGGTATGAAGGAGCCAGTCTGTTCAATCCAAGGCTACTAGGCTCCTGGGACTTGTCCAGCACTGGCTTCCTCAAGACTTCTACTCCAAGAACGAGAGTCTTCGTCCGGCCATCAATGACGGCGGGTCGGTAGACTAGTGGTTAAAAAAAAAAAAAAAAAACACCCTATCCAAAACTAAAAAAAAAAAGTTTTCCTTTTAGTTATACCAAGTAACAAATGGAAAAAGAAAATATGAACAGCCGCACTCCAAAAAAACCTTAAGGCCGCGTACACACGATGGAATCTATCTGCTGGAAACGGTCTGACAGACCGTTTCAGCAGACAGATTCGATCGTGTGTACGGGCGGACAGACAGATTTTTCCAGCAGACAGATTTTAAATAATGCTTTAAAATCTGTTGGCTGGTAATCCGTCCGTCCGATATGTCTGCTGGTTAGTACGCTAACCAGCAGACATATCTGCCCGCACATGCGTCGAATGGCTTCGACGCATGCGCGGAAGTGTTTTACTTCCTGGTGCGGTGACGTGGCGGCGTCAACGTCATTGCCACGTCACCGCGCTGTCTGCCGGCAGGGATTTTGGTTTGATCGTGTGTACAGCGATCAAACCAAAACAGCCCAGCAGACAAATCTGATCAAATCGGTCTGTCAGACAGATTTGAACAGATTTATTTAATGGTGTGTACGGGGCCTAATGGTTGTCTTTATTTAAAAAAGGAAAAATGCACTACAAGTCACAGCACACTACACAGGAGTAAAACAGCTGACGCGTTTCACACTATAAACTAGTGCTTAATCAGAGCTATGATTAAGCACTAATTTATAGTGCGAAACACAGCTGTTTTACTCCCGTGTTGTGTGCTGTGACTTGTAGTGCATTTTTCCTTTTTTAAAGACAACCATCAAGGTTTTTTGGAGTGCGGCTGTCCATTTGTTGCCTTGTGCATTGCCAGCACCCTTGATCTCCTGAGACCACACTGATCATCCTAACACAATCCACCTGGAGCGGTAACTTTCTTTCTTTCAGTTATACTAAGTAAACACAAAATAGCTTTCTAAATGTCAAATACTGAAAGAAAATAGTATGGAAATTTACACACATATACTGTTTATAAATACTCTTCTTCCACCAATAAAAAAGACAACATTGTAGAAGAAGGGTATATATGTGTGTGTGATTATTTATTTATTTTCTATGCTATATTCTTTCAATATTTTATATTTATAAAGATTTTGAATTTACCTAAATTAACTTGTTGTTTTTGATACATCACATGTGTTCAGTGAAAGCAGCTTTACTTTAACCACTTAAGGGCCAAGCCTGTTTTTTAGACTTGGTGTTTAAACTTTTTTGCTAGAAAATTACTTGGAACCCCAAAACATTATGGCCCAGATTCACAGAGAGTGGGCACACATTTACACCGGCATAGTGCACACACAGTACGCTGCGCGGAGAGGAAAGCACTGCATTCAGCAAGCCATTGCTCACCAAGATGTGCCTGCGTAGCGTATTTTCGAAGGCGCAGGCCAGCGTAAGTGGAGGTGGGCGTGATCCATGCAAATGAGGCGTGACCCCATACAAATGATGGGCCAAGCGCCAGACAAGTACGTATAACGAACTGCGCATGCGCCGCGCATGCTCACAACCACGTCGGAACAACTGCCTATGATACGCCGGATTACTGTGTACGCCGTTAAGGTAACCTGCACCCAGCCAGACACACGTCCAATGTAAAATACGCCGGCTTGTGTTCCCTGGTGCAGACCTTTGCATGTCTATTGCTGGGTTACGCCTCATCTATGGGGAATAACTTTACGCCGGACGTACAACTTACGCAAACATCGCATAGCATGCGTCGGGCACACATACGTTCGTGAATCGCCATATTTCCCTAATTTGCATATTTGAATACCTAATCAATGGGAGAAGCAACATGCGTCCAAACCATATTTGCGCCCACGCTATGCCGGCGTATGTAAGATACGTCGGTGTAGGATGGCCTGTTTTTAGACCTATGTTGGTTTTGTGGGTCTGGAGCACACATATGCCGGGCGCACATTTGCACTACGTCGTAAGTAAATAAATGTAAGTGTTTTGTGAATCTGGGCCAATCTATTTTTTTCTAACACCCTAGAGAATAAAATGGCAGTCATTGCAATACATGTCACGCTTCAAAATTGCACCCGCTCTTGGAATGGCATCAAACTTTTACCCTTAAAAATCTCCATAGGCAATGTTTATGTTAATGTTTTGAGTTACAGAGGAGGTCTAGGGCTAGAGTTATTGCTCTCGCTCGAACAATCGTGACAATACCTCACATGTGTGGTTTGAACACAGTTTTCATATGTGGGCACTCCTCTTAAATATGAGATCTGGGGTCAAAAAGACCTCAGATCTCATATTTACACTGATAATGGTGGTCTTGCGGCAAATTCAGATCGTCTGTATGCAATTCCAACGCACAAAAAAGCACACATGGTCTGAATCAAGCATAAGAGCCAAACTGCCTATTGAACTGAATTTTTCTCGGCTCGTACGTGTTGTACGTCACCGCGTTCTTGACGATCGGAATTTCACACAACATTTGTGTGACAGTGTGTATGCAATAGTGTTGAGCGGAATACGCCATATTCGATTTCGCGATATTGCGCGAATATATAGAAAAATATTCGCTAATATCGAATATTCGTGATATTTTATCCAAAACATTTTTTGCGAAATTTCGCTAATGCGAAAATGATTCTCATAAATGGAGATCATTTCCTGTATTACTAAACTAATATGCACTAAACTCTAACTCTACTTAAAATAAAGGAGAATAAGGGGGCAAAAGAAGGGCGGAGAAGATAATCGCGCAATATTCCTTTTGCCGAATATTCGAGTTATTCTGATTGGCTCTGATGCAAAAGAAGGGCCGAGTAGCTGATGCGATTCTTTTATGTTGCCGAAAATTCGCAATGAGAATTTTCGGCAACATAAAAGAGTCGCATCGGCTACTCGGCCCAGGGTCTCTCTCTAATCATACCAGCAATGCTTTTAGACGTCGATGGAGATCACTAGGATGTGATCTGTTTTAAAAATAAATTTGAAAAAATACGAATATTCGCCATAGCGAATATTCGCCGCAATATTCGAGTTATTCGCGAATACTCGAATATGCAATATTCGTAGCGAATATTCGCAATGCGAATATTCGTGAGCAACACTAGTATGCAACACAAGTTTGAGCCGACATTCAGTCGGAGAAAAAATCCACGGTTTTCTTGGGGGAATTTCCAAACCTGTGTACGCGGCATAACACTTTTTCAATTTTTGTATAGTATCATCAGGGGCATGTTAATAATTCTTATGCATGCTCTGAATTCTATTCTTAGCCCAGCAAAGTGTTTTATCAGATTAAGGTAGATTTCAGATTGCAGAATTGGCTTCTGGCTTTTTCTTGTCTCATCTGGACTCTGATCGATGGAAATCCCCTTTCTAGTCCTGATTCACTAAAACCTCAAGGCATTACACAGGTTTTTACACTCTTGCAGCTAGTGGTGCAACAGATCACTGTTGATCTGTGATCCGAACGGGTCACCCCTTTCGGATCGGCACGCTATGCGATCCGCGGATTTCCGCCGCGGCCATAGCATTAGGAAAGGCCGCAGCTTCAGCCTAGCTCTGGAGCTGCAGCCATCTTGGTACACCCGGTGGTGGCCCTCCTCTCTGTTTACACCCAGAGAGGAGGAGGAGCCCACGCTCGAGAGACGCACACGCCACTGTCTGAGGTCTGCACTTCTAGGGGGTTACTGTCAGAGGTCTGCACTTCTAGGGGGTTACTGTCTGAGGTCTGCACTACTAGGGGAGTTACTGTCTGAGGTCTGCACTAATGGGGGGTTACTATCTGCCTGCACTACTGTGGGGTGTCTGTACTGAGGGGGGGACCATAGTGGGTGGGGGGGGGTGACACAATTTTTTTTTTTGCACTGGGTGATACCAACCTTAGTGATGCCACTGCAGTGGGGGAGATGTGGATATTACAGTGGGGGGGTGGATATTACAGTGGGGGGGATGTGGATATTACAGTGGGGGGGGGGTGGATATTACAGTGGGGGAGATTTTTTTTTTTTTTTTGCTGATCTGAAAAATGATCCGATCCGTGACTCTGATCCGAGGAACGATCCGAACCGTGATTTTTTTGATACGTTGCACCCCTACTCACAGCGGGTTCCATACATTTTCATGTATTTTACATGTTGGATACGCTTTTTGTAAATGCCTCAATAGAAAAACAAGCTGGGAACGCTCATAGAAAGTTTGCCATGGAAGTTCCCAGATGATGAGATAAGAAGTTTTATGAGTGAGAAAGTTCACGATTGCCCAACCTAAATGTGAAACCAAAACTAAGTGTTTTATTATAACTCACTGACTTGAGTTTTTTCTTTGCATATTTGTGCAAGAATGCACTTCTATTAGCTAGGCTCCATCATTGCTTAAAACTAAACTGCCCCACAAGGCGAGTCCATGACACTGGCCATCATTCAGCCTAGAAGACAGGGGACATACTCAGTGGAGGCTGGATTTTTTTTTGTGGGCCTCTGAAGCCAGCATATGATTCAGCTTGGCAGTTCACATACAAAACTAAAATACCCAACATTATTGGAATAAGTATTGAGAGTCATTGTCCCCCCCCCCCCTAAATAGAATTGTCTTTTTCATACGATTAGTTCTAAACAGATATTGCTTGGTGGGATTTAAAGCGGAGCTCCACCCTGATTTTTTATTTTTTTTTAAATCTAAAAAAAAAAAAAATGAAATGGAAAAAAAAAAAAAAAAATACTCACCCTAAATAGGCTGTTGCTATGCGGAAGTCCCGAATCTGCCCTCATGATCCGCGGTGCGGTTTTCTTCCTCCTCCTCTTCTCGGTGTCTTCTTGTGAATGGGCCGCGCTGCATTCTGGGAACTGTGTGTATCCCAGAAAGCAGCCGGTCCATTCACAAAGCGCCGCGTCGCTCGCACATGCGCAGTAGGAAACGGGCAGTGAAGCCGCACGGCTTCACTGCCTGTTTCCCTGACTGTGGATGGCGGTGCCGGGATCGAGGATCGGCATCGGCGGGGGCCGTCAGCGCGGGCGCCTAGGACAGGTAAGTGTCCTTATTCAAAGTCAGCAGCTACACTGTTAGTAGCTGCCGACTTTGAAAAAAAAAAAAAACCCTGACGGTAAACCCGAGCGCGACTCGGGTTGGATTTTTCAGGTAAATATCGATATCCCCGAGTCGCGCTCGGGGTCAATATGCAGAGCCTGCAGCGCGCGCTGGCTTACCTTGGATCCAGGCGGGGTACTGTACTTACCTTGTCCCTGGATCCAGCGATGCATCCCCGCTGTGTGAGCGAGTGGCGTCCTCCATTCGACTCACACAGTGCCCGCGCGCCGCCGATCTCCGTTCCCTGCGACGTAACGGCGCACGGGGGGCGGAGACCGGCGGCAAATTCAAAAAAGTAAACAAACACATTACATACAGAATACTGTAATCTTATAGATTACAGTACTGTATGTAAAAAGTACACACACCCCCTGTCCCTAGTGGTCTGCCCAGTGCCCTGCATGTTCTTTTACATAATAAAAACATTTTTTTTGTGCCTGCAAACTGTAGATTGTCCATAGCAACCAAAAGTGTCCCTTTATGTCAAAAGTGATTTTAGAGCAGCTAGAAAACAGCGATAATAAATGATAATCACTTGCAGAATTGAGCGATAGCGATTTGTGGGAAAATTCGTCATAAAAAAATAAAAGTAATGACAGCGACAATTCTGCAACTGAGCAAATTTCAGTGATTTTGATTTGATTACATTAGTGAATAATTTTTATTATAATTACATTATTATTTGTTATAATTATTTATAGTTATTTATTATATTATAATTTTATGATTTTGTGTTTCAAACTTTATCATACCCGGGATGTCTACTAGACTCTGGTTTGGACAAATTTAAGCGAGTTATTCCTAAAAATTGCAGGCCTACAGTATAAAACGCAGAATTTCCATGCAAAATAATTGTACCGCTTTTGGTACGTAATTCCAGACAGAATCATACCGCCAGGGAGGTTAATTTCTACGTTGCTGTTATCCAAAGCAGCAGTGAACCAAACATTCCGTTTTGAGATTCATGGAACTTTTTTTTTTAATTAAAGAACATAATTCCTTTTATTACTTCGCTCTTGTCTGCAAATCAAGAAAGTGCTACAATCATTTTAAACGGGATCAAGCTACTTATGCCACGTACACACGATCACTTTATGTGATGAAAAAAAATGACGTTTTTAAAAACGTCAATTTCATTGACCGTGTGTAGGAGAAAACGTCGTTTAATGTCTTGTAAAAAACAACAAAAAAAATTGAAGCATGCTTCAATCTTATGTGTCGTTTTTCAAAACGTCATTTTTTGTTTCACAAAAAGTCACCGTGTGTAGCAAAAAACGTTGTAGTTTAAAACGACGTTTTTCAACCCGCGCATGCCCAGAAGCTAGTTATGAAGCGAGCTTCAATGGAAAAGAGTGGTGAACGTAACCTCGCTTTTTGTGAAAAAACGATGGTGTGTATGCAACATCGTCTTTGAAAAGTGAAGTTTCAAAAACGTTGTTTTTTACTTCACAGAAAACGTCGTTTTTTTCCTCACATAAAGTGATCGTGTGTACGGGGCATTATAATCAAAATCTCTTTAAAGCAACCTCGTTAGCCATTTTAAACTTTTAAAAGAGCAGGCACTACAAAATATCTGCTGTAACTTTTGTTAAGCAGAAATTCTTTTTTTTAATTTTGTTAACCTGTGTTCCTGTAATTACAGTTACCAAAGTCCTGAGATTTTATTTGGTCATAGGTAACAAAAGAAGCTAAAACATTCAGAATATTAAACGTAATATGTAATATACCCAAGAAAAAAATAATAGGTTGCCTGAATGATGTCATGGTTAATGAGAAGCTGACGGCTGTCCTCTCTGATATGCATGACAAGTTTCTCAGAGTTTGGCAACCATGGATTACATATTCTCACCCTTCCTGGTTTGATACCACGTTACTCTCGATGTAAGGCTCCTCTCGCGCAAACCCCATGGACCCTTTACTTTTTTCTTTGTTCTATTTTTCTTCTTTCACTCTTTTTACTGCGTTCTTTTTCTCTGTCTGCCCTTTCTATCCTTTCTCTTGAGGTTGCTCAATTTTTTGTTTTACCGTTATGTATTCTGCACTGATTCCATAGGTTTACAGGGCACCAGGCACTGACTGGGTTGATATGGTTATGCTCACGCTTTAATTGTTACGCTAACTATAGTGCCTTATTTAGCTCAACTTTATATACAGCATTGACTCCAATACGGTCATTGCAAACAATTCATGACTTCCAGATCACCTTGGAAGGCTATTGCTGGAGGGTGTTGTAGTAGTCGGGTGAGAGCTAAAAAGGTAGTAAAATAGTAAATTAGTGATGTCATTGGCTAAGAAGGGGTGTTGTCAAGGTCTGGGATCAGGGTTGGAGGCCATTGACTGTAGCAGAAGAGAGGGACATGCAGTAGTTAGCTGGATGTTTACTAGAGTTGTCCCGATACCACTTTTTTAGGACCGAGTACAAGTACCGATACTTTTTTCCATGTACTTGCCGATACCGAATACCGATACTTTTTTTTAAATGTCATGTGACGGTTTTCAAACCACAATACAGACTAAGGATATTTTCTTTAGAATTATGAAGAACTCTAACTCAAGACATTATAAAAGAATAAAAATGAGTAAAAATGAATTATTTTCTTGTCACGCAGTAGTAAAAAACTCAAAGAATCACAGAACATGTTGATAAATACAAAAAAAAGTATTCTATTTAGGTTTTCGGGAGCATTTGCGCGAGTACAAGTACTCCCGCAAATACTCGGTATCGGTCCCGATACCGATACTAGTATCGGTATCTGGACAACCCTAATGTATACACAAGTACATTCCCCTAGCGGATGATGTAGGGATTTCCTGGTGCCTCTTTTATTAGCCCTTGTACCTCTTCAAAGGTACTATCCACACAATACAAAATGCAATCGCCCACAGCCCACAGCTCTGTGTTCATGCCGCTTTACAGAAGGCTTCTGGCGTGCTGGGCTTTAAATCCGCCTCTTGGCGCCTGCACACAGGTGCGCCATGCCTGCGCATGAGCACGAGGAACCACGGCCCTCTCCATCTACCTACCTACAGACAGTACAAATGTGCACTCAAGCGCGCCAAGCGTCATGGCGGCACCCAAGCCAAAGAGGAAGGGAAAGCCTATATGAGAACCCGTATGCGTTTTTTGTGGTAGAGCCTGCAGTGGAGGAGGTAAGTGGTGGTTAACTGACTGTCTTCACTGAGCATGTCCTGGATGGCTATGTAAGAATACACCAGGTATGTACTTCTTCTAGTGGTGAAAATCAGGAAAGACATCCTACTCACAGAAGGTAACATTTATTTAAAAATGATCCTTTCTTATCTTATCCATGCCACAGGAAAGCTACTAAAATGTAGATTCACGGCAGGTATGTTGTGCCAACCTTCAGGTTTACCAAGGGTTCCTACTTTGAGGAACCTCATACCTGGACCTGAAGAAGACTCTGCCAGGAACTTTTCGTGCCACAGTTGCATTAGTAAACCAAAGCCTAGATCCCAGAGCCCAGACCTCCGCAGAGAGACATTACAGGCAAACCTTGTTTCTTCTTTACACGAGGCCCAGGTATCACCCATTTTAGGCTTTTGATATCGGCCGAAGGTATGCATCTGGTTATAGCTCCTACGCCTCCACAGAAGACCATCTAAAGAGCTTTTTCTTCTTAGCACATGTTCAGCATGACCAACCACCTTAGACACTGGCGAAAAAACTGAGGTACTCTCCATTTAGGAGGGGTTATATAGGGGAGGAACTCTATTTTAATTGGGTTTACCAGTGTCCAATCACCTGTGGTGACTACATAACCCATTAAGTAATTAAGGCTCCGTGTCCCGTGATGTATGAGCAAGAAAATACTAGTTTTATTTCAAATGTTACACAATATATAATGCTAAATATCTTTAAACATAGTTGTAAGGTATGTTAAATGTTTCATCCGATCTAGGGCAAAGTTCACTCAAGCGGATGTCTACTATGATTGTATACTAAACCACGGGAATCTTTTTTTGTTTTGTTTTTTAATTACGCATGGAGCAGTATAAAGGTAAAAGACCAAATACAAATAATCTTTGAATGATCTGACTGAAGTATGCTTATGGTTTTTTCTAATTCCCTTACTATTGTTGCTTTATTAAATATGAGCATGAATCTTTACATGTCATAAAGATTACGCCTAATGAGGGTATGTAAAATTTTATAATGTTTCAGAGGAAACATCAAAGCTCTGAGGGGATTAAATTGTCATACTCTTCCGTTTCATTTTATAGAGTGTTGACTAGGAATTCTAAAATCTCAAAGTGGAACTAGCATCAATTATATATAAAATATTTAAGTGTAACACATACCTTTTATGTGCTTTATTTACTAGAACAGCTTTTCTTAATGTTTTTAACATTGAGGAACACTGTAATAAATGTTCTGGGCCCAAGGAACCCCTTAAAAGAGAAGTAAGGCATTTTTTTTTAAGAATCATACTTCAATCATAGTCTAGGTGGATGCAGGATTGGTCAGATGCTGCATCTGTCCCCTGCTGGCTCTAAGACTGAGAACTAAGTGATCATACACTGCTGATCGCTCAGTCCTCAGAGCTCCGTGAAAAACACAAAGTGTAGTGCTAAATATATATGAAAAGTAAGAAAGACTGTAGAAACAAGTCTTATGATTGTGTGATAGTAACACCATGAGTGCTCAAAAAATCCATAAATAATGACAAAAATATATATGTGTGAATATATAAATGAATAAAGTCTCTGAAAATCCCAAAACAAGATAGTCCAACCAAAAGTGACTAAATGTTGAAGATTGAAGATGGGAAATTGCTAGTAGATCCACCACCAAGGTATAAATGGGAGGCTTACCAGAGAAAATGGACCCAAATAAGCATATACTTAATAGGTCATATAAGCTTATGGGGTAATGGTGACCTGATTCCAAGGCAGCTTCAATGATGGAAAAAAGGGATGGGATTCTGTGAGTTTCCACTGCATGTGCAGTATAAGATAAACGATGGAAAAAAATGGCCAAACCCAGCCAATGATGATGATAGGCACGTTCCAATATCAACAGGTCCATAGGCTCAGAATATGAGAGGTAAGGGATAAAAGACGAGGAAGCACATAGTGTAAATCTGTATAAAAAATTTACTTGATAGCAAATAGTAAAAGTTTACACTCACATTTCAGTAGATAAAACAGGCATATAAAAAAAGCAGTAGGGTCAGCGGAGAGTACCTCAGAGCTCCATGAGCAGAGAGTCTGGTCTGCTCCCCCCCATGCTCACTGGAACGCTGGGCTGTGTTGGGGCGGGAGTCGCTAAGATGCTGAGTCAGGTGTCGGTCCAGGGTTGTGGGTGGATCCCGACAATATTGTCTTTCACCAGCCTGGACTGTCTCTGTGACATCAGCCAGCAGTGGGTCACAGGCGTGCAGAACTCTGGCTGTACTTTTCCTTTAACCTGTTGGAGGTCGCTAAGTTGTTTTTTTTCCCCATGGTCCCACTTTATGTAGAAACATAGCCACCCTCTCTTGTCGGCTTCCAAGATGGTCTAGGGACTATGGGATTTGTAGTGTGCATACAGCAGTGTGCATTACTACAATTAAAGTGATTGTAAAGTCTTGTTTTTTTTTCTCTATTAAAGTAACAAACATGTTATACTTACCTGTGGTTTTGCACAGGACAGCCTGGATCCTCCTTTTCTCAGGCTCCTGGTCCCTCCCTCCTGTTGAGTGCCCCCACAGCAAACAGCTTGCTATGAAAGCACCTGAGCCGAGCCACAGCTCCCTGTTTGGCCATTGGATAACTGACTTTGACAGCAGTGCGAGCCAATGGCGCCGCTGCTGTGTTTCAGCCAATCAAGTTGGAGAATCCTGGACAGCCAAGGCACTTGTGTACATCACTGGATAGAGATGGGGCTCAGGTAACTATTAGGGGGCTGAGGGGGGCTGCTGCACAAAGAAGGCTTTTAATCTTAATGCATTGAATGCATTAAGATTAAAAACTTCTGACTCTACAACCACTTTAATGTTCACTGTTCATTCCAAACAGACGAAAGTGAAGGGAAAAGGAGATGTTTGCGAATTCATAATGTAATTAAGTAGTATATGTGTATAGATTATCTCTGGAGAATAAGAATATTGTTTAAAGGGGATGTAAACCCTATACCTCAGATGATACACAGGGATGAAACTAATCTCTCTACATACGTTTTACATGAATATCTGCTGCGTTTGGCTTTCTATATTTTTTAGAAAGTGATCATCATGTTAGAATTTTTATACTTCCTCTTTCAGTAGTGGGAGGGGAGCCTGGGCATACGCGGATTGGAAGAAAGTCAAACACCCCCACTCCACATAGGCTGAGGAAGAAAGAAGCTGTGCTGTGAATAAAGCAGCTCTCTGCTAATCTATTTATGGCAACCTAGCTGACACAAATTTTCAGCTGCTTTTATCTTCCGTGTTGGAGAGCTTGTGTCAGTGATTAGAAATAGACCAGTACTATGTGATTGCAAAGAGGAATCCAAACAGATATAGGTAAAAAGGGTGATTTATTTAAGAAGAGGGGGTAACACCCCACCACCTTCAACAAGTTCAGTGCAAAACAATCAAAGACCCACAGTGACAAAAACAACACTAAGACAATATGTACAGCAATGGGAAATACCAGAATCCTAAACAGGCCAGGCAGAGGTCATACACGGGGGATCAGGAAATAGCTGCAGATGGGGAATAAGCAGGAAGGGAAAGTCCAGGAGAGGGATCAGGTCAGGATGGGTCAGGATGGATCAGATCAGAAGTCCAGGATGGAGACAACAGGTTCAGGGTCCAGATATCAGGCTCAGGGTCGGGTTAATAGACGGATACCAGGGCGAGTTCTGCTTGAACTTGCCGGGTATAAGTAGAGGCGTGCTGATTGCATTCATGTCACACCTGAACGCAGGAAAAGCTGTGTGCTCCAACATACCAAGAACCCCCCGCTGGTGGAGGCCAGAACTGCAGTCAAAATAATAGGCAGATTTACCAGCAGGGGGGACCATTCCTGACAGTACCCCCCCTCAAAGGAGCGGCCTCCGGACGCTCCAACCAGCTGTTGCTGGGGAAGGCTCATGGTGTCCTCGAGCTGGGCATCGGGCTCCGAGTCATCAACCTGGGCAGCAGACTGGAAGACATCAACCTGGGCAGCAGACTGGAAGCCATCAAGCTGGGCAGCGGACTGGAAGCCATCAAGCTGGGCAGCGGACTGGAAGCCATCAAGCTGGGCAGCGGACTGGAAGCCATCAAGCTGGGCAGCGGACTGGAAGCCATCAAGCTGGGCAGCGGACTGGAAGCCATCAAGCTGGGCAGCGGACTGGAAGCCATCAAGCTGGGCAGCGGACTGGAAGCCATCAAGCTGGGCAGCGGACTGGAAGCCATCAAGCTGGGCAGCGGACTGGAAGCCATCAAGCTGGGCAGCGGACTGGAAGCCATCAAGCTGGGCAGCGGACTGGAAGCCATCAAGCTGGGCAGCGGACTGGAAGCCATCAAGCTGGGCAGCGGACTGGAAGCCATCAAGCTGGGCAGCGGACTGGAAGCCATCAGGCTGGGCAGCGGACTGGAAGCCATCAGGCTGGGCAGCGGACTGGAAGCCATCAGGCTGGGCAGCGGACTGGAAGCCATCAGGCTGGGCAGCGGACTGGAAGCCATCAGGCTGGGCAGCGGACTGGAAGCCATCAGGCTGGGCAGCGGACTGGAAGCCATCAGGCTGGGCAGCGGACTGGAAGCCATCAGGCTGGGCAGCGGACTGGAAGCCATCAGGCTGGGCAGCGGACTGGAAGCCATCAGGCTGGGCAGCGGACTGGAAGCCATCAGGCTGGGCAGCGGACTGGAAGCCATCAGGCTGGGCAGCGGACTGGAAGCCATCAGGCTGGGCAGCGGACTGGAAGCCATCAGGCTGGGCAGCGGACTGGAAGCCATCAGGCTGGGCAGCGGACTGGAAGCCATCAGGCTGGGCAGCGGACTGGAAGCCATCAGGCTGGGCAGCGGACTGGAAGCCATCAGGCTGGGCAGCGGACTGGAAGCCATCAGGCTGGGCAGCGGACTGGAAGCCATCAGGCTGGAAGTCATCGGACTGGCAAGCTGGCACAGGAACATTAGGTTGGCAGGCTGGCACAGGAACACCAGGGTGGCAGGCTGGCACAGGAACACCAGGGTGGCAGGCTGGCACAGGAACATCAAGCTGGGAGGCTGGCACAGGGTTGAAAGGTTGAGCAACTGGCACTGAAACGGGCAGAGCAGCTGGCACGGGCAGAGCAGCTGGCACAGGCAGAGCGGCTGGCACCGGAGCAGGCTGGTCGGATGTCACAAGCTGGGCGGCTGGCACTGGAACAGATAGAGCAGCTGGCACAGGAACAAGCTGGGAGACTGGCACTGGAACAGATGGCACTGGGACAGGTTGAGCAGAGGGCACTGGGACAGGTTGAGCTAGAGGGCACTGGGACAGGCTGGGTAACTGGCACGATGGTATGGGTTGGGAAGTACTTCCGTTTCTTTTTAGATTTAGACACTGCAGGTTTGCTAACAGAAGTGATGTATGAAGAGGATGGAATAAAGTAGGAGGAAGGATTGGAATATGGCAGAGACACAGGGATGGTGACTGGAGGAGGTTTTTGTGGAGTTGTTACTGGTGAAAAGGAAGAAACAGGTGGATTAAAGGCGGGGTAGGTACAACAAGTAGAGACTGGGTAATAATACTTGGTAGGAAGCGGAATTAACTGGGCTATAGCTGAGGTTGTCATTGGCAATGGACGGCTAGATCCTTGGGAAGGTAAGTGGTTAATGGCAGGGCTGGGATGCAGTGGCTTGGCTGGGATCAGGAGATCTGACCATGCCTGCAGCACAGGTTGAACAAAGGCTGGTTCACACACACCTTGTTTAATCAGAGACTGCACTGAACTAATGCAGTCAGATAACTTCTGCTGGGAACAAGAGCAATAGTGTTCATCAAATGAGGCTGGATCATCCTCCATCAACCATACCAGGGATTCAACTTGGTCAGGACTGAAGGGGGGAGAGAAGTCGTCACCACCATCAGGAACAACAGACGGAGCCAATTCAACACATAACTGAATCAGTGAGTGAATATCGTCAAAAGACATATAACCCCGATCCACCAAAGAATGAGCTGATCGGATGGTTTCCATCAGCTGATCCCTTGTCCACCCCTCAAAAACCTGGCGGCAATACTCCCCATCCTCCTCAGCCAGTAGGGAAAAGTAACAGATTTCATTGAAATCCATGCTTCAGAAAAACGCACAACAACAGGGTGGTTCCTTAATGCAAGCACGTCTGGTCTAGGATGGCCCTGGTATACTGTCAGTGATTAGAAATAGACCAGTACTGTGTGATTGCAAAGAGGAATCCAAACAGATATAGGTAAAAAGGGTGATTTATTTAAGAAGAGGGGGTAACACCCCACCACCTTCAACAAGTTCAGTGCAAAACAATCAAAGACCCACAGTGACAAAAACAACACTAAGACAATATGTACAGCAATGGGAAATACCAGAATCATAAACAGGCCAGGCCGAGGTCATACACGGGGGATCAGGAAATAGCTGCAGATGGGGAATAAGCAGGAAGGGAAAGTCCAGGAGAGGGATCAGGTCAGGATGGGTCAGGATGGATCAGATCAGAAGTCCAGGATGGAGACAACAGGTTCAGGGTCCAGATATCAGGCTCAGGGTCGGGTTAATAGACGGATACCAGGGCGAGTTCTGCTTTAACTTGCCGGGTATAAGTAGAGGCGTGCTGATTGCATTCATGTCACACCTGAACGCAGGAAAAGCTGTGTGCTCCAACATACCAAGAACCCCCCGCTGGTGGAGGCCAGAACTGCAGTCAAAATAATAGGCAGATTTACCAGCAGGGGGGACCATTCCTGACAGCTTGTCAGAAGTTCTCATGGTGATAACAGAGGAACGAAGCAGCAGAAAGACATGGGACTTAGGGCTTTGGAGAGAGATAAGTAAACACCACAGATATATGAATTTCATGAATCGGGTTTACATCCACTTTAAGGCATTATCCAGAGTCAGAATTTATTTCTGGGACTGAGTGTATTTCTAACAACACCCCAAATGCAGATCATGACGCAAACACTGTGAGTTTGTCTGAAGCAGATCGCATGGTACTGCAGTACCATGCAATCTGGTTGCAGTATGTCTTAAAACTAGTGCATGTGCTACTTTTGGTGCAATCCAATGCGATTTCTGCCCATTCAAATGAAAGGGCTGAAAATCGCACAGCATTAACTTGCACAAGAGCAGAAGCCGCGTTCCTGTGCACTGTGCAATTCAGGTGTGAACTGGCCCTGAAAGCATAACTAAACACATGGACATTGGATTGTATTATTGTGCGTCTGCTTCACCTTTCCTCGACTTGTTATGTCTGTCAGGTGTGGCATATTATAGGAAAACTTTTAATGTTAATAATATATAGTGCCTCCCTTTTTTTATTGCTTTTCTTTCTTTTTAAAGCAAGCCTCATAAACCTTTCCTGTGAGGTAGAAAGAAGTGGGTAGCTGGAAAATGATATACAATGTGCACAGGCAAGATATACACAGTCGGTGGCAGGAATGTATTCTGGCCTAGGCCGACAAGGCCCAGGCCTAGGGCGGCACTTTGCTGGGGGCGGCCGGCCGGTCCTCTTCCCACGGCATCCCTCTGTCCTCTTCCAACGGCGTCCCTCTGTCCGTCACCTATGGCTATCCTCTGTCCTTCTCCCAGGGCATCCCTCTGTCCTCTTCCCATGAATATGACAGGGGTGTGGCTGAAAGGAAGGCGTGGGTCATATTTAAATTAGGGGGTGCGCAAGTTTAGTCAGGCCTAGGGCAGCACAAAACCTAAATACATCTCTGGTCAGTGGTTTGTTTTGTTTTTGTTTTTTAGCTAAATTCATTCAGTTGTGTTTTAAAGGCATTGTCTGCTTTCAACAGGTGAAGGCCACAGTGAGGTTGCGATGGGCACAGTGAGGCGTGCAAATGGGCACAGGGAGGCGTGCAAGGGTCAACAATGACCATTTGCAGGCCTCACTGTGCCCATTGCAACCTCACTGTGCCCATTGCAACCTCACTGTGCCCATTGCAGCGTACCTGAAATTCTTGACAGGCTGCGCTACGGGCGTCCATTTTTTAAAACTTGCAGCTTCCTCCTGGTCCCGTCCCTTTCCGTGATAGGCGTTTGACACTGTGTTCAGTGTACCGCCTATCCCAGACGTTCTTTCATCCTCGCACTGAGTTTCCCAGCAGACACTGCGTTCCGTGTTCTGCCTATCACAGACCTTCTCTTGTCCGAGGATGAAAAACTTGGCTTATACTCGAGTATATACGATAAGTGTCCTATTAGTAAAAGTTAGTAGCCGTAGTATGTGTAGCTGCTGGCTTTTCCATTTTGAAGTGGTGGGCGGACCTTTGCTTTAAGGTGCATCTCTCTAATAGAACCCCAATTCGGGGGGAAAAAAAAGAGACCTCTAACCATTTGATCCAACATTAAAAATTGGTTTTGGCTAAAGATACATTAAAGTAAAATTCAAAGCAAATCTATTTTTCTTTTAGTTTTGGGTGGAGTAAAGAGGGATTAGGTTTTTATTGGTTTTTTTTGCGCTGCTATTCGGGAGATTCACCATCTCCATTTGTCCTGTTTACTGTAATCGCCAAGAGTGAAAGTAAAGAAACTCCGTGATGATCCCAAAATTTGGGGTTTTCACCAGAACAGGATTAGAGGGAAAATCTTCCGAAAGGGACTTCTCTCACTTTGGAGGGATTTCCTCTTACTTTTGTGGGGACAGGAAATGTCAGTTATTCTTGCCACTAAAATGCATTTACACATGTTTGGCAGGAGGCGCAATGACGTTACTCCCGCGCATGCACGCCGCCACTAACGGCATGGTTGATGTTAGAAGTTGCACGCTCAGTGTGCCTGCGCGCCGTTGTCTACAGGGCATGCACTGTAGGCATCGGTGCATGTCTTTTGCAAATATCTCCTAAACCGTGTAGGTTTAGGAGATATTTCTTGTACCTACAGGTAAGCCTTAATCTAGGCTTACCTGTAGGTAAAAGTGGTCTGTAAGGGTTTACAACCACTTTAAGAATTAATTTCTCTTTCCAGCTCTGCCCCACAACACAGCCATGACTAGCAGGGAAGGGGACCTGATCTTTCACTGCTGCAGTTTCACTTTCACTTTTAGGTCCTTTCCATCCCCACTCTATAAGTGGATAAACTGATAAAGTCATCACTCTGTCACTCGGCTCTCTCCTCCTTTCAGAATGCTCCTTGCACTTCAGGTCATCTGAATATTGCCTTGGGTTTAGAGGTGGCTCTAGGCATTGTGAGGCCTTAGGCAAAACTTAGACATGAGGCCCCCACTCACGCCATTTTTACGAGGCATCAGAGATCTCCCTGCCATTCCCCCCCACAGGCCCAGTCTGCCCCTACCTCCTGGTGGTTCAGCAGCGGCCACCTCCACCTCTACAATTTGTCTGCAGCAGGCAGCGCCATATTCGAAAGACAGTGATCCTTTACCAGCCCGGCCTGCTTACTCTGCCAACTTGGGGACACTGCCTGGGGACATTCCCTTCCATTCTATCATAAACATCAGGCAAATTAAGCGGCTGCGAGGCCCCTGAAAGCACGAGGCCTTGGGCGACAGCCTTCTTTGCCTAATTAGAGAGCCGCCACTGCTTGGGTTTCTCCCCCGCCACCTTAGCTCTGCTAAACAGTAGACTGCAATATTCTGATACCAACTCAGATGTAGGTACTGACACTGATGGAATATGTTAAAATTGTCGTGCAAAAACAAACAAACATAAATTTATTATGTAACAAACTTTATATAGCTGCAATATGTGTCTTCCTTGAGTTCAGCTTTTACTTTTAGTTGCCTTCTGTGACCCCAATGGAGCTTTTCCCTCACATCATGCAATGATGTCATAGGCATAGTAGGTGAAGGTAAATAGGTCAAACTAGAACAGTAGAAAAAAATGAGCATTGAGTTCAGGGCTTTGCTGTTTGTCAACAGTGTTGAGATTGCTGCCTTTCTCGGTAAGTGGAGAATTGGGGGTGGATTTACTAAAGGCAAATAGACTGTGCAGTCCTTTGCCCCAGAGCTTAGTACATGCAGTGATAGAAATAAGCAGAGTTTCGCTGCATTTACTAAGCTCTGGGGAAAATAAGGCGAATGCAGGTGCTAAGTGCACAGTCGATTTTGTCTTTAGTAAATCAACCCCTTAGACATGAATCACATCTCCGGATAAGTACTACCCTTACTTAAAGCAGAGTTCCACCCTAAAAATTAACTTTCTATTAACAGCTTGCTTTTAATGTAAAAAAAATAAATAATAATAATCAAAAAAATCCTGGCTGTTACTAGGCAGTATTCGCAATCTGCATAGTTCGTGATTCAACTTCCTGTCCCAAGACCCCATTGCATCCTGGGAAATGATGACACTCATTTCCCAGGAGTCTCTGGGCGTTACTGTGCCAAAAAATCACCCAGCATGCACCTCTCCCTAAAAACCAGGAAGAAAAAGGAACAAGGCTTCACATGCCCACACATATGATGGATACGGCCACAACATGAGCTGGAGGATATAAGGAAAGTGTTTGCAATGATTTCTGGAAAGATTGGGGAGCTATTAATATGTTTTAGGGACTATTTAATGTGATTCATTTTAGCTTGCAAAAAAAATAAATACAATTTTATGCCCGGAACACCACTTTAATTAGGTAGATGTTTGTTAACCTGCTTGAGCCTTTTCTTTGCTATCTAGAGATAAGATGTAATACCATAATAGTAAAAATAGTACTTCAAAGCTCCAACCCATGATTATGCATTTGATGTTGGTGATTAAAATGGCCCTTGTTTGCATACTGTTCTTTTTTTTGCAGTTACACTGAGGATGATATTCAAACAAGAGCGTGCATTGCATCAATAAAATGTTATTAAAATGTTTAGCTATTAGAACATTAGTATTCTTTACTGTTTCATATTCTGCATTAGCTATAATAAAACAAAACCTCTATAAATGTAGGTAGGTTAACCACTTAAGACCCGGACCAATACGCTGGCAAATGACCCAAGGGGTTTTTGCGATTCGGCACTGCGTCGCTTTAACAGACAATTGCGCGGTCGTGCGACGTGGCTCCCAAACAAAATTTGCGTCCTTTTTTTCCCACAAATAGAGCTTTCTTTTGGTGGTATTTGATCGCCTCTGCGATTTTTATTTTTTGCGCTATATACAAAAATAGAGCGACATTTTTGAAAAAAAAACAATATTTTTTAGTTTTTGTTATAATAAAAAACCAATAAACTAAATTTTAGTCAAACATTTAGGCCAAAATTTATTTAGCCACATGTCTTTAGTAAAAAAAAATCGCATTAAAAAAAAATTAGCTACCTAGCGGGAACAGCGACACTAATACAGCGATCAGAAAAATGATCGCTTAGTGACGCTGGCAATAGGGAGTGAAAGGGTTAACTAGGGCAGTGATCAAGGGGTTAAAACTTTATTGGGGGGGGTGGGGGGGGCTACCCTGACACTAACACTGAGTGACTGTCACACTGTCTGTCACACTGACACTAAATACAGTAATCATACATGTATGATTACTGCATTCAGTGACACTGTGACAGGGGGGAGGGGGGGGCGATCGCGGGGGTTAAATGTGATTTTGTGTGTAGTGTAGTGTAGTGTTAGTGCAGACTTACTTGTAGTGTGGTGATCTCTCCTCAGCGGCGCTTGAAACAAACGCCGAGGGAGAGATCACGTCGCTTCCTCCTTCCTGTGTTTACACAGGAGGAGGAAGTGACAGGTCAGGCGGGCGCGCGCATTGGCTGGGAGCGATCCGGAGGGGGCGGATGAAAACGGATAGCCGCCCCCACTCGTCGGATCGCTCCTGCAGCCGCGCGGACCGCCGCATGTACGGGGGGGGGGTCCGATCGGACCCCCGATCCCCCCCAAGGCACCAACGTATATATACGTTGATGTGCCTGTCGGTGCCATTCTGCCGACGTAAATGTACATGCGGCGGTCCTTAAGTGGTTAATAATGGCTGGTCTTAGTTTTGCAAATTTACACTGCATGAATTGGTGTTTTTGGCCAACTTGAAATTGATATATAAAAGCATCAACTATTATAACGATTGCAATCTTAGCTCTTTGACCTTTTTGTACGTGAAACATTTATATAGGTGTATATACCCTCCTAGAACGATTGGGGAGCTATTAATATGTTTTAGGGACTATTTAATGTGATTAATTTTAGCTTGCAAAAAAATAAATACACCTACTAGGATTAGGAAAATTAAAGGGGTGTTCCAGCCCAAAATTGTGTTTATTAAAAGTCAGCAGCTACAAAAAGTGTAGCTGCTGGCTTTTAATAAACACTCACTTACCTGCTCCTGCGTTCCAGTGATGCGCCCGACTGGGGCTCCGCTCCTCTCACCCCCTCCCCAGCCGGCGTCTCCATCCCGACTGTGGGCACCCAGCCATGACAGCCTTCGGCTTCACGGCCGGGCACCCACTGCGCATGCGCGAGCCGCACTGCGCATTCGCGCGCGGCTCGCCGCTGATTGGAGAAGCGATCGCATGGGACCTGTCAGTGTCCCATGTGATCGCCTACAGGGAGGGGCTGGTGTAGACGATTAAGGCTTAATCGCCTAACCAGCCCCTCGGCGGAAGCAGGAAGTGGGACAGGAAGTCCCACTCCTACTGAAGCCCCCACTCCCCCCCCCCCCAAAAAAATTACATGCCAAATGTGGCATGTAAGGGGGAGGGGATTAAACCAAACTTGTTTTTTTGGGTGGAACTCCTCTTTAAGTTCTGGCTCACTGTGTTCAGTGGAGCTGTATTTTTGTTAGGTGAATTTAGCTTCTCTATAGGGCAGCCTTCACAAATTTTGGGGCCCCTTACACAGCTTTAGGCAGGGCCCCCCTGGAGCAAAGGGGGTGCCGACGAAAAAAAAAACAAGTGTAATCTTTTCTCTCCTGACGCGAGATAATAATTAAAATGAAAAATAAAAATTAGAGGGGGCCTGTAAGTGGCCCTGGGGACCATTGGGCCCCTTACAGGTGTAATGCAATTTTTTTTTTTTAAAACAGGAGAGGGGCCAGCCGGGCCTGTAAGGGGCCCTGGGGACCATTGGGCCCCTTACAGGTGTAATGCAAAAAAAAAAAAACTACTTGTAAAACTACTACTTCTAAAAAAAAGGCTTGGTTTTACTGTAAAATAATTTGCTGCTTGCTGTATATGTCATCATCCCAATACAGCACTATGTTTTTAAGAATACTGATGCTACATAGTTTGGTGGAGGTTGACGGATCACTCAATAAAATTGACATCCCATTTTAATCTGATCTGCGTGAACTGCCTTTATACGGGGAAGACTATGAAAGATGAATGTGCAACATGATGACCAAAGAAAGAGGAAGGAGCTGTCCCAATCAATGCCTTATTGTTTTCCTTTTGCTCTCATGTAAAGCTAATATTAATCTCTTGTAATCTGCTTCAGACAAATATTTCCAGCTACAGTACATTAGGTTTCTCTAGGGATATGAATAATGAAAATATGGTTTGTGTGTACAGAATTATGACTTTTTTTTATCTTCTTCATGTGTGATTATTCTGCTCTCATGTTAGACCTTGTCATAAGCACGTATGTTTTTTTTTTTATTATGGTATACACAATCTCCCCAAGCTGTGTGTAAACACAGAGCTCCACGTCCTGTCAGGGAGAGAGGAGACAGATGGTGTGTGCCTTCTATATAGGGACACAGATCAGTCACCTCCCTCCCTCAGTCAGTCCCCTCCCCCCAAAGTAAGAATCACTCACAGGGAACACATTTAACCCTTTGATCGCCCCCTAGTGATAACCCCTTCCCTGACCGTCACATTTACACAGTAATCAGTGCATATTTATAGCACTGTTTGCTGTATAAATGTGAATGGTCCCAAAATAGTGTCAAAAGTGTCTGATATGTCTGCCGCAATATCGCAGGCCTGACAAAAATCGCAGATCGCCACCATTACTGGGTAAAAAAATAAAAATAATCATAAATCTATCCCCTATTTTGTAGGCGCTATAACTTTTGTGCAAACCAATCAATATATGCTTTTTACCAAAAAGAATACGTATCGGCCCAAACAGAAAAAATAAAATAAAAATTGGGATAATATTATAGCAAAAAGTAAAAAAATATTGTGTTTTTTTTTTAAATTTTCTGTCTTTTGTTTATAACGCAAAAAAGAAACGCAGAGAAGATAAAATATCACCAAAAGAAAGCTCTATTTGTGGGGAAAAAAATGATAAAAATATAATTTGGGTGTTGACATTTAAAGTGCGTCAGTGCTAAAAGCTGAAAATTGGCCTAGGCGGGAAGGGGGTCTAAGTGCCCAGTAAATAAGTGGTTAAAGTACATATACAGTAATAAGGTACTGTACTTTTTTTTTTTGTTTTACAATTATTATTATTTTTTTTGAGCTGGAAAGCAAGAAAACTGCTGGCAGAGCTTTCTTGCCGAGTATACTGAGCATGTGTACGAGGCTTTTCGGTTTTTCGTCAAGAAAACTGCCTAAAATCTTGACGAGAATAATAGAGAACCTGCTCTCTATTTTCTCATTGTGATTCTTGGCAGTATTTTCCTGACGAGAAACCAGAGAGTGTGTATACTTACCTGTTGCTGTGGAAACCTGCGCATGCTCAAAACGACTTTGACGCATGCGCGGTAGCTTCCTAGGCATAGGTAGGGTGCAGCAAGATGGCGGCGACAGGATCGAATGTGACGAGCATGTAGTCGATGATGTCACCGCGTTCATGCCATTCAAAAGAACAAGGGTTCTTTTTAAAGGAGTGTCTGTACACTCAGGCGGCAAGAGATTCTTGCCAGGAATCTCATCAGGAAAAACATTGTTTTTTTCTTGATGAGATTCTGGCCTGTGTGTACAGGGCTTTAGAGGTGCAGCAACTACCGAATGGGCCAAACGCTTCCCACAACAAGGTATAAAGAAAATCAAAGAATGCTGTTGCGCTCCAAATTAATATAGGCTAAAGAATAGCTAAAAAATATAACAATATAAATCAAAGATAGGTTTGTACAACAGTGATGAAGAGTGCAAACTGGCAAAATAAAGTGACTGTAGTGCATAAATAATGTAAACCAGTAATGAATCAGTGAACTGAATAAAAGTGCAAATTATGCAAATAAAGGTGACTGTAATATGTGAATGAAATCACATCTTGTGAAAAGTATATGAAACTTCGGAACTGTCCCAGTTTAAAAGGTGCAAATGGTGCAGCTGTAACTCGGTCCAAAAGGTTAGTGCAATTTAACCGGAAAAAAATTGCAAAGTGCAGATCTAGTGCAGGGTGCTAGTTAACATCAGCAGGTGAAAAGGTGACTTTTGGTGGATCTTCGGTGTATAGTAAGTGACGTTTACACAGCGCAAGCTCGCTGCTCGTTTGGTATACACTGCATACAGTAACTTTTTTAAATGTGAGTACCCTATCTGGTCTGTCTTAATAAATTGCATCAAGTGTTTAAACATACTACACCAGAGAGCCTCCTTTATGTTTCTCTACCCTTGTCAATAGACGCAAATGCTAGACATGGGGAGCGCCCCCCATGGTAAGCCACCTGGGAGAGCGCTTCTCCCAGGGTGTTTACCAATGTGGGGAGGAGCTGGGCAGGGCCGATCCTAGGCAGGGTGCACAGGGTGCATTGCACCCAGGCGCCTGCAGAGTTGGGGGCGCCGAACATCTAACAGACTCTCTAACAGAAGCCCCCTCTGATGGACAGAGGCCCCCCTCCAGGTCCCAATAAAGTACTCTGCTTCTCTTCCTGTATTTTGTTTATTGTTAAGTAAAGAGATCATGTAAGGATCCCAGGTTAATGAAGATTTCATGGGGGAGCATCTCTGTGGTTGAGTCATTGCCATAGAAACATTTGTAAAGGAGAGGAGTTAGTAAAATGAAGACACCCATGTGGGGGCACCAGAAATATTTCTGCACCCAGGTGCCTGTGACCCTAGGATCGGCCCTGGAGCTGGGAGAGCCACCAGGGGACCCCAGAAGACGGTGATCGGGGGCCACACTGTGCCCCTGTGTGGCCCCCGTGTTACGATTCGACGCATGCGCGGAAGTGTTTTACTTCCGGGTGCGGTGACGTGGCGGCGTCAAAGTCACCTCCACGTCACCGACACGTCAGCGACACGTCAGCGCGCTGTCTGCCGGCGGGGATTTTGGTTTGATCGTGTGTACACGATCAAACCAATACTTCCCAGCAGACAGATTTGTTCAAATCTGTCTGTCCGACGGATTTGAACAAATCTATTTGCTCGTGTGTACCAGTGGCGGCTGGTGAAGTTTTAGGATGGGGGGGCGCAAGACCCCGCCCCTCCATGTTTGGCCCCTCCCACTTCTCATAAGCCACGCCCCTTATATAATCTACCCACTCCGTCCCCTGTATTCCACTTGCTTCCACTCATAGTGTCAGGAGTATACAGCCCCAGCATCACAAATCATGGTATATAGCGCAGCCTTACAGATCAATGCAAACAAACTAAAAAATTACAATGTTAGTAATAAAGGACTCTAAATGGGCATGATATTATCAGAGACTGCGGACATACTGCACGAGATTACCAAAGACTACGGACATAATGCACAAATTTACCAGAGACTGCGGACATACTGCACAAATTTACCAGAGACTGCGGATATACTGCGCAAAATTACCAGAGCCTTCGGACATACTGTACAAGATTACCACAGACTGCGGACATACTGCACGAAATTACCAGAGACTGCGGACACATACTGCACAAGATTACCAGAGACTGCGGTCATACTGCATTGGGGGGGGGGGGGTGATACGGGCGCTATTGTTGCCGAAGGCTTTCACACTGAAGAGGTGCGCTAGCAGGACCGCTCCAAAAGTCCTGCTAGCTGCATCTTTGGAGCGGTATAGGAGCAGCGTGTTAACCGCTCCTATACCGCTCCTTCCCATTGAAATCAATGCAGAGGCGCATTGCGGGCGATATTAACCCCTTTTACGCCCGCTAGCGGGGGTTAATACCGCACTGCTAGCAGCCGAATATCGAGGTAAATACCGCGCGGGGGGGAGGCGGGGAAGTTTTACCACTGATCTGCCGTCAAACTTTTCATAAAAAAAAAAAAGTAAATAAGCGTGGGTGGGGGGGGAGAGTTTTACCCCACTGATCGGTCATTAAACGTTTCATTAAACATAAAGTAAATAAGCGGGGGGGGGGGGTTTTACCACCGATCGTCCGTCAAACTTTACATACAAGAAAAATACATAAGCGGGGGGGGGATTTTTGGATTTTGCCACTGATCGGCCACTAAACATTTCATTGAACATAAGTAAAAAAGTAAATAAGCGGGGGGGGGGGTGTTGTGGACACCGAGATTGCCCAAGAATCAGATAACTTAATATAAGTGGGGGGCCGTAGGACGTCCGCTAGTTTTGCTGAGCAGTTTAATTGAATGACAGGCTTAAAATCTAATGATATGCGTAAGGGCGAGGGGGTCGGGAGAAGGCTTCTTTACCTGCAGGCTCACGCTGATGCGTCCCTCTGAGACTGAGTTGCATAGTGCCGACGTCACTTCCTGTTGTCGGCACTATGCACAGCATATACTGGGTGCTGTGCACTGCCCGGTCACAAGTCCATCGCGCCGGAAGCTGTGGCGCGATGGGCATAGCCACAAAGGGATATTTTTTCTGCCAATGTCTGCAATCTTGTGATTGCACAGACGTGGCGCTAATCGCACTGCACCCGGCGCCCAGCGCCCTGGCACAGTGTACATAAGGACCTTTTTTTGCTTGTTTTTTTTTTTTAAAGGGACATGTTTAAATAAAAAAAAAAAAATTTTTTTCTGGCTTGGGGGAGGGGGGGCGGCGCCCGTGCGCCCACTATGGACGGGCCGCCACTGGTGTGTATGAGGCCTAACAGGTGGTTATTTATATATTTCTTACCTTCTGCCCCAATCCAGCAATATTCACTGAGTACTCCATCACAGTGCCGGGTAGCAAAAAAAGCTCATCTTGTGTTAGGGCTTTCCTATAGGAAAGAATAGAG
The DNA here is from genome assembly GCA_029574335.1 of Rana kukunoris. Classification (NCBI taxonomy): domain Eukaryota; kingdom Metazoa; phylum Chordata; class Amphibia; order Anura; family Ranidae; genus Rana; species Rana kukunoris. Next base: position 76,686,079 of record CM056056.1, read on the forward strand.
CCATGGCTTGTATCTGCACTAAAAATCAAACCCAACTGGATGTTTTTTGGCCACACAGTGAATATCACTGGACTGGGGATTATGGTATATTTTGTGCTGGGCTGCACTTGGAGGAGGGGGAAAAGTACTTAACCACTTCCCCACCGCGCCATAAGCATTTTACTGCTACGGCGCGGTGGAGTTAATTTGACACGACGTCCCTGGGACGTCGTCGTGCACTTCCGCAATTGCGCGTCCCCTGCATCACGGATCACGGTAAATTGCCACTGATAGCGGCCGTTTACCACGTGATCGCGCCGTCAAATGACGGCGCGATCACTTGTAAACAAACCGGCGTCATTTGATGACGCCGGTTCCTCCCTCTCCTCCCTCTCCTCTCTGTACCGTTCGGTACAGTGTGCGAGGAGAGGGGGGGGAGCGGGGTGTCAGCAGCTGAGCTGTGGCTGGATCTGTGACAAATGCAGTCACAGATCCAGCCATCCCTCAATCCATCCCAGCTCTGCAATCCCCAGTACCCAGCAATCCCCCAGTACCCCACAATACCCCAGTACCCAACAATACCCCAGTACCCAACAATACCCCAGTACCCAACAATACCCCACAATACCCCAGTACCCAACAATACCCCACAATACCCCAGTACCCAACAATACCCCAGTACCCAACAATACCCCAGTACCCAACAATACCCCAGTACCCAACAATACCCCACAATACCCCAGTACCCAACAATACCCCACAATACCCCAGTACCCAACAATACCCCAGTACCCAACAATACCCCAGTACCCAACAATACCCCACAATACCCCAGTACTCGGCAATACCCCAGTACTCGGCAATACCCCAGTACTCGGCAATACCCCAGTACCCAACAATACCCCAGTACTCGGCAATACCCCAGTACTCGGCAATACCCCAGTACTCGGCAATACCCCAGTACTCGGCAATGCCCCAGTACTCGGCAATGCCCCAGTACTCGGCAATGCCCCAGTACCCAACAATACCCCACAATACCCCAGTACCCAACAATACCCCAGTACTCAGCAATGCCCCAGTACTCGGCAATACCCCAATACTCGGCAATACCCCAATACCCTGCATGATACTTTGCAATACCCCAATACTCTGCAATACCCTGCGCGATACTCTGCAATACCGCCTATGGGGATTTTTAAGTAGCGAAGTTTGGCTCCATTCCATGAGTGTGCGCAATTTTGAAGTGTGACATGTTGGGTATCTATTTACTCGGCGTAACTTCATCTTTCACATTTTGAAAAAAAATTGGGCTAACTTTACTGTTTTGTTTTGTTTTAAGCACAAAACAGTTTTTTTAAAAAAACACGCGTTCAATAAATTTCTGCTAAAATACCGTGCGAGATAAAAAGTTGTAACGGCCGCCATTGTATTCTCTAGGGTCTTTTCTAAAAAAGCATATATAATGTTTTGGGGTTCTATGTAATTTTCTAGCAAATAAATGATGATTTTTCCATGTAGGAGAGAAATGTCAGAATTGGTGTGGGTGTTCCAGAACGCCTGATGGTGCTCCCTGCATGTTGGGCCTCTGTATGTGGCGACGCTGTGTAAAAGTCCCACACATGGGGTATCGCCATACTCGGGAGGAATAGCAGAATGTGTTTTGGGGTGTAATTTGTGGTATGCATATGCTGTGTGTGAGAAATAACCTGCTAATATGACAGAAACAAGTTTTGTTTTTTTTTACAGAATTTTCAGTCGTTTTTCTTTTATAGCGCAAAAAATAAAAAACCCAGAGGTGATCAAATACCACCAAAAGAAAGCTCTATTTGTGTGAAAAAAGGACACTAATTTCAAATGGGCACAATGTTGTATGACTGAGTAATTGTCATTCAAATTGTGAGAGCACCGAAAGCTAGAAATTGGTCTGGTTAGGAAGGGGGTTTAAGTGCCCAGTGGTCAAGTGGTTAAAGGGCACCTGTGCCAAAAGTACAATTGTACTTTAAATTTTGATCATTCCCACAACATAATGCTGAGAGTAGGGATGAGCTTCGCGTTCGAAACGAACATATGTTCGACTCGAACATCGTCCGTTCGATCACTCGTCGAATTTCGAACGAAAACTTTCGCGTCAAATTCGAGTGAAATGAAACGACTGTTTTTTTAAAACTTTTTTTTCCCATTGATACTACTATCAATGGAAAAAAAAGTTTTAAAAACGGTCGTTTTTTTTCAGGATTCCTGCTCCTGAAAAAACAACTGTTTTTAAGACTTTTTTCCATTGATACGTGTTCCCTGGGGAAAGACCCGGGTTCTGAAAGACGTTTTCCAACAATAACTTGAAAACTGGTCTTTAAAATGATAGTTTTTGAATTAGAACTTTCGAGTCCCATAGACTTCAATGGGGTTCTAAATGTTTGTGCAAACGATCGGACTGTTGGACGGTTCTGGTGCGAACCGAATGCGGGGGTGTTCGGTTCATCCCTAGCTGAGAGACCTATGTGCTGGGAATAATATGGATGCTGTCACTGCACACCTCCTAGTGAGTCACTAGTCAAGAACAAGCTTAAAACAAGTGAAGTCAGAACTTCTGGTCTGCATTCTTGTTCTAGGTCAGTGACTCAGAAAGCAATGAAGCCATCAGATTAACCTTGTGTAAGTGACTTTAAGGTGTAGAGGGAGTGCTAACCTACAATGCTTCAAATGGTATGGAGTTTGCATCTTGTGATTAGGGCAGGTATCTACAAATAAGCTATAATTATATGTAAAAAAAAACAGAAGGGATGAATAAAGAAACTGCATATCTCCAAAAAAAAAAAAATAGTATTACAAAATTGTAAAATGTATTAATTCATATCCACAACCAGCTCGTAAGTAAAAACTGGCAATATTATCATTAAACCCTACCAGTGCTACCCCTCCTTCCCCATACCTAAGCATTAAATACACACAATGCCAACAAAAAAAAAATGAATATTGCCATCATTCTCAAAAAACAAGAAGTGGAATATTGGAAAAAGACCAAATTGTGGACAGGTTTAATAAAATAGGTGACTGTCTGCTAGCAGTTCTAGAAAAAGGTGGAATGTATGCCGTACGTAAATTTGGATCATCTGTGTAGGTGTAATTTTTACATTAATTAGCAGCTGCTAGCTATATTATACTGTATATTCAATACTATGTTATTTGTGAACTGACCTGGGCAGTGCTGAAAAACAAACATCTTATTGACCAAATTTTTGAGCCCCTATGACTTGAATTGTGCTTGATATCCATACAAAAAAGGCTATGGTACTACATTAATTAGACCAGGGGTGTCCAACTCAAATTCATCGGGGGCCACATCAGCAATATGGATGGTCTGAAAGGGCTGGTTGTATCTGCAAGTCTATGTACCTACTCTTTAATATTACAGTGCTGTGAAGGGCAGGTGCAGACTAGCACCAAGACCACTCGCACTCCTGTAGCAGATGACGCAACTCCAAAAAGGAGGGTCACACAACGCTGTTATCATCCATAACACATTAGATTGGAGACTGCTCAGAACAAACACCATCAGAAATCAAAAGTATGCTATGTACAGAGTGAAGAATTTAGGAATGCGATATGTACGGAGTGACGGGTTCAAGAGAGCGTTACGTACAGGGTGCAGGATTGCGTTATGTACAGGGTGCAGGAGTGCATTATGTACAGGGTGCAGGAGTGCATTATGTACAGGGTGCAGGAGTGCATTATGTACAGGGTGCAGGAGTGCATTATGTACAGGGTGCAGGAGTGCATTATGTACAGGGTGCAGGAGTGCATTATGTACAGGGTGCAGGAGTGCATTATGTGCAGGGTGCAGGTGTGCCTGAAGTCTCCCCAAGTCGCTTGACATCAGAAACTGATTCTTTGCCCCGGGTGAAAAATGTCTAGCTGCTTATTCACAGTGGCTAAGCAGGCTCTTGGTAGTCAATGCAGCAGTGTGTTTTTGCTAGCAAAATAGTTAATCAATGCAATGGGTGAAGAATCTGCAGTCCAGCAGCACAATGTGGTTGGGATTTCAGTGCAGCAGAGGCATTGTGTTGTGAGCCCAACTTTGGCCAGAGCTTCCCCACTCCACAGCTGCACATACACAAATGCTTGTGACAGTCTAGGTCAACAATGTTGTGAGCATCCTTGCCCCTTGGTGTACATACAGCTGTGGGGTGGGGACTACCCTGACATGTAGTTGTGGGGTGGGGAATGCCCTTACTGCAGTTTCCCTGGCTTCTTGTGAGACCATTCACCTAATATGGCCATTCATTGGGCAGCCATGGGTTGGAGTGACTGCTTTCTTCCAGATTCAATCTTATCCTAATGTGATGTCCTGTGTGTTGTGAGAGACACAAGACTCTGGTCTGGAGCAATGGATGTTTATTCTGTACAGGCTGTACACTGCAACATGCATTTCAGGACATTACATCTTATCTGCTTCCTACATGAGCACACTCTAAGATGGCCACCGTACCCCTTGACCCTTGTCATCACTGCTGGGTGGAGCCAGCCTTAAAGTGCCAGTACATGTGGAACCCTTCAGGTATAACACCTAAGTTTGGACAAAACTTTATCTCATCCCTACTCCAAATCCTGCGAGGCACAGTCCCAAAGATGATTTCACAATGTCCCTTGGATGACCTCGCACTACAGATTTACAGATATATCACTCAAGGCACTGCTATTTTTTAGAAGAATTACAGGCGGCGTGGCCCTACGCCCTCTCCTCATTGGCTCACTGGCTGTGATTGACAGTAGCAGGAGCCAATGGCTCCCCCTGCTGTCTTAGCCAATGAGAAGGAAGAGACCCAGGAGAGCCACTGCTCTCGTGAACATCACTGGGTTAAATGGGGCTGAGGGGACTGCTGAGCACAGAAGGTTATTTACCTTAGAATGCATGAAGGTAAAAAAACCTTGAGCCGGTGGGAGCTGTGGTGGCTCAACGTGATTGGCACTGCGCTGACAAGCCGTTCACCTCTGCAGCCAAGGGTTCGGATCCCGGTCTCGGCTACATGTGAATTGAGTTTGGTGGTCTCAGCCCGGCTCCCGGTGGGTGTGCTATGCAAGGTACGCCTGTGCTTAGTATGCCCACCCCCCCAAAAAAACACCACACTTGCACGCACACGAAATTGGTTTAACACACACGCACTTTGGCCATGAGGTCTCCTAAAATAAAGAGAGGCGAAGGACCTACGGGGCTGGCTGGGTGGGCTAGACCCCCTCACTCCCTCATAGGGGGAGTCCCTCTGCCCCGTTGGGGTCCCGTTGGGCCCCAGTCGGGCTCCCAAGTGGAGCAGGTAGGGCGGGGTGAGTGGGAGGCCCCCCCTCACACCCGCCATTGCCACCGGGGGCATGGAGAAGGATGGCGATTGCCTCCGGGGGGAGGGTCTGCCTACTCCCAACTCCTGCAGTCCGGCTCCTCTCTCTCGAGTTCACGCACAAAATACACTTAAAAAAAACAAAAAAAAAACCTTGAGCTTTTACAACCACTCAGATGTTTACTATAACACAGCAGCACATCTATGCTTTTCAGGTTCAAGCCCAGTTTAAGATGTCTGAAATGGTGGCCTACATACAGTCAGGTCCATTAATATTGGGACATCGACACAATTGTAATCTTTTTGGTTCTATACACCCACCACCACAATGGATTTGAGGGTATTTACATCCAAATCAGGTAAACGGTGTAGGAACAGTTTGTATATGTGCCTTTCACTGTTTAAGGGACCAAAAGTAATGGGGCAGATTAATAATCAGAAATCAAACTTTCACTTTTTAATACTTGGTTGCAAATCCTTTGCAGTCAATTACAGCCTGAAGTCTGGAACTGATAGACATCACCAGACGCTGGGTTCATCCCTGGTGATGCGCTGCCAGGCCTCTACTGCAACTGTCTTCAGTTCCTACTTGTTCTTGGGGCATTTATCTCCAGTTTTGTCTTCAGCAAGTAAAAAGCATGCTCAAATGGAATCAGGTCAGGTGATTGACTTGGGCATTGCATAACATTCCACTTCTTTACCTTAAAAAACTCTTTGGTTGCTTTCGCAGTATGCTTCGGGTCATTGTCCATCTGCCCTGTGAAGCACAATCCAATGAGTTCTAAAACATTTGGCTGAATATGAGCAGATAATAATATTGTCCGAAACACTTCAGAATTCATCCTGCTGCTTTTGTCAGCATTCGCATCAATAAATACAAGAGAACCAGTTCCATTGGCAGCCATACATGCCGACACCATGACACTACCACCACCATGCTTCACTGATAAGGTGGTATGCTTTGATTCATGAGCAGTTTCTTAATACGCTTCCCTTTCCATCACTCTGGTACAAGTTGATCTTGGGCCCATCTGTTGTTCCAGACATGTAAAGGCTTTTTTAGATGTTGTTTGGCAAACTCTAATCTGGCCTTCCTGTTTTTAAGGTTTACCAATGGTTTACATCTTGTGGTGTACCCTCTGTATTCACTCTGGTGAAGTCTTCTCATGATTGTTGACTTTGACACACTTTGACACACATAAAACCTATCTCCTGGAGAGTGTTCTTGATCTGGCCAACTTTTGTGAAGGGTGTTTTCTTCACCAGGGAAAGAATTCTTCGGTCATCCACCACAGTTGTTTTCCATGGTCTTCCGGGGCTTTTGGTGTTGCTGCGCTCACCGGTGCGTTTTCTTTTTAAGGATGTTCCAAACAGTTGATTTGGCCACACCTAATGTTTTTGCTATCTCTCTGATGGGTTTGTTTTGTTTTTTCAGCCTAATGATGGCTTGCTTCACTGATAGTGACAGCTCTTTGGATCTCATATTGAGAGTTGACAGTAAAAGATTCCAAATTGAAACAGCTCACTTGAAATTAACTCTGGACCTTTTATCTGCTCCTTGTAAATGAGGTAATGAGGGAATAACACACACCTGGCCATGGAACAGCTGAGCAGCCAATTATCCAATTACTTTTGGTCGCTTAAAAAGTGGGAGGCACATATACAAACTGTTGTAATTCCTACACCACTCACCTGATTTGGATGTAAATATTGTCAAATTAAAGCTGAAAGTCTGCAGTTAAAGCACATCTTGTTTGTTTAATTTCAAATCCATTGTGGTGGAGAAAAGATTAGAATTGTGTTGATGTCCCAATATTTATGGACCTGACTGTAGTTTTCTTTGGTACAGGCTTCCTTTAATGCATATGTAAAGTCTAAAAATTAAACCTGGTGATTAGGGTTGCCACCTGTCCGGGATTCACCCAGGCAGTTCAGGTTTTAGGCCAGGTTCACACCTATGCGAATTGAGTGCGGCTTAAACCGCATCCAATTTGCAGAACATTTCTAAATACATTGGCCCAGATTCACAGAGCAATTACGCCTGTCTAACTGGTGTTAGACAGGAGTAATTTCAAATTTCCTCAAGAATCCTCAAACCATGATACGGCGGCTTCGGGCTTCGATCTGAGAGGCTTACGTCCTCGTAAGCCTTCGGATCTACACTGCGATATTTTTGCGGCCGCTGGGAGGAGTTTGCGTCGTTTTCATGCGTCGGGATATGCAAATGACTTTTTACGGCGATCCACGAAGGTACGAGTGTCCCTCGCAATCGCCTACGTCATTTTTTGGCTACGTAATGTTAGAGGAGCTTTTTGCTGGTCTAACAGTGCGTAACCCATGTAAAGTATGGCCGTCGTTCCCGCGTCGATTTTAAAATATTTTTTTTTTTTAACGTAACTCGTTTGGGAATAGGAATGTACGTAAACGACGCTACTACGACGTGACGACGTGTTTTCGCGCAATGCACGGCGGGAAATTTGCGAACGGAGCATGCGCAGTTCGATCGCCGCGGGAACGCGCCTATTTTAAATGCTTCACGCCCCCTACTCACGCAGATGGATTGCGACGGGAGAAATACACTACGCCGCCGTCGTTTACTGGACAAAATCTACCTGGATTCCACGTAGAGCCAGGTAAAAAACGGCAGCGTAGTGTATTTCTGATACTCTACGAGAATCTAATTCTCTGTGAATCTGCCCCATTGTTTTCAATGAGGCTGGTTCACATATGTGCGATGCTTTCGCACTGCGCATTGCAGAAAAAACGTGTGCGTTATTTATGCATTGCGGTGCGGCTCAGGTGCAAATTCAGGCCCATTATATTCTATGGGTACGCAGCTGATTCGCAGATGTGTTCATTTCTCTTCAGGAATTTCTCTCATTCAGCCCAATACAATTCCCCCCACTCTCCTCTCCCCTGTAACTTCTCCCAGGTCTCCAAATTGGCAGCTAAAACAGAGCTAATCTGCTGAACACTTCTGTAATCTCTCTGCAAAGTTAAGAGAGCTGAAATTCGCACTGCACAAGTGTGATTCTGGCTTAAAAATCATGTGCCTGGTTTTCAGGCAGACTGAAACCCGGAAACATTATTCAGACTAGGCTCCCTAAGTAACCAAGAGTCGCACGAAAAACTGCTGCCACCCGGGAGCTGCAGACAGCTGTCTGGGGGCAGATTTGGCATCACTGGGGGTCAGGACGATGTCAGCAAGAGCAATTTGACCAAACCCATGGTTTGCTGTTGCATGTTATGTGCTACTTCCTTGGGGCACCCAAAGGTGTCCCAGGCCACTAAAGTTTTGGGGGTTGGCTTTAAGAAAAGGTGGCAACCCTACTGATGATTCTGCCAGTAAAACACTTCCTGTCCTAAGGTAACCATGCCAACTCACCTTGTTATATCATGTTGTGTGTAAAACTCCATAGCTTTAACTGAGAATTTATTACTGCTAATGAAAGCAATTTATAGGAGTAGTTACTCAGATTTTTAATTGCTATGTAATCAGATTTCAGTCTAGTCTTTCAGGCAATGTGTGATTAGGAAAAATCTGCCCTATAATTTGTTACGGACTGCACTCTCCTTTTATAGTTTATATTCAATGCTCAGATTTACCTTACCACTGACGAAGAAACTGGAGAAAGGTCTTACTGAAGAAAAGACTTGATTACAAAGCACACAGGGCTGGGAGTATTTGCATAGAAGCTTGTTTTCAGAACTCGTCCAGAAATCAAATTTCCTACTTAGGCAATTGGCTTACTGTTTTTCCAAGTAGTTGTTCTCTGGTTGGGCTCATTTTACACTTGCAGATGTAAGGTGGCAAAAATAAACAATTGAGCTGCATTTTTACCGTCAACCTTAAAGCCGTATTCAACCCAAAACCCCAAATTTAATACTGTATATTGCAGCTTACCAATCATTAGATGTGTTGGCTGCATCAGCTTTCTTTTTCTTTTTTTGCCTTTCTTCCCTTTGCTTTCACCCGTTGATCTGGCTAGTAACGCACCCTCCTGCATTAGACTGCACCCACTCTGGATGAAAAAGCACAGGGGGCACAACAGACAACAGTAATGCCAGCATGGTAGGAGGGAGTGTTGGACTAGAACTAGCAGATTTAAAAACCCTAACAAATTAAAGCCAAACGTCACCTTTTATAACTAGTTATTGCAAACATTTTTTTTTCTTTTGAGTTAAAGGTTTATATGAATAAATAAGATGATCATTCTAAGCACTAGTGATGAGCGGAATACGCCATATTCGATTTCGCGATATTTCACGAATATATAGAAGAATATTCGTGAAATATTCGTTAATATTGAATATTCGTGATATTTTATCAAAAAAATTTTTTTGCAAAATTTCGCTAATGCGAAATTTCGCTAATGCGAATGCAAAATTGATTGCCAAATTCTCGTCAACACGCGAAAACGGAGATCATTTCCTGGCTTACTGAACTAATATGCACTAAACACTAACTCTACTTACACAAACTTATATGACTAAACTAAAGCTAATTTTTTTTGTTTTTTTTTTGTTTTTATACACAAAACACAGAAGGGCAGAGAAAGTATTCGCGAATATTCAGCAACATAAAAGGATCGCCTCAGCTACTCGGCCCAGGGTTTCTAATAATACCAGCAATGCTTTTAGACGTCGATGGAGATCACTAGGATGTGATCTGTTTTAAAAATAAATTTGAAAAAATACGAATATTCGCAATAGCGAATATTTACCGCGATATTCGATTTATTCGCGAATACTCGAATATGCAATATTCGTGAGCAACACTACTAAGCTTCCCTGCCGGTGTTAAATGGATTGTCTCATACCTGTAAATGGATACATCTAGAAGAGCGCTTGCTCTTTTGTAAAACAGACTTACCTTCCAGGTCACCAAATAAAAAAAAGAAAGCCTAAAAAAGAAAAACGAATGCAGCATCGCATCTAATAACTGGTAAGCTGCAATATAATAACTGTTTGCGTTTGGGTTTAATACCACCTTAAGCTGGAAGGTGGCCGAATGGGGTTGTACACAGGAAAAAATGATACTTACATTGTGTGTTGACGGGCAGTACAGCCACCAAATCCATTCACGTGAACAGGGCTGCCCACAACCGCATGCATTGCACACACTTGCGGTGCAGTGGTGTGGGCTTTACAGGGTTAAAGGAAGCCTTCAGGAGGCGACACATCATCATAAGGTCTGCCGGTGTAAACTTATGCCATGTACACACAACTGTTATTCATGTCATGAAAAAAACGTTTTTCTCAATGTGATTCCTCTCTAGCCTGCCTTGCATAAACACGCTCGTGAAAAAAAAATGCTTCAGCAAAGCGCGGTGACGTACAACACGTACAACGGCACTATAAAGGGGGAGTTCCATTCTAATGGTGCCACCCTTTGGGCTGCTCATGCTAATTTCCCTGTCTCATAACTTGCTTCAGAGCATGCACACTTTTTTCCCCCCTGTTAAAGCGTACACACGACCGTTTTTCACGAAAAATGCTCTGGAGCCTACACTTGTCATGAAAAATGGTCGTGTGTATGTGGTATAAGCCTTACTATATAAAACTAAAACTGATCAGGTGACTGTTGTAGGTACACAGCTCCTAGTCAGCACACACAAAGTAGGAGGTGACTGAGATCAATGCATCAGGCACAAAAGAACAAAGATGGGTGAAACAGCAATAAAGTTTGCTATTCTCGTGCAATGTTTATAATTGATCAGGTTCAATTTTTGCGAAAAGTGGAGTTTTACATTATTATTACCTTTCCTGTATTTCCTGCATCAACCACTTGCCTACCGGGCACTTTTACCCCCTTCCTGACCAGGTCAATTTTTAGTTTTCAGTACTTTAACACTTTTAATGACAATTACTCAATCATGCAACACTGTACCCATATGACAGTTCTATCATTTTATGAGACAGAGCTTTCTTTTGGTGGCATTTAATTACCACTGGGTTGTACATTTTTTGCTAAACAAAAGAAAAAAGATCAAAATTAAAAAAAAAAATCTTAGTTTCTGTTATAAAGTTTTGCAAATAAGTATGTTTTCTTCTTCACAAATGTGGGCTGATGAGGCTGCACTGATAGGGACTGTTGAAGCGGCATTAATGAGCACTAATAGATGGCACTGATAGGCGGCACTGATGGGCATTGATAAAAAGTGTCCTGATTATCAGTGAAAACAATGTCCTGACAGGCTTGCCGGTTAATGGCTCTCATTTCCTCTCATAGACACATTTTGGGAGGAAAGGAATGCAGATAACCAGCAAGTCTGTTTGCAAGTCGTTAGCTGTGATTGGACGCAGCTAATTACATGGTTAAGGGCCGCTGTGATTGACCCTTTACCCTAATTTGGGATCAAAGGGTCACAGATCGCGCCTAATGTGTGTCCCAGGAGGCACACGGAGGGGGGCGGAGTTCCTGGAGGACATCTATTGACCCCCTCCCAGAACTAGAGGCCTTTGCTGTAGCTATCTTTTGGCTATAGCGCGGTCAGCAAGTGGTTAAAGTGGATGTAAACCCTCCATACACCCAGTGAAGTGAACAGCCTCAGATGATACACCGGGATGAACCAAATCTCCCTACATAGGTTTTACATGTATATCTGCTGTCTTCACATTTATATACTGCTTACAATGTTCAGATGGTGTTAGGAGATTTTCTCTTCCTGTTTAACACAGAGTGTGATGTCTGGGCATACAGCCAGGATAGCTAACATTGCTGATTGGAGGAAAGGCACACACCCCCTCTCATCATAGGCAGAGACTCTCAGAAGTGTTTTGTAACAGGGCCAGCTCCCTTTTAATCTATTTTAGCAACCTCCTCTGACTGAAATTTCAGGCTGCTTTTATCTAAAAGTGTCAGAGAATTTGTCAGGAGTTATCAGGCTGATAACAGGGGGAACAGTTCAGGAGAGAGCTAAGAAAACAAAATACTGCAGATATATGTGCCCAGCTCAAATTTCATGAATCGGGTTTACATCCACTTTAAGATTAAAATGTTTAGATGGCAGTATTGCCCCCACTTCCCCTTATACTTACCTCACTTGATCCAACACTGTACACATCTGTAGGGGCTCTCTCCTCTCATTCCTGGTCTCAAAGGAAGTGAGACTTTAGAATTGCATTGACATTCCACATGTGTCTACTCTGTAAAAATCGATATAAAAGCAGATGGCGATAATTTACAATTCTTATAAACCCATATTTTCTCCAGCGACTATACAGTGACATGAATCTGCAGTAATACTTTGATGCCCTGTCTGCTTACCTCTGGTTGTGTATCAACCTTAGGGCCTACACTCTCACACTGCTTAAGTAATCTTCCTTTAGTTGATAAGGATGGAGGCAACCCGTGGGTTTGATAAACTGCCCACGGTTCATGGAAAGGCCAATCGCTATGTTGTCCATTCTGATGGTAAGACCTATGTAAGAAACTGCCGTCGCCTCCTACAGGTACCTGAATCATACTGTACTGCCTCTGCCTATGATCACTTCCGAACCCCAAGCACAGCCATCTGCTGCTGTGCCAATTGAAACATCCAAAAACAGACTTAAAGGGGTAATTCCCCCAAAAACCTTTTTTTAACATTTATTCAGGCTCGTTATGTCAAGGGGAATCATTTTTTTTTTTTTTAGAAATGAAGCCGTACTTACCGTTTTACAGATGCATCGTCTCCGTCGCTTCCGGGTATGATCGTCTGGTCTGGGCGTGCCTATTTGATTGACAGGCTTCCGACGGTCTCATACATCGCGTCACGAGTAGCCGAAAGAAGCCGAGAAGGCTCTATACTGCGCCTGCGCACCGTCGTTCGGCTACTTTCGGAAAATCGTGACGCGATGTATGCGACCGTCGGAAGCCTGTCAATCAAATAGGCACGCCTAGACCCGAAGACCATACCCGGAAGCGTCGGAGACGATGCATCTGTAAAACGGTAAGTACGGCTTCATTTCTAAAAAAAAAACTGATTCCCCTTGACATAACGAGCCTGAATAAATGTTAAAAAAAAGGTTTTTGGGGGAACTACCCCTTTAACACATAACAACAACAAAATGATGACGACGGGCAAGAGGTGTCAGAATCACAAGCCCTACAAGTTTTCCTGGGTTCCAAGTTTATCACACACCATAGCTCCCAACTGTCCTTGATTTGGAGCAATGTCCTTCTGTCTCTCATTCCTCCTCATTTTTCCCTCATTTTGGTTTAATCTATATAGCTGTATATAAAATGAACTTTGAGTGCTAAACCTTTCATCCAAATTCTAAATGGCTGCATTTGTAAATTTCAAAAGCCAATATACGTATATGATTAGGAATGGTAAAAGGAAGCACTTGTGGGTTTACCTAATCCTTTTTCTTTGTATATTTCTCCTTTTAACGGGGCGTGACAGGGGGCGTGTCCTATGCCTACATACTTTTGCTAATAGGTGTCTCGTTCCCATCTCAAAAAGTTGGGAGGTATGCACACACTGATTGTTTTTCTTTTTCGTTTTATATTGAAGTTTGTTATTGTTCCTTTCTATGTTGCACTCTTTGTTAGTTCTATATTACAATTTATTTATATTTGCATATCTTTTCTTTAAAGGGGGAACATGTAGAATATGTATGTGCTGCAGAATTACATAGAGGTCTGAGGACCTGGGGGTGGGAACAGGAAGTAGGAAGTTATGAATTTAAATTTACACACAGCTCACTGTTGGTTGGGAATAAAAAAGTTCTTTACGAGGTTCTCTGACGATTCATCTTTCTTCCACAAAATCTACAAAATGAAGACTAAAGAGCCACCATATCTAGGGAACAGTAATCTGCAATATATTACATGTTTGTTTTTGGAGTTAGCTAAGCTTTAAATATAGACCTACCTCTTAAATATAAATCCTAAGGCTATGGTCACACAAAATTATCATTCCAGTGATCCTACTTCCATGAATAGGTGTATGTCTGACATCATCATAGTATATTCCTATTGTAAGGTGACCAGATTTTTTAAATGAAATCCACGGACATGTTATATTTTTTTTTACTAGTAATGGTGGAAATCAGCGAATGTCTGCCCGTCGCCGCCACTGCCCGTCTCACAGCTTGTTAAGTCTTGCTCACCGGGCCCCCGGCTACTACTGGGTGGGGAGCGGAGGAAGATCGCTCTGCCAGGGAGGGCAAGGAGATAAACAGGCAGGCGGCTGGCCGGGACTTGAGCCAAGGCAGAACATGCGAGCGGAGCTGAATGGGCATGCACCCAAAAATATTCCCATCGCTTCGACCAGCACATGATCATCAGAAAGGGGCACAGATAATGGAAAAAATACACCCCCTAAGCTAGTAGAAGCGGTGGAGTTGGGGGGCGGAGGGGTTTCAATTCTGCATTGACTGCCCCAGCCCCTGTTCAATTCCAATCCGGGGACAGACTTGGTCTGGGGACAGTGTCCTCAATCCGGGGACTGTCCCCGGAAACCAGGGAAGTCTGGTCCCCCTATCCTATTGTTTTCTTGTGAAGCCGGAACCATGCAATATGAGCTTGTGGAAAATGAAAGTTCTTTTACAGCATATACTACTATCATCACTATTACTGGTTCCTGTCTAGATAAGGGAAAAATGCAGCAACAGAGTTTTAGCTGAGAGGACTTAGACAACGTGCTGATGGTAATGTATTGTGCGATTTTGTTGCACTCAGCAAAAATAATTAATAACTGCAATAATGACTTAAGTGTTCTGAGACCATTCAGGTAAACTACATTTCCACACCGTTATGTTTTCAATCCCACACCCCTCTTATTAGTTTTCTGTGAATTTTAGAGACAATCTTTATGCGGTAACAAGGAACAGAGATCAATAATGTGCAGGAACACTTTATTCATTTTATTTCACTTACTATAGCTAAAAGTGTTTTTATCTGATTTTGTGCTGTGTTTTTTTTTTTTTTTCACCATTTTGGATACATTAGAGAAGTGTTAAAGGCTCTATCGGATATCTTTTGGTTAGAAGTTAAATAAAATAGGTAGAAAATAATGAGCCTAAATAGGACTTTACCATATACAGTAAAACCTTGATTTGAGAGTAACTTGGTTTGAGAGCATTTTGCAAGACAAGCAAAATGTTTTAATAAATTTTGCCTTGCTATACAAGCAATGTCTTTATTTAAGAGTAGAGTCATGAAGAGAGGAGACTCTAAGTGTAGCAATATGGTTACATTTAATGAAGGTACAACATTTAGCAACTTATTGCTACACTTAGGCCTAGTACACACAATGGGATTTATCCGCTCTGAACGGTCCCCGGGCCGTTTACAGCGCATATTTACGCCGGGATGTTTTGATCCGATGGCTGTACACACCATCTGATCAAATTCCCCGCCGGCGGACAGAGCGGTGACGCGGCGGTGACGTTGACGCCGCAACGTCACTGCACCAGGAAGTAAACACTTCCGCGCGCATGCGTCGGATCCATTCACAGGATACGACGCATGTGCGGGCAGATATGTCCGCTGGTTTGCCGTACTAACCAGCGGACATATCTGACGGGCAGCTATCCGGCGAAAAAATTCCAAAGCATGCTTTGAAATTTTTCCGCCGGAAGAATCCGGCCAGAACGGTCCGTTTGCCCCTACGCACGAGTGGATTTTTCGGCTGAAATGGTCCGTCGGACCATGTTCAGCGGATTTATTCCCTCGTGTGTACAAGGCCTTAGAGGTGCCTTTCTTCTCGTTTTATACCCTTTTAAAAAATGTTTTAATATACAAGTGCTTTGGATTAAAAGCATGTTTCAGGAACGAATTATGCTCGCAAACCAAGGTTTGCCATCAGATATTGTACCTTTTTACAGGCCTACTTTTTTTAATAATACAGTTAAAATGTTTTGAAACAAATTATAAAAGAGCAGCTACTGATACAGATTCCTATAATATCAGTAACACCTACCCCCAAGTCATAGCAAAAAGTAATTCATAGGTATTGCATAGATTTTTCAGAGCTGTTCTGAGTTCTTAACACATTTTGTAGACTACTTCTGGAAAAACTAGGAAGACGATACATAAAAAATTGTATTAATGAAATCAGTTGCTTAATAGGGATGAGCTTTATGTTCGAGTCGAACATGAGTTCGACTCCAACATTGGCTGTTCGCTCATTTGACGGACAGCGAACAATTTGGGATGTTCGCGGCAAATTCGAAAAGCTGGGGAACACCCTTTAAAAGTCTATGGGAGAAATCAAAAGTGTTAATTTTAAAGGTTAATATGCAAGTTATTGTCATAAAAAGTGTTTGGGGACCTGGGTCCTACCCCAAGGGACATATATCAATGCAAAAAAAAAAAGTTTTCAAAATTGCAGTTTTTTAGGGAGCAGTGATTTTAATAATGGGGGAATAGTTGCTGAAGCTAGACCCAACACATACCCGCCCAGTTGAGATGTGGACTATCTCGGTACAAAATAGGTCAGGGTAAACAATATGATAAATAAGAAATCATTTATTAAATAAAAATGTTGCATTAAAAACAATAGTGTACATCAAAAGATTGGTCTACTAGTTTCGCGGGGTGTCCGCTTCTTCAGGAGAACTAATCCAAAGTGTAACGAAGCAGGCGCGGAGCCAGGTCTGCCCAATAGGTGGTCCCCCCGCAGCGAACGTGGGGGATGGTATGTGGATCTCACAACGAATAGTATCCACGGATGCATGGGGGGCCAAGGCCAAGATGGTGGCAAAGGATAGGTCCCGATGGTGAGGGGGAAACAAATGGGCTGGCTGAGGACAGGGCAAGGGGCTGATACAGGCATATGAGCAGGGCCAGTAAGGGGACAGGGTCCAGTGTAACTGGTGAGTAACCAGTATACTGTCACTCATGGAGGTATCCATGAACGTGGCAATGCACGGTAGTGCATGGACAAATATGGCTCCCGTAAGGATCCCCGCTGTGCCGTCGGCAGCAGCCTAGCTAAGTCTCTCACAGAAGCCAGCCTGTGTGAGATCCGCGCACTCCAATACTTGGATGATGGTACCCTATTACCCCTATTAATTATTCCTAAGTGAGGCCATACTCACATTTTTTCATTGATTTTAATAATGCTTAAAGTGAAACAATAAAAGTGAAATATTTTTTTAAATTTCGTACCTGGGGGGTGTGTAATGTATGCCTGTAAAGTAGCGCATGTTTCCCGTGTTTAGAACTGTCCCTGCACAAAATGTCATTTCTGAAGGAAATAAAGTAATTTAAAACTACTGGCGGCAATTCATATGTCGGTCCCGGCAATACAGAGAAAGGTAATTGAAAAAAATGTTTTCAATGACTTTTATCTGTATTGCCGGGACCGACAATTAATAGCGCGAGTAGTTTTAAATTACTTTTTTTCCATCAAAAATTTCATTTTGAGGCGGGAACCAAAATAATAATAAAAAAAAAATGTGTGGGGGTCCCCCAAAATTCCATATCCGGCCCTTCAGGTCTGGTATGAATATTAAGGGATACCCGTGTAATTACCAGGTCTGGCATGGATTTTAAGGGGAACTCCGCACCCAATAAAAAAAAATTACGTGGGGTTCCTCCAAAAATCCATACCAGATCCTTATCCGAGCATGCAACCTGGCAGGCTGCAGGAAAAGAGGGAGGGACGAGAGAGTGCCCCCTCCTGAACCGTACCAGGCCACATGCCCTCAACATGGGGAGGATGCTTTTGGGGGTCTGTGACCCCCAAAGCACCTTGTCCCCATGTTGATTGGGACAAGGGCCTTATCCCCATAACCCTTGCCCGGTGGTTGTGGGTGTCTATGGTCTCGTAATCTGAAAGCCCCCTTTAACAAGGGGGATGACGGGGATAAAGCCCTGTCCCCATCAACATGGGGACAAGGTACTTTGGGGGGTCACAGACCCCCAAAGCATCCTCCCCATGTTGAGGACATGTGGCCTGGTACGGTTCAGGAGGGGGGGCGCTCTCCCGTCCCCCTCTTCTCCTGCGGCCTGCCATGTTGCGTGCTCGGATAAGGGTCTGGTACGGATTATTGGAGGAACCCCACGCCATATTTTTTTTATTCTGCCACAAAGTTCCCCTTAAAATCCATACCAGACCTAAAGGGTCTGGTATGGATTTTTTGGGGGGAACCAAACACCATTTTTTTTTAAATTATACGGGGTTCCCCTTAATATTCATATCGACCTGAAGGACCTGATATTGAATTTGGGGGGACCCCAACACATTTTTTTATTTTGGTTCCCTGGACAAAATGTCATTTTTGAAGGAAAAAAGTAATTTAAAACTACTTGCGCTAGGGGTCCCCCTTAATAATCATACCAGACCCAAAGGGCCTGGTAATGGACTACGGGGGGGCTGTCATTTTTTTTCAATGACTTTTCTCTGTATTTCCAGGACCCGACAATATATGAATAGCCGCCAGTAGTTTTAAATGACTTTTTTCCTTCAGAAATTACATTTTGTGCACGGACAGTTCTAAACACGGGAAACGTGCACTACTTTACAGGCAAACTTTAGACACCCCCCAGGTACGAAATTTAAAGGAATAATTCACTTTAATTGTTTCACTTTAAGCATTATTAAAATCACTGCTCCCCGAAAACACTGACGTTTTTAAAACTTTTTGTTTGCATTGATACATGTCCCCTGGGGCAGGACCTGGGTCCCCAAACACTTTTTAGGACAATAATTTGCACATTAGCCTTTAAAGCGGAGGTTCACCCTAAAAACATTTTTTCTAACATTACATTGTGCTCACTTCCAACATTGACAGTATGCTGATTTTTATTTTTTTTTGCTGTACATACCGTCATATAGCTATTTCCCGACCCCCCCCCCCCGCCTTCCGGGTAGTAGCTCCTGTGGGAGTGGGCGTTCCTATGCAGAGGCTAAGTGATTGACATGATGACAACAACTTCCCCCGGGCGCATAAAGGCGCGCCACGTGTTACCGAAAGAAGCCGAACTGCGAGTCGGCTGTATATGGCGCTATACGGCGCCTGTGCACCGACGTTCGGCTTCTTTCGGCAACTCGTGATGCGCCTTCCCCTCGCAATGAGCGGCTAATTGCAGCGGCGCATGCGCAGTGGGGATCCTTGGCAAAAGGCCCGGCAGCCGCCGGACCTTGCCGGAATGAAGTCTCCCGAGTGCATGCATGCGGTGCATACTAGTTTATTATGCGTTTTTGCCTTTTTTTTGTAAAAAAAAAAAAAAAAAAAAGCTACTGCAGGTATACAACCTCTTTAACAGTGTTCCAATGCTTGCATGAACTTTTGGTCTGTTCGCATGTTCGCATGTTCTGGATGCGAACCGAACCGGGGGGCGTTCGGCTCATCCCTATTGCTTAACCACTTCAGCCTCAAAAGAATTGGCAGCTAAATGACTAGGCCATTTATTGCGATTCGGCACTGCGTAGTTTTAACTGACAATTGCACGGTCGTGCGATGTGGTACCCAAATAAAATTGACGTCCTTTTTTTCCTACAAATAGAGCTTTCTTTTGGTGGCATTTGATCACCTCTGCGGTTTAATTGTTTGCGCTATAAACAAAATAAGAGTGTACATTTTGGAAAAAAAGCAATGTTTTTTACTTTATGATATAATAAATATCCCAAAAAAATGTATAAAAAAATATTATTTTTTTTTCCCTCAGTTTAGGCCGATATGTATTCTACATATTTTTGGTAAGAATCACAATAAGCGTATATATATTGGGTTGCGCAAAAGTTATATCTCCTCAACCCACAAGTATCACCCCTAGACACACAATACGCCGATCCCACTTATACTCAGCGGCTCCTGAATGGGGTAGCGCTACACTAGTAATGACTGCGATCAGCGATTTTTATCATAACTGCGATATTGCGTCGGACACTTTTGATTCTATTTTGGGACCATTGTCATATATACAGCGATTAGTGCTATAAAAATGCACTGATTACTGTATAAATTACACCATGCTTCATTGGACATTTGATGTCGGAATTTCTAACAACAAATGTTGTAGAGCTGGTTCTGAATTTTTCCAACAACAAAAGTTCTTGTCGGAAATTCCGATCTTCTGTAACCAACTCTGATGCACAAAAATCCTACGCATGCTCGGAATCAATTTGACGCATGCTTGTTATCACCGAACTTCATTTTTCTCGGCTCATCGTAGTGTTGTACGTGACCGCGTTCTTGACGTTCGGAATTTGTGTGATCGTGTGTGTGCAAGACAAGTTTGAGCGAACAATCCATCGGAAAAAAATCCACGGTTCTGATGTCGGAATGTCCGATCGCGTGTACGTGGCATAAGAGTGTTTTTCCAGCTAAAAATGCAGTAGTTCTGGAGTCTTTTTCCAGCATGAAAATGCTCCTGCTAAAAAACGCTGAAAAAATGTCTTCATGGACACATAGGATATAATGCTGGGGAGTTTACTGGCTGTAGAAAAAAAATGTCTGACGGCCAAAGCAGCAGCTGTGAAAATGCCTAGTGTGAAAGAGGCCTATAAAAGAAAATGAATGCAGCCACATCTAAGAATTGGTAAGCTGCAATACAACAAATGTTTCCTTTTGTGTTTATTAGTACTTGAAATTATTAGTTTGGGCCAGCTTGGAATAAATGAAGTATTTGCACGCTGGAACTGACTGGATGCTAAGGCTGTAATATATACTGTAAGTAGCTTGTGGTACATACAATAAGTGGCACTGTGTTCCAG
The DNA here is from genome assembly GCA_029574335.1 of Rana kukunoris. NCBI lineage: Eukaryota > Metazoa > Chordata > Amphibia > Anura > Ranidae > Rana > Rana kukunoris. The sequence continues at coordinate 76,707,044 of CM056056.1, forward strand.
CAGCAATACAAGACACTTGTGCTGCTGTATATAGAGGGAGTCGACTATACTGCATCTCTGCCATTCAGGAGGAGCCTTGTATTTTTTCAATGAATACATGACTACCTCTGATTACCCGGGGGGGATTTTTTTTGTATATCTACCTCTCCACTTTGGGCACCTCTTAAGTGTTGGCAGTTCTTTTTAACAAAATTGGGGTTGGCAGTGAATGCATTTTGTTTGCTGAAAAAAGGAAATTGGGCACACTGCCCCCCTTCCCACAACATTAAAGTTGGGGTGGTTGCCATCTGTTTGTTGGTGAATTAGTGAGGGGATACACTGGATACCTTTGCTGCAATTGTGCTCTTTCTGGGTGTTCAGTGTGTCCCTGTACCTTTTTAGGAGGGGTGGGCTCCCTCCAGGCATACCTGAAGTTTATGTGTCCAATATTTATCAATGTGCTCCAACTTTGGGGACCCTCAAAATTATAGAGGTAGGACTGCAGTATACTGGGTTGCCGTGACGTGGCCTCTGCAGCTTATGCATATATTTGCAAATGTGCGTAAAATAAACCGCTTCTTTTAGACAGCTTTCACACTGGAGCAGTCTTCAGGCGTTTTAGCGCTAGAAATAGCACCTGCAAATTGCCTCCCATGCCACCCCAGTGTGAGAGCCCGAGTGCTTTCACACTGGAACGGTGTGCTTGCAGGACCTTAGAAAAAGTCTTGCAAGCAGCATCTTTGGGGTGGTTTAAGAGCGTATACAATGCCCTTCAGACTGCCCCTGCCCATTGGATTGAATGAGCAGCACTGAACACTGCTTCGGAAGCACTGCAACACAGAATCTTTTAACCCCTTCTTGGGGGTTAAAAGCGCCCTGCTATAACAGCCGTAAAGCGCTGCTAAAAGGAGCAGCGCTTTACCGCTAATGGTCGCGCAGCTGCAGTGTGAAAGCAGCCTTAACGTAAAGTGTTATATCGGACAATTTGGTTTGTTGCAGACTGGCTGGAAAGAGATTGGGGAATCTTGACATACGTCACCCTTTTATGTGTACCTTGCTGCAAAGGCCAGTTATAGGTTAGGGTGGTTGCCATCCGTTTGTATTACAGGCTGTGCACTCCCCTACCCAGGAGTTTCGAGGAAGCGGCATTTCAGAACCCAGAATTGCAAGTCTTTTTTGCACACACAGGAAGAATTTTTTTTATTGTTTTGCAGGGATGGAATCCAGCATCACGCATGTGCCATCAGTGGCACTGGAGAGCCCAACATCATTTTAGGTGAGAAAATAGACAGTGCTGATCAGCAGCACAAAAAAAGTAGAACTGCTTACCCTTTAAAGTTGTTTTTTTCCTTCTAAAGCCAGTGTTGAAATGCTGGTTTAAAATTGCAACCTAAAGCAGCAAAATAATTTATTCTGCAACATGCAATGTCAACTCACAAGAGAATTTTTGTCTGGTGCCTGAGGGTTAATAGTATTAAAGGAGTTGTAAAGGAAAAAAATGTTTTGCCTAAAATGAATGTCTGCAAGGTAGACAGACAGAATAGTGTAATGATTCTGTTAACAAACGAGTAAATACCTATTAAATTCCTTATATCACCTCCGGCGTTCTAGTTTCTGTTCTCTCATTCACTTCCTGGTTTGCATCACTTGTTCATGTAAGAACTACATTTCCCAGTATGGGAAGTAATTCACACCCAGTAATTCACACCTCCTTGAAGTCTCTAACACATAGAGCGTGTCCTGCCACACAGATGTAGTTCCCAGGAGCGGGCGAGCATGTTACTGACCACCGCAGTAAAGTCTCCCTTCACGGTGGTCAGTAAAATCAGATGTAGCGCTACCCCCTTAAGAGCCTGTGGTTGTTTTTGGGATCTACTCTCTTTTGGTTTAGCTCACCCCTCTTTAACTTGCTCCCTTGACACATCAGAAGTCTGGTGGGTGTATTGTGACCCTTGCTGGGCTGGGGGCACAATGACAGGCATACAATATTTAATAATAAATGTAATAGTAGTTAGTGATGAGCGGAATACGCCATATTCGATTTCGCGAATATTTCGAAGAATATTCGCGAATATTCGTTAATATCGAATATTCGTGATATTTTATAAAAAAAATAAAAAAATTGCGAATTTTCGCCAATGCGAAATTTCGCGATTTTTTTATTTTTTTTTATAAAATATCACGAATATTCGATATTTACGAATATTCGCTATATTTTATAAAAAAAATACGAATACTCGAATACTCGAATATGCAATATTCGTAGCGAATATTCGCAATGCGAATATTCGTGAGCAACACTAATAGTAGTATTACCTGAACTTTGGACAGTCCCTCCAGACAAGAAGAATACACTTCACACAGCATTATATTTAAATCAAAAGGGGTGAGTTTACTTCATAAACACTCAAAGAAACAAGCATAAGTTTAAATCATTAAATGAATAGTTGTTATGCAGCAACACAATATGATTTTGCAAGGGCCCTTGCGGAAATCGGCAAATTACATTTCGGAAACTAAACGGATCTTATGCTAAAGAATGGTACCATTCAACTAAACTAAAGTGCACACGAGCTCCCTCTAAGGAGCGGTCCTGAAAACAGCTACAGTCCACGTTGCGGCCGGGTGGTGCACGTTAAATATGTAATCCACAAGTAATGAATGATAAGAGGGAGTTAATCAGATAAAGTATCCTTAACAGCAACGTTGGTGAGCTAAACGCTGGCCAGCGTCAGTCACTTCTGCATAACCACTATAAACAGTAAAGGGCCTCTAAGTTTAAGCTGGAGGCCAAATGCGTGTGGGCGGCCTATGAGGTGGCACTAAAATGTCTGTCTAAGGGGAGAATTAGGAGCTGAGCATGTGCTCTCTCACCCGACAGGCCAATCCGCCTGAATTCCTCTCAGAAAGTGCGTTGGTGGATCACTACTCTACAGCACAAGGATCCCGGACGAGGGTGTTCCACTGGTTCAGATGTCAGCTGGGTTTCCTCTCCGATCCCCGGCTACACAGGCTGGACACTGGAGTCTTGCTTCCTTCCGGGTGGCTGGTCTCTCGGTGGATTTAGGCCCAGGCTTCTGGCAGAGGAGAAGTTGCTGGTCCCGAGACAGCGAAAAGGCGTCACCCCTCTCCTTAAGTAACCTCCCCACAAGTCTTTGCGGAGACGTCGCATGCTCCAACAGGGCAGGGCATTGTGGGAAATGCAGTCTGTTTTTTGTAAGAGTCAATGGAGTCCATATCTCCCGCTACTTTCGATCCCACAATGCATAATTCCTTAAAGGTAACTTACATATTTACAAACGTGAATAAAGTTCCAGCGGGGATGGCCTGTCATTAGGCTCCGACAGGATGACCCCGCTACACAGACAAGCAGGAAGTGAACAGAACAGAGAAGAAAAAGAGCAACTTCTGAGCAAAACGAACAATGAGGAAGTGAAAAGAGGAATGTCTGTAGGTAAAGGATGCTTATTATGAATTTTTTTTTCCTTTACAAACCCTTTAAACTATAGATCAGGGGTCTCCAAACTGCAGCCCGAGGGCCAGATGTGGCCCTTTGCTAGCCTTTATCTGGACCTTGGGGCAGTATTGCTCCCAACGATATGAGGCACTATTCCTCCTAATGACACCAACGATGGGGCACTATCGCTTGCACTAATAGTAATAATGAAGCACTATTCCTCCTCCTACTGCCCAACAACACTGGGGCCATGTCTATTCTCACTGATGCTCAGCCCTGGGGCATTTTATACCCCTATTGGTCAGAATCTGGCCCCCCTGAAGTCTGAAAGACAGTAAACTGGCCCTTTGCTTGAAAAGTATGGAGACCCATGCTATAGATGATAAAAAGAGAAAATGACTCCGAAAAGCTGGACCGGATCATTATCTCACCTAAGCGTAGTTGTCATCCCTGCCTTGACAGAATGAAAATTCAACCCAGGGGAGAAGATTAGTGTTGTGAGCTCAATGTCACACTTCTGTAGGTAAAGGAAAGCAAAACAAAGAAAACCGCTACTGACACTCCATGTAATCTTTATTAATAATAGGTAACCTCCTGATTGAGTCCCTATCGGCAGGAAAAGTGTGAGATGCAAGTAAATTTGAGGTTTCTAAAAATGTAAGGATTTTTTTTTCTTTTAGTGACCTACAATTGGAGAAAAAGTTACAGTGGCTAAACTGTGATAACACAGCATGACAAATGGTAGGGCCAAATTGGCTCCCCCTATCTGAAAACATACTACACGCTGCTGCTTGATAACAGAGACATTTTAATCATATATGATATACTGTAGGCCACATCGTTACAAGATAAAGATTTGGATATCAGTCAAGTAAATACATTATTTATAATTTAACATAAACCATAAATAATACCATCCAAATAACTCTATTAATAACATTTACGAAAGAACATAACCTGAAAAAAAAGGAAAATATTAGTTAACCTGGTAGCCCCAGGCACCTGACAATGCTTCCAAACTAAAGCCTCGTACACACGACCGGTTTTCTCGGCAAGAAACAGGCAAGAAAACTACTGGCCGAGCTTTTTGCCGAGAAAACCGTTTGTGTGTATGGTTTTTTGTCTAGAAAACTGCCGGGAATCTTGGTGAGAAAAATAGAAAACCTGCTCTCTACCCGAGCGTGTGTATGCTTACCTGCCTCCATGAAACCCGCGCATGCTCAAAGAGTCTTTGACGCATGTGCGGTAGCTTCCAAGGCATAGGTAGGGTGAAGCAAGATGTCGGCGACGGCATCGAATGTGACAAGTGCATTCTTGTCGTAGCCGATGGCGTTCTTGCCATTCAAAAGAACGGCGGTTCTTTTGAATGTGCGTCTGCACACAGGGCTTGGCAAGAAAATCTTACCAGGAATCCCGTCGAGAAAACCGACGGTTTTTATTCAACGGGATTCTCGCCCGTGTGTACAGGGCTTTACTCTTAAATCTCTAACTGGGGCAAATCAAATAGTGACCCAACTAATTGTACTTGCCACCATCCCTTTATTGAACCTAGCAAAAGTAGGCACATGCGTCAAAACAAAGTGGTCATGGGTGGCCCCATGACCTACTAGATTACACGCCACTAATGTCTTCACCGTGAAATCCACTGCTTTGTTGTGTTGAAAGTGATTGGCACCAACTTCCACCAACAACCAACCACCCTTCTGGCTAGCCAACTGAAAACATGTGCCCTGACTTCCAAACTTCACATCTCTGGCAGTTATAAAATAAAAAAAGTTCAAAGCCCAAAGGGAGAGTAGGTGGGACTGCTTTCAATGCTCTCACGGAGGAAATGGCTGCTGGTTTGAAGTCCTGGCAACTCTTACCTCCCTGAGCTCTGACCCCCCCCCCCCAGCTAACAGCCACCTATCCTAATCTCCCTGCCTATTATATCCTACCACCACCAACTCTCATATGTTTATTCAAAACACAATTTCCTGCTTGACTATGCCATTGGTCCACCCTTGCCAAGTCTCAACGTTGCCCAAAACTACAGGAAGCAGCATCAACACTGGACATGTGTATCTAGCATAACTTCAATATGTCAGAAGAATATTTATTTGCACCATTTTCTGGGTTTCTCATCCCTCTTGGCTGTCATGGGCATGTGCTTGAATTTAAAAAAAATAGAATAGAAGTTCATGTGGTCGTGCATGGGGGCAAAGAGAAAGCATGGTTTTTACTGGCCTCCAGTCATCTGAAAGCTGAACTCCAGACAACTAATTTGATACACAAGGGTAAAAAAATATGTGTGAACTCCTTTACCTGCCAAAGAATTTGTAATTCTTTTGCATGCATTCTAGATAGAATGTTGTTACCAAGCCTGGTAATAAGTAAAAATTCCCCCAAAGGGAAACACAGGCAGCAGTAAAACTTAGCATAGCTTCTAACCCTTTTCTTCTTTATCCAAAACAAAAAATATTTTCAATGCATTTTTACTTTAATTAGCATCTGATTCTGAGTGACTTGTTCTAATCATGGTTGAAAAAAAATATATATCCATAGTCACTGACAGCTGGGGTTGATGGTCGGAAAGCAGAATTGTTCCCAATTCTGTGATCACACTGATACAGTGATTACATGCATGCTTGTGACTTCACTGACTTTAGCCGGCGATTAAACACTTCCATCTTTAAGCTGCAGTATTTATCAGCAATACCATCTGTTTAATAAGGTAACTGTTAGATAAAAACTAATAAATAAATAAAATGCAATTTAACTATAGCCGTAAATGAATTCATACATAGAAAAAAAAGATATGTATGCAGTACCCAGAATAACAAGTCAAACATATTCCATAAGGCTGCTTTTTACACTTTTGCATATTGGGAACCAGCGTTCCCACTTGTAATTTTGTTTGAGAGATTTGCACGCGATTTTGCGTGTCACAAAGGGCCAGCCTATTCACTTGAATGGGCTGCCCTTTGCACATTTTTCTACTCTTTTCCTTCATGTATGTGTGTGTGTGTATTTGCGCAATTATCAGATATTAAAAAAAGGGTATGTTTATTAATATTATTATTTAGGTATACAAATTAGTCATAAAGGTATTGTTAGGTTAACTGACTGATGTTGCAAAATCTGACCTGGGCCTTTAGGCATCTGGTCACAAAAGGGTTAAAGCTGAACTCCGGCCAAAAAAAAACTTTTGGCCATTTACACTGTGAAAATAAACAACACTAATGCTGCGTACACGCAGTCGGAATGTCCGATGGAAAAAGTCAGACGGAATTTTTTCATCGGATATTCCGACCATGTGAATGCCCCATTGGACTTTTTCCTGTCGGAAATTCCGATGAATAAAGTCGGGGCGTGTGTGGTCCCCATCGGACTTTTTTTTATCAGTGTTTAGAAATAGAACATGTTTTATTTTTTTCTGATGGGAAAAAAAAAACGATAGGAAATTCCTATCGTCTGTGTGGAACGGTGGAGAAAAAACCCACGCATTGAACTTAATTTTTCTTGGCTCGTCATAGTGTTTTATGTCACTGTGTTTTTGGTCTGAATTTGGTCTGACCATGTGTAAGCAAGACAGCTTGAATGGAATTCCGACAGAAAATTCCATCAGAATTTATCCCATCAGAAATTCCGATCGTGTACAGGGCATCAGAAAGAGAACACGTTCTCTTTTTTTCAGACGGAAAAAATTTCTATTGGAAAATTCTGTTCGTCTGTATGGAATTCCGACTGAGAAAAAAAACATGCATGCTCCGAAACGATTCAGAAGCATTGAACTTAATTTTCCTAGGCTCCTCGTAGTGTTGTACGTCACCGCGTTTTTGACGGTTGGAATTTGGTGTGTCCGTGTGTATGCAAGACAGCTTGAGCGGAATTCCGATGGAAAAACTGGTCGTGTCTACACGGCATAAGACCCTTTTCACACTCCCTCCCCAGCACTCGGGCTTTAACACTGGGGAGAGGCGCTTAAAAAAATGCCTGAATATTTTTGGCTTGCGTTTAAGCTTTAAGTAATACAGTGGTTGAGCTGGTTTGATCATTTTACTTCCATTTCCTAGAGAACAGAGTTGTAGATGGCTGTGTATGGCATAAGACTGCATGTTCGATTAATTATGTGGAATGTATTTTCCATCTCTGCACATGTTCAGTCATTCCTCTGGAAATGGCACGTCTGCCTTTATTCTGACAACCTTTCCCTCAGGCTATGGCGCCTCTGTCTCCTTGCGTTGCCTTTCACATATTTGTAATACCTTCATTAGTAAATTCTACATCAGGCGTTCTTGCACCTGATAAAAAGGAATACATTTTTGTGTAATAATTCTTTATCCTGTGAGATGATGATGATAATAAAAGCGCAATAACCCCTAACAACCAATTAGAAATCATCTTTAAACTCCAGTAGAACTGTGCCAGTTCATTTAATATAATTTACATTAGGTATCAAACTTTTTAATAGAATTTATGGGATGTTATAGTATTATGGGTACGTCAAGGCTTAAGATTGTGATCAAGAGACGCTGTATGTTACAAACATCATGACTTCCTTAGGCTGTTTTCACACTGTTGTGATGCTTTAATTAATGCATTCTGTTTAAGAAGCCTATTCACCGGGGTCAAGTATAGGGGGTGCTAGAGTATACTGTGCTCCCCAGATTTTAATTGTGCCCCCAGGTCTAAGAGTGCATCCACTGATCCATTAGCCAGTGTCATGCAGGCAGTTGATGTGGGGGGCATTCTGGTGGGGACACCTTACGTAAAGAATAGAGTTTGGCATAACAGTGAGTACATCCATATATCGAGACCATTGTGTGCAGCCTAATGCATTAGGGTATGCACCCCAAAGCTCAAACACAAATTCGTGTGTGTGTCTACATGTATATTGTCCCGATACATTAATCTCCCTGCCGCCACTGTGAAACAAAAGCAAGTAAGCACTCTTATGGCAGAGCGCGTAAGAGGGAGATCTTTCCCATCTCCCCACTGGCACACAAAGCAATAATGCTAATGTGCACAGGATGATTAGGGTGTGCCCAGGCATACCTGGCACACCCTGTGAGCACACCTATGGGAGTGGCATATTAATAATGGTTATACATCTGCCTGGAAACATGATTTAACTTATGCCTCGTACACATGACTGGTTTTCCCATTGGGAAAACTGCCATGACAGCTTTTGGCAGGGAAAACAGGCCGCGTGTATGCTCCATCACAGTTTTCCTGACAGGAAAAATTAGAACATGTTCTCTTTTTTTACCGCCGGGAAAACCGATCGTGTGCACAAAGCGTAAAAAATCCTTTCCTTTCTAGATGTTCTCTGGACTCAAACATCTTCATGAAGAGCTCAAGATGAAAAAATGTAATAATATGTTTTGCTATGCCACCAACTCCCCCCAAACACATTACCATCTTAGGCCCCGTACACACGACCGAGTTTCTCGGCAGAATCCAGCGAGAAGCTCGCTGGGATCCATATTCTGCCGAGAAGCTCGATCGTGTGTACACTTTCTTCGAGCGTCCCGTCGGGAAGCTCGGCGAGCCAAAATAGAGAGAAGGTTCTCTTATTTGCTCGACGGGCCATCGGGGCCAATGGCTCGATGCCTTTTTCGACAGCCTGGTCGACGAACTCGACGGCCGGCCGAGAACCTAGTCGGGCGGAATGATGAGTTTAGCCCGACAAGGTTCTCGGTCGTGTGTACGCGGCTTTACATCAAACATTTTATTGAAGGAAGGGGTTTTTGTCACTTGTGGAAAACCGTGCAATCCCAGTTAGTTACAGTATGTAGCTTGGAAAATTATAGGACAGAGACTGGAAACTGTTAATATCACCAGCATGGGTATTTTCCAACACCTTTGTTTCTTCTTGCATCGTGCTAGGATCTACAGGGAGTATGTGTTCCTGACTTGTTAGGACCTCTGTGTTTTCCTGATGGCTAGCATGCTTGAATTTCAATTACATGGCTGATATTTATCGGAAGGTTTCTGTTTCACACATCAGAAAGAATGCTGGCTTGAGAAACCTCTCATTATTTTATGGTAACCAAGCTTAACCTGTTCTGCAAATGTATTTGTTCTTTATCCAGAGCAGGGTAAGCATGGAAGCATATCAAATATAATGCGTTTTGCATGCTTGAAGATTAATGTTTTCTTTACGCTAGCATCTCTTGCTTAAAGTTCCCAATGGAAAGTTCCAGCCATGAAGATCATGTTCCAGGATTTTTTTACTTTTATTGACTTACTTATTTGACAATTTATTGTATTTATAAATCTTTCGAAGGGTTATTCAAGGCAGTACAGAGAAACTCTCAAATATCTCACAGATAAGGCATCCATCCATCCACAGCCCACACCGAGCTGTAAAGTACCTTGTTGATTTTCATGCTGGGCAGAGATTACTTGTATTAAAGTGTTACTAAGCCCAGGTGCCTGCATTCACTATATATGGTTTTCCATAGTACACAGAACATAGCCCGACACTGATAGAAGTCCCAAAACTGCAATATACTGCTAATGAGAAAAGGTATTTAGCAGTTTACTTCTATCAGTGTCGGGCTGAGCACTGGTTAATGCTTGTAGGAGAAGTTTTCATTCTCCTCTGACTGCCTTATGAGGCTGCATGACCCCTGACCCTTTGTCTGGACAGTGCCGATTGGCCCTATGCTGATCACATGCACTCTCCCCCCCAAAAAAATAAACTCTGTAGCAATACACACCAATTTGAGCATGTGCAAAGTGCCTTCTAGGCTCTGTTCTATCAGCAGATGGATTGGGGAGAGTAAAAAGGGGAGGATCCGAGAATGCAGGATGAAACCGCCTTTTTACATAATGCAGAGGAATAACTCCTTAGGTGCCACAGTGAGTTTAACAAGCATGCTTTTCTGCATATACAGACTGATTTTACTGTTGTGGATTTAGAAACACTTTAAGCTACAGAGTGAGATATGCTACTGCTGCAGCTATAGAAGAATAGACATCATGACTTGTCAACAGGAAGCAAGTTAAAACCTCTCCAAATTTAAAGGGTTACTAAACCCTAATTTTTTAATAACAAACATCCCATTCTTACCTCCTCAGTGCAGTTGGTTTTGCACAGAGTGGTCCCGATCCTCCTCTTCTGGGATCCATCAGTGGCGCTGGTGACTGCGACCCGCATTGGAGAATAGCTCTCCAACACACCCATGCGGGCACGCTCCTGTGTCCTGCTTCTCCATCTGCTTGGCCCCATCCCTGGCGCCCGCGTAATTGGATTTGATTGACAGCTGCTCCATAGCTGATGTGCTCGTCCCCGGGATGAGAAAGACACGGCTCAGGTAAAAGTAAGGGTCTGCAGCATGAGAGAAGGTTTTACACCGTAATGCATAGAATGCATTAAGGTGAAAAACCACAAGGGTTTACAACCCTTTTAAGGAAAGTCCTAAACCGTTGTCCCCAATGGAAGATGTCCCCTTTACTGTTGTTCTGGTGGCAGAGAGCAGAGTTTGGGTGTACAGAGTGTAGCGTTCAGGAGTGTGCTACATACAAAGTGCAAGGTTCAGGATTCAATTACGTACAGAGTGCAGGGTTTAGGAGTGCACTAAGTACAGAGTGCATGGTTCAGGAGTGCATTACATACAGAGTACGTTGTGCACAGTGTGCAACTCCAACCTACCCTCAAAGCTTCCTCGCATCCCTCTCTCTCCTACCTGGGTGTAAACTGAAGATGGTGGAATGGAGTTCAGACACGTTTCGGCTGCACAACTGGGTGCAACGACCACGTGACAAGGCCTTGCGGGATGGAGTCGGCCTGCGGCCCTGTGTTTTAACATATGTGTTCTATACCAATATTGTCCTGAAGGGGATTGAAATTCATAACCCAGGGCTTCAAGGCAGAAATTCAAATAAGTTAATCTAAAAGCCAAACGTACTCTGGGCATAATAACCTTTTATTGACCATTTTAAAGCTTCTTGGGTAGGAGGGAAGAAATTATTATTCTACCAGGTCTCTAGTGTTGAGATGTTGGCTATTGTATATACTGTTTATGTCATTATTGATGTACTTCTTACAAATGTGTTCTTTTATGTGCTGTCTGCCTCACCCATCTCTCAATTCAAACTGTTTAAACATCCTACCACCCTTAACTATCATCCTCCACACCTAGTCTTCAACTATATGAGCACACCCTTTTGATGAAAGAGTGAAGTGTCTAAACTTTAGCATTTCATACTTTAGTTTGAGTTTTAGTAACATTGTTTCACACCCAGACAGTGCTTTTCCAGCTTAACTCCAACACCAATGTCATACAAACCAGAAGAGGGCCAGCGCTGAACCACAAAGTGGCGAGTCATTAAGGGACAAGGCCATGGCAAAGGTGACTATTGCAGCAAAAGTTGCATTTTCTTTGTTATAAAAAATGCTTGGCTCCTTTTTTTTTTATCTGGGGTTGGACAGCCTCATGCAGATTGAGAAAGTAGGAATGAAGCATGTATCTGCACACTGGGGGCCAGATTCTGAAAAGAAATACAACGGTGTATCTCCAGATTCACCGTCGTATCTCTGTTTCTTGCCCTGTGTATCTATGCGACTGATTCTTACAATCAGTTACGCATAGATACGGCGTAGATCCGACTGGCGTAAGTCACTTACACCGTCGGATCTTAGATGTAATTCTACGCTGGCCGCTAGGTGGCGTTCCCGTTGATTTCAGCGTTGAATATGCAAATGAGCCTGATACGCCGATTCCTGAACAAAGTTGCGCGCCGTCGACGTAGTTAACGTAGTTTGCGTACGCGTAAGGTTACCCCTGCTATATGAGGGGTAACCTTGCGTAGGTCCGGCGTAAGCCATGTTAAGTATGGACGTCGGGACAGCGTCGTGTTTTTCCGTTGTTTGCGTAACTCATCGCGAATAGGCCTTTACGTTAATTACGTTGCCGTCGAAAACAATGTATTTGCGGCGTACTATGGAGCATGCGCACTGGGCTACTTTTACGGCCGGCGCATGCGCAGTTTGTTCGGCGCGGGGGCATGCTTAATTTAAATAGAAGCCGCCCCCTTTGAATTACGCGGCCTAACGCTGGGCCATTTACACTACGCCACCGCAAATTACGGAGCAAGTGAATGAATGAATGAATGAAAACTTATATAGCGCTGCACATGCGAATTGAATCGCCTCTGGGCGCTTGTTGTTCCTGTCTCCTTTGATATCAAAAGAGATGAGTCTTGACCTTTCTCCTGAATGCTAGGTAATTCTCCTCCAACCGAATATTGGTTGGTAAAGCGTTCCATAGTCTAGGACCCTGGACAGCGAATCTTCTATCTCCTTTGGACTTGTAATTGGCTTTCGGTATCTGGAGTAAATTTTGGTTGGTGGATCGCAAGATGCGATTGGGGTTATGGACTTTTATTTTTTCGCACAGATATATGGGAGCTTTCCCATAGATACATCTATGCGTTAGACAGAGTGCTTTAAAAGCAATTCTGTCTTTCACTGGCAGCCAGTGAAGGGATCTCAGCGAAGGTGAGATGGATTCCCAGGGTTTTTTCCCTGTCACAAGTCTCGCAGCCGTGTTTTGCACGACTTGCAGACGAGCGATTTGGTACTTCGGGAGTCCCAGGTAAAGGGCATTTGCATAGTCCAGTCTGGAGTTGACAATTGTTCCTACCACGACTGCTACGTCTTCTTTAGGAATAAAAGGAGTAAGTCTGCGTAGTAGGCGCAGCAGATGGTGAGATCCGCTGACTACTGACCCTATTTGTGCGTCCATTGTCATGTAGGAGTCGAAGATGACCCCAAGACTTTTGACTTTGGCGCTAGGGGTGATGAATTTACCCATAATGGGTGGGGGGGTCCACGTTGTTGCTGGTTGGTTCCTACGCTTAGCGTGAAACAGGAGAAGTTCTGTTTTCGCTCCGTTGAGTTTAAGATAACTCTTGGTCATCCAGTCATCTATCAAAGAGAGGCAATTCTGTAGATTGAGGTGGTGATCCTTTTTATTGCAAATGCGGAAATATAGTTGCGTGTCGTCTGCATATGAGTGATAGAGCAGTTTTTGACTGCTGATGATTTCAAAAAGAGGACGCAGATAGATGTTGAATAACACCGGCGACAGGGGAGTGCTTGGAGAATACGGCACTTGCTCCTGTAAAGCCCCGTACACACGGCAGAGAACCTCAACGGGCGGAACACATCGTTCCGCCCATCGAGTTTCTCGCCCGGCCGTCAGATTCGGCGACCAGCCCGTCGGGAAAGGTGACCAGCCATTCATCCCGACGGGCCGTCGAGCAAATAGAGAACCTGCTCTCTATTTCGGCTCGACGGCATTCCCGACGGGATGCTCGCCGAATCAGTACACACGGCCGAGGTTCTCGGCAGAATGAAGATCCCAGCGAGGTTCTCGCTGGTTTCTGCCGAGAACCTCGGCCGTGTGTACGGGGCTTAAGTTGCGGCGGCGTAGTGTAAATTGCTTACGCGCCGCTGCCGCAGAATGTACGGGAATCTGGCCCTGGGTGTTTAGCCCCTGTGTTCTCAGTCGTGGTGTTTTCATGTGCCCAGTAGGCAGAGGTGCAGCATCCAACCTCACTGCCTGCAGTCTGTCAAAGCAGAAAAACTCTGTGACTGGATGCATCTGCATGCTATGTCAGGTAGTACTTGAGGAAGCTGACATGTTCCCTCTATGTTTCTTTTCCCGGTTTGCGGCTCCGGCGCTGTTAGTGGCTGAAGCCATGATGACTTCACTCCCGCGCATGCAGGCGGAAGTCCTCTTTCCGGTATAGTCCGGCAGCATGCACCGCTGAAGTACAAGGTGAATATCTCCTAAACCATACACATTTTACCTACCGGTAAGACTTATATAGGCAAAAATGTGCAAGCGGGGTATACAACCACTTAAACCATTCACCATGACTCTTTTAATCAATCAGCCAAAATCAGTGCGGCGCTCTTCAAATGTCCCTTTAGTGACTGGCAAAACCCCCCTCAGGCTCCTGCTTAGATAGGGAGTCTAGGAGTTTCTGCAATATTCTGGGGGCTTACAGTAGGTGACCTTAAAGGCGTTGTAAAGGTTCATTTTTTCATTTTCTAAATGGGTTCCTATAAGCTAGTGCATTGTTGGTTCACTTACCTTTTCCTTAGATTTTTCTTCTAAAGGTTTTTTTTCTTTGAATTTCTCACTTCCTGTTTCTCCTCAGTAAACTTGACACCATCATTCGAGCGGTGGTTAGTCAGCCAGAACAGCTTACTGAGGAGGAACAGGAAGTGAAAAATTCGGACAAAGAAAACAAAGAAAAAAACATTTAGGGAAGGGAAATCGAAGGAAAAAGTTAGTGAACCAACAATGCACTAGCTTAACCACTTAAGGACCGCCTAACGCAATATACGTTGGCAGAATGGCACGGCTGGACACAATCACGTACCTGTACGTGATTGTTAAATGCCCAGCCGTGGGTCATGGGCACGCGCCCGCGGCTCGCACCCGTGACCCGTTCCGAAGCTCTGTGACCATGGGACCCCCGGACCCGATCGCTGCCGGAGTACTACGATCGCCCCCCCCGGAGCTGAAGAACGGGGAGAGGTGTGTGTAAACACACCTTCCCCGTTCCCTCACAGTGGCGCTGTCATTGATTGTCTGTTCCCTGATAGGGAAAGGCGATCAATGACGTCACGCGTCCAGCCCTGCCCCCCCTACAGTTAGAAACACATATGAGATCACACTTAACCCCTTCAGGCCCCCCTAGCAGTTAACTCCCAAACTGCAATTGTCATTTTCACAGTAAACAATGCATTTTAATAGCACTTTTTGCTGTGAAGATGACAATGGTCCCAAAAATGTGTCAAAATTGTCCGAAGTGTCCGCCATAATGTTGCAGTCATGAAAAAAATCGCTGATCACCGCCATTAGTAGTAAAAAATAAAATAAAATGCAATAAAACAATCCCCTATTTTGTTAGCGCTATAAATTTTGCGCTTATTGCGATTTTTTTTTTTTTACCAAAAATATGTAGAAGAATACGTACCGGCCTAAACTGAGGAAAAAAAACGTTTTTTAATATATTTTCCGGGGATATTTATTATAGCAAAAAGTAAAAAATATTGCATTTTTTTTCAAAATTGTCACTCTATTTTTGTTTATAGCGCAAAAAATAAAAACCGCAGAGGTGATCAAATACCACCAAAAGAAAGCTCTATTTGTGGGAAAAAAGGACGCAAATTTTGTTTGGGAGCCAAGTCGCACGACCGCGCAATTGTCAGTTACAGCGACGCAGTGCCGAATCGCAAAAAAGGGGCCTGGTCCTTTACCTGCCTAAAGGTCCGGGTCTTAAGTGGTAAAAGGAACCTATTTAGACAATAAAAAACAAACCTTTACAACCCCTTTAAGTGGACTATCCTGGAGGAGTCCCCAGAACATCCTGGATGCATGTAAATGCTGATATTGGAGGCACCGGCCTAAATAAAGCACTGAAATTGCAGGATAATAACAGAATGACATTTTGTTTCATATTTAAGTGACATTATTCTATTACAGAAAATACAACAATGACACACGAAGACATAATGTGACTTGCACCTGCCTATTCTGAGCCCTGTGTCAGCAGACATCGGGGGAATCGCAGCAGTAATGAATAGTATAATGGGAGAATGCCTCCCATTGACTGATTGCTTCATACCAGACAAAATCTTCTTTGTTCTTCTCATTCAAGATTTCAAAAGTGAATGTAAAAGTATATTTATACAAGCATTTGGATTATCAGGATCGTGGCAAAACAAAACAAATCATTATTCTTCCTTGCAGAGTTATTTAAAGTAACCGTATAATATACACTATGTACAGTTTTTTTATGTATCAGGCAATTCCTTGAATTGTGAAGACAATGGGCTAACTTTGTCACACTATGAATGGCCTGATTGCACAACTCTGTGTCAGCACTGCTTTCACAAATGAATGAATTAAACAGAATGATGTTGAACTGTATTTATCTTTTTCTTATTATAGAGATAGAATTATATCGGCACAGATAGTTTTATGACTTTAAAGAGGGACTCCACTCTAATGCCGTGTAAACACGACCGTTATTCATGTCATGGAAAAAGACAAAGTTTTTCTCGACGTGATTCCTCTCAAGCCTGCCTTGCATACACACAATCGTGAAAAGAAATGCTGGTGACGTATGACAAAACGTACAACGGCACTATAAAGGGGAAGTTCCATTCGAATGGCGCCACCCTTTGGGCTGCTTTTGTTGATTTTGTGTTACCGCGTGTTGGTTTAAGTTTGGTGAGAGACGATTCACGCTTTTCAGTCTTCGTACTTTTCAGTCTGTTACAGCGTGACAAACGTGCTATCTCCATTACAAACGCTAGTTTTACCAGAACGAGTGCTCCTGTCTCATAACTTGCTTCTGAGCAAGCGCTCCCCCCCCCTCGTTAAAGTGACACACAACCGTTTTTCACGACGTGAAAAAGAACGACGAGAAAAAAAAGCAGGCTCTAAATTTTTACCGGCATTTTTCCCGTCAAGAAAAATGCTCTGGAGCATACACACAACCGTATTTCACGACAAATTTAAAAACGGTCGTGTGTACGCGGCATTAGAGCCAAAGGGTAGAAAAAGATGGCAATTCAACCATAGTTTGCCCACCTTGGCAAAACAATGCAGCCACTCAGGGCTGTGCACATGCTGGTGTAAAACTGAAATCACTGGTTGCATTCAGCAGGCTGCACGAACCCGAACACGACCCATTGAAGTTAATGGGGTGATGCAGTGCACCCGGTTGCGGCGCAGTGGTTCTTAGTTTTCTCACTTCGTCTTTCAGGACAGCACTTGGAGAGAGCGCAGCTCCACCCACTTCCCAGGAAACACTGCAGTCACTGCTATAACTTCCACCCACCTCCACCATGGCCTCAGTTGTAGTGTTTCCTCCGGCCATGGTGGAAGCGCTGCAGGGAACCAGGAGGATGCTGGACTCTCTCCAGGGGGAGACGGATTAAAGGCATACCTGCGATCGGTTGTTTTTCTTTAGGAGGCAGACCCAACCTCCCCCCTGACGCGTGGGGGACGTTTCGGTGCTCCCCTCTTCTCGAGCCCGGCGAGGGTAAAGGCTGCCGGGGGTTCTGCGCCAATAGGCTGGGCATTGCAGGCCATGTTGGGGGCGGTTAGATGCCGGTCTCCTGGGGTCTGCGATGTCCCGGTACGGAGGGCGGGCGACGTCATTTCCGGTGGAGGCGGGACTTCCGGCGGTGCGTGGCGGCTTCCGGTTCCGGTCGCTGGAACGCAGAAGGGAGGGGCAGCCTCGGCGGTGCAATTTCCGGTTCCCACAGCGGTGGGGTTAACCGGGACTTTTCAAAAGGAGGCGCACAAACGATCGCCGCATTCTGGGAGAATGGAGCCAGAAGACGCAGCGGAGGTGGCGGGAGCAGGAGCCACATGCACCAGCCCGGCCCAGGTAGGAAAACAGCGGTTTAAGTCTACCTGGTTCCTTGTTATGTCCCTCCGACTGCCCCTTTGGGGAGAGGAGCCTGCCTCACTCACCCTAGTCACGTCCCTGGGAGAGTGTTGTTTGTTTGGTACAGCGGTGATGGGACCTGGTGTGTTTTTGTTCACTGGCTGTTTTGTGGTGGTGGTGGTTTGGGTCTGAGACACAAAAAGTTAAACATGGGGTTGTTGTCTTTTGTGTTTTTCAGAAAGCTAAAGAGAAGCTAAAAATTGCAGTGCCCCCTCCTAAGAAACGGTGTGCTACCTGCAAAACAACCCTTAAAGGGTCTTGGACTAAGCCGTTATGCAAGGCATGCATCGCGGACATAGTCAAAGGGGAAGCCTCTACTAGTGCAGCCTCCGAACAACCCAAAGAGATGCTCTCTTCTTTTAGGAAAGAGCTAGAAGAGACCTTTCAGTCGTTTTGCTCCTACTTGGACAGAGGGGCGGCGTCAGGGTCAGCAGCTAAGGCCTCCACTAGTGCACCTTTGGATTATAGAGGGGCAGGTAGTGAGTCCGAGGAGGAAGAGCCTAGCAGCCTAGTCTCGGGGTCAGAGGCGGAAGAAGAAGATACAGGAGAATCTTCTTCTTCACGTTACAAGTTGTCCTTAGAAGAGGTGGATGACTTACTGAAAACTATTCATTTCACCTTAAACATTAAGGTGGATAAGACGCATTTGTCTCTGCATGACAAGATGTACCAGGGTTTAGACGAAGTCAAGCATCGAACCTTTCCAGTACATAGAGTATTGTCAGATGCGGTCAAAAGGGAGTGGAAAGACCCAGAGAGGGCTCCTTTCTTTTCCCGATCACTTAAGAGGAGATTTCCTTTTGATGAGGATCCAGCGCAGGTATGGAATAAGAAACCTAAGCTGGATGCTGCGTTCTCAAAGGTATCCCGAAATACAGACTTGGCCTTTGAGGATACGGGCACCTTAAAAGATCCCCTAGATAAAAGAGCAGAGGCGCTCTTAAAGAAGGCTTGGGATGCCTCTCTGGCCAACCTCAAACCAGCTATGGCATCCACAGTAGTGGCCAGGAACCTTGAGCATTGGTTGGAACAGCTGAAGGGTCACATTGAGTCTGGGACCTCACGCAGAGAGTTGCTAGAGTCCTTCCCGATTCTTCTGAAGGCAGTAGGCTATATGGCGGATGCCTCAGCCGAGTCAGTGAGAATATCAGCCCGTTCCTCGGCCCTAGTGAATTCGGCCAGGAGGGCTCTCTGGGTCAGAACCTGGACTGGGGACACGGCTTCGAAGGCTAAGTTATGTGGTCTGCCCTTCGATGGAGATCTGGTATTTGGCGCCGGTCTGGACACTGTTCTGGATAGGACGGCGGATAGGAAAAAAGCCTTCCCCTTAAAGAAGGTAGTACCGCGGACCAGGAAAAATTTTCGTCCTTTTTTCCAGCCCCAAGATCCTAAAGAGATACAAAAAGGTCAGGGTGGAAGGTCCTGGCGGCCTCAGAGGGGTAGAGGGAGACCCGGGGTGTTGTTTCGCTCCTCTAGCCAGCCCGCTAAACCCCAGTGACGGTCGCCCGGCTGTGGGAGGACGTCTTCAGTCGTTCCTTCCACAGTGGGCAGAGACAACTTCCAGTGCATACATCCTCAAGGTTATTGCAGAGGGCTACGTGCTGGAGTTCTCAGAGAAACCACCGTCGCGTTTCTACGCGACTCAGCTACCCAGGGATCAGGAGAAATCCCGGGCAATGTTGTCGCTGTTAGAGGAATTTCTCCAGCAGTGGGTGATCACCCCGGTACCCCAACAAGAACAGGGGACGGGTTGCTACTCCCATGTGTTTTTAGTAAAAAAGCCGGCAGGAAAATTTTGTTTGATTCTGAACTTAAAATTCCTGAATCGGTCAATCAAGTACAAGAGGTTCCGGATGGATACCATCTACTCGGTCAGAAGGCTCCTTCCTGCAGGTTGCTTTCTGGCTTCGATAGACCTAAGGGATGCTTATCTTCACATCCCGATAAGAGCCTCTTCTCAGCGTTTCCTGCGTCTAGCGATCAGGACAGGAAGCGAGATCAAACACTTTCAGTTCAGGGCCCTGCCGTTCGGTCTCTCCTCCTCTCCGAGGATCTTTTCGAAGGTGGTGGCGGAGGCCTTGGCACCTCTAAGGCTAGAAGGAGTTTCGGTAATTCCATACTTGGACTACCTCCTGTTGTTCGCCAAGACGGAAGTCAAATCTAGTTCCCTCTCAGGTCATAGTCTTTTTGGGGTACACCATAGACTCCATCCAGGAGAGGTTATTTCTACCAGAGGAGAAAATAATCAAGGTTCAGGCAGCAGTGAAGGCAGTGCAGACGAATCTGTCAGTGTCAGTTCGTGCAGCTATGTCCACCCTGGGACTTCTCACATCCTCCATTCCTGCGGTTCAGTGGGCCCGCCTGCATTCAAGGAGTCTCCAGCAGGCGATTCTACAGAATTGGACGCATGGAGAACCCCTAGAAAAGGAGATCAGGGTTCCAACTTCAGTAAAAAGGAAACTTTGGTGGTGGAGGGCTCACGCAAATTTGAGTCAGGGTCTAGTGTGGTCCTTCCCCGCTACAATGGTCCTAACTACGGATGCCAGCTCCTGGGGATGGGGTGCTCACCTCAGGGGTCAGTTGGCCCAGGGGTCCTGGTCCAGGGAAGAGTCCAAGAGATCCTCCAATTGGAGGGAACTCAAAGCCGTTTGCCTAGGGCTTTGGGCCTTCCAGGAGACGATACAGGGTCAGCATGTCCAGATACTGTTGGACAATGCTACAGCGGTAGCTTACGTCTCAAGGCAGGGGGGCACGAGGAGCAGGGTTCTCCTGAACCTGGCCCTACACATGCTTTACTGGGCAGAGACAAACTTGGCATCTCTGTCTGCAGTACACCTAAAGGGCAGTTTAAACCACCTGGCAGACTTCCTAAGCAGGAGGAGGGTTCTGGAATCCGAGTGGAGTCTAAATTCAGAGGTGTTACAGAAAATAGCAGACAGGTGGGGAACCCCTCAGATAGACCTGTTTGCGTCCCAAGCCAACGCCAAGGTTCCGGTTTTCTTTTCCCTCAACAGACTGGATCAAGCGGAGGGTCTAGATGCGTTGGTTCAGCATTGGCCCTTCCGTTTGTGTTATGCTTTCCCCCCAGTACAAATGATTCCATTAGTTCTGCGGAAACTTCAGATAGAAAAGACGACTCTTATCCTGATAGCCCTATACTGGCCCAAAAGGCCTTGGTTTTCAACCCTGCTGAAACTGGCAATAGAACCTCATCAGCTACTTCCAGTCAGAAAGGACTTGTTATACCAGGGTCCTCTGCTCCATCCCAACGTGGATCGGCTCAACCTGGCGGCCTGGTTACTGAAGAGTTAATCCTGAGTAGGAAGGGTTTATCTAAACGGTTAGTGGATACGCTACTTAGTAGCAGAAAGGAAGTTACCAGGGCGATTAATTTCAAGACCTGGAGGGTCTTTAATTCCTGGTGCAGTTCAAAGAATTGTGCCCCTATGAATAATATTTCGGTCCTGGAGTTTTTACAGGACGGGATGGACAAGGGTCTGGCAGCCAGCACCCTGAAAGCGCAGGTGGCTGCGCTATCAGTATTTCTAGAGAGACGGTTATCTCTAGATCCCTATGTCATCAGATTTTTTAAGGCATTGGCCAGGGCTAGGCCTTCCCCCTTTAAATTTTTTCCCAAGTGGGACTTATCGGTGGTTTTGGGGGGTCTGACAAAAAGACCTTTCGAACCACTGTTAGAAGCATCTTTAAAATTTTGGACCCTGAAAGTGGTCCTTTTAGTAGCCGTCACCTCGGCTAGGAGAATTAGTGAGCTACAGGCTCTTTCTATTGTGGAACCCTTCTTGACCATCTTCCCAGATAGAGTCGTGTTGAGGACAGATCCTGGGTTCCTTCCTAAGGTGGTATCGGCCTTCCATAGGACACAAGAAATAGTGTTACCTACCTTTTGTCCGGCTCCTTCCGGTTCAAGGGAAGAAGAGTTTCATACCTTAGATGTCAGAAGGTGCATTATGCACTACCTGGAAGTCACCAGGGAAATTAGAAAATCCAATTCTCTGTTTGTGTTGTTCTCAGGTGCACGTAGGGGGTACGGTGCTTCCAAAAGTACACTAGCCAGATGGCTCCGTATGGCTATCCACGAGGCCTATAAGGCTAGGGGTATAGAACCTCCCCCAGGGGTGGTGGCACATTCTACAAGGGCAGTGGCAACTTCCTGGGCAGAACGGGCTGGAGCTTCACCAGAGCTTATCTGCAAGGCAGCTACGTGGACGAGTTTTTCCACTTTTATTCGCCACTACAGGATGGATCTGCTCTCAACGGCGGAGCAGTCTTTTGGCAGGAAAGTCCTGCAAGCGGTGGTCCCACCCTAGAGTAAGTACTCGGTTATCATCTCCAAGTGCTGTCCTGAAAGACGAAGTGAGAAAACCTTAGTTACACTTACCGGTAACGGTATTTCTATGAGTCTTTCAGGACAGCACCGATAACCCACCCTTCTCTCTTCTGGTGGATATATGTATGTATATATATATATATATATATATATATATATATATATATATATATATATATATGTGTGTGTTCTACTAACATATTTTGGTTGCTATGTTCTGCTTATCTCATTTCAGTATGGCCGGAGGTGCTCGTGTACAACTGAGGCCATGGTGGAGGTGGGCGGAAGTTATAGCAGTGACTGCAGTGTTTCCTGGGAAGTGGGTGGAGCTGCGCTCTCTCCAAGTGCTGTCCTGAAAGACTCATAGAAATACCGTTACCGGTAAGTGTACAGTGCCTGCCGCCGAGAATGTGTTTTTAGCACGCCAGCATCGCGCTGAATCTCGGCGACAGGCTGCCGATATCTCGCACTCGCTGGAATAGTAAAAGCACATTCCAGCGAGCGCGTCATAGAAGCGACGGGGATCCGACGCGGATTCCCGCCAATTCTACACGTGGGCGGAGTTTGTTATGAATCCTGAAGGAGAAATCCCCGCCGGATTTAAAAAAAAATCCGGCATGGGTTCCCCCCTCAGGAGCATAACGGGCCCTTAGGTCTGTTATGGGTTGTAAGGAGACCCCCCCTACGCCGAAAAAACGGCGTGGGGGTCCCCCACAATCCATAACAGACCCGTATCCAAAGCACGCCGGCCGGCCGGTCAGGAAGGGAGTGGGGGCGAGCGAGCGCCCCCACCCTCCTGAGCCGTACCGGGCAGCATGCCCTCAACCTGGGGGGGTTAGGTGCTCTGGGGCAGGGGGCGCACTGCGGCCCCCCACCCCAGAGCACCCTGTCCCCATGTTGATGAGGACAGGGCCCCTTCCCGACAACCCTGGCCGTTGGTTGTCGGGGTATGCGGGCGGGAGACTTATCGGAATCTGGAAGCCCCCTTTAATAAGGGGGCCCCCAGATACCGGCCCCCCACCCCAAGTGAATGAGTATGGGGTACATCGTACCCCTACCCGTTCACCTGCAAATAAAAAGTGTAAACACAAATAAACCACACAGGGTATTGAAATATTTTATTAGTTGGCCGCCGGGGGGGGGTGTGTATGATCGCTTTTATAAAAGCGCCCCCCTCCGGCGGGCTTCTGTGGGGGGTGGGTGCCGCCGTCTGGTTCTCTTCCGCCGCCGGGGGGCGCTTTGATAAAAGCGCCCACCACCCGGCGGGCTTCTTTCGACATCTTCGGCGGCGGGGGGGTCTTCTCCCACTCTCCGGGGTCTTCTCCCGCTCTCCGGGGGTCTTCTCCCACTCTCCGGGGTCTTCTCCCGCTCTCCGGGGGTCTTCTCCGCTCTCCGGGGGTCTTCTTCTTCAGGACTCGCCGCCGCTATCTTCGTGTGTTAGCTCAATTACTAGCGGCGGCGGCCCCCTCTTCTGCGACGTCGGCGTCTTCTTCTTCTTCTTCTGCTCTCCAGATGTTGACGCGACGCATCCTTCCGCTGTTATGCCGGGCGCGCGGCTCGCAGCGAAATATATAGGCCTGTCTTGTGACGTCGCAGTCCCATCATGCTCCGGTAGGTATCACGTGGGTAGGTAGCACGTGGTACCTACCGGAGCATGATGGGACTGCGACGTCACAAGACAGGCCTATATATTTCGCTGCGAGCCGCGCGCCCGGCATAACAGCGGAAGGATGCGTCGCGTCAACATCTGGAGAGCAGAAGAAGAAGAAGAAGAAGACGCCGACGTCGCAGAAGAGGGGGCCGCCGCCGCTAGTAATTGAGCTAACACACGAAGATAGCGGCGGCGAGTCCTGAAGAAGAAGACCCCCGGAGAGCGGGAGAAGACCCCCGGAGAGCGGGAGAAGACCCCCGGAGAGCGGGAGAAGACCCCCGGAGAGCGGGAGAAGACCCCCGGAGAGTGGGAGAAGACCCCGGAGAGCGGGAGAAGACCCCCCCGCCGCCGAAGACGTCGAAAGAAGCCCGCCGGGTGGTGGGCACTTTTATCAAAGCGCCCCCCGGCGGCGGAAGAGAACCAGACGGCGGCACCCACCCCCCACAGAAGCCCGCCGGAGGGGGGCGCTTTTATAAAAGCGATCATACACACCCCCCCCGGCGGCCAACTAATAAAATATTTCAATACCCTGTGTGGTTTATTTGTGTTTACACCTTTTATTTGCAGGTGAATGGGTAGGGGTACGATGTACCCCATACTCATTCACTTAGGGTGGGGGGCCGGTATCTGGGGGCCCCCTTATTAAAGGGGGCTTCCAGATTCCGATAAGTCTCCCGCCCGCATACCCTGACAACCAACGGCCAGGGTTGTCGGGAAGGGGCCCTGTCCTCATCAACATGGGGACAGGGTGCTCTGGGGTGGGGGGCCGCAGTGCGCCCCCTGCCCCAGAGCACCTGACCCCCCCATGTTGAGGGCATGCTGCCCGGTACGGCTCAGGAGGGGGGGGGCGCTCGCTCGCCCCCACTCCCTTCCTGACCGGCCGGCCGGCGTGCTTTGGATACGGGTCTGTTATGGATTGTGGGGGACCCCCACGCCGGTTTTTCGGCGTAGGGGGGGTCTCCTTACAACCCATAACAGACCTAAGGGCCTGTTATGCTCCTGAGGGGGGAACCCATGCCGGATTTTTTTTTAAATCCGGCGGGGATTTCTCCTTCAGGATTCATAACAAACTCCGCCCACGTGTAGAATTGGCGGGAATCCGCGTCGGATCCCCGTCGCTTCTATGACGGCTTTGTCTCCATCGCGGCAAGCCAGCTCGGCGCTGGCTCTCGCGATGGGGCTCGCAAGTGCTCAATCTCGCCGAGAAAGGGAGCGAGATTGACACAATATCCCAGTCACCTACTGTAACTAAGGTTTTTTAGGTTTATAACAGATGGTGAGAAGGCAAGATATCACCTCCCAACCATCTGTCAGCCACAGCAGATCACTTTCCAGACCAGCAGCAAGGGCTGCTGCACATTAGAACAAGCCCTAAAGATTGTTTTTTTTTCTTGGCTGCTTAGTTGTCCTGAAAAAATACCCACATGCCCAACAAATCCAATGTTGTGCATGCAAGGTCTTGTGCCGCCATCTTTTCTTCTTATACCATTAGAGGGCTGGCTATTTCTTCCTGGTTCTTGCAGCCGGCACTCTAATGACTCGGCACATGCACATTAAGGTAGATTTTGCATGGCACCCTAATGGCTCAGCGCACTTGAATTGTGGTAGATATTACTTGGTCACCTGAACATGCACATTGTGCTGGGAATTGCTTGGTGCATGGAATACCTCATACATCCCAGGAGGCTTTAGAGCAAACTTTACACACTGCGTCATGCATACCAGGAGGCTTTGGGCATTGCGAGAATGTCATTCGGGCAGGAAGAGTGTGGGGTTGGGTCCCACAAAACAGTTTTTTGAGAAATTGTTTTAATGTCTGACTGTGTTCAACTGTGTACCAGAGGAGATGGGGTGTAGGGGAGGAAGAAAGACTATACAGTAAAACCTTGGTTTGAGAGTAACTTGGTTTGAGAGCGTTTTGCAAGACAAGCAACATTTTTAAATACATTTTGACTTGATCTAAAAAGCGATGTCACAACTGGGTATAAAAGAGAAAAGAGACGCCTCTAAGTGTAGCAATATGATTACATTTAATGAAGGTACAACATTTAGCAACACATTGCTACACTTAGGCCCCGTACACACGGCCGAGGTTCTCGCTGAAAATCAGCGAGAACCTCGCTGGAATGCACATTCCAGCGAGGACCTCGGCCGTGTGTACGGTCTCAGCGAGCTTCCCGTCGGGAAGCTCGTTGAGCCGAAAAAGAGAGCACGCTCTCTATTTTCTCGACGGCCCGCCTGGAAGAATGGCTGGTTGCCATTCCCGACGGGCGGGTCGCCGAATTCGACGGCCGGGAGAGAACCTCGACGGGCGGAACGATGTGTTCTGCCCGTCGAGGTTCTGGGTCGTGTGTACGCGGCCTTAGAGGCGTCTCTCTTCTCTTTTATACTCTGTGGCTCCTGCTGGATTTTGCTTCTAATCCCCTTGTGAAGGCTTCCATTTGTGGATGGACATTTTATAGTTACACAAGCTGGTCATATTGCTGTAATCTTTTTTATATGGACTATACACTGAAGGACTTATGAATAAATGGTTGTGAAACAAATCATTTGAGTTTCCATTATTTCTTATGGGGAAATTAGTTTTGATATACAAGTGCTTTGGATTACAAGCATGTTTCTGGAACGAATTATGCTCGCAAACCAAGGTTTTATTGTATAAAGTCACAGAAGAGGGAAAAGGTTGGCTTTAGGCTTATGTAAATATCAAGGTTACAGTACTGTGCAAAAGTGGGCCATGGCACAGGGATGAAATTTCCCCCGTCTGCAGTAATGCAGTGCAGAATCTGTCATTGCGTTCATTTACATATTGTGTTTGACACATTGCTGCCCTACGTTCTTAGGGCAACCATTCATTCCAAAGAACTGCCCTATGTGCACCTTCTTGGGCATTTTTCACTTTTTATTGGGTTTTGCCTGGCGCATTTGGTGTGCCATTAAATGGCACTGGAAGCACAACATGCGTTTGTCAAGCCTTTCCTAAACACGTAAACTTTCACAGTGGAGAGATTTCTCTCAATATAATGTCCTTTAGACTCAAAAGGAAATGACAATATACAGTAGCTCTCTTACACTGTTGTAAACAGGACAAGTGTCCTCATAAGAGGTTTTTACCTATTTTCCTGTTAGTGACAGCTAAAAATGTGAGACCCCCCCCCCCCCCTCATTTCCAGTCTCAATGACCATGACAAAGAGAGCAGATAAATCTCCTTAAGGGATACAGATAGCAATAAATACCTAACAGGGTCTTCTAGCGTTTTAGCGTTGCACCGATGCTGGTATCATTATCGATTCCGATACCAAGTGAGTGAGTGAGAAACTTATATAGCGTGGCACATGCGAACTAAATCGCCTCTGGGCGCTCGTAGTCCATTTCTCCTTTGTCCTCAAAAGAGATGGGTTTTGATCTTTCTCCTAAAGGCCAAGTGGTTCTCCTCCAACCGAATGCTGGTTGGTAGAGCGTTCCATAGTCTGGGGCCTTGGACTGCAAATCTTCTTTCTCCTTTGGACTTGTATCTGGCTTTGGGTATCTGGAGTAGATTTTGGTTGGTGGATCGCAGAATGCGATTGGAGTTGTGAGCTTTTAGTTTTTCGCATTGATATTGGGGGGCAATTCCTTGAACACACTTATGCGTCAGACAGAGTGCTTTGAAAGTAATTCTGTCTTTTACTGGCAACCAATGAAGGGCTCTCAGTGAAGGTGAGATTGATTCCCATGTTTTTTTCCCAGTCACGAGTCTAGCGGCCGTATTTTGAACGACTTGCAGACGAGTGATTTGGTACTTTGGGAGTCCGAGGTAAAGGGCATTTGCGTAGTCAAGTCTGGAGTTGACAATTGTCTTCTTTGGGAATAAATGGAATAAGTCTGTTTAGTAGGCGCAGCAGATGGTGCGATCTGCTGACTACTGACCCTATTTGTGCGTCCATTGTCATGTAGGTATCAAAGATGACTCAGAGACTTTTGACTTTGTTGCTAGGGGTGATGATTTTGCCCAGAATAGGTTTGATTATGCCCTGTTTCAACCGGGTGGGCACTATGCCTTCCTTGACACTACGCATCCCAACCATGACACTACCTGCCTGGAGTTTGTATGTTCTCCCTGTGCCTGGGTGGGTTTTTTCCAGGCATTCTGGTTTCCGTCCCACAATTCAAAGACATGCTGGTAGGTTAATTGGATCCTATCTAAATTGGCCCTAGTATGTGTATAAATGTGAGTTAGGGACCTTAGGTTGTAAGCTCCTTGAGGGCAGGGACTGATGTGAATGTACAATATATATGAAAAAAAAAAAAAACGCTGTGTAAATTGGCAGCGCTATAAAATTACCTGAAAAAATAATAATTTGTACGAGCACTTGTATTCGTGCAAATGCTCTGACACAAACGGATACCTTCAAGTCAGCCGACGGTAACTTTAACCTTTAAAACGGATTTACATATGACCAGTTTCAGTGTAATTTGTAAAACGAGTCCGTTGCAATTTTGTTCAGCAGTTTATGTGCAAATCTGACAGTAATGGTGGCGATCTGCGACTTTTAGAGGGACTGCGACATTGCGGCCGACAGATCAGGCATTTTTGAAACTTTTTTGGGACCATTGACATTTATAAAGCGATCAGTGCTATAAAAATGCACTGATTACTGTGTTCCCTGGGAGGTGTATCTAACTGTGTGGGGATGGGACTGACTAGAGGAGGAGACAGATCGCTGTTTCTAATCACTAAGAACAGCAGATCTGTTTCTCCTCCCCTGTCAGAACAGGGATCTGTCTGTTTACATTCTGTTTACATTCTGGCTCGCTTGTTTCTGGGCGTGCTGTCCCTCTTAAAGGTGCCAAAAGTACACCTACGGCGATTTGTGGGAATGTGCCTTCACATATGCAAACCGGCTCCATAGAAAACCAGTTTGATTCATGTGAATCAGATGTGGTTTAAAATGCAATATATAATAATTTAATAATAATATAAACAAAACCACATCAAATGTATTTAGTGTTAGACTATTATATTAGCTCATTAGCTTAATAATGTGTCACATGCCACTAAAAATAGGTGTCAGTAATTGGTATATAGCGAGTACTTGATAAAAAGTATTGGTACTTGTATTTGGTCTTAAAAAATGATATCGGTGAATTCCTAGGGCCCTCAGACGGGGATCAGCTGGAAAATGTTGGCTGCTCTATTTACTTTTATGACAAATGGAACAAATTGAACTGGGCACCTAACTATGCGTCTGGCACCGTCTTTACACTACCAAACTTACAACTCTCAATCGGGGGATCTCTTCTTCAGACCCATCTGATCTTAGAGAGCAGACTCTTAAAGAGGAACTGCAGTCTGCTCACATTATTTGTAATAAAAACATCTTTGCCATTCTGAAGCTTCCCTCCTACCACTTTGCATATTTTTTTATATATACTGTGATTGTGTACTTGCCAAATATGCTGCAGAAATCTCCCTCCACTGAGTCTGGCTGCAGCCATTTTAACTGTGGGCAGCTGAAGCTGCTGCCTGTTTACTTCCTAGATTAACACAGACACACAGAGGCACACCTCCAACTCTGCAGCCCTGCAGATTTAATTGGCCCTCTTATGGCTCACCCCCTCCCTTCCTGTATAATGGGCTGTATAATGTATTTACTGGCAGAAAAAAAATGTTTGACTATGCAAAGTTAAAACAACAAGGGCAGAGCATTTCATACAGTAGATGAAAAAATGATTGAAGGTCCGCTTTAACTATGAAATATGTCAACTGATCTAAATACCAACCAAAATACAGATCTAGCATGCCACTAATATATCTTCAGATGCAAACGTCGGCCTCAGACGAGAGGACGTCCGTGATAGGCGGAATACTGAACACAGGCTTTGCTGGGAAACTGAGTGTTCCGCCTATCACGGAACAGCACGAGGAGAAGGCGCGGCTTTTAAAAAATGGACGCCCATCCCCCGAGATATTCTTTTTTTTATAGATTACCCGATGAGGTGCCCAGGACATCAATTAAATTAATCACATATATATTGTTAGCGGCGAGAATTGCTATAGCCCGTCATTGGAAACAATTTCTCTAGACTCAGAAATAAAGTTAATTGGATTATGGTAAATGATAAACTCATGCAAGTACTCCATAATAACTCTAAAAAATTTGACAAAATTTGGGACCCGTGGATTTATTATATTTCATTTAGTCTCTCTCTCTCTCTCTCTCTCTCTCTCTCTCTCTCTCTTATATTTTGTTGTTTTATTTCCTGGTTATTGTTAATGCTTATGTATCGGCCTATGTATACTGACTATTTTGTCCTTTTTTGGACTTCTTTTCTTTAATAAAAATATTAAAATATAAAAAAATGGACGCCCGCAGTCTGACTCTGCCAGGCATAAAGGAATGAAGATCAGCAAAGTGAGGTGAGGCAATAGCACAGTGAGATGAGGCAATGGCACAGTGAGGTGAGGAAGGGGGGGGGGGGTCATCTTATACATTGAGTATATCCCAAAACCAACATTTTAGCTGGAAAATTAGGGGGTCGTCTTATACGCCCAGTTGCCTTATACGCCCAGTTGCCTTATACGCCGGCAAATACGGTAACTAGCATTGCCTATTTGACTAGAATCTGTGTTAAACTAGCCATTATCCACTATAGACCACCACCCCTTCCTGTTGGGGCCAGGAATTGAAGGGAAATTTCCCCAATGGGACACAGATGGTAAAAAAAAAAAAATAATGATTCTTCTATTATCTAAGTTTGGTACCAATATGCTAAACCTTCCTTGGACAGCAGATGGCAGTGTTGTCCCATGCCTTAAAAAGAGTTGGTTCACATGTAAAAAAGAACACAAGACAGCACGCTCGGAATTATTGATTAGATGAGTCATAGTTTTTGAAGCCATGTTTAAAACTATAAATAACTTCGGTTGAAAAAGGTGAGAACAAGAACCATGCCAACACAAAGACAAAACCCTTTGTAAGAAAAAGATCCATTCCACAGGCAAAGTAAATATCTGTGTTCGCAGCTTTTTATTGGGAACTATGGATTGTTCCTGTAGACAATAATGTGTTATACAATATATCCTGCAGCTTTATGGTGAGATAGCTGTAAAGTTTTCTATCGATCTGTTTACTTGTGCCTTACCATTGGTTAGCGAGGCAACTCTTTGTTATTGACACTCAAACTTTTGCATTGGGGAAATACATCAGACATAGCTATGTAGGTAAATGCCAATGTAAAGATGCATTGGCATTTACAAAAGTACAGCCACGTACGACCCTTTACTTGTATGGCAGGCTGAATGCGGCATCTACAGCCCTCTGGACGTGGAAAAGCTCAGGGGAATTTACACTAGGCATATAAAATCTATATAAATCTCCATCTGCAAAAAAAAAAATAATTAAGCCCCCATTCACACCAGTGCGGCTTTAAAAAGGTGCTTCCTCAGTGCGATTTAAAACCTGCACATCGGTACGATTTGCACTGCCTGTTGTGGCTTGCAACTTCATACAGCAAAAAGTAGTGTAGTAACTGCAATTGCCGACAGTGGGGTGCAACTTTTCACGCGATTGGAACTGTCAAATCGCACCGGTGTGAACAGGGGCATATAGTTCGGGGAAAATGTAACCATCCTTCCTATCTCTTCTTTGGTGAACTATATAGTGACAACTAGAGCTGCACGAATCTGGCCAAAATGAGAATCACAATTTTTTTGCTTAGAATACAGATCACGATTCTTACAGTGTAACATCTTTCATATTGTACAAAAAAATTGGGCTAACTTTACTGTTTATTTTTATTTTTTTTATTCATTCAATTTTATTTAGTTCCAAAAAAAATTGCATCTGAAAGACTGCTGCGCAAATACAGTGTGAGATAAAATATTGCAACAACCACCATTTTATTCTCTAAGGTCGCTGATAAATTATTTATTTATTTATATATATATATATATATATATATATATATATATATATATATATATATATATATATATATATATATATATATATATATATTTATATATATATATATATATATATATATATATATATATATATATATATATATATATATTTATATATATATATATCAGGGCTCAAAATTTCAAGTCCTGAGCTACTAGCCAGGCCTCAAGAGTTACTCACCACCAGTTGCCCCACCTAATTCATACACTGCCCTGCGCCTAATTGCACCTGTAAACACCCTCGTTTCTCAGATTATCTCATGGAATGACACTGTTAAATTTTTTAATGCGGAATCAAGTTACAAAATTAAATATTACCAACAACAACTTTAACAAAATGGGACAGGGCACTGTGGGTAGACCAGAGGGACAGGGCACTGGGGGCAGACCATAGGGACAGGGCACTAGAACTGGGCCTCTTCCCCATTCTCTTGCTGTCTCCTCTGCAACTCCCATCCATCCTCTCTCTCTCTCTCCCCCTCTCCTATTCATCTCATCATCAGGAGCCTGTGTGTGTGGCTCCACGCTTGCATGTCCCCACTTCCCCCTTTTATTCAGGCTGGCAGTGAGGAGAGGAGCTGCAGCACAGCAGGAGGGAGTACAATCCAGCTCTGAAATCCACACAGCTGCATAGCCATAGACACCATAGCACAGCGCACACTGACACTGCACAGCACACATTGAGACCAGTCTGTTCGCAGTGCTCAGGCTGAACCTTTGGACACTTACATAGAGCACAAGGAGAAAAAAACTGCACAAACTGGAAGGCTGCCACTCTCATGTCAGGGCAACTTTCAGTGAGTACTGCACCAGACTGGTAATTTTTGCAATCCTCCACTTCACTCATTACTTCCTGCTCTCCAGCTACATTGGTTGGGGGGAGGGGGCAGGCTCAGAGAGGCCATACTGTTGGGTCCCATGGCTTAATAAGAATTGTAAGGAGAGCACCTGTGTACTGCTCTGACTGTGCGCGGCTCACCAGACTACTTTTCCCAAACATGCACCTTTCCTCTTCGGCCGCCAATCTCATCGGGACTCTAAGTGTAGGCACAGATTGGAGGGAGATTGGTCATGCAGCCCTGTCATCACTCGCCCCAGCTTAAATCCACTCGCCAAATGCTAGTAGGCGAGTGGAAATGTTGAGGGCTGTATATATATATATATATATATATATATATATATATATATATATATATATAATGTTTGGGGTTCTAAGTAATTTTCCAGCAGAAAATATTGGGCCAGATTCAGATACAATTACATTGTGTGTCAGAGATACACTACGCTGCCGTATTTTACCAGGCTGTACGACGAATCCTGGTAGATTTTGTCCCTTACGGTACAGCGGCGTAGTGTATTTCTCGCCGCGTAATCGAAATACGTGATTAGGGGGCGTGAAGCATTTAAATTAGGCGCGTCCCCGCGCCGATCGAATTGCGCATGCTCCGTTCAGAAATTTCCCGCCGTGCATTGCGTGAAATAACATCGATACGTCATTCGTTGTTTGAGTAGCGTCGTTTACGGACATTCCTATTCCCGGACGTTTTATGTCAGAAATAAAAAAAGACGTCGAAAAACGTTGATATTCGACGCGGGAACAACGCCCATACTTAACATGGGCTGTCTAATATTAGACCAGCAAAAAGCTGGTATAGTTTTACGCAGCAAAAAGATTACTAAAGATGCCGTAAGAGATTGCGATAGACGATCGTAATTTCGTGGATTGTCGGCAAAAGCTCATTTGCATACCCCGATGCGGAAAACGACGGGAACTCCACCCAGCGGCCGCAATTTTATTGCAGCGTAAATCCAAAGACGTACGAACACGTAAACCAGTCGGATTGAAGCCCGCAGCCGTAATTTCATGGTTTGAGGTTTCAGAGTAGTGATAAAACGCGCGTAATTCGAAAGTACTCCAGTCTAACATGAGATAGACAGGAGTAATCGCTCTGTGAATCTGGCCCATTGATTTTAACTTGAAACCAACAAGTGTCAGAAAAAGGTTTAGCCTTTAAGTGGTTAAACTTCCTGTCATTTACAGACCGAAGTTCATTCCTTTGATCTAAAAAACAAAACGTTACAATGTTTATAGTTCGCTCAGGGCTGAGGAATGTTGTGATACTTTGCAGTCTGCCTTTTTTTTGACAGCTGTCTGCTTGAGCAGAGAATTCTTTGCATTCAAAGAATTGGGAAAATGCTTTGTTAACCACTTCAATACAGGTCATTTTGACCCCCTTCCTGCCCAGGTCAATTTTCAGCTTTCAGCGCTGTAACATTTTGAATGACAATTGCGTAGTTGTGCAACTTTGTACCCAAACTTATCCCCCCCCCCCCAAATAGAGCATTCTTTTGGTAGTATTTGATCACCTCTGTGGTTTTTATTTTTTTGCGCTGTAAACAAAAAAAGACAGACAATTTTGAATTTTTTTATTTTTTTTACTTTTTGCTGTAAAAAATTAAAAATAATTTCCTTATTTTAGGAAGATATCTATTCTTCTGCATATTTTTGGTAAATAAAAAAATCGCAATAAGTGTATATTGATTTGATTCCGCAAAAGTTATAGCTTCTACAAAATAGGTTATTGATTTATGGCATTTTTCTTTAATTATTTTTTTACTAGTAATGGCGGCGATTTACATTTTTTATTGGGAGTGCCACATTCACATTTATACAGCGATCAGTGCAACTGTGTAAATGTGATTGGTAGGGAAGGGGATAACACTAGGGGCGTGGAAGGAGTTAATTGTGTTACCTAGGGAGTGATTCTAACTGTAGCGGTAGGGGACACACAAGGGGAGGAGATCGGTCAGTGTTCCTCTGTACTGGTAACACACATCGGTCTCCTTTCCTCTGACAGGACCTGGATCTGTGTGTTTACACACACAGATCCATGATCCTGCTGTGTTAACGGGCAATCGTGAGTGCCCAGCAGACATCCCAGACGCTGAGCACACGCATCGGGTCCCGAGTGATGCTGCGGCGCACGCTCTCTACAATGCCGAGAAGCCGAGGATGTCATATGACGGCGGGATGGAGTGTTCCTGCTGTTCACACCCATGCGATCCGATTCATGTCCAAACTGACAGTTCGCAGTGCGAGCTGAAATGAGGGTGTCATTAACAATGTATTGACACTCCTGGGAGTTTGCATATGGCATTGTGACCTGCAGTGCCAGCCGGGTGTGATGCGGAAACACGCAAACCCAAATGTGCTGCAGGCAGTTTTTTTTAACTTTGATTGCATTGCCTGAAATAGCTGCATTCTTAAGTGTAACACTATACATGTTTGCTGCAAACCGAAAATAGTATTCCAGAAGATAAACCTAATACCGACTGTGAAGCATGGTGGTGGAAATGTTATGGTTTGAGGTTGATTTGCTGCTTCAGGGTATGGGCAGCTCACAGTCATTGAGTCAGTTACACGCTCTGCATCATATTGAAGTGTACTGGAGAAAATATAAGGCCATCTGTCCCAAAGTTGAATTTGAACTGCAAAGGAGTCTTTCCACATGATAATAAGCCAAAACAGATCCTTCAAGGAATGGCTAAAGAAAAATAAGTGTTATGGACTAGACATGTGCAATTCGTTTCATTCAGAATTCATCTTTCGACGAAATTCAACAAATTCAGAAATATTTTAATTAGCGAAAACCGGTTTAACACATTTTTCCGAAAATGGAAATTTGGAAATTCGGAAATATGAAATTCTAAAAATCCAAAATTATAACTAACTAATAATAACTCTTACTAACTATTAAATTATAGGTATTGGAATTTAATTTCAAATATGGCGGTTAGTGAACGTATCGAATACGAATTTATCCGAAGTTACGGATTATCCGAAATAATGAATGCTGCATCTAAAGAAATGGAACGTAAAGCAAGACTAATAATAAATAATAATAAAAACCAAATTAAAAAAAAAAAAATTATATATGTTTTGCCTGTAGTTATACTTTTAATTTCTAATTTCAATTTATTTTCCAACACTTAGGCCCCTTTCACATTTATATGACCATTTTGTACTGCAAAATTGTATGACTAGTCATTCTCCATGATTTTCAATGAACACCATTCATACTGGCACGAATTTAAGTAGTCCGATTTCGATGGCACTTACACAGGCATTCATTGAAATCGCGGCCGCGAATCGCGGTAAAATCGCGTGGCTTTGAAGTCATACAAGTGTGAAAGGGACCTTAGTGGAGTCAAATCAGTGTTCATTTTCAATCACATTAGAGTGAATTTGATGGAGCAGGATTGAACATTTTTTCTCCAACTACTAACTATGAATGTACAGTATTGTAAAAAATAAATAAAAAAGTTTAATATGTTTGGTATTCAAATGCCATTCTCCATTATTTTCAATGACTACCATTCATACTGGCAAGACTTTAAGTAGTGCCGACTTCAAAGTAGTCCTTACACTACTTTGGTCCGATTTTGGTGCCACTTACACAGGCATTCATTGAAATCGCGGTAAAATCGCGGCCGCGAAATCGCGGTAAAATCGCACAACTTTGAAGTCGTACAAGTGTGAAAGGGGGCTTAAGAGCCCTTTCACACTTACACGACTTGTCCCACGATTTTTGACTGCAAAATCGTATGACAAGTCATTCTCTATTATTTTCAATGGCTACCAATCATACTGGCACGACTTTAAGTAGTGCCGACTTCAAAGTAGTCCTTGCACTACCTTGGTCCGATTTTGATGCCACTTACACAGGCATTCATTGAAATTGCGGCCGCGAATCGCGGTAAAATCGCGGTCGCGAGATCGCGGTAAAATCGCACGACTTCGATATGGCATATCTTGATAGGAGAGGGGATGTCCTATGAGAATATAATGACACAGCGGGGAGGATTCCCCACCTTGAATGTGTGGATGGGGGGAATCGGTAACATTTTTTTTTTCAGTCTGCCGGCTGAAGAAAAACAAAATTGTGCCAACTTAACCCCTTTATGACAGAGTAATGCCGGCCATACATAGAGCAAATTTTTTTCCTGCAACCGCAGGTTGCAGGAAAGAAATTAGCTTGATTCCCCCCATCAACACAGGAATTAGCGGCTATAACAGGCATTACCGAGAATTTTGCAGGCTGGTTGTACCCAAATTGATCGATCAATCAACTTGGTACATTCAGCTTGCCTATTAATGGTTTGTATTTGGACTGGTTCCTGCTAAACCGGCTGAGATTTGAACCATGTATGGCCGGCCTAACACATATATTTGGCATTCAGGAAGTGGGCTTTTAAACCTGGGCGCAGCATATATGTGTTCTTGTGTTTGTGCTCAATTTCACACTCTGAAGCCATCTGAATAACGGCAGCTGTTTGGCTGTGGAAGTGTCTATTAGAGACAACGGTTGGCGATTACAGCCACGGGGTGTGCGTTCCCTGGTTAACACTGACACGCATCTCAGCCAATCGGGTTCACCGGATCTGTTTAGTGGTAACCTGATTGGCTTAAGCAACATCAAGGGTGGGAGAAGACATTGAGGGATCATGGAGGAGGATGGCTGACCGAGAAAGGTAAGTCCCAGGCAGAGGGTGGCAATCTGGCGGTATTTTGGCTCAATCTGGCGGCATTTTAAGGGGCAATCTGGCGGCATTTTACGGGGGAAATTGGCGGCAATTGATGGGCACAGTGGCTGCGTTTGGAATGGCACAGTGGCGACAATGGTGTGACACAGTGCGACAATTGATGGGCACAGTGGCAACAATGGCATAGCACAGTGGCGACAATTGATGGGCACAGTGGCGACAATGGGATGGCACAGTGGCTGCGTTTGGCATGGCACAGTGGCGACAATGGCATGGCACAGTGGCGACAATGGCATGGCACAGTGGCGACAATGGCATGGCACAGTGGCGACAATGGCATGGCCCTGTGGCGACAATTGATGGCATGGCAGCGACAATTGATGGGCACAGTGGCGACAATTGATGGCACAGTGGCTGCCTTTGGCATGGCACAGTGGCGACAATTGATGGCACAGTGGCTGCATTTGGCATGGCGCAGTGGCGACAATTGTTGGCACAGTGGCTGTGTTTGGCATGGCACAGTGGCGACAATGGCATGGCACAGTGGCAAAAATTGATGGGTACAGTGGTGACAATTGATGGCACAGTGGCTGCGTTTGATGGCATGGCACATTGGTGACAATTGATGGGCACAGTGGCTGCGTTTGATGGCATGGCACAGTGGCGACAATTTTTTTGTACGGTGGTGACAATTTTGTGGCACAGTGGCTGCGTTTGATGGGCACAGTGGCTGCGTTTGATGGGCACAGTAAGGCTGCAATTGATGTTTTTTTTTTTTTTTGTTTGTGCCATAACATGGTTTCCTGGTTTTCTATGGGTCATGTTCACATCTGTGCCCTTTTATGGAAAGGGCCAGGGACTTCTTTTTTTCTGGCTTTTGGTTCCATAGACTTCAATGGATCAAAATCGTGTATTGAAAAAAGCAAAATGCACCTGGAATATGCAAACTGCAGCCTACATAGGTGAGAACCAGGCCTAAGGCCAGAAATAAATTGTTTCCTGTTTTGTTTTTAAAGCACAAGACTCCATTATAATGGGTTGGGAAGCTCTGATATATCTATGCCCTTCTGATGACCTCTATACCCTGTACATTGTCACCAAGCTCTTAAACCAGCATTTCATTTTTTTTTTCACACACATTTATGTAATCCGTAAATAAATCCTAAGCAAAACACTTTGTTAGAGGGGTAGACGTTTTCTAAAACGTCCTTGGACGTGCTCGCATCGCTCGCTCGCTCGCTCCTACATGTCTCTTGCAGAGAGGGTCATAACACATCAAAAACAATAGGAAGGAAAAAATGATGTATTGCCATGGCAACAGTTATTGCTACTGAATCCTCCAGTGCTGTGTGGCCACTTCACAAAGAGGAGCGATGAATACGATGTCACTCCTCCATGATTGGTGGTTGCCATGGTAATAATACAGTTATTGTCATGGCCGATGATGTTGTTATTAAAGCTTTTTTTTTCCTGCACGTCATTTAACGCATTTTCTTCTTGCTCAGTATGTTGAGACCAAACATTTTTGCCATGCAGCTTTTAAAGGTATATAGGCCGACTCAATATTATTGTGTTTATTGTTATGGTTGCATGTCAGCACCAGAGGCTGTATCATTTACATCAGAGAGTCATTTATGTGCATTGCTCAGTGTAATACTTCCTTGCAGATAAACGTAGATAGAAAATTGACTTTGTGTGCGCCAAATGCCTTTGCAAACCCAGCTATTACTTTCTAAGAGCAGCAGTGACATCATCGCTGTGCTGCAGATAGTATGTGCAGAGAGCAGAGCTGTGGGAGGAGTCCAGCACTCCATCCACTTCAGGCTGCTTGCAGAAAATCTGGCGGTATTTTGGGACAATCTGGCAGCATTTTACGCTACGCACAGTGGCTGCGTTTGGCATGGCACAGTGGCGACAATT
This sequence comes from Rana kukunoris, assembly GCA_029574335.1. Classification (NCBI taxonomy): domain Eukaryota; kingdom Metazoa; phylum Chordata; class Amphibia; order Anura; family Ranidae; genus Rana; species Rana kukunoris. The sequence continues at coordinate 76,746,364 of CM056056.1, forward strand.
GATGGGCACAGTGGCGACAATGGCATGGCACAGTGGCTGCGTTTGGCATGGCACAGTAGTGACAATTGATGGGCACAGCAGCAACAATGGCATGGCACAGTGGCTGTGTTTGGCATAGCACAGTGGCGACAATTGATGGCACAGTGGCGACAATTGATGGCACAGTGGCTGTGTTTGGCATGGCACAGTGGCGACAATGGCATGGCACAGTGGCGATAATTGATGGCACAGTGGTGACAATTGATGGCACAGTGGCTGCGTTTGGCATGGCACAGTGGCGAAAATGGCATGGCACAGTGGCGATAATTGATGGCACAGTGGCTGTGTTTGGTATGGCACAGTGGCGACAATTGATGGGCACAGTGGCGACATTTTATGGCATGGTGGTGACAATTGTTTGCACAATGGCTGCGTTTGGCATGGCACAGTGGCGACAATTGATGAGCACAGTGGCTGCGTTTGATGGCATGACACAGTTGCGACAATTGATGGGCACAGTGGCTGCGTTTGGCATGGCACAGTGGCAGCGTTTGATGGCATGGCACAGTGGAAACAATTGATGGGCACAGTGTCTGCGTTTCATGGCATGGCACAGTGGCCGCATTTGATGGCATGGCACAGTGGCAACATTTGATGGCATGGCACAGTGGGGACAATTGATGGGCACAATGGCTGCGTTTGATGGAATGGCACAGTGGCGCCAATTTTATGGCACAGTGGCGCCAATTTTATGACACAGTGGCTGCGTTTGATGGGCACAGTGGTGACAATTGATGGGCACAGTGGCTGCGTTTGGGCACAGTGAGGATGCAATTGATGTTTTGTTTTATTTTCGTTTGTTTGCGCCCCCCCCCAAATTTTGAGCACCAGCCGCCACTGCACTGGATTACTGCACAGATCTGGAAGAAATATACAAAGCACGCCAGGATTCAAGTACATTCACAAATGCCTCTTGTATTTAGATAATATAATGTGCTGCAGTTCAGCTTTCAGGTAGGTTTTAGTGTACGCAGAACAAAAAGGGTTCTGTTAGCTAGGAAACGTGTCTTACATAATGTTCTGTTTGTGTGGGTTCTGACAGTAAACTGACAGTTACACACAATGCCATTCTGTCCAATGTCCGCTATTGGAAACTTACAATTAGCAGTACTGAGTTGATCTGTAAAAGTGAAAAGTGACATTCAGTATAAAGACAACTGCAGCTTTCAGGTAAAACAAACTGCAAATGTGCCTCATCGGGCATTGTATACATTTACTGGTGATTTCTAAACCTGAGGGTCAGGACCATCTTTAATGTTGATTGGACCCTGGGCAAACATTTTCTTGGGGGGCCCCCATGCAAGTTTGCTCTCCACCTGCTCTGAGACATACAATAATGATCAGTTTACTGTATCAGATCAGCAAGTGATTGCGATTTGTTACCAAAGGTCACGGCATATCATTACCACTTACCGACTGGTTGCTAGAGGTTACAATACACATTATGGCTCACTGATTAGTTGCTAGAGGTAACCTCTAGCAGCCAGTCAGTAAGTGGTAATGATATGCTGTAACCACATGATTTCTTCTTGTTGATTGGTTGCTGTACCGTAATACTACTCACTGATTGGTTGCTAGAGGTTACATCACATCATCTCTTTACTGCAGAGGGGCATGATAAGAATTCCGCTTTTATTTACATATGAATGCTGCCATCCTCAGCTATTTTACATATGAATACTCATGTTATTTACATATGAATGACTGTTATTTACATGTAAACTGGTCTGATGTGCCTACACACCATCAGTTATAAAAACAATCGTATCAGAATGCGGTAATGTAAAGCACAACGACATTCTGAAAAAAATGAAGTTCAATGCTTCCAAGCATGCGTCGACTTGATTCTGAGCATGCGTGGATTTTTAACCGATGGTCGTGCGTACTAACTAACGATCGGTTTTGACCTATCGGTTAGGAATCCATAGGTTAATTTTAAACCAAGTTGGCTTTTTTTTAACCTGAGGTTAAATAACCTAAGGGGCCCCACACGGTCGGTTTTGACCGATGAAAGCGGTCCATCAGACCGTTGTCCTCTGGCTATCCTATCGTGTGTACAAGGCCTTACTCTGACATTCACATCGATACCTCACATGTGTTGTGACAAGACCATTTACATATGTGGGCATTCACCACTGCAGGCTAGCACTGGGGGACAGGGACGCTTTAAAAAAAAAAAAAAGTTTTATTAATTATTTTATTAAAAAAAAAATTTTTTTACACTGTCCTTTAAAAAAAAAATTATCACTTTTATTGCAAGAAATGTAAACACCTCTTGCAATAACAATTCAGCATGACAGGTCCTCTTTGTGGCAAGATCTGGGGTTTGTAAGACCCCAAATCGCTCCTCTACCTTTAAAAGCAAAAGATGAAAAAAAAAATATTTGATGTTTGCTTTAACAAAAAAAACAAAAACGGCCTTGTTTACATTGTTTTGGAACCAGAAGTGATGTCATGACGTTGCTCCAGTCTTCCTAGACCATAGAGATGAGCGGAGGCCATCTTTCCTTCCTGCTTATATCTCTGACCAGCCAGCACCGGATCGGATCCCAGAGCTACCGATCAACCAGGTAAGCCTGGGAACCACCAGAAAGTATCGGGAGGGGGGCGACCCCTTCTGCCGCTTTTAAAGGTGATCCAGCGGTGAATCTGGACGCTCTGATCACTTTTAACAGAAAGACAGATGCCTGAGGGAAAAATGAATACTGGGTTAAGGCATCTATCTGCAGCCATAACTCTGGTATTAAACGTCAAAGTCATGACGTTATTTTCCCAGTTAGGTGGTTGGTGAGTGGTCATTGAAGATGTGCTCCTTTACACTGGTGTTCAGTGGAGAAGTGCCCCTGTGTGTTGATAGTCGGCATAATGTTCCTCATTACATTGGTAATCAGTAGAAAAGAGTCTTTAGTGTACTTTGGTGGTCAGTGGAAAGGTCTCCCCCTCCCACTTCCATTGGTAGTTTGTGAGAGAAGGTCCCCTAACATTGGTGGTCAATGGAAAGGTCTCCCCCTCCCACTTCCATTGGTAGTTTGTGAGAGAAGGTCCCCTAACATTGGTGGTCAATGGAAAGGTCTCCCCCTCCCACTTCCATTGGTAGTTGGTGAGAGAAGGTCCCCTAACATTGGTGGTCAATAGAAAGGTCTACCCCTCCCACTTCCATTGGTAGTTTGTGAGAGAAGGTCCCCTAACATTCGTGGTTAGTGGGAAGAATTATGCTCCTTACATTATGAGTCAGTGTAAGAACGGCCCTTTTGCTTAAGTATTTCAAATGAAAAAAAAACACAGGGCACTTTTATGCTGAGCTGGGCTGGACTGGGACAAAAATGTGGCCCTGGACTTCATCCAGACGGGTACAGGGCACGGTACAGAGCTTAGCACATCAGGGTACAGGGCACGGCACATCAGGGCACGGCACATCAGGGCACAACACGTACAGGGCACATCACATCAGGGCACAATATGTACAGGGTACATCACAGCACATCAGGGCACACCACATTGAGGCACAGCACATCGGGGCATTGGGCACAGCACATCAGGGCACGGGGCACATCAGGGCACAACACGTACAGGGCACATCACATCAGGACACAATACGTACAGGGCACATCACAGCACATCAGGGAACACCACATTGAGGCACGGCACATCAGGGATTGGGGCACAGCACATCAGGGCACGGGGGGCACATCAGGGCACAACACGTACAAGACACATCACATTGGGGCCCATCACAGCACATCAGGGCACACCACATTGAGGCACACCACATCGGGGCACATGACACATCAGAGCACATGGCACATTAGGGCACAGGGCACATCGTTTACCAGCCAGCATGCAGAGTAGCGCAGGAAGCGTGTGTAATATGTTCTCTCTCCTGTGACGGCACTCATTCGGCTCCCCGGCGGCCTCTCCTCTCTTCTCGTCCATCCCAGATGATGTCACAAGCAAATAGGGATGGATACAGGTAACTCAAAGGTTTTTGCACTCTTTTTCGCATTTTAGTGCGTCTAACTTCTGACAGCTTCTGTCATATAAATATTAATATTACTTTGCTTTTTGTTTATTTTTAGTAACGGTTTGCCTGTCATATGCAAATTTAGTGTGCCATTTATACAGCCTGCCAGCATTTCTGCATTATTGTGGAAGTAATACCTAAAACAACAAAGGTTTACTTGCTTCTTTTGCACAAAATGTTGGCAACCATCGTGGATTTCTGCCTGCTTCTGTTCTGGAGATATTACACATACCTTTCAAAAAAGGGCCTTTGGCATTTTATAAAGAGGATGCCAAATGAAAGAATCTGTAGGGAAAACCATCTGCATGATTATTGGGACTGTAGTGACCAGACACATTATAACTCACGTGATTACGTAATTCCTTGAAGTTGGTCCTGTGAACATTAGAGTTGTGCTTTGCAGGCAGAAGAAACAGAAAGATCATTCCCTCTGTACAGAGCTCTGTGTTGATTGTCTTTATAAGCCACCCAGCCACAGGACATATACTGGCAAGTTGGCAAGCAGTTAATAGAATCTATTGGGGCTCCCAGAACTAGTGTCCCCATTGGAAGATTTTCCCTCTATTTCTGTTCTGAGGACAACCCAACATTTGGGATATCCTTTTACGTTCACTTTTGTTGATAGCAGTAAACAGGATAGACTGAGAGCGTGAATCTCTCTAATGTGGGCAGATGTGGCAACAAAAAGGTGTTCTAATCCTTCTCCACTCTAGCCAAAGCTAAACAAAAATGTTGCCTTTAGTTATGTTTTAGGTGTTACTTAAAGGGTGCAGGAATTCCCCTTTCTGATTCACTTCTTGCCTCCACCACCTTCCCACCTCTGAGTATCATCCCTTGGTTCCACCCCCTACCCACCTCTGAGCATCATCCCTTGGTTACACCCCCTACCCATCTCTCGTCTTTTACTAACACAAAATCAGCTAAAGCAGCCCAAAGGGTGACGTTATCCAAATGGAACTTCCCCTTTATAGTGCTGTTGTACGTTACCGCGCTTTTCTAGAGCATTTTTTTTTTCACGATCGTGTGTAGGCAAGGCCGTTTAAATGATTGGGTTGAAAAAAAGACCCTTAAAAACTTTGTTTTTTTACAACCTGAAAAATGATTGTGTGTATGCGGCATTTGACTTTAAGATTTACCAGCTCCTTCCTCCGCTCTCCATCCCGACAGATCCGGGATGAAACGGGGGGGGGGACACAGGAGGAGCACGGAGTGGATGGAGGAGGAAATGGAGGGGGACCGGAGGAGCACAGAGGAGGACCAGAGCAGTCTCGGGGAGCCGCAGATGGACACTCGAGAGTCAGGACGATTGGTGTGGGCAGTTACAAGCACCAATCTCCCTGTATACCTTTTAACCACTTGCCGACCGGCTGACAACGATATACGTCGGCATTGTGGGCGTGCGGAAGAAGAGGGAAATGCTGATGTTAGCAAGCATTTCCCCATTCTTCCTTGTGACAGGACACTGATCTCAGATCTCTGTAATCGGGAGCAGTGATGAGTGTCGTGACAAATGTAGCCCAGGCCCCCTACGGTTAAAACACATCCCTAGGACACACTTAACCCCTTCAGCACCCCATCCTGGTTAACCCCTTCACTGCCAGTCACATTTATACAGTAATAAGTGTATATTTAAAACACTGATCGCTGTTTAAATGTAAATGGTCCTAAAATAGCGGCAAAAGTGTCCGATGTGTCCACCATAATGTCAGTCGCAAAACCAAAAAATAAATCGCTGATCGCTGTCATTACTAGAAAAAAATATTAAAGAATTACTTAAAACTATCCCCTATTTTGTAGACGCTATAAATTATGCGCAAACCAATCAATAATCTCTTATTGCAGTTTTTTTTTACCACAAATATGTAGAAGAATACGTATCAGCATAAACTGAGGAAAACAAAAAAGTTTTTATACATTTTTTGGGGATTATTTATTATAGCAAAAAGTAAAAAATATAGCTCTTTTGTTTATAGCACAAAAAATAAAAACCACAGAGGTGATCAAATACCACCAAAAGAAAGCTCTATTTGTGATAAAAGAAGGACGTTAATTTTGTTTGGGATCGACGTTGCTTGACCGCATAATTGTCAGTTAAAGCGACTCAGTGCTGAATCGCAAAAAGTGCTCTGGTCTTTGGCCAGCCAAATGGTCCGGGGCGGAAGTGGTTAATAAAGTAGCTGAAAACCATGGGAGGGAGAGGAGGAGAAGCGGCTGTCCGCTTCTTTAATAAAAAGGTATACAGGGAGATCGGTGCTTGTCTACCGGCACCAATCATCTGTGAGGCTGCCCGCCTCCCCTGCTACACTGAGGATGCAAGTATCGGGCCAAGTATCGGAGCATTTATGAGTACAAGTACTCATGCAAATGCAGCGCCGATCCTAGGCAGGGTGCACAGGGTGCATTGCACCCAGGCGCCTGCAGAGTTGGGGGCGCCAAACATCTAACAGACTCTCTAATAGAAGCCCTCTCTGTGTCCATCACAGGGCCCCCCCTCCAGGTCCCAATAAAGTTCTCTGCTTCTGTTCCTGTATTTTGTTTATTGTTAAGAGATCATGTAAAGATCCCAGGGTAATTAAGACTTTGTGGGGGAGCATCTCTGTGGTTGAGTCATTGCTATAGAAACATTTGTAAAGGGGAGGAGTTAGTAAAACGACAACGCCCATGTGGGGGCTCCAGAAATATTTCTGCACTCAGGTTCCTGTGACCCTAGGATCGGCCCTGTGCAAATGGTTGGTATCGGTGCAACCCTAATAACAAGAAAAGCATTAATGTAGATCCCCAGCAACAATAGATCCCCCCCAGCAACAATAGACCCTTCCAAGTAACAATAGACCCCCCCGCAACAATGGAAACCAACAACAATTGTGACCCTGGTAGCAACAACAGATTTTCCAGTATCAGCCCAGCATCAATAGACTCTCCAGCAGCCAGTAACAGACCACTCCATAAACAGTAGATCCCCTCCAGCAAAAATTGACCCCCCAGCAAATTAGCCCCTCCCCCCAGCAAACCCTAGCACATAAATTCAGTGCTGGGGGTGGTGGGACCTACATTGCCACTGGTTACTTTGTAGCACAAAATTCACTCTCAGCTCTGTCATTCTGAACACTTATTTGCAGCGTTCCGAGCCCAGACTCCATGCAGCTTGCCTCATAGGTTAAGCTAAAAAAAAGTGCTAAACCATCTAATTTTCCATTGTAAATTATGTGGCAACAGCAGCAGGAATTAGAAAAGTAAAATCTATTTTTGCCTTGTGCCCCACAACCCCCTCACTTTGTGTGACATTCCATACATTTTCTATAAAGGGAGTAGATTCGATTTTTATAACTATGGTTATGGCTAAAAAAATAACCATAGTTATGTTTTGTTAAGTAAAAAGAGGAAAAAGCTGCGTCAATAAATGGATTTAAAAAATATATGCACATCAGTCCTCTAGATGACATATAATTATTGTATTAATAGTATATCCTATTCCCAAAATGACATAGGAATTAGTGTACACCATACACCAACAGACCAGTAGGTCAAAAAAGTCCACAAGCTGATAAAATCCACAGGCTAATAACAGTCCTTGAGCTTATATGATGATACCACCAGGGGAGGGCTGGCAGGGGGGGCAGGGTAGAAATCTCCCACCGGGCTGGTGACACTATGCACAGCCACCGACCGCCACTACTCTGATGTAAGGGGGGCCTCTGTGCGGACTCTGATGTAGGGGGGCCTCTGTGCGGACTCTGATGTAGGGGGGCCTCTGTGCGGACTCTGATGTAGGGGGGCCTCTGTGAGGACTCTGATGTAGGGGGGCCTCTGTGCGGACTCTGATGTAGGGGGGGCCTCTGTGCGGACTCTGATGTAGGGGGGGCCTCTGTGCGGACTCTGATGTAAGGGGGGCCTCTGTTCGGACTCTGTAAGGGGGGCCTCTGTTCGTACTCTGTAAGGGGGGCCTCTGTTCGGACTCTGTAAGGGGGGCCTCTGTTCGGACTCTGTAAGGGGGGCCTCTGTTCGGACTCTGTAAGGGGGGCCTCTGTTCGGACTCTGATGTAAGGGGGGCCTCTGTGCGCACTCTGATGTAAGGGGGGCCTCTGTGCGGACTCTGATGTAAGGGGGGCCTCTGTGTGGACTCTGATGTAAGGGGGGCCTCTGTGCGGACTCTGATGTAAGGGGGGCCTCTGTGCGGACTCTGATGTAAGGGGGGCCTCTGTGCAGACTCTGATGTAAGGGGGGCCTCTGTGCGGACTCTGATGTAAGGGGGGCCTCTGTGCGGACTCTGATGTTAGGGGGGCCTCTGTGCGGACTCTGATGTAAGGGGGGCCTCTGTTCGGACTCTGATGTAAGGGGGCCTCTGTTCGGACTCTGATGTAAGGGGGCCTCTGTTCGGACTCTGATGTAAGGGGGCCTCTGTTCGGACTCTGATGTAAGGGGGCCTCTGTTCGGACTCTGATGTAAGGGGGGCCTCTGTGCGGACACTTTTCCACACTCTATGGGCCACTTAACTGGACTTGCCCCCCAGGCCTAAGGCTGCCAGCCCTCCCCTGGATACCACTGTGCTTGATAACAATATGGAGTGCCCTCCACCGCAAAAAAAAAAATGGCTGATTACCAGAGACAAGCAAAGACACGCATTTGGCTGTAGCCCAGCCGCTGCCTTTAGCTTGCAGGCAGAATAGTATTGGGACACGGACCAAAACTGCAAGATGCTTTTCCAGCGCAACTCTCAATCCCTGGAAATATGTAATCTTAAAAAGCATAAAAAGAGTGCCGGCCAGCAAAGTACAGAGGCCCTTCCTCGTAAACGGCGTGGTGACGTCACCGCGTGCCCCCAAATGCGTTTCGTCACATCAGACGTTTTCGATTCACTTGAAAGTGCACTTGGAAGTGCAGTCACTGTAGATCTGAGGGGATTGTGCAAGGGAAATAAAAAACAGCATTTAGCTTGCAAATGATTGTATGATAAAATCAGCAGAACTTCCCCTCATTTTAGATCTACCCCTCAGATTTACAGCGGCTTCACTTCCAAGTGCACGTTTAAGTGCACTTGTAGAGCAAAGTGGATTTGCCCTTCGTAAATAACCCCCAATATCTTTTACTTTTTGCTATAGTAAATATCCCAATTTCTTTAAAAAAAATAAAAAATAGTTTCCTCTGTTTAGGCCGATATATATTCTTCTACATATTTGTGGTAAAAAAATAAAAATCGCAATAATCATATATATTGATTGGTTTGCACAAAAGTTATAACATCTGCAAACTATGACATTTATATGGCGTTTTTTTTTTTTTTTAACAATAATGGCGATGAACTGTGATTTTTGTATTGCGACGTTGCGGCTCACCGGTCGGACACTTTTGACACATTTTTGGGACCATTGGTATTTACAGAGCGATCAGTGCTATAAAAATGCACTAATTACTGCACTAATGCATTATTGCACTAATATATGTAAATGTCACTGGCAGGAAAGGGTTTAACACTAGGGGGCGATCAAGGGGCTAACTGTGTTCCCTATTGTGTGTTCTAACTGTGGGGGGATGGGACTAACTAGGAGATTTGACAGAGCTTGTGTTTCTACTTTGCATCGATCGCGCCCGCCGGCCTTGCGCATCGGGTTCTCAACAGCAAAATGGGCTCTCTATATGCATCGCAAAGCTTAAAGAGGAACTGCAGTCTGCTCACATAATCTGTAATAAAAACATCTTTGCCATTCTGAAGCTTCACTTTAACCACTGTGCATATTATTGTATATATATACTGTGATTCTGTACTTGCCAAATATGCTGCAGAAATCTCCCTCCACTGAGTCTGACTGCAACCATTTTAAAATGTGGTCAGCTGAAGCTACTGCCTGTTCACTTTCTGGATTTACACAGAGGCACACCTCCAGCTCTGCAGCACTGCAGCTCTCATTGGCCATCTTATGACTCATCCCCCCATTCCTTCCTATGCATCGCATACTATCTTATAATGAAATTCTGCTGAGGGAGCTGACATTTTCACCTTGGCGTGTCTTTCAGGTTCGCGGTGGCTGGAGCCGCAATGGGCCTGTCTCTCTCCTGAATATACAGTATAGCCAGGGCCGGATTTGCTCTCCCAGCCGCCCCGAGGCCAGGTTCTGCGCAATGCACCCCCTCCCCGCCAACCGAACCACCCCCCCCCAAATCAACAGAGAATGGCAACCAGATGGCAGTGGTGCCACGGTTAGTTAAAATATTATTTTTCTTTTTTTTTTACTTTTTTTATCGCTTTTTTTATTTTGTAGCTTGTTTACTTTTTTTTTTTGTATAATTTTCTTATTATTTTTAATATTATTTTTCTTATTCTTTACTTTTTACTTACTTTTTTATTTTAATAATTTAATTATTATTTCTTATTTATTTTTATTAAAAAAAAAATCATGCCGCCCCTCTGCACCCTGCCGCCCCGAGGCCCGGCCTTGGTGGCCTTGTGGGAAATCCGCGCCTGAGTATAGCTGTCTATTTGCTGGTTATAGGGCTGTCTCTCTCCTGGATATACAGTATAGCTGTCTATTTGGTGGTTATGGGGCTGTCTCTCTCCTGGATATACAGTATTTTATTACAAAATTTCATACAAATTATTGTATAGTCCCCCAAAGTATACCTGTTCTCTAAAGGGGCGGTGCTAGGAGGGGGTGGAGACAAGAGGCTGTTCTAGGGGTGGAGACAGGCGTGGCCTAGGGGAGGGGGTGAGAGTTCCTGCACCTTTTCTCTGAGCCCTGGCCATACCTAAACTTCAGCTTTAATTTGCTAGTTTGATTGGAGAGTACCTTTTTAAAGGACAGTTTCCTTCATACATTTGAGCACATTTCCATCTTAAAATGTACAATGATTCTTTTTTTTTTTTTTTCTCAACTGGCAGGAAAATCAGCAAGAACACTGGAAATTGCCTATGTATTCTTAATTAGTATTTTATTTTCCCAGTGCTGTGCTCGGGTCAAGCCCTCCAGAGAATTGGTGTGCTAATGTCAACACGCACTTTCCACTTCACTCACTGCCTGCTCATTAATTACATTCCGTAGGTGACCTATAAAAATAATACAAGGGTACAAGTTTTAAAGCATGTATTTTTGTTTTTGGAAGAAACATGAACACAGGATGCACTTTAATGCAAACCTGTGCTTTTCCCATGTAAGTCTAAGGACAGAGCTATTTTTTTTTTTTGGAACGTGTGGGGAGGGGCGGGAGGATTGACCAATCATGAATAGAGAGGAAACCTTCCTATGGGGGTGCAGCACTTTTCATTCTGTCAAACTCCATATACATTAGGCTATTTACTGTCCAGGTAGAATGTAATCCTTTATATGGAATAGAGTGAATCAGGAATATACTGTACTGTATTATGGCCACTAGATGGAGCTGATGATCATAGAAAATAAATACTTGTAAAAAAAATAAAATAATACCAGCTCACTTACCAGCCAGCCGGTCAACCTGAATTGACTTTAACAGCTCACAGTACAAAAAAAGGGGGTTTAGTTTGCCCACATTTGCAAATATATGCATAAGCTGCAGCTGCCACATCACCGCACCCCAGTGTACTGCTGTATAATTTTGAAAGTCTCCCAATTTGGACCATATATATATTAATGGATAGATTACAAGAAGATATGCCCATCCTTCCTTAAGGTACAGGAACCCACTTGACACACAGAAAAAGAGCAATGGCAATTTATCCCCTCACCAATTCATTAACTATACAAATATGAGTTGTCCTTCCATGTTTTCCTTGCTGCAAAGGCTAGTTATAGTTTGGTTGCCATTTGTTTGTATAGTTAGGAAATAAATATTATATAAATAACACTTGACCTGGAGAGGAAATAGCCTATTAGGGCCCTTTCACACCAGTGGACTGTATGTCCGTTTTTTTCATCCATCAGTTTATGGATGAAAAAGGGACATACATGTATCCCTATGGGATAGCGGGTGTCAGCGGATGAACATCCGCTGACACCCGATCTCATTGGTCGCCACTATGCTCCCTTTCTGCAGACAGAGGAAAATCCTATTTTTACATCCATCTGCAGAGCGGATCAGATGAACACGGACGGGCGGTCCATGTTCATCCGATCCCCCCATAGAGGAGAGTGGAGATCTGACAGGGCGGTCCCTGCACAGTGTGATCATGTGTATGATGCTTAACACTACCTTTATGATCACACGTGACTGCTAGGGCTAGCATAAGGACACCTAAACAGGTGTTGTGGTGTTTTCATGTGCCCAGGAGACACAGGTGCAGTGTCCAACCCCTCTTCTTGCAGTCTGTCAAAGTTAAAATACGCTGATGAGAAAAGGTATTTAGCAGTTTATATTTACTAAAGTGAATTGGCCAGATTCAGAAAGACTTACGCCGGCGTATCTCGACACAGAACTTGGCGCATATTTATGCTGGACGCATCTGGTGCTCCAATTGATTTCCTATTCAACTATGCAAATGAGGAAGATACGGCGATTCACGCATGTACGTGCGGCCGGCACAGGCTACGCGCGGAGCGCGTAAGTCACACGTCCGGCGTTAAGTTTTTCTATCAAAAAGCTGGTTTATCTTTGCACCTGACGTGCACAGGTCAGCTGGAGAGCAGCTACAGCAGCAACGTTACGGACGAGCTGAGCAACCCCACTTGCAGGACAACACATCTGTCTGCCAACATGCCAGGGGCAGCCGTGGTCCTAGCACTACTAATGCACGGAGGAGGGCACGGGAGAGGAAATACCGCACGCGCATGAGCATCTTTGGCATGGGTGATTCGGAGGTGTATCGCATCTTCAGATTCAGCCCTGATGCCATCCTGGAAATAACCACAGCCCTAAAAGATGACATTACTGGCAAGATACACCGCTCACAAGCAGTGCAGCCACTGGTCAAGGTACTGGCAACACTCCATTTCCTTGCCAGTGGCTCGTTCGAGCATACAAGTGGAGTCGTGGCTGGGATGTCACAATCCACCATGAGCAGATGTGTGCACCAGGTTGTCCCCGCAATCCTCAGACGCATGTCCCACCACATCATCAGACCCACCAATGAGCACCTGCGGCAGAAGGCAATACTGGATTTCTACAGAATTGCTGGATTCCCATGCACCATCGGGCCATTGATTGAACACATGTGTCACAGAGCACATATATCGCAATTGGAAGCATTGGCATTCCATCAACGTACAGGTGATAGCCGATGCCCAATGTCTCATATGGCACGTCCGTGCCAAACACCCCAGGTCCAGCCACGACAGCTACATATACCGTCAAAGCAACATCCCAACGGAATTCGAACAGAACGTGTACAGGGACAGCTGGTTGGTTGGTGAGTATGACATGGGAGTCAGGCATGACTGGCCGACCCCATGATGCAGACATCACGAGGGGCACATGCACGGCTAAAATCCTCCTGTCTTTTCCCTACCAGGTGACTCGGCATATGCACTTGGGCCCCATCTCATGACTACATTCCGGAATCCCCAAACCAGAGGAGAGCTAAACTACAATGCGGCACACATACGTACCCGTGCAGTGGTGGAACAAACATTTGGCCTCCTGCAGTCCCGTTTCCGATGCCTGGATAAGTGTGGAGGAGCCCTGTTGTATTCCCCAAACTTTGTGTGTCAGATCATCGGTGCATGTTCCATGCTGCACAACTACGCCATGAGAAAGGGCCTGCAGATTGACATATGTGATGACCTGACCCCCGACCCACACAGTCCCCACCTGCCCAAGGCTACCCCGTCTGCTGAGGGAAGAGCAGTCAGGATGTGCCTCGTGGTAGGCATCTTTGGACGTTAAACACACATTCAGCATGGCACACAGACAATGCACACATGCACACCACTGTGGTCCCTAGATCACATACACCACATCACATTGGGTTAGCCCAAGTCCGGCATGCCGGACTTGGGAGCAGCAACGCCACGCCAAGGCCCCAACAAAATTGGCATCCTTTTTTTTCCACAAATAGAGATTTCTTTTGGTGGTATTTGATCACCTCTGCGTTTTTTATTTTTTGTGCTAAAAAAAAAATAGAGCGACAATTTTGAAAAAAATCAATATTTTTTACTTTTTGCTATAATAAATATGCCCCAAAAATATATATATAAAAAAAAAATTTCCTCAGTTTAGGCCGATACGTATTCTTCTAGCTATTTTTTGTTAAAAATAATCACAATAAGCGTTTATCGGTTGGTTTGCGTTTACAAAATAGGGGATAGTTTTATTGCATGTTTATAAAAAAATTTTTTTTTACTACTAATGGCGGCGATCAGCGTTTTTTTTTTTCGTGACTGCTACATTATGGTGGACACTTCGGACAATTTTGACACATTTTTTGGACCATTTAAAATGCATTGTTTACTGTGAAAATGACAATTGCAGTTTGGGAGTTAACCACAAGGGGCGCTGAAGGGGTTATGTATGACCTCATCTGTGTTTCTAACTGTAGGGGGGTGTGGCTGTAGGTGTGACATCATCGATTGTATTTCCCTATAAAAGGGATCAAACGATCTATGACGGCTCCACAGTGATCCCCGTTCTTAAGCTCCGGGGACCGATCGCGGAACTCCAGCGGCGATCGGGTCCGCGCGCCCACGACCCACGGCTAGGTAATTAATGAGGACGTACCTGTACGTGCCTGTGCCCAGCTGTGCCATTCTACCAAATGTGCAGGAGGTGGTCCTTAAGTGGTTGAAAAAAATGCCCAAACTGCAATATACTGCAGTTTATCAGCTCCAGTGTGCATGGAGCCTAACACAGTTACTACTTTTGAGAACATTCAGAAGCTTGAGCTGGTAAATTTACACAGATGTCATTTATAATAAAAAGGGAACCTATCATTAAGATAAATACTTTTCAACTATTCGATGTCAGGAGACGGAATTAAAGCGACTTATGCGTGAACAAACTGCTAACCCGCATGTCGATTTTCGAAATCAAATTGACAGGGCCCGAACAGCTCTTAATTTGAGCCTGACCACGAAAGCAGAAAAATCCATCCGTTGGGCCCGTCACCGTTATTATACTTTGGGCGACAAACCGAACACACTGCTGGCGAGAAAGCTGACTCCTAGGCCTTTTAGCCCCGCTCTCCCTAAATTACGCTTGAGATCGGGCTTGTCCACCCAGAATCCCCAGTCCATCCTTAAAGAATTTTCCAAGTTTTATTCCACACTGTATACATCCCCGGGGACGTTCGATATGTCGGGTGCGGAGGATTTCCTGCGAGATTTGCCCCTCCCTATGTTGTCTAAAACTCATGTAGACATAATGGAGGAGGAGTTTACGCCGAATGAAATTGCCATAGCCATCAAGTCTTTGAATCCATCGAAATCGCCGGGCCCTGATGGATTCACGGGTCATTATTACCGCAAGTATGCCGAAATATTGACCCCACATATATGTGCCTTTTTCAATGCATTACGTAAGGGTTCTCCCCTTCCTCCATACGAAAATAGTGCCTTTATACATGTTATTCCCAAGCCCAATAAAGATCTCAGGAATTGCAAGAACTATCGCCCCATCTGGTTAATAAACGTAGACCATAAGCTTTTGACGAAAGTCCTGGCTACGCGCATGAACTCCTTTTTGTCCAAGTACATCCATCCAGACCAGGTTGGATTTGTGCCTAATAGGCAAGCATCGGATCAGACTAGACGGGTTATAGACATAATTTCGGCGTTAAACTCTGGCTGGGACGGAAGGGGAAAGCGGGGAGCCTTGCTCCTGTCATTGGACTTATGTAAGGCCTTTGATTCCTTATCGTGGGATTACCTCTTTTTTATACTACACCGATATGGCTTTGGGCCAAATTTTTTAAAGACGCTCCATTCGATCTACGATGCCCCTATTGCGAATCTTCTGATTAAAGGCTACCGTTCCCCAACCATATCTATTGGTAGGGGTACCCGTCAGGGTTGTCCTTTATCCCCCTTGCTGTTCATTATGGCCTTAGAACCCCTGGCCATCAAGATTAGAACGCATCCGGACATTCTGGGAGTACACTGTGGGGGCCGCGAGCATAAATGCGCGATGTTTGCGGACGACATCTTATTGCTCCTGGCCTCCCCGGTCACCTCCTTGCCTCACTTGAACTTAGTTTTAGGTAAATTTGCGTCGTTTACGGGTCTATCTGTAAATCACTCTAAGTCCCAGGCCCTTAATATTTCCCTGCCACCTCACATGGTTCGAGCTCTTCAACAGTCTTACTCTTTCAATTGGCCAGAAGATGCCCTGCCTTACCTGGGCATCTCCCTGACACCGACCCTATCCACGCTTTATAAAATGAATTACCCCCCCCCTATTTAGAAAATTATCAGATGATCTGCGTAGGTGGTCAAAGACTCCTCCGTCGTGGTTCGGTTGGCTGTACTCAGTCAAAATGACTATTCTACCTAAGGTGTTGTATTTGTTTAGAACCCTTCCGATTGCAATTGTGAGTGCAGACCTAAAAAGATTTCAGGCTAATCTGTTGAATTTCATTTGGGATAATAAGAGGCCCAGGGTGAACAGGCGGACGTTATACGCACCTAAATTGGGAGGGGGGTTGGGTGTGCCTGATCTCCTTAAGTATTATCATGCAGCCCAATTGGCTCATTTGACCCGCTTCCATTCAGCCCGGCCCAGGCCGCTCTGGATGGAGTTGGAGTCCTCTCTGTGTCCGGACAGGGAGATTTCCCATTTGATGTGGCTTAGGGGGAAGGATAGACGGCCCATAATGTGTCCGTCTCTGTCGTTCTCCCTCAGCTTGTGGGATCGACTAGCGGCTAAACATAATTTTAAATCTCCGCATGCGCCTCTGGCGCCACTGTTTCATAACCCTCTGTTTACCCCGGGTCTCCGTCCCCAGGAATTTTCTTGGTGGATCAATAAAGGGCTGCTGAGGATAGCGGATTTTTGTGACCATAGAGGTGTCTTAACAAAACCGGTTCTGCAAGAGAAATATAAAATTCCTAACTCTGAGCTTTTTCATTATACCCAAATAGCCCATTTTTTAGCTTCACTGAACCGGGCATCTGCCATTACAGCTCGTACTGCCATGGAGAACTTTTGTAGGACCTTTGACAAACAGGGGGGTCATATATCGCAGATTTACGGTCTTCTATCCTCCAGCTCTCAGAAGTTAGATTATATGTTGAAGTGGGAACAGGATACAGGAGAGTCTTTGGATCTGGCTGGCTGGTGTACGCTCTCACAAAATGCCTCTAAATCCTATATCAATACCTCTTTGATAGAGGCGAATTATAAAGTGTTGCTGAGGTGGTACATGGTCCCTGTGCGAGTGGCAACCTTCGTGCCTGGGGCGTCCCCGCGGTGCTTTAGGGGCTGTACTGCGGATGGTACTATGTACCATGTCTGGTGGTCGTGTCCGAGGGTGAGGCGATTTTGGATACGCACTTACAATTTTATATATTCCCTCGTCCACGTCAACCTCCGTAAGTCGCCGCTGAGTGCATTGCTGGGACGCCCAGTTGATGGACCATCGAAATACACAAAAAAGCTGATAGCCTATATATTTGTGGCGGCCAGGATCTCTATAGCGAGGTCCTGGAGGTCCCCCACCGTTCCTTTCCATTTGCTAAAGAACAAATTGTCCTGGATAATGGTGAATGAGAGGTTGTCTGCTATTCTAGCAGATAAGATTGAGGGGTTTCATAGAATTTGGGACCCATGGATCAATTACCTTACATCCACATGACCAATGAGTTTGTTATGGGAGGGAATTCCCCCCCCCCCCCTGATTGGAGTGCTCCCCTCTCTCCCCCCCTTCTTTCTCTTCCTTCTTTCTAGTTTCTTCTTCCCTCTTACTTCATCTTTCAGGGTACTAACTGTTTTAAGACATTTTGACTTGGTCCCCTCCTTTTATACATGGTCACTTCCCCTTTTTTTCTCTATTTTTTATTATTATGTATCTTTTGCTTCTCTGTGAGGGAACGGTTCCTGAGACCAGGGGACCTCTCAGCCGAGAGCCCCTCTGGTGGTACTGATCTAGTCCCTTTTGCTGACTAGTGACGGCCCTAGGACGGAGACCTAGGTGGATGTTTTCTGTCAATGTTACTATTGTGCCCTCAATGGATATTACTACTATCTGTTACTTGGTTTTTAAGTGTGCAGACAGGATTTTCCTGTCTTATTGTCTTATTTTCCTTTTTGAAAATTCAATAAAAATATTGGAAAAGATAAATACTTTTCTGTTGGAAGCCGTCATTGTCTGACCTACAAGTTGTGTACTAGTTCCAAAACTGCGATATCTCCTGCCGTGATACTGAACAGGTGCTTCACTGACTTACAATTAGCATGCAGTTTGTGAGCCAGACAATGACAGTTCCCATCGGAAAGCTGATTAACATGTCAACTGATTTCCCTTTCAAATATAAGTTCACTTTAAGCCTGAGTTCACACTGTAGCAAACACAGACATCGCATGTGATTCGCACCCGTACTGCGAGCTCAGTAATACAGTTGTATGGCTGAACTCACATTGGATTGGCACAAAAAAAAAAGGAGCTGGGACTCGTCCCCCCCCCCCCCGCACTGGAATCAGATCGCATAGGAGTTCTCACCTATGCGATCCGATTCTGGTCTGAATCCACATTTCCCACTGCAACCTGTGAACCAATCTGGGGGTGACTGACATTACCATTGTATTGTCATGAGTTTGTGAAAAAAGCAAGATGGGCAAGGGTGGTTGATGCTTCCCTGGGGGTATACTGAATCCTACTCTATCCCTGCCTGCCCTACAGATTCTTGGACTATATACAGCCACACCTTTCTGTGACAGATGGGTCTGACTGTTACCCATAGTAATAAGACCTATATTGTCTAAATGGGGAAGTCTCTGATACTACGGACCAAACACAGTTTTGAAAGGCCTTGGATATACCACCCCCCCCCCCTCCCCCCTTACCTATAAATTTCTTTTTAATCATCTGGGTTTTTATCATGTAATGTTGATATACATTACTCTGTAATAAACCCTATAGGAAGAAATATTTTCGTACCTTTGCTACACAAGATTTGGTCGCTAGCAACAGTAGAATACCTTTTTCTCTTTCCTCTTCATATGATGAGCCTTGAGGTCCAATCTGGAGTCTCTCATAGGGGTTAATTATGTGCTGATAAGATAGCGAGAGCTGTTATTTTCGATCATCCCCAAGTGTGTCCTGACGAAGCGAAATAGCGAAACACGTTGACTCACAGGGGCTCACTGCTGTCCATTTGGTGTTAACCTTCTGTTCACATCATAGTTTTATGTATCTTTCTGTGTTTAAAGCAAGGTTCCGTCAAGCATGCGGTGACGCACAACACTACGATGAGCCGAGAAAATCAAGTTCAATGCTTCCGAGCATGCGTAGAATTGTTTCCGAGCATGCGTCGGAATTTTACGCGTCGGAATTGCTACAGGAACCTGCTCTCAATCTTTTGTTGGAGGAAATTCCGACAGCAAAAGTCCGATTGCGCATTTCCGGAATTTCCGTTTAATAGCTCACATCGTACTTTTGCTGTCGGAATTTCCGATCATGTGTACGGGGCATAAAACTCTTAATTTATTTACCAACTCGATCCTATATGGGTTTGTGGCTTTAGGAGTGTTGTTCTATTTTTTGCATTGTATTGCATTGTATTGGCAGAATGCAGTGTGAACTGCCTGCGGGAGAAATGTGATGCTATAATCGCACTGGTTCACACATCATTACAGTGTGAACCCAGGCTTAAACACAGTGTACATTTTTTGCATGGGTGGCAAGGGGGCAATAAAAATGTGCGTTTAATCCACATTTGTTAGCGCCACCTGACTGCCTACCTCCAAACGAACATGGCGGGTACTTGATGGGCGAGTAGAAAATGCCATGGATGCAAAGCATTGCATCCCAATGCAGCAATTGTATGGCTAGGATCACACATATGCGGTTCTGTGTGCCTCCTGAAATGCAGGGAAAAGGTCCCTGCAGCATTTCAGAAATCGCGGTCCACACGGGAACTGCAAATGTGCATTTTTCTGTGCAGGTGGTTATGGCTGCAGGAACAGGTGTGTTGTGGAACAACCTGCATAGATGTGAACCTAGCCTCATTCAACATGTCGCGTTTGACAGGCTTCATCGTCTGTCACAATTGCTCTTTAAATTACCACCCTCTGCAACCACAAGCCAAATGCTTGGCTCCTGGTTGCAGCGTGGCATTTCAATTGAGTGCTGGGGCATGCTGGTTTTAAGAGTGAATTAAATATATTTTTTATAGTGACCTGAATAAACGCTTTAGAGCAATTCTTAAGCAAAGGTACATTTTATCCTTTAAGTTGTTATCGGGAGATGATCCACAAAACGTAAAAAAAAAAAATCCTAGACTGAGTATTTGTTTTCATTAACTAACTCCAATTAGAATGTACCCAAAAGCGTGTCTGATAAGCTCCTTCTTCTAAGCAGAATATATTAGTCTTCAGCTTCCTTCGGGCAGAAATCAGTTTCATGTCTAGTGCTGGCGAGCAAGATAAAATAGTATGAATCTAATTAACCTTGCTGGGGGAATAACATTTATTTTGGTATTACAACATTCCCCCCCAACTCTACAGGCTGCTGTTCTGTGTAGACAGGTCCAGTCGCAGAATCATTTAAATACGAAATAGTGGAGCTCATATTGAAGAGAGGGTTAAAAACAGATCTTGGCAGGCTGCCGACCGTCTACTGTAAACAACCAGCGTGTGTTTTTTAAGAAATCGAGTGATACTGAAGCATTTATTGAGGATAAATTCTATCACATTACAAGCAGCTGGAATTTGTAAACCGTTTTGGGTCCATGGTCTGTGCAGAGGTGCCCTATAGCCCATTGATGCCACTGTCCACAGGTTGGCCTTCTTCCAAAGAGCCACATATATGGACTCTGATGTTTGTACTGGAAGTGCACTCCATAGCACACTCCCAGCATGGAAATCAAGCTATCACCAATCAGGAGGTCTAGCTCCTGATCACATGTGTGCTGTGATAGCCAATGACAGACTATCACAGTGATCACATAGTAAAACCTTCCCTTATAGGCTTTCTATTCTGAATGGAGAAGAAGATACATTGAGATAGAAGAAATTACGGTAAAATGGCTAGTTCGGTGCTTGATCTATGTGATCTAGGTTAATGTCAGGGTCAGTGTTTACGTACGATAACAAAAAATACGGTATGTGGGTGCAGGAGAATTTTTATTTTAGATTTTTTTGGGTGGCGGGTCACGGTAATCATGGTAATTGCAAGAATTACAAGGGGGGGGGGGTAGTTATTGATCCCCTGCAGATTTTGTAAGTTTGCCCACTTACAAGTAAATAAGGGGCGTATCATTTTTATCATAGGTGTATTTTTTTAAATGATAGAATATTAAACAAATGTCCAGAAAAATACACATAAAACAAATGCTATAAATTAAGTTGCAGTTCAGTGAGTAAAAT
Source organism: Rana kukunoris (assembly GCA_029574335.1). NCBI lineage: Eukaryota > Metazoa > Chordata > Amphibia > Anura > Ranidae > Rana > Rana kukunoris. The sequence continues at coordinate 76,767,845 of CM056056.1, forward strand.
AAGTAATTGATCCCCAAGCAAAACATGACTTAGTACTTGGTGGAGAAACCCTTGTTGGCGAGCACAGAGGTAAGACATTTTTTGTAGTTGGTGATGAGGTTTGCACACATCTCAGGAGGGATTTTGGTCCATTCTTCTTTATCGATCTTCTCTAAGTCCTTAAGGTTTCTTGGCTGTCTCTTGGCAACTCGAAGTTTCAGCTCCCTCCATAAATTTTCTATAGGATTAAGGTCTAGCCACTCCATGGTCTTAATGTGCTTCTTCTTGAGCCACTTCTTTGTTGTCTTGGTGGTATGTTTTGGGTCATTGTCATGCTGGAAGACCCATCCATGACCCATCTTCAGTGTTTTGGCTGAGGGAACAAGGTTCTCACCCAAGATTTTACAATACAATTCCCCGTCCATTAGCCCCTCAATGCGGCAAAGTCGGCCTGTACCTTTAATAGAGAAACGGCCCCAAAGCATCATTTCCACCTTTGTGCTTGACTGTAGGGATGGTATTCTTAGGCTTATAATCAGCATTTTTCTTCCTCAAAACACTCTGCAATCAGTTCACACGGACAGGCTGCGATTTAGATGCCATGCCAAATCCACAGTGAATTCGCACTGCATCTAATGTGAACCCAGGTTCAATGACTAAGTGCCCTAGGGGGAGAAACATGTCTGAGGAACCTCTCCTGCAGATGGAGAGCAGAGCTGAAGCCTTTCTTACACTACCTGGTTCACATTTGGTAACAGAGTGTCCGCAGTCTGAGTGAAATCGTTTGCCATTTTTCGGTAGACATTGTAGCCTGGCAAGCTGTTTTATACAATCTGCATCAGTTCATTACATGATAGAGGATTTTGAAGAAAATTGACTTTGTAGGCACTGCTTAAAAAAGTAACAACATTTTTAATATTGCACAAGTGTATACAAAATGTATACTAGATGCATCCAAAAGAATGCATAAAAAACAAAAAAGAAAGAACCGCGTGTAGAACCACGGGAAGGCACTCAATGGGTAAATATCGCTGATGCAGGGATATACATGATGAAGATGCCCATGCTGTAATAGAAGAGGAGTGTCTCCTGGGTAAACATCCACGAGGTTCCTGAAGCATTAAAAGTAGCTAAACATGTTTCGCGATTTGAAAATCGCTTCCTCGGGATCTTCTTAATTTCAATGAAGAGAAAAACAAATTTAACCATATATAATACAATACAGGCTAAAAAACAGTTTGAGTGTCCGTAGCCATGAGGTACACAAAAACTCACCAATTGTTGGTGTTATTGGGAAGTATCCAGTGCAGTCGTCCTACACCCCTAAGCACTCCAACCAACCCGACCACACCCCTAGGGGTAGAGGGGGAATGCTGCGTTTCTGCCTATCTATGGCTGTTGGACCCAATGGGGCGGTGTGAGGAGAATTACATGTCATGCATTAGAGCAGGACATTTTAATGTTTAACATAAGCCACAGGTGCAAAACTGTGTGCAGGCATTAAGATTTGTTTTTCCTTCAGGAATTAGGTGTTAGGGACAACTTAATCCTCACCTGTAGGAGTGTACAGTTAAGGTAAATATCCCACCAAATTCTAATAATTCTTGGGGACTGCACTGGCAAAGTGTTCCTTTTGCTAAGGCCTTATTTAGACCTGTGGTAGAAGGAGCTAACGATGATAAAATGTCATAGTATTTGAGAAAATATGGGATAGTCCATGCAATCTGGACAATTGCTTGTGACATCTGTCTAACAAATGTTTTATAAATAGACCCATAGTGAAAAAAATATTATATTAATAATAATGATGCCAATTTTTTTTACTCGCCATGCAGCCTGAATACATAACAAGTACATAAATAAAATGTTAGGTTGGGTTTACATTAGGGTTGTCCCGATACCGAGTCTCCCGCAAATACCCCCGATACCAGAATAGAATACTTTACATGGCTGCATTTGTGGGTGACATGGCTGCATTTGTGGGTGATATGGCTGCATTTGTGGGTGACATGGCTGCATTTGTGGGTGACATGGCTGCATATATGGGTGACATGGCTGCATTTGTGGGGGACATTTAAAAAAAGTATCGGTATTCAGTATCGGCGACTACTTGAAAAAAAGTATCGGTACTTGTACTCGGTCCTAAAAAAGTGGTATCGGGACAACCCTAGTTTACATGTACTAGTTTAGTGTAGTCAGAACAAGTAAAGGTGTGCTCATATTGCCTTTGGTTTTTGTTCTTCCTAAATTAATAAACCCAAAAGCAATATTCATATTGCCTTTGGGCACAGTCCAAAGAACAAAAATAATTTTTATAACATTTGAAGATTGAAGTCCAGATTGTATTTGAACTTATTCCAATTGTTTTTTTTCACAAGAAAGAACTTAATCCAATTGTTAAATGAGTCGTATTGTAAATGCAAAAAATTGCAGAAATGCTTTTTTTAAAAGGCCTTGTTAACACAAGGCATATGGGTCTGTGACCTGTGTGATTGCTGGGTTTACCCGCATGAAGGCGGTGATGGGGGAGTGTTCTGTGCATCCCTGTGCAGGCAGTACCATTGTTGTCAAATGGGACACAGCGGCTGCCCGAACACAACCACTGCTTCCAATGTGACATCTATGCGGGGACCATGAACCCGCATGGATGTGATATTGGGAGCAGTGGCTGTGTCCGTGTGAACGAGGTCTAAATGTCTAGAAATTTCTAAAATTCATGTTGTGGTTGCACCTGTCGGCACATCGCAGTTTTGATTTTTGTTGAATAAGCCAAGTGGAAAATTGTCAGCCGAACAATGTGATCCAGATGCAGCCACTGTTCATGTACTTGGACATCAGCTGGTGCTGGCTGTCAGAATACAATAACAGCAGGTGAGATTCATCCATCCATATAGTTTAACGTTGATGGCAGAATCTTTTCTATTTTTTTCATTCAGCCAGAAGATGGAACAAACCAAATCTATTCATGTAAGGCCAGCTTTAATCTTTACTACTGCCATTGGATTCCACATGCCAGTTGTGACTTTTCATTATGGGTTGCTGAGACTTCTTAAGACTTATGCCGCGTACACACGATCACTTTTTGCGATGAAAAAAAACGACGTATTGAAAAACGACACAAAAAATTCAAGCATGTTGGAATTTTTTTTTGCCCACACACGATCAATTTAAATGACGTTTTAAAAAACGTCGTTTTTTTTTCATCGCAAAAAACGACCGTGTGTACGCGGCATAAGGCCAGACAAATCTGTACACCAAAGTGATTGACATCATAGAAAAGGACTTGTCTAATTACAGAGATGAAGCATATGTGCAACTGAGGATATCTTTAAAATATCCATGTATAATTTAATCAAAGTACCCTAGAAATGGATTCCTATCTGTGCTTTATAACATTTATAACATTAAGAATTCCTGTTTAATAATATCATGTATAGATAGATAGCTTGGAATAATTCTAATTGACTTCCAAAGCTTAACTTTGACAAAAAAAAATCTGTTGTGATTGAACGCATTATCTGAAATTTTAAGACAAAGCACAAAAGGAGCAATATTTTAGTGTGGGTTCATTTTCATGGTTTATTTCAGCTGAATTGCAGAACAGAAGAATATCATTCATGTCCATGAGAAGAGTCTGCTCAATGTACATTTGTGAATATGACAAATGGCAAGTCCAAAAAATTCTGAAAATATGGCATTTATTTTTTTTGCTTTATTTATCATATTTTTTCATAAGCAGATTCTTACAATCTTCCTTTTGTGTGTGAACGCTAAGTGGTATGCCAAGCGTTATCTAATTGACCAGTGGAGACCTTCTTGTAGGCAGGGGGCACTATGTTTCCCGCATTAAATATTGTTGCTGTTTGAAAATCAGAAACGTTTTTTGTGTTATTCATATTCTCGGAAAAATGGCCAAGAAATCATAAATTCTGTCAGGGTTTGTAAACTTATGAGCACAACTGTATATTGAAAATATGACTAATTATGCCAAAATCACATGAAGCGATTTATTATCGCATAGTTTTTTGGCTCCTTTTAAAATCATAATAATAACAGAAATCACCCAAATGGCCCTGATGAAAAGTGTACATGCCCTGGAATGTTTAGCCTTGGTACAGACACAGTAGGTGGCACACACGGATTAAAATGACTATTACAATTTTAATTTCCCACAGTTTTTTTTTTTTTTAAATCGCAATAAATGTCTGTGTATAAATAGTCAATGGGTTTGTTAGCTCTCACATGGATGCACTAAGCGGGCTAGATACTAAGCCAAGAGGAGTAGAAAAGAACAGTCAAATAACCTGCATAACAAGATAATGAAACTTTACAAAGATGGAAAAGGATATAAAAAGATATCAAAAGCCTTGAATATGCCAGTCACTACTGTTCAATTATTTAATAAGAAGGGGAAAATGTGGGTATTTCTTAAAACCAAGCCAAGGTCAGGTAGATCAAGAAAAATTTCAGCCACAACTGCCACAGGAATTGTTCGGGATACAAAGAAAAACCCACAGGTAGCCTCAGGAGAAATACAGGCTGCTCTGGAAAAAAGCTACATGGTCAAGTTGCCAAAAAGAAGCCTTTACTGCACAAGTTCCACAAAAAAGCCTGGTTACAATATGCCCAGCAACACCTTGACATGCCTCATTGGGCTTTTTTGTGGCATTGGGGCAGTAAAGGCTTCCTTCTGGCAGCTCAACCATGCAGCTCTTTTTTGCTCAAGTGTCATTGAATCATGCTCCCTAAAAACAACCACACCATGTTTTTAGAGAGCAGACTGTATTTCTCCTGTGATTCCCTGTGGGTTTTCCTTTGTATCCTGGCAGGGGAGGACTGGCAGCCTTAGGCCTGGGGGGCAAGTCCAGTCAAGTGGCCCATTAACACCTTGCCGATCAGCCGCCATCGTAATACGGCAGCAGGTTGGCTCCACGGCGCAACGCTGGAGCTGATGCGCGTGGCCAGCGGCTGCGATATCCACCGGCGACCCTATGGAACACTTAACCCCTTGATTGCCCTCTAGTGTTAACCTCTTCCCTGCCAGTGACATTTATACAAACATCAGTGGGTATTTTTAGCTCTGATCGCTGTATAATTTTCACTGGTCCCAAAAAAGTCCCAATGTCGCAATCCTTCTAAAAATCGCTGATCACTGGCATTACTAGAAAAAGATGAAAATACAAATTTTAAATCTATTACCTGTTTTGTAGATGCTATAGCTTTTGCGCAAACCAAACATATGTAAAAAAAAAAAAAAATGCATATTGGCCTAGAGTCTAGACTGATGAAGAAATGTACATTTTTGGGGGATATTTATTATAGCAAAAAGTTTAAAATATATATATATATATATATATTTTAAAATGTCTCTCTTTTTGTTTAGAGCGCATAAAATAAAAACTGTGACCAAATACCACCAAAAGAGCGCCATTTGTGTGGAAAAAAAGGTTGTCAATTTTGTTTGGGTACAACATCAAACATCAATTGTCAGTTAAAGCGATGCAGTGCCGTATCGCAAAAAATAGACAGGTCAGGAAGTGGGTAAATCCTTCGAGGGCTGAAGTGGTTAAACCACCGAATCACATCACCATCATCAGTGCCCATGAATGCAGCCTGATCAGTGCCGCCTCACCAGTGCAGCCTGATCAGTGCCACTTCACCAGTGCAGACAGTGCCCATCCATGCAGCCTCACAAGTGCAGACAGTGCCCGTCCATGCAGCCTCACAAGTGCAGACAGTGCCCATCAGTGCAGCCTGATCAGTGCCCATGGAATGTGGGGGTCAGCTGGGGCCCAGGGTGTCAGGGCCTGGGTCTGTCTTACAGCCCTCTATACAGAACTGGGAGCTCAAAATCTCTCCAGCCAATTGCAAGAATGCATTCTTGTTGGATAGTGGACTCACAGTTCTATGTTGTATAGCAAATCACTGCATGTCTGTCCTAGCCCTCAGTGCCCACTGCCCAGAGTCCAAATACAGTTCTAAAGCACTGGGGTCTACTTGCAAAACAGCAGAACCAAAATGCAGTGGCCGCCCATTAGGGGTGCCCAGGTGCTGCCCACTCTCTCCTCTCCACCCCCTATATGCAGTGGATAGATTCATGCATAGCATGAATTTATCTACTGCTGCCCCATATTCATGCATTTGGCCCCTTTCGGGTCACTGGGCACATGAATTACAGCGGCCATGTTTTTTTTTTATAACCGGATTAGAGCTAGGTCATGGGCCAAGTCCTCGGCAGACAGTGGGCGGGGGTCCTTCTGGATCAGTCGACTCCGCTAACCAGATGGGGGGGTTGGGGTGGCTATGTGCATCTGTGTGGGCGGGGGAGGTTGGGGGGGTGTGTGTGTTGCTTGAAGAGTCCGCTGGCGGAGGGGTTGCTAGATGAGGGGGGGCTGCTGGATGAGTCCGCTGGCAGGGGTGGTGTCTAAATCCGCTAGCGGGGGGTTGCTGGCGGGGGGTGCTGGCTGAGTCTGCTGGCGGGGGTGTGCAGGCAGAGTCTGCTGGCGGGGTGGGGGGGGTGCTGGCTGAGTCTGCTGGCGGGGGGGGGGGTGCTGGCTGAGTCTGCTGGTGGGGAGGGGTGCTGGCTGAGTCTGCTGGCGGGGAGGGGTGCTGGCTGAGTCTGCTGGCAGGGAGGGGTGCTGGCTGAGTCTGCTGGCAGGGAGGGGTGCTGGCTGAGTCTTCTGGTAGGGGGGGTGCTGGCTGAGTCTGCTGGTGGGGGGGGTGCTGGCTAAGTCTGCTGGGGGGGGGGTTCTGGCTGGCTTCCATGCTATGCATACTACTGAAGGGGTTACAGACCATACAGTGATAAAGTTTTGACAGAGGCGGGTCATCACATCTTAACTTTGCAGCCTCTCTCTGCCATGTCTTTCTGCAGCCAGCCCCAGCCCGCTCTTACCGTGTCCCTCCCCTGACGTGCCGCATGACCTGCCTGGTTGCCTCTGAGACTCCTGGGAGGTGGGAGTTGTAGTTTGCTGCGCTGATAAATTCCTTAACTTTAGCACAGACAAACTACAACTCCCACGATGCAGCACAGCCTGTGCATCAGCAGCAGCCAGCGAGTCAATTGGTGGCCGCCGCGGCCGAACTACAACCCCCACAATGCAGTGCAGCAGCCAGCCAATCGGGGGCCCCCGGGGGCGAGTCCTAGCAAAAAATAATAATTTACAAACAGCCAGCGCCGCGGCCGTTTTAGCGATAATGTAAGCGGCCTGGGGGGAAATCTCCACTTTTCCACCTGGCCCAGTCCGCCCCTGTATCTTGGGCAATTCTTCCACCAGTTGTGGCTGCAATCTTTCTTGGTCTACCTGACCTTGGCTTGGTATCAAATGAGCCCCGAATTTTCCACTTCTTAAAGCGGATGGCCCATTAAAAATTATTTTTAAAAGCCAGCAGCTACAAATACTGCAGCTGCTGACTTTTAAAAATAGGACACTTACCTGTCCTGGAGTCCAGCGGTGTCCGCAGCAGAGGACGAGCTATCGCTCGTCTCTCTGCTGCTCCCCCCTTCATCCACGGTGAGGGAACCAGGAAGTGAAGCGCTGCGGCTTCACTGCCCGGTTCCCTACGGAGCATGCGCGAGTCGCGCTGCGCCCGCCGATTGGCTCCCGCTGTGTGCTGGGATCCGAGAGTTCCCAGCACACAACGGGAAAAACCTGACTTTTGCCCGAGACTGCGGGCCGGAAGTGGGTGAAGATACCTGTCTTTAGACAGGTATCTGCACCCCCCTCCCCCTGAAAGGTGTCAAATGTGACACCGGAGGGGGGAGGGTTCCGATCCGCTTTAAGTGATTAAACAGTACTGACTGGCATATTAAAGGCTTTGGATATATTTTCATATCCTTTTCCATCCTTGTACAGTTTCATTACCTTGTTACGCAGGTCTTTTGACTGTTCTTTTCTACCTCCTCATGGCTCAGTCTATAGCCTTCTTAGTGCATCCATGTGAGAGCTAATAATAATAAACTCATTGACTATTTATATACATGTAAACTTTTTATCAGGACCACTTGGGTGATTTCTGTTATCAATATGATTTAAAAAGGATCTAAAAAATGATGTGATAATAAATGGCTCCATGTGATCACTATCCTTAAATAAAATACATTTTTGGCATGATCGGTCATATTGTCTATATCAATACCAAAATTTCACAATTTCTGCCAGGGTATGCAAACTTTTGAGCTCAACTGTATAACTACTGTTTTTAGTAAATCAGCACTTAGTAATGGAACTGGTCACAATCTCTTCTCTTTCTCTGTATCACAAGTCTGTGTTAGGACACTTGTGTTGAGGAGTGTGGAGGATACGCGGCTCTTCCAGCACAGAGCACGAGAGGCAGGCAGGCAGGCAGACAGCAGCATTTGAGCAAGTGAGAGAAAACAGTATTTTTTTGCAAAAAACTCACAAAACAACACGCATGTTCAAGATCATAAAGAGACAAAAAGGGTGTTATATTCAAAAGGGCTTTAAGTAACTACCATATATGAAATACGAATTATGTCTGAAATAGTAAACTTAACCTGTGATCGCCCACATAACACATATATGCAGCGGCGAAAGGGTGGGCTTTAACACCCACACACCGCACATGTATATCACTGAGTGGCTGATGTTTCTTTGCTGAGAGTGAGCTCCCAGTACAGAGACCAAGTAGTTAAAGACCCTGTCCTCACTAACAATCAGTAGCTGTCAGGATGGCCTCATGATCACCTGGTCACCGTGACAGCCAATCACAGTGGTCACATGAACACCGATCCTTCCTGCCCACTGGGCATTCAGAAACTTTCAATGGGGCGATGGGGCAGGCGGGAAGGGGTTAACCTTTTGGTAGAGGAAAATCATCTCCCAGCGACCTAGCCTTTATGAAATTAGTGCCATACTTATATCTTTGATGTGCCAAAGGTTAAGGTTGTTAACCCACTTTCACAAGTTCACATAATCTGTTCTTTCTCTTAATGCAGTGCCCCACTGTCTCTGTTTTATAAAAAAAATTAATTCACGGCAGCTCCTAAACGCTCATGTGACCAACCAGCTCTCTCCTCTGCCTGTCTGACAGATGCAGCGGGCGGGGCCGAAATTACCCATGATTCTCCCGCTGAGGTCAGCGGGACTTGGAGAGGAGAGAGAGCCGGCCAGTCACGTGATCGCCGCGAGCCGCTATGAAACACAGAAGCACAAAGACAGGGGGCACTGCATTAAGAGACAGAGCAGATAGTATACATGTATTTGTTATTCCAGCTTTGGGGTGGAGGGTGGGCACTGTCACTAGCTGACAGGCAGGGAGAGGAGAGGAGGACACAGGAGCAGAGAGCAGGGCTGCAAATGACTGAGGCATGTAAACTGACCAATGTGTCAGGGCTCAGCAGCTATGATACATTGTAGTCAGTTTACAGAAGGGAGAGCAGAAACTGACAGGATCAACCAGGTTATTTAGGTGTTACAGGGGGCCAAATGACACCCCACAATTACATTGCTGTATGAAATTTTAAAGGAGCAGGATCCATTTTTTTTGGGGGGGGGGGAGATTAACAAACACTTCAACAGAAGGGATTTGCAGTGTATATTTGAGAAGGAGGTGGGGGAAGGGCAGCAGGGTCCAATGTCAGGTTGGTTTATAGTGAATCAGGAGGCAGAGATGTCATTCTGTCACTAGAATATCTCAACTGGGGGCATTAGCATTTTTATGTAAAATAAGATTTATTTCTTAGAATTCTTTAGAATTAGAATATATTTAAAATCCATTAATTATTTATTTTTAAAGTGTCATAGTTTTTGGAGAGGGTACTTCTATGTTGCCTTGTATAAAAGAGCTACTAACATCCAAACAGACCCACTGCTGGAGATATCTCTTTGTCTCCACTAATAGGAGGTAATGAGTTCCAGATGCACAGAGCTGTGCAGTAATTGCATGAATATTGTCAGAGCAGGACTTACAGTAAGTTAAATATTGTAATATATACCCTGGCTTGCTACGATTTAGTCTTGTTCCTTAAAAACACTCCTTTGACTGTGCTTTTTTATTGTAGTTTATTTGCTCCATTATTACCTACCCAGCCATTTCTATAGAAGGAAGCATCCGTATGTAAGTACATGAAGTCAAAAATACAACTGCCCACTCTACTACCTTTTATTTCCTCCAATAGCCACTAAAAACTTAAAGTGATTGTAAAGCCATGTTTTTAAAAAAAAATAACAAACATGTTACATGTACCTGCTCTGTGTAATGGTTTTGCACAGAGCAGCCTGGATCCTCCTCTTCTCAGGTCCCAGCTTGCAATGGGGGCACCCAAGCAGGCACGCTCCCGATCAGCAGCACGGTGTGTCCATTCACACACAGAGCCGCAACATGGCCCTGCCCCTTTTGTCTCCTGTAAAACTAACATCCCACACCCTCTCCACCCCCCCGGTCACCATTGTACTTGCCTCTATGGGTCATGAGCGGTCAGTGCCCACACAGCTGGTGTAGTGGTTCAGGGAATTGAAGTCCCTGCTTATCCCCCCTTCTTTCTGCAGGGTTTCTGGGATAGATCAGAGCAGTTCTCTGTACTTGCACTGACCCGACAGAATCATTCCAATATGTCCCAGTAGTCCTGCAAACAGAAGTTGTAGAAGAGCAGGGATTTACAATCCCTGGACTGCTACACCAGCTATGTGGGCAGTAACAGCTCATCACTCGCAGGGACAAGTACAGCAGGGACTTGGGAGGTAGGGTGGAGAGGGTGTAGGGTATAGGGTAGTATTACCTTTTAATTTTTTTTTTAATGGGTGAACTTACACTTTAGGCTGACCATTCATCAAATTACTGCTGGATCAACCAGAATTAATTTCATGGTTGACCCTGTCAGTACCTGTGAAAATTCTAGGCTAAATAGTGCTGCATCCAATAAAATGTAGGAACTGTTCAGGTATTCCAGCTATCGGAGTACAATGGCCAGCAGGGAGGATTCTCCCATCCAAATTGTTTAGTGTGAATGGGGGGGGGGTTGAGTGATTTGAGTGAACACCACCGGCCTGAACAAGATAAATGATACCGTTTATTGCTAGCAGGGCAGGGTTTTCTCAGAGAATAAGTCAACCCTTGTCTCTGCCCCCCCACACACACCACTAAGCATCATCCCTTGGTTACACCACCTCCCAGTACCACCCCTTTTAGAGAATACAATACCAAGTATAATTTTATAGTGCTAAGTAATTTGTATGGAATTTTGTTAATGATAACAAGAAAAGCAGTAAAAAGAACCCCCAGCAAAAATATATCGTCCTATAGCCAGCAACAATAGACCCTCCCACAATAGTAGATCACTCACAGCAACAATTGACCTCCCAGCAACATAACACCCCCTCCTTCAGTAAAAATATATCCCCCAGCAGCAACACTAGACCTCTCCAGCAACAATAACCCCCCCAGGTAAAATAGATATTCCCAGCAGCCAGCATCAATAGACCCTCCAACACATTCCAGCACCCATTGCTATGTTCTCCCACGTTCCAGCTGAAAAAAAAAAGCCCTGATTGCTAGCTTTACTTATAACTATCTGTTGATGTTTTCAATTTATTAATGAAATGTGTTTAGATATATATAGGCCAGTGGTTCTCAACCTTGGGTTCTGGACCCCCATGGGGGTCAAATGATGATTTGCCAGGGGTCACCAAATCCTGGGCTGTTTCTGAAGCCTGCACCACTCTTCCAGCCTTTTTGCGACTGCCCAGCAGGGCTGTCCCTGAAGCCTGTAGCCCCCCAGCTGGGCTGTTCCTGGAGCCCAAGGCCACCCACTCAGCCTCTTCGCAGCCGCCCATTAAGTTCACAGCATGGACAGAGACTAGATGTCTGCTGACTGGTGAGGATTGTGAGATGGGAGGGGCTGTAGGAGACCCTATCTCCTGACTTCAGCATAGGTGTCACTGCTACGAGACACTACAAAGTCGGAGACACAGTGGGTACCGCTATCTGTGATTTATAGTTGCCATTAAAAGTCCCCACTACAGTTCTCAGATCAGCAGATGACCTTGATCAAGAGCACCTAAGTTGGCTGATCAGAACTCCCTCCACCACTGCCACTCATCCCACCCCCCCCCCCCCTCCAAGGAGTAAAAGAAGGAATAAAAATTGAGAATTCATAGAAAGGGAAAGAAAAATAGGGGGTGGAAGAAGGAAAAGGAGAGCGAATAAGAGAAAGAAAAAGAAAGACGGCTAGACAGAGGGATGGGAAAAAACAAAACAAAAAAGAAGGATTTGGGATACCATATGTACCATATGAGGTTTTAATACTGTTCAAAGTGAAAGGCACTCAGGGAGTGCTAAATGTCCATGGGTTGGGGGTGCAAATTACTTGTCTTGTCTTGGGTGCTGACAGCCCACACTTCGAATTTTATTGTTGGGGGTCCCCACAACTTAGAAAATGCTATTAAGGGGCCACTGCACTAGAAAAGTTGAGAACCACTGATTAAGGCACACTTTTATAAAAGTTAGGCATTACAAACAAGGCCTAGCTTAGTAAGCTGAATCCTTACTACAGATTTCTCCGGCTTGACTGTAGGCCTTAATATTGCTTTGAATGAGCAATAACAATACCACAATGCTGATTCCTAAAGCTACAATACTTTCTGTATTATGTAAATCCAGTCCAGTTTGTATGCAGAGACCATTGTTTATTCAAGATGAAGTTATATTACACTATTTTCATCTTTTAATGAACTGCTGATAAAGGCACTGTCCATGGATCTAAGCACTCAGAGATGTTAGCAGTTGTTTACATGCATGCATAAAATGCATTGTTAATATGTAGGATTTAAATAATGTTTGGAAATGTGTCTTACTGCATTTAAGGCAACGTTTTATAAATGATGCATGAGATCCCGGGTCCCCAGATATCCCTGTACTAACTTCCTGTTGCCATAGGCAGTCATTAATATTCCAGGGAGGCCTGGTTGTCATGGCAAACCATGTAGTTGTAGAGGTGTTTCCATGGTGACCCTCTACCATTAGGTATCTTCAAGAGGAAGGAGATCCGTTTGTATAGCAGTGAAATGACATCTCCTAATATACATTCACCAAGGGATGTTTAAATGACCTTGAATCATTATTCACGTTAAAGATATTAATCAACACCTAATTTTTGCTTTGAAGCTATATATATATATATATATATATATATATTATATTTTCTTTCTCGTACATCACGGGACACAGAGCGGCATATTCATTACTATATGGGTTATATGGAGTACCTTCAGGTGTGGACACTGGCAATCTCAAACAGGAAGTCCCCTCCCTATATAACCCCCTCCCCTAGAGGGAGTCCCTCAGTTTTTTCGCCAGTGTCTTAGGTGTTGGTCACGGAATAGCTTTGCTCCACATCCTTGGGATTAAGGGCGGGCTAACCGGATCTGTCCAAGGAGCCTCAGTGCCAAAGTGGACAGTACCCGGGCCCCAAACCGTGGGGTTTTGCCTATAATGCTCCTCTTTGGAGGGCTGGACCCTGGGCCCAGGACTTGGAGTTTGTAAAAACCATAAGTTCCTGTTTGCCAGGGTGCTATATAGGTCCAGGACAGTGGGTACCTTCATAGGACCCCAGGGCCTGAAGGTCTACTACGCTACCCACGGAGATGGGAGAAGATTGGATCAGTTTGCTGGACAAACATCCTGCAGCATGGAGCAGGTAAGGGGGAGCCTGCGGGACTTGGTTCGACAGCAGGCTCTCCGGGGTAACCTAAAAGGGGGGACAGCCTAAGTATGCTCTGCATGGGCAACCTTGCTCACTATGTCTAAGAGAGACAGGATGACACCTTTTTCCCCCATCACTAGGTTCCCCTGTCTAAAAATGTGTTGCTAGCTAACCTGCTGCTTTCTTCCTAGGACTAGTAAGGATCCCTAGGGGCCTTTTGGAGTCCTACCTGGCCGGGGGTTTGAATCTGCCGCCTGTTTTCTGCAGTCCTGGGTCTCCAGCAGCGCGGCTCCTCCATGTTCCTCCTGTTCCGGCATACGCGCGCGCGCACGTCTTATAGACGTTTTTCGCGCCGTTCAGACAGGAGGGCGGGGGGGGGGCGTGCCTGCGGCGTCATACAGGGGCGCGCCTTGTGCTGTTATAGATCAGCAGGCATTGTCAGTGCTCAGTCTGAGGCTGATTTCAGAAGGAGAGGACGCAGAGCGGCAGAACAGTGACTCCCGGTGGCGGAAGAGGGGTAGTACATGCTGGACTTTGTTCCAATGCCTTTTTTTGTTAAGCCAAGAAATCCCCCTTTTTGCATACAGGTTGGAGGCTGGCAAACTAAGTTTGGGGTCACTGTATGTTTCTAAAAAAGAAAATATATATAAATATATATTTAGAAAAAAAAAAAAAAAAAAAGAGAAAAACATACGAGATCCCATCAGTTTTTGGGCATTAGTGATCTATTGTCCCCTAAACTCTGGTTTTGTACTCCTGGCCACTACAGTCTGTTGTGTGGGCGGAGTCCCTCGATTTTGTATTATGGCTTCCAAAGGCTCGGGGTCAAAGGGTACAAAAAAGACCAAAAAACAAAGGGGTTCCCCTTCTGATTCTGATGATATGCCGATACTTTCCCCGCAACTTATTAACATAAAGGGTGCCTTGGATGAGCCATTAGGGGGATCTGGTGCGGAGGCTGGCCCAGATCAGCCCAGCCCTGTGTTAATCACAGAGGAGATGCTAGCCGTATCCCTAGGGGGGCTAGAAGAGAGAATAGCAGCATTAATCGCTAGAGCTATTCCTGGTAAGAAACGGGTTAGATCCCCGTCACCAAGAGGTGTATCCTCAGATGCTGAGATTCTCTCTCCGGAGGAATTGGAATCACAGGAGGATCAACTAGACCTGAACCAAGAGGGTTCAGGGATTGAGGGATCTGCCTCTGAGGAACCATTTTCAGACTCCCAGACAGAAAGACTGTGGGTACAGTCTTTGACGGACATGGTCCGCTCGGCATTTAGTTTACCATTGCCAGAGCCTCAGGTTCCTCCGGTATCCTCTCGGGGCTCTTTGAAAGCTCCGTTAAGCAACGCAGTGTTCCGGTCCATCCTCTCTTGGAGGAATTGATCTTTCGGGATTGGGTACGGCCGGACAGGATTTTTCTGCCACCGAAAATATTAGAGGTCATTTACCCCATGGAGGAAAGATTCTCCAAGAGGTGGAGGCTCCCAATAGTGAATGCAGCCATCTCATGTGTGAATAAATCACTAACTTGCCCGGTGGAAAACATACATATGTTTAAAGATCCGGTTGATAAAAGGTTAGAGACACTTTTAAAAGCATCCTTTGCTACGGCAGGAGCAGTGGTACAGCCAGCTGTGGCTGCAATTGGTGTTTGTCAGGCGTTAAAAGACCAGACAAAAGAAATGTTAAAGGACATGCCTACCCAACAAGCAGAAGAGTTTTCTGACATTCCCAGAGCTCTGTGTTTTGCTGTAGATGCTATAAAAGATTCCATCCAGCAAGCCTCTCGTTTATCACTATTTTTGGTGCACATGAGAAGGCTCTTATGGTTGAAGAACTGGGCGACGGAGCCCCCATGCAAAAAGCTTCTGGCAGGGTTTCCCTTCCATGGAGGACGACTCTTCGGAGAGGATCTGGATAAATATATTCAGACTATTTCAAAGGGCAAGAGTACCCTTTTACCGGTCAAAAAGACATTCCGGGGTCCTACATTTAAAAGGCAGCTCTTTCCGGTCTCGGGGCCCTCAAATTCCAGGACAGTATCGACGGCCGCCTGCACGATCCAACGTTAACAGTAGATCGCAGGGACAGGCCCCTGGGGGTAAGAGGCCATGGTATCGCAAGCCGACAAAGACAGCCCCTAAGTCTGCCTTACGAAGGGGCGCCCCCACTCTCGCGGGTGGGGGGAAGGCTTCGTTTCTTCTCAGAAGTTTGGGAAGCCAAGATCCCCGACAAATGGATCCGGGCATCTGTAACCACAGGCTACAGACTGGAGTTTCTAAGGTATCCTCCGCCTCATTTTCAAGAATCAAGGCTACCAAGGGATCCAGCAAGGAAGGCATCATTGCTGGCAGCTTTGGATCACCTGCTCTACCAGGACGTAATAATAGAGGTGCCAGCCCAAGAGCAAGGGCTAGGTTTCTATTCCAATCTCTTTGTCATACCAAAGCCCAACGGCGATGTCAGGCCAATCTTGAACCTAAAGAGGTTAAACGGTTACCTAAAGGTTCGTTCCTTCCGGATGGAATCCATCCGGTCAGCAGCCGCCGCGCTTCAGAAAGACGATTTTCTGGCCTCCATAGACATAAAGGATGCTTACCTTCATGTACCAATCTTTCAGTCACATCAAAGATTTTTACGCTTCGCGGTGGGGCAGCGACACTTCCAATTCAGGGCGCTCCCCTTCGGGCTGGCCACGGCCCCCCGGGTATTCACGAAGATCCTAGCCCCAGTTCTGGCCAATTTAAGGATCCAAGAGGTCACAGTCCTAGCATACTTGGACGACCTTTTAATCATAGATCACTCACGACCGGGTCTGCAAAAGGCAGTAAACCTCACGGTTCGGTACCTCGAAGAATTCAGCTGGGTCCTAAACCGGGGAAAGTCAGCGTTCCAGCCTACAAAGCAGTTGGAATACCTCGGCATGAGGTTAGACACAGAACAGCAAAGAGTGTTCCTGCCCCTGGTAAAGATCGAGGCTATCAAGGGGCTGGTTCAGTTGGTTCTAAACAAGAAAAAAACAACTATTCGCCTGTGTATGCGATTACTAGGCAAGCTAGTGGCCACGTTCGAGGCAGTACCATACGCTCAGATCCACACTCGCGTCCTACAGGCAGCCATTCTAGCAGCCTGGGGCAAGAGGGCACATGCCTTAGAGTCCCCTTTGATGCTATCATCAAGGGTCCGACAAAGCCTGGCCTGGTGGTTGAACCCCCAGAATCTTCTAAAGGGAAAATCCTTCAGCCCTGTTGTCTGGAAGGTAGTTACCACAGACGCCAGCCTGGCAGGCTGGGGGGGGCGGTCTTCGAGGGGTCCTCTCGCCAGGGAACTGGGGTGAAAGCAGAGAGGTGAGAATCCAGTCAGACAATGCCACGGCGGTGGCATACATAAACCACCAAGGGGGAACCAGGAGTCGGGCCGCTCAGAGGGAGGTGAGCTTGATTTTTCAGTGGGCAGAGGTTAATGTACCCTGCATTTCGGCGATGTTCATTCCCGGAG
Organism: Rana kukunoris; assembly: GCA_029574335.1. Lineage (NCBI taxonomy): Eukaryota > Metazoa > Chordata > Amphibia > Anura > Ranidae > Rana > Rana kukunoris. The sequence goes on from CM056056.1 coordinate 76,784,988, forward strand.
TGGATAACCTGCAGGCAGACTTCTTAAGTCGCCAGAGTCTGTCGCCAGGGGAGTGGTCTCTGCATTCCCAGGTCTTTCAGACAATCTGCCAGAGGTGGGGAATGCCAGACGTAGATATAATGGCATCCAGGTTCAACAAGAAACTAGACAGGTTCGTGTCCCGAACGAGGGATCCTATGGCCTGCGGAACCGATGCGTTGGTTTGCCCTTGGCATCAATTCAAACTTCTATATGCATTTCCTCCGCTACAGTTACTCCCTCGCCTGTTGCGCAAGATCAGAGTGGAGCACAAGCCAGTCATTTTAATAGCTCCGGCTTGGCCCCGGAGGACTTGGTACTCACTAGTCCTGAAGATGGCAGTGGGAGACCCTTGGACTCTTCCTCTACAACCAGACCTACTCTCACAAGGCCCGATCCTCCACCCTACATTACGGCGTCTAAATTTGACGGCCTGGAGGCTGAATCCCTGATTCTCAGGGGTAGAGGTCTGTCTAGGCAGGTAATCCCTACCCTGATTAGGGCTAGAAAGCCGGTCTCCAGGGTGATTTATTACAGGGTGTGGAGGAACTACGTAGGCTGGTGTGAATCCAAAAGATGGAATTCCCGCAAATATACTATTGATAGGGTGTTAAGTTTTCTCCAGCTAGGAGTGGATAAAGGCCTGGCACTAAGCACAATCAAGGGACAGATCTCAGCTCTGTCAGTGTGGTTTCAGAGGCCGCTGGCCACCCACTCGCTGGTAAAGATCTTCTTACAGGGGGTCTTGCGTATTAATCCTCCTGTCAAGTCACCACTTTGTCCATGGGACTTAAATCTTGTTCTGTCATCCCTACAGAAACAACCTCTTCAGCCGTTGGCTGAGGTACCTTGATTTTACTGACTAGAAAGTCGGTATTTCTGATCACCATAGTTTCGGCCAGGAGAGTATCGGAATTGGCAGCCTTATCTTGTAAGGAACCATATCTCATTTTGCATAAGGATAGGGCGGGGTTCTGTCCTCATCCTTCCTTTCTACCAAAGGTTATATCCAGTTTCCACCTGAACCAGGATGTGGTACTTCCATCCTTCTTCCAAAACCCACCTCTAGAAAAGAGGGGTTGCTGCATACGTTGGATATTGTCAGGGCCGTAAGGGCCTATCTTAAAGCTACAGAGAAGGTTCGGAAAACAGATGTGGTGTTCGTTTTACCGGAAGGGCCCAAGATGGGTCAGGCAGCCGCTTGATCCACCATCGCAAGATGGATTAAACAATTAATTGTTCGGGCCTGCGGTTTGAAGAGGTGCCTCCTCCTTTGTCGGTAAAGGCCCATTCTACCAGGGCCAGGGGCACCTCCTGGGCAGCACATCATCAGATCTCTATGGCTCGAATATGCAAGGCAGCAACGTAGTCATCAGTCCACACGTTTACAAAATTTTATCAAGTGGACGTAAGAAGGAATGCGGATACAGCCTTTGGGCAGTCAGTACTACAGGCCGCGATTCAAGCTCCTCAGGATCTGAGGGGGCTCCCTTGATTTGATTTGAGATTTACATTTCTCGTTTAAGTTGGATTTACTAGTATCTGAGTATACCTCTAAAATTAAATCCTTCTTTGGAAGATGTCTCCCTCCCCTCATTAAAGCATTGCTTTCGGACATCCCATATAGTAATGAATATGCCGCTCTGTGTCCCGTGATGTACGAGAAAGAAAAAGGGATTTTTAAATACAGCTTACCTGTAAAATCCTTTTCTTGGAGTACATCACGGGACACAGAGCTCCCACCCCTCTTTTGGGTGACCATTTTGGGAGGCATACTGCTTGCTACAAAACTGAGGGACTCCCTCTAGGGGAGGGGGTTATATAGGGAGGGGACTTCCTGTTTGAGATTGCCAGTGTCCACACCTGAAGGTACTCCATATAACCCATATAGTAATGAATATGCCGCTCTGTGTCCCGTGATGTACTCCAAGAAAAGGATTTTACAGGTAAGCTGTATTTAAAAATCCCTTTTTTGGCAACTATCATTGAGAATACCTACAATTTACCTTTTTTTGTTCGCATTACTACAGAGTAGAGAAGTGCGTGGATGAATAAAAATGATTTTGAGTACATATTTTGAATTAAGTACATCTCTCTTTAAAAAAATGACACCACCAGAAGGTTTTCTCAGAATATGTAAGTTATCACATTGGTTCAGCTTGGACAAATGCAACAATGCATATAAATTATCCCTCTAGAAGCTGAAAATCATTATATTAGGCACAGCTACTACAGTGGTCCACTGTATGGTTCCTGTGCTGAGCAACTGCCTTGCTGCATTGTGAAAAAAGCACGAGTGCCATTCACAGATTGCTTTGCATTTTCTTAATGAGCTGTTTCTGATTGGACAAGGTGGAGAGGCGGAGAAGTAATGTCATTCTTTCCACCTCATCCAATCAGAGAATGCTTTGTATTCATTGAGAAAAATGCAAAGCATTCACTGAATGGCATCTATGCGGAGTAGGCAACCTATGTTCCCAATGCAGCAGAGCAGCTGCTTGGCTTGACATGGAAGCTAGTGCAGATTACTGTATTAGAAGTTCCTACTGCAGTGATTTCCAGCATCCAGGGGATCCAACATGGATGGTATGGGCATGGTTACAATGCTGGATCAATGTAACTATGTAAAAATATCCATATCTGGATTTCTTCTTTAAATGCCCAAAACATGATTGCTGGAAGGTGTGTGAAATGTAGCTCTTGGTAATGCTTTTTTTAAGTAACATAAATGGTGACAAGTCGCAAGGTTTATAATTTATCAGAAGTGTCAAAAAATAAAAGCATAACAGAATGGCACAAATAGTGCCCTTTTGTTAAAATAGAAAACACTAATACAAAAGGAGCTATTAAATGATAGACAGTCCATAAAAAGTTCCTGTGAAAAATGTGCCAGAACACATACAGTTAATCAAGCTTCCTCCATATACACTGCCTTGAAAAAGTATTCATACCCCTTACAATTTTCCACATTTTGTCATGTTACAACCAAAAACATAAATGTATTTTATTGGGATTTTATGTGATAGACCAACACAAAGTTTTACAAATACATATGTGAAAAGTGTAGCGTGCATTTGTATTCAGCCCCCCGAGTCAATACCTTTCACTGCAAATACAGCTAAAAGTAATTTTGAGGATGTCTCTACCAGCTTTGCACATCTAGAAAGAGACATTTTTGCCCATTCTTCTTTGCAAAATAGCTCAAGCTCTGTCAGATTGGATGGAAAGTGTCTGTAAACAGCAATTTTGACTGTCCTATCATCCCACAAACCTCCCACAAACCTTCCTCACTGTGCTATATGTTTTTTTGCTGCACCATTGGCATGGTTATATCTTCTTAATCATCTCCATAAAATGATCAGAAATATGTGCTTAAAGTAAAACTATAGGCAACACTTTTTTTTTCATTTTGGATAAAGTAAGGGAGGGTTCTAGCCCCTGTCAGTTTATTTTTTACCTTTCCTCCCCCATTTGCAGAGATTTCCCTTCACTTCCTGCCCCATAGCCAAACAGGAAGTGGTGTGGCCTTGACAGGAAGGGGTGGGTCATATTTAAATTAGGTGGTGCACAAGTTTAGTCAGGCCTAGGGCAGCACAAAACCTAAATACACTACTGGGTGGTTCCCTGATAAATATACTGACTTAAAGCCTGGTATTTGTATAGGGTTAGGCATGCCACATGATAGATCTGATGGTATATCTCACAGGTATCAGTAGATTATTCCCTGGAAGTAATCATTCAGGGGTTCCGCTGAATTTTCGGTGGCTTATTGTAACACGTATGGTATGATCTGGCAGTTTATAGTGCCTGCTATTCAACCACAGTTCTCTTTGAATTGAAGGGAATTTCTAAGATGACTAGATTGCCATCTGGCTGTTATTTTGGCAGCGGTGGGCAAATGGACGTAACTGGATAATCCCATGAGTAAGTCACGTGGCCGTGACGCAACGCGTAGGGGGAGGAGTCATACGTACGGAAACCAACGGAGGTTTCATACGATAATCAGCAATACTGAGCGGCTTTTTGTCTTGAGGGGAATCCGTGAGTTGATTCAACGAGTACCTTGTGTCTGCAGCTTATTATACATTATTGCACTATGGTATGTCCTTCTTTCGTTACATGTTCCGTGGATTCTATGGAAGTTGTCTTCATCTGCAAGAGCTAGGATTCTTTATAAACTGGCTAAATACGCGGTTATAGTTGCTGAACAGAATTTCTGGAAAACTCAGTTTTTGGAAACACGGTTTATTGTAATCACATTTTGGACAATTTTTTCTATATATCACTATATATATCACTGTTTATACGGCACACATATTCTGTCATTTAGGTGTGGACCTGTCTACAGCAGGATTCACTGAGCAACAAACACAGCTTGATTGTCAGTATTTGATTGTTAACCCTATATAGTATAATTCACTGCACGGTTCACAAATATTAGTTGTTAATTATAGCGCATCTTTAAATTGTTTTATTCTAGAGATGCTCAAATACCACCAAAAGAAATCTCTATTTGTGGGGAAAAAAAGGACGTCAATTTTGTTTGGGTACAGCGTCGCACGACTGCGCAATTGTCAGTTAAAGCCACGCAGTGCCGAATCACAAAAAATGGCCTGGTCATTCAGCAGCCAATTCTTCCGGGGTTCAAGTGGTAAAGTTGCGGCAGTCTATTTAACTGCCTCTTGACCTTTTTAACACTTTGCAACAATGCCCTACCATGAACATTCCCAGTATTCCTTGTTTTCCTCAGCATTTTTCTTCTTTTGAATCCTTTTTTCCGCATGTGACATGAAGAACATAAGTGCAGGGTGAGGTGAAAGTGGAAGGGTTTGCTTTAGAATGTTTGACAGGGAAATCACAGGTTCTGGTACACGCTCGCCGTGTCCTGCTTGTTTGAGAACTGACAAAGAGCTCTCAGCTTTCCCAGAAGCGTCAGACAGAATGCTAACAGAAGATACACATTTCATTTACAGTGAATATTTATTGCTGTATCACAGCCATGATGTATCCCTATATGGAAGCAGCAGAGTGTGAACAGAAGACAGAACTCTCTTCCATAAGGAGGTAGAAATCCAGGTTAAACAGAGATTGTCTAAATAGAAGCGGCATGTGTATTCTTACATGAATCTTGGTATACTTTGTGTATTTCTTCCATTATTGTGCAGTAATCCAGCATTAATTCGTTTGTCACTTAAAGTCCAATTAAAACCACCCCATTCCAGAGTGACAACGATGTTGTGCAATTTCACTGCTCAACTGACAGCGTTGTCACCCTTTTGCTGAAAGTGGGAAAAAATATCAATGGGTAATAAAACTATCTATCTGGTGACTTAGAAAAATAAAAAAATGCTGTTAACCCTAGTGACAGTCTGCATCATGGAATGTATGGAATGGTGGCCCCTTTAACATGCAAGAGCTGCAGAACCCATGCACTCCTGTCTTTATGGCCTTGCCAAAGGATTTCCACCAACCCCCCCCCCCCCCTCTCCGATCAGCTCTTAATTGGCAGGCCTGCCAGGAGCAGAGGAGGAAACACCATTGTGATTGGCCACAGCTGTGGCTGGGCAATTTTAGTCCTGTCTCTAGAAAGGAGAAGGAGAATGAAGCCAGGGAAGGAAGGGGGGATAAAGACCAGCCATATATATCTGTGTCAAAAAAAATAAAAAAATCTGAGCTTTCTCATAAGCAGAAAATTAATGAGTTAATAAGCCATTGCAAATTGAAATGCAGCGATTAAAATGCTTAGGGAGCCTTGGGGTGCTGATATCAAGAAGGGACCATGAACAATAACTGAATGAATCACACACATGGAAATTAGTAAATGGATGCAACAGTACAGCAGAGTGTGAAATGGTAGGTAACAGAGAACTAAAAATATGGCGAGCAAGTGTGACTCTCACTGTGAGCAGACAGTCTGATATAACAAAGGAGAACATAAGGGATATGAGATACCTGATCCAGCACTGGGGGACTTTGCAGGTGTGGAAAAAAGTTTACATTTAGAGTCGGTTCACACTGGGGCGACTTGGGATTCGACTTGAAGTCGTCTCAAGTCGCACTGTCCAGAAAAGCAATGTAAGTGAATGGGAGCGGTGTTAATACACACTACTTAAGTCGCTCCGACTTCAGAAAAGGTTCCTGTACGACTTCAATCCGACTTCTAGGCGATTTGTACCCATTGATTTCAATGGAAGTCGCTTCCAGGTCTGATCACTGTCTTTACTGAAGCTACTTTCCAGGAAGATAACATACATTTCTCAGGCAAACCCCTCCCTCCCCCTCCCTTTCCCAGAGCTGATTGTTGTTTGATTGGCCACTGGAATGTCTCCTGTCCTGGAGACGACTTCAAGTCGTGTTGTAGATCTCCCCAGATCACCCTGTGGTTCATGCTCAAGTCGTGTTGGAGTTGCTTCTGAAAGTCGTGCTGGAAGTCGTGTCGCCCCAGTGTGAACCGACTCTCTGGCTAGGTTCACACGTGTCCGGTGCGAATTGGCCCTCAGTTTTCACTGCAAATTTCCAAACAGCTGTTCAGCTGCGATTAAGATACGGTTCAGATGCAAATGTTTGGAGCCACAGGCATCTTTAACATAAAGTCTTTATGGATCTTGCTTTGTGCACTGATCCAAATCATTTGGTGGAGGAGGGATTATGGTGTGGGTTTGTTTTTCAGGAGTTAGGGTTGTCCCCTTAGTTGTAGTGAAGGGAACGTTTAAGGCGCCAGCATACCAAGACATATTGTACAATTACATACTCCCAACTTTGTGGGAAATGGCCCCTTCCTGTTCCAACATGGCTGCACACCAGTGCACAAAGCAAGGTCCATAAAGACATTGCTAAACAAGTTTGGGGTGGAGGAACTTGACTTGCCTGCAAAGAGTCCTGACCTCTTTGGGAGGAATTAGAGCAGAGACTGCAAGCCAGGCCTTCTCGTCCACATCAGTGCCTGACCTCACAAATGCGCTTCTGGAAGAATGGTCAAACATTCCCATAGGCACACTCTTTAATCTTATGGACAGCCTTCCCAGAAGAGTTGAATCTGTTATACCTGCAAAGGGTGGGTCAACTCAATATTAAACCATACGAACTAATGCTAGCCATACACGCACAGAATTTCGGCTGTTTGCAAATTGAACAATTATTCGTCGGTCGAAATCGAATTGGCCACTAACTGACAGAGTAAACTAATTTACATGATCTTTTCCATGATCGTAGTGACCAGTGGATAAAAATACAGTTAGGTGCATATGTATTTGAACACAGGCACAATTTTAAGTATTTTTCCAGTATTTACCAAAACATATTCAAGCTATAGTTATTGAATGGATATGGGCTGAAAGTGCACACTCTCAGGTTTAATTTTATGGTATGTACATCTAAATCGGGGGAAGAGTTTAGGAATTACAGGTCTTAGGAATAGCCACCCCTCCCTTTTCAAGGGGCCAAAAGTAATTGCACAATTGAATTAAAAGCTGTTTCATGGCCAGGTGTGGGCTACTTCTTTGTTATTTCTTCATAAATTAAGCAGGTAAAAGGCCTGGAGTTTGATATTTGCATTTTGAATCTATTGCTGTGAACCTACATCATGCATTCAAAGGAGCTGTCCATGCAAGTGAAACAGGCCATTATAAGGCTTCCAAAACAAAACAAATCCATCAGAGATCGCATCAACATTAGGAGTGGCCAAATCAACAGTTTGGTACATTCTGAGTAAAGAAGAACGCACTGGTGAGCTCGGCAACATAAAAAGGCCTTGATGTCCACGGAAGACAACAGTGGTGGATAATCACAGGATTCTCTCTATGGTAAAGAAAAACCCATTCATAAGGTGGGTGTATCATTGTCAGTCTACAATCAAGAGAAGACTTCACAAGAGCAAATAAAGAGGGTTCATTCATGAGCATGAAGAATAGAAAAGCCAGATTAGATGTCACAAAACATCTAAATTAATCTGTACCTGAATGACAGAAAGAAAAAAGTGGGGGGAAGGCTTGGAAAAGCTCATGATCCAAAGCACACAACATCATCTGTAAAACATGGTGGAGGCAGTGTGATGGCATGCATGGCTTCCAGTGGCACTGGGTCATTGGTGTTTATTGATGTGACAAAAGAAGCCAGATTAATTCTGCAGTGTTTAGAGACCTACTGTCAGCACAGATTCAGCCAAATGCAGCAACGTTTAGTGGGTGGCTCTTCACAGTACAGATGGACAATGATCCAAACACACTGCAAAAGCAACCGGGAGCTTTTCAATGAAAAGAAACTGAATTTTCTGCAATGGCTGAGTCAATCACCTGAGCTCAACCCAATTGAGCATGCATTTTACTTGCTGAAGGAAAAACTAAAAGCAGAACGACCCACAAACAAAAGAACAACTGAAGACAGCTGCATTTAGAGCTGGCAAAGCATCAGAAAGGAGGAACCCCAGTCATTGGCAATGTCCATGGGTTCCAGACTTCAGGCAGTCATTGCCAGTAATGATTATGTTATGATTATATTTGTCCGAATAAATTTGAGCCCCTAAAAATGGGGGGAGGGACGGCTGTGGGACTGTGTATAAAAATAGCTTCAGTTTCTAAAATTTGTACTTGATATTTATGTTCAACCCCTTGAATTAAAGCTGAAAGTCTGCACTCCAAATTAATCTGGATTGTTTTAATTTTAATTGTATTCTGGTTGCATACATAGCCTAAAGTATAAAAATGGTGCCTGTGTCCAAATATACAGTGCCTTGAAAAAGTATTCATACCCCTCAAAATTTTCAAAATTTGTCATGTTACAACCAAAAACATAAATATATTTTATTGAGATTTTATGTGATAGGCCAACACAAAGTGGCACATAATTGGGAAGTGGAATAAAAAAAAAAAATGATTTTCAATTTTTTTTTGCAAATAAATATGTGAAAAGTGTGGCATGGAGCCAAATACAGGGCAATCTTATCAGAAAACATGTTAGCGTCTGCAAAAAACTTGAGACTGGGGGAGGTTCATTTTCCAGCAGGACAACAATCCTAAACATACAGCCAGAGATAAAATAGCTTGGTTCAGATCAAAGCATATTCATGTGTTAGAACAGTGGCGGCTGGTGTTTCTTTTTGGGATGAGCAGCAAACAACCAGTCCCCCCCCCCCCGCTCGCTGTCTGCTGGTTGGTCTAGGCACATACCCCATCTAGGTGACAGGTAGCGGTTGGCATCAGGCAGTGGTGGGCATCCAACTCCTGTGTCTTCACCTCCTCTTCGCCTCCGCTGTGCGTCTCCTTCTGTCAGACTTGCACGTACCTGGTTTGCGAGCCCAATAGAGCAGAGGAAGGTCTCCTGTACGGATCCGACTCGCAGCCACTCATAGTGGAAACAAGAGGCATGGGAGTGTGGAAGGGTATGAGAGCCTGGAGGCTTGTTGTGGATGAGTGGCTCAGGAACCAGATGCAGAAGAGGTTGGTAGTCCACTCGGACAGCGGGCAGGCTGGTAGGACCACTGGAGAGTGGAGCTGGGCAGAAACAGAGTAGAGTGGTCAGGTCACAAGCAAGGTAGGCAACGGTCGGGCAGCGAGGTACAGTGGAGCAGGCAGATGCAAGGTCAGGCGGAAGGCAAGGGGAATCCAGGTAAACAGGCTGGGGGGTCAGAAGGTCACGGTTCAGGTAGGTAGCGGGTATAAGGTAACCGGAAGCTGAAGATCAGACAGCATCGATCTGAAGTATTCCAGGGATTTAAATAGACTGTTTGGCGCCAAGTGCACGCACCCCTGCGCACTACCATGCAAGACGCGCACAGGGTCATGCACAACAGCGCGCACCGGAGTGCACAAATCAGCGCGCGTGGGCGTGCGCACCAAGGCGATCAACACCACGACCAGCAAGGTGAGTTCTCCGACACCTTCCCTCCTCCTAGGTGTCCAATAGGATCGCCTCTCCTTTCAGCCAATCGGGTGATGGGTTTCAGACACACTTCCTGATTGTCCGGGAGGAGGATCAGTGTTACACAGCGAATATTCTTTCCTGTATAATTTATATACCGTTAGGTCCATATACAGTACCTTGAAAAATAATTTGCTTTTTCAAGGCACTGTATATGGACCTAACTGTATATAAATTATACAGGAAAGAATATTCTTATAGTTTCGATTACAACATACACATATACACTAGTTGAAACTGGAAAGGTTTTCGTTTCAGATTCATCAACATCTTTTTTTATTCAAATTTTATTTAGAGATTTTTTCCTTCACAAGTACAGAATAACATAGAGACACACTGTCCCACAGAATAAAATAACTAAAAATAGAAACATTTAAACAAAATAGCAACAAAAGGAAGAGGAGAAAAAAACATCACAGCCCTAAGACCACAAGTTACCATTAAATAAATATATCAAAGCACCTGTACCCCTCTAACATACTTGGCAAACTAATAAATATCACACAAGTAACAATGTGAGCAACTTCCTCAACAAAGAGTAATGGACAGGCCCACCGCATCTATCCAACTAGACCATATTGCCGCAAACCTATGTAGAGCATTGTGAGAGAGGTACGTATGTTTTTTAAACCGAATATATTTATTCTCTTTGGATTTCCATTTATCTACTGATGGCGGAGTAGAGGTTACCTATCGTAAAGTAATCCGTTTTCGTGCAATAAAAAGAGATCTTAAAACTGCAACAATTAACTTTGAGTCCAATGTATTGGAATCAACATATCCCAGAATACATAAAATAGGGTCAAGGGTTAGAGAAATACTATATAATTCATTTAAATTTGAAACAACCCCCTGCCAGTAACGCCTAAGCTTTGGGCATCTCCGCAGTAAAATGTATAAGATTACCATGTGGATAGCTACATCTAGCATGAGTTCTCCCTGCAGCCTAACTTATACAAAAATTCTGGTGTAGGATACACTGTATGCAAAAAAAAAGGAGCTGTGTTACTCTATGGGATGGAGAAGGTCAAATAATCTGCAGCACCTGGTCTCAAAGCTCATCAGAGATGGGACCCAGAACCTTCTTCCATCTATGCTTACATGGAAACTTAAGAAGACATTTTTACAACAACTGTGTTTATGTCAATGAGATGAGCCCCTTACTTGTCTCAGCCTGGGCAAGTATATCAAGCAAAGGCATTGAGGCAAAGGAGGTGACCACCCCAAGTTTAGGGCCAATTGGCCCTTCAGGAGCCGAGTTAAGGGCCACCGGTTTGTGGGGCCACAGTTCGGCGGTTGAGGGGCCCAATAACTAATGGCAGCTGAGAACCTACCCTGCATGGAGAAAAAAAAAGTCGGTACCACTTAGGGTTCGGGAGTTATAAGGGTCCAAGGTGGGGGTGTTCATCTGCACCACTGGTGGTTCTCAACATGGAGTAATGGATTTAAATTCAGGGGAATGTAATCCTGTATCTAGCTAATAATCTGCACTCCTAGGTATTTAAACTGAGAAACCATTTTAAACTTTGACAATATAGAAAAAGATAAATCAGGAAGTGGATCAAGTGGAAGCATTACAGAATTCTCCCAGTTAATTCTAAACCCTGAAAATGTGTACTGAACTCTGCAATGATAGACATTGCAAAGAAGAATGTATCGGAGAGAAAAATAAGTATATCGTCAGCGTAAAGAGCTACCTTCCCCTCATGCATTTCCATATAAAAGCCACGCACTTCTGGGGTTTGTCTTAATAAAGTCACCAATGGCTCTATTGCCACCGCAAATAGAAGCGCGACAGAGGGCAGCCCTGTCTCGTTCCACGATAAAGCGGAAAGAGAGAGGACTGCATACCATTGATCCGGACCGAGGCCTTTGGAAAGGTTTACCCAGGTGCAAAAAACATCTCCAAGCCTAAATTTTAAAGAAGAGCTCTAATGTTATTTGCAGTGAAGAGATTAGGCATAAAGCCCATTTGATCTGGGTGTATTATTTTAGAAATTACCTTGTTTAATCTGTTGGCGAGTACTTTTGCAAAAATCTTTACATCACTGGTAAGCAGTTATATTGGTCTATATGAGTCTGGATATAAAGGATCTGTGTCTTTTTTAATAGTTGCTTCTGTCATGGAAGGAGGGAGAGAACCAGAGAAAATGGCTCCCTTAAAGGTATTTAATAAATCCATTGACATTAGCAGGGACCAAAACCGTCGGTAAAGCTGGGTCCACTAACGGCCTGATTGTCGAACAATCTTTCAGAAAACGACCTTTTTTGGCCTTAATTCTGTGCGTGTATGGCCAGCATAAGACTGGTATGCCATTAAAGTTCATGAGCATGTAAAGGTGGGCGTCCCAATACTTTTGACAATATGGTGTGTGTGTGTATATGTATATATATATATATATATATATGTATATGTGTGTGTGTGTGTGTATATACACACATAAATATTTAGCATTTTATTTCTATTTTAAAGGTTAGGGTTTACATATACTTTAATCACTGAAAAGTGTGTCTCCAAAACCCTCACTATGAGTAAAATCCAGTATATGCAGTCTGAGCAATCTATTTGGTACATGCAGTTCTATTGAGCTTTGTGGCGTTTTATGTAGGTACATTATGCTCCATCAATAAAAGTTTCTGCCCTGTGGCTAATTTATTTTTTAAGAGATTTTGACATTTTAGTTTTTTTTAGAGCCACGTTGCTAACTCTTGGCTGGAGCATGCAAAGGCATTTAATTACTATACAGTTACTTAAATCAAGCATCTATTGAATATATGGGACACAGTGCCAGAACAGCAATACAATGATAGCAGGAATATATACAGCATGTTGGCTTTATCTGATACTGCAGCAGAGGAGTTGGGCAGGAGTGGTGTGGATCAATATTCATTAAAAAAAATGACAGATTTTGATACTGAGTATCTGAGGGGTCTACGTGGTAAAACAAGTTTACAAGGAAACATAATGTATACTGTATGGACTAAAGGAGTAATCATAAATGTTTAGCTGCATCAAACTTGACTATTCACTTGATTTATATTTTTTTACTAGCCTCAAAACTACCTTAAAATTTCTGTTTTGCCTTCCGTTGTAGAACCGACTGCAGTCATTTTCAGCATTTTCTGTATTTTTTCAAAATTCATTTTTATGCCTTTTCCATTTAAGTTATCGACGCTAGAGAATCACTTCTCTTCCCCTGAAGCGATTGTAAAGATACATACAGTGGGCCAGATTCACAGAGCTATTACGCCGGTGTAACAGGAGATGCGCGGCGTAAGTCTTAATGTGCGCATTCGTATCGATGCGCCGCATCCCCAAAACGATATACGCATGAAATCCACTTTTTTTCGACCGGCGTAATTTCGATAGACCAGCGTATCCGTCCGCGCAAAACTGCGCTAGACACACCATTGATTTGCTATTCAAATATGCAAATGAAGGAGTTACGGGGATCCACAAAAGTAAGTTGGTGCAGCGCAGGCTACGCGCTGTGCGCAACAGCTGCACGTCCTGTCTAAAATTAGACCATAGAAAAGGTGGTATAAAATTAGACAATACGTCTACATGTCAGCTAAAGCAACACTGTTAGTGAGGAGCTGAGCAGTCACACTTGCTGCCCAACAAACTGTATGCCAACATGCCAGTGGCATCCATGCTCATAGCTATACTAATGACTTTAGATGAGCAAAGAAGGAGGAGGGCACGGAGGAGGGCACGGGAGAGGATTTTTTTTTTCCAAAAACCTTTTATTTGCTTTTAGAAACGTTTAAAAAAAAATATACATACATATATACATCAATACATAACATACATACAAATTACAAACACGGTCTCACTATCTTTCAATAGCCCTTTAAAACCTTGATGGATATAATAATCTAATCTGATAATATATCACACACGCATAGACATCTTTGGCATGAGTGTTTCTGAGGTGTCTCGCATCTTCAGATTCACCCCTCATGCCATCCTGGAATTGACCACAACCCTGCAGGAGGACATCACCAGCCTAACACATGACACCACCCATGACACCTACATATACAATCATAGCCCCATCCCCACAGATTTCAAACAGAACATGTATGGGGACAGCTGGCTAGTTGGTGAGTGACATGGGTGGCAGGCATGACTGTCCCCCCCCATGATGCTGAAATCACAAGGGGCACATGCACTACTAACATCCTCCTGTCTTATCCCTTCAGGGTGACTCTGCATATGCACTGGGACCCCATCTCATGACTCCTATCCGGAACCCCCCCATGGTACCCTGTTGTGTTCCCCAAACTTTGTATGCCAGATCATCGGTGCATGTTGCATGCTGCACAACTTCGCAGTGAGAAAGGGCCTGGAGATTGACATACCTGATGACCTGACCCCCAAACCAGACAATCCCCCCTAACCGAGGCTACCCCTTATCAAATCTGGCCCTCTTTGAAAAAAGTTTGGACACCCCTGTCTTAGGTAGAGGTTCACACAAGGTGTCCACAGTCTAATGGGGTTGAATGATGCCACTATATTGGGAAAAGGTGAAACTATATCATACACTGCATTAGTGAGTTGGTATACAGTATATAAACATCAAATATCACCTAACTTCGAATCTTGGCGACACTGAACTATGTTTAAAAATGTTTTTTTGCTGCTGTGATCTGACTTCTTGTTAGAGGGTGACTACTTTTAGTTATCATGGTCTGTATGTAGGAACATAGCCACCCTCTCTTGCTTTCTCCTGATATAGGCTATGGGATTTGTAGCGTGCATAGAGCAGTGCATGTGATGATGTGACCACAACTAATGTGCACTGCTTGCTCCAAACATATGGAAGTGAGTGAGAAAAGGAGAGGTTCAAGAACTCACAGAGGATGTTACAAGGAGGTAGAAAAACCAGGAAAATATATTACAGAACTATTAGTATATATGTACAATGTGTGGTTTATTTTGGCACCTAAGGGCATTGTTTAGTGTGACTTTAAAATAATTGTGCAACAGTTACAAGGCTTTCTTACAGTTGTTTTTTTTTCTTCTTTGGCATCTTAGGTTGACAGGAAGTCTTCCCCTCGCAGCCCAACTAAGGTAAGACTTTTAAACAGTTAATTAGTAAATGTGTCTATTGTGGAAACTCTTTTTATAAATGAATGGTATTTGGTTTAAAAAGCTCTCCCTCACACCCTGGCCTTTTCTGGGAGCTTTTAGGCAGCGGCAGCTGGTCCAAAAGGGGCGAACAATCTCTATGTGACGGTGCCTAACCTCCATGTGGGGTGCCAGACGCATAGATTTCTACAAGTTTTTTTTTTTTTTTTTAAGCTTATGATTGGCTTATGATTAGCTTCAAAAAAGTTGGGCTCACCCACTTGTGACATTAGCGAATCAACTTTTTCTATTATCTTCCTGCTTTTCCTCCCTGCCAATCATAACAGAAAGCAGGTCCTAAGACCCAGATTGGCTGGGAGGAGAAGTGATCGGATTGGCAGGGAGGAGAATACGCCTGTGACCTGGATGGGGTGGGGGGTGTTTGTTTGCCGCCCCCCCCCCCCCCCAAAATTTAAAACCAGCCGCCACTGCTTTTAGGTGATTAGAAGGAGACTCTATGCCCAAACAGGCATCCTACAAAAAAATGGGTCTAAAAGCATCTAATGTACACACTTCATAGGTGTTCGGACCACAGCTGCCCTAATGTTTTCTATGGCTTCTTGTGGCGAGAAATTCAGCTGCAGGCAAAAGATTGTCCATAAAAACGCAGTGGATGCAAAGGCCGATCATCAGATTGTGGTCAGCTGGTCTAGTTGGAAAAGTTTGCCCATTTCCAGACTAGAACAGGGCTTGGAGATGGCTGTCAGCAATATCTGCTTGTTGAAACATACTGTACATGAAGTGCAGATTAGAGTAGGAGATATGAATAGATGGCTTGTCGATATATTGCTGCTTTTGTGTGACTAATAATAACAATGTCCAGTGTTCGCTTTCTATTGTATGGGTGTCACTCAAAGAAATCTTTTCCTTTGGGACTCAAATAATCTACAGCTCATGTGTGACTCACAGATGAGTGGGGTGAAGCTGCTTGACTACTAGTCTGTAATTGTTGCTTACACACTGGGTATTTCCTCTTGGCTGGAATCCGAGGATGGAGCTATGTTTATCTGGCATTGGCAGTTTAGTTGTAATGCTCCCTGCATCAGTTAAGCATCCTTCAAACAAAAAACATAAAACAGTCTGAGGCACATTATGTCTAACCTGCCCACCTGTGTTTGGGCGTTGGCAAGCTTAAGAGACGTCAACACTCATGAGATTGACCTTGACCAGATGCAATTAGGCTTTTTTTCACAGGCAGATATATACCGCATACAATTCTAGTTTACAATAAGGAATTGTACATATTCAAAGCTTTTTGTTATTTGTCTTGCCTTGTAATGATGGGCTCACATGTTTTGGCTGTAGTTTGTTGTGTCATGGCTAATCAATTTCCCTATTAGGGATGGGATGAACACCCCCCGGTATGGTTTGCACCAGAACACCTTGAACAGGCAAAAAGTTTTAGCGAACATGCGAACACTATTAACTACTTGAGATCCGCGCTATAGCTGAATGACGGCTTTAGCGCGGATCTAAATTACCAACAAGCCGTCAATTGACGGCTTGTCACTAGCAGCTTCCCTGCGCTCGCTCCAGAGCGCGCTGCGGGGAAACACTGTGTTGGCCGTGTCCCTTGGACACAGCCAATCACAGATCGCCGCGAACGGCCAATCAGAGTGGCCATTTGCGATGCGATCTGTGCGGCCAATGAGAGATGATCTCATATGTAAACATATGAGATCATCTCTCATTGCCGTTTTACACAGAGACAGCGTCCGTGCTGTCTCTGGAGAGAAGGAGAGCGATCTGTGTCTCTTGTACATAGGGACACAGATCGGTCACCCCCCCAGTCACCCCCCCTCCCCCCACGGTTAGAACACTATACAGGGAATACATTTAACCCCTTCCTTACCCCCTAGTGTTAACCCCTTCAATGCCAATCACATTTATACAGTAATTAGTGCATTTTTATAGCACTGATCGCAGTATAAATGTGAATGACGCCAAAAATGTGTCAAAAGTGTCCGATGTGTCCGCCTTAACGTCGCAGTCCCAATAAAAAAATCGCAGATCGCCGCCATTTCTAGTAAAAAAATAAATAAAAAATAATAATTCTGTCCCCTATTTTGTAGGCACTATACATTTTGCGCAAACCAGACGCTAATTGCGATTATTTTTATTTTTTTTACCAAAAATATGTAGAAGAATACGTATCGCCCTAAACTGAGAAAAAAAAAGTGTTTTTTTTTTTAAAAATTGGGATATTTATTATAGCAACAAGTAAAAACTATTGTATTTTTTTTCAAAATTGTCGCTCTTTTTTGTTCATAGCGCAAAAAATAAAAATTGCAGAGGTGACCAAATACCACCAAAAGAAAGCTCTACTTGTGGGGGAAAAAAGGACGTAAATTTTGTTTGGGAGCCACGTCGCACGACCGCGCAATTGTCAGTTAAAGCGACGCAGTGCCGGAAGCTGAAATATCACCTGGGCAGGAGGGGGGTATAAGTGCCCAGTAAGCAAGTGGTTAAAGTCTATGGGACACGAACATGAAAAATCAAAAGTCCTAATTTTAAAGGCTTATATGCAAGTTATTGCCATAAAAAGTGTATGGGGACCCAGGTACTGCCCTAGGGGACATGTATCAATGCAAAAAAAGTTTCAAGAGCAGTGATTTTAATGATGCTTAAAAGCAATAAAAAATGTATATTCCTTTAAATATTGTGCGTGGGAGTTCCCATAATCTGCCTGTAAAGTGGCGCATATGTGCGATGTGTAGAACATGCCGCAAATTTTTTTTTTATTTAAACTTCCTCTCGGCTCCTGGCAATATAGATTAAAAAAAAATGTAAATGAAATATAAATAAATAAAAATGGCGTGTGGTGTAAAAAAATGGCGTGTGAAAAAAATAATTGGTTTGCCAACCCGAAATCCATACCAGACCCTTATCCTAGCATGCAGCATGGCAGGTCAGGATGGGGGGGATGGGCTCACTGGGACAATACAGAATCGCTGTTCCTGATTACTAGGAACAGCCGATCTCAGTGTTGTCTCCTGTCAGAACTGGAATCCGCCTTGTTTACATTACCGTTTACATTACCGTTCTGTCTCTCTGTGAAGCAATTGTGGGCTTCTGGTAGACATAGATTCCACTGGACCCGTGTGTATACGCTCACAGTATCTCATCCAAGAAATGACGCACAGGTATGTCATTTTGCACAGTCGGGCCGCCCTGCCACAGTATATGTGTGGTGGGTGGTCCGGAAGTAGTTAAAGCATGAATAACAGCACAGTGCATGTGCTGTGTAATTTGGCCCTTTCTATCACCCAAAATACCTGACTGATCCTGCCTTGCTTTGCACTTGACCCTGTAAACTGACCATGGTTTATCATGGCTGCTGAGCCCTTACACCATGGTTAGATTATGTGCCTTCGTCATCAGCAGCTCTCCTGTGTCCTCCTCTGTCCTCATCCCCTCCCTGCCTATCAGCTCTGTGTGAGGTCCCGCCCCCCCTCCTGCTGCTGAAATAACTTGGTAATAATCACTTAATCCCCTTTTCATAATACTAAGTGCTATATATATATATATATATATATATATATATATATATATATATATATATATATATATATATATATATATATATATATATATATATACGCTATTAATAACACTGTTGTTATATACCCGATTTCCTAGCGGTGCTCACGTGACTGTCTCTCTCCTCCTCTCCTCTCGTCCTCCCGACGGACATCAGCGGGGGATTCTCGGCCCATTCTGCTGTAGCTGTCAGATCGGGAGAGGGGAGACATGGCTGGCCACGTGAGCTGTGCTATAAAATAAGGTTTGGAACAGCATATTTTCTAATAAGGCACATATACAGGGCACTTAGTATTATGAAAGGCAGGGGATTGAGTGATAATTACTAAGTGGGTTTTCAACCACTTTATGGCTGGTCATACACGGTTCGAATCTCAGCCGGTTCAGCAAGAACTGGCTCATATTCGAACCATTAATGGGCAGGCTGAATGTACCAAGTTGATTGACCGATCAACTTGGCTAAAACCAGCCTGCCGGATTTGCTTGAGATTATCGCAAGCGGCTGCTATAGCCGCTAATGATAATCACTGTCTCCTCCTGGCGGGGAAAGCTTCCCCCACCGGGAGAAGACAATGGCCCGGCAGGAGGCGGGTGAATTACTTTTCTGCAACCCGTGTTTGCAAGAAATAAATTTGCTCTGTGTATGGCCAGCCTAAGAAAAGTTAATAAAAGTACTACAAAAACCTGATTAATAACAATAAATAGAAGAGGAGGAGGGTGCTGGATACAAGGTAACACAGTGGTGGCTGGGGTCAGTGGAACAAATAGCCAAGTACCAGTCCAAGAAGTGTCATATGGCGAGTCCCACAGATAGAGCAGAAGATTCCAGCATACCTTTTTATATTTAGGAATTTGCACTACACAATGTACTGCAAATACTTTTTTCTATATGCTTAGATGATGAGCCAGTTATTAAACAGGGCATTAGGGACATTCAATTTAGTAAAGAGGTAATAAATTTCAGACTTTGGCTTTCATTTGGCTATTGCTAGAAAAATATATTCCAGTTAAAGTAAGTCAGCAGATTCTAGAGGAAACTAGAACCTTCACTGTTGTATCAATTCCAAGACCTCAAACAATGGTTTCCTAAGGTAATCAGGGATGATATATTAATGATGTATTCAATTAAATGTAGATAAATGGCACAGTGTCAGCAATGCTTTAAAGGAAGTGGTCAGCTAAATATATATTTATATTTATGCTGTCATTCCTGTCACCTTATTGTGCAGCCACGTAATTCTAATGCATTAATTGTACATATTGGGGTAGATTCACATAGATCAGCGGATCTTTTGATCCGTGTGATCTATCTTTTTTACGATCCGCCTGCGCCAGTGTTTGAGGCAAGTGCTGTATTCAGAAAGCACTTGCCTCGTAAGTTGCCCTGGCGGATCGCAAATTCCGCGGCTAGGGGGAGTTTACTATTTAAATCACGCGCGTCCCCGCGCCGATCATACTGCGCATGCGCCGGCGGCTAAATTTCCCAGCGTGCATTGCTTCAAATGACGTCGCAAGGACGTCATTGTTTTCAACGTTAACGCAATTAACGTATGGCCGTATTCCCGAACGACTTACGTAAACGACGTAAAAAATTCAAAACTCGACGCGGAAACGACGGCCATACTTAACATAGGATACGCCGCACTTACCCCGCATATAGCAGGGGTAACTATCCGCCGGAAAAAGCCGAACGCAAACGACGTAAAAAAAAAACGACGGCCGGGCGTTCGCTTCAGAATCGGCAGTTCTCCTCATTTGCATACTCGTCGCGTATAATAACAGAAGCGCCACCTAGCGGACGGCGGGAGATTGCAGCCTTAGATCCGACAGTGTAACTCACTTACACCAGTCGGCTCTAAGGGAGATCTATGTGGAACCTGATTCGAGGAATCAGCCGCATAGTATCTCTATGTGAATCTACCCCATTGTTTTCAGAAGGTGGTCACCATTTGCAAATGAGATACCCTCAGCTTTTAGGTTTTCAGTTTACAGTAAAACCTCTATACTTCTTTTTACCCATCTGAACAGTTGCCTATTATCATGGCGGTGCTAACAAATGAGTTTGTGAAAAAGCAGATCTTTGGGCAGACCAGGTTTGCAAACAAGTGATTTTTTTTTCAAGCTTTCTTTTTATTTTATCTGGTGATCCTGCCAGTAACAAACTTTCTGTCCCTGTGTGGCTATGCTCACTACTACACAATTTTTATAGAGGGAGCCATGGTTGCCTGTGAGACAGGACTAAACATATGTCTGAACTTAGTGTATGAAATTCAAAATACTAACTATAACTTAAAAAAAAAATACACCCATAACACTACCCTGAGCTATATCACCAGCCTCATCTTAATTTATCGCCATAACCCTCCTCTCTGCTCCTCCCAAGACACCCTTCTTTCTAGCTCCCTCACCACCTCCTCCTATGCTTACTTGTAGGTCTTTTGCCTAACCTCCCTCATCCTCTGGAACGCCCTACCCCAATGTGTCTAGTTATCTCCCACCCTGTCTGTCTTTCGGCGATCCCAGAAACTAATTTATTCAGAGAAGCCTACCATACCTCCACCTAAAAAAAATATGCCCTTTCTCTTCCACAATTCAGAGAAAGGGCAGGCAGCAGCAGTTGGGGGCAAGGCAACTAGTGAAAAAACACAATGCAGCAAACAGCAAACATTTTACATAGAATTATATAGCCATAGGCTGCCCCCCTTTCCCAATAAAAGATTGTGCTGAATAAAATAAAGATTGAAAGGTAGGAAGAGGCAGTGGCGTAACCAGAGTTATGGGCGCCCGGGCCAGAACTTTTTTTTCGCCCCCCCCCCCCCCCCGGCGCTAGCGCATAACCACATACGCCCAATCACAGGGCGCCATGCCATCAAATGCAGTCACCGTACCATGCCATCAATTGTCACCACTGTGCCACCAATCGTCACCACTGCGCCATCAATCGTCACCACTGCGCCATCAATCGTCACCACTGCGCCACCAATTGTCACCACTGTGCCACCAATTGTCACCACTGTGCCACCAATTGTCACCACTGTGCCACCAATTGTCACCACTGTGCCACCAATTGTCACCACTGTGCCACCAATAGTCACCACTGTGCCACCAATAGTCACCACTGTGCCACCAATAGTCACCACTGTGCCACCAATCGTCACCACTGTGCCACCAATCGTCACCACTGTGCCACCAATCGTCACCACTGTGCCACCAATTGTCATTGTCCAGACATCTATCCACCTCGGAGCTTTATATTATAACCTGCTGGGACTTGTAGTTCTCCATCGTCTCCTGGGGCTCGGGTGCATGCAATCCACCATCTTTGTTCAGTTTTTCTTACTGCTGGGACTTGTAGTCCCATAGATGGTGGATCGCATGCACCTGAGCCCCAGGAGACGATGGAGAACTACAAGTCCCAGCAGGTTATAATATAAGGCTCCGAGATGGATGGGTGTCCGGACATCCATCCACCTTGGAGCCTTATATTATAACCTGCTGGGACTTGTAGTTCTCCATCTTCTCCTGGGGTTTAGGTGCATGCAATCCACACCCATCCACCTCAGAGCCTTATTGTATGATAATGTATAACCTGCTGGGACTTGTAGTTCTCCAATCTCCATGAGCCCCAGGAGAAGATGGAGAACTACAAGTCCCAGCAGTTTAACTAAAATGACAGGCTCTGAGGTGGATAGGTGGAGATCAGGCAGATCACCCCTTTAGATTTACACCGACCCCCCCCCCACTTACCTTGCTGGAGATGGAGATGCCGCCGCGCTGTAAACACATGTTCCAGGCCAATCAGCGCGCCCTTCTGCCTGGTTGGCTGGTGTTTCCCGCCACTCCCACATCAAGGGAGACAGTTCCACCAGCCAACCAGGCGCGCCGCCGCCGGGTGTACCAAGATGGCCGACAGCTCCAGAGCTAGGCCAAAGCCGCGACCTTTCCTAAGGCGGCGGCGGCGGCGCATTCCGGGAACGCCAGGATTTCGCCCCCCACAATTTTTCGCCCGGTGCAGGAGCCCCCCTGCCCCCCCCCGCTACGCCAGTGGGAAGAGGTGCTGCATGTGAAGATAAGCAGATGGCATGCGTTACTAATATGATTTTTTACTCCCCCTCCTCTACACCCTGTCCCACTTTCTCCAGAAACTTCTTCTCCACCACCTTTAACACTGCTGTAGCAGTCACCACCGTTTACGATCTCCCATTCCCTCAACCCACGACAGCTTATCCGACAATCCAGCCGACAGGACCCGATCCATAAGAATTCCCTCAGAGAGACGAGACATACGCTCTGTGTTCTGAGTCAAATGTATGAATGTTTTAATGGTAAATTCAGCTGGTTCTTATACAGTTACAAACATGTCACAGTAAATCACAGGGACAATGAAACTCTCCACCCCCCTAACATCACACAATGAACTTCAATCACATTCTTTTAAGTAATGACATTCAGGTGAGTTAATTATCCCCCAGGCGTCCCGACTCTGCCAATAAGTGATTTACCTGCAGAATACACATTCCTATGTCAGACGTACTGTCTCTGACAATAAGGTATTCACACCTGATCATCAATAGGCTTTAAACAGTGTTATTAGCATCACACAATGGAATGTCTTTCAGGAGCCAGCCTCAATTAGCATCTCAACAACATGTGTCCCCACCTTGAATGAAACATTGACCTTTACAGCTTGTAATATGTCCAGATCTCCTGCAATACATTAATTATTACTTATCAGTCACCCTATGCCCAAAAGGGACTCCCGTTACAACCGCCACTATTTCTTCCAATCCAGACAAACCTCAGTCATGATGGAGGCATTCCTACAAGTGCTATCAATACACCCTTTTCCACTCCTCTTCCTCAAGGGTGCATATCAGCCACTTTTTTTGTGTGTGCTGCTAATGGGACCTTTACTCCTCAGTGGTGCATTGCAGCCTAGACTAATGTGTCCTTTTTATACTCTTCCTTCTAAAGGGCATCTACCAGACATTTTTATGTTATGTTACTGCCCTTTTCTCTCCCTTAAGGATGTATTGCAGCCACTTGCTTGCACATGCTACTAATGCACCTTTTTTATGCCTCCTTCTAAAGGGTGCATTGCCATCACTTGCCTGCAAGTGCTTCCTTTTTTTCTACTCCTCCTCCCCAAGGTAGCGGCGGAGGCGATCGGGTCCTCTCCCGTGCTCAGTGGGGATGCGAGTGAGGGAAAAATGTCCCTCACCCGTCCCAATAGATCTGCTGGGCGGAAGTGACGTCAAAACGTCAGTCCCGCCCAGCGTCTTAAAGAGACATTTTTTTTTTGTCATTTGAAAAAATAACATTTTACATGATTTTTAATTTTTTATTTGCATTTAAGCCTAAATATGAGATCTGAGGTATTTTTGACCCCAGATCCCATATTTAAGAGGACCTGTCATGCTTTTTTCTATTACAAGGGATGTTTACATTCCTTGTAATAGGAATAAAAGTGATAATTTTTTTTTTTATTATTTCAGTGTTAAAAATTGGTAAAATAAATAAAAATAAATACGAAAACAAATTTTTTTTTTTAAATCGCCCCATCCCGACGATTTTGCGCGCAGAATCGAACGCATACGCGAGTAGCGCCCGCATATGAAAACGGTGTTCAAACCACACAAGTGAGGTATCGCCGCGATCGTTAGATGCAACCTGTAGAATTTTTTAAACGTCGCCTATCGGGATTTTTAAGGGTAAAAGTTTGACGCCATGCCACGAGCGGGCGCAATTTTTAAGCGTGACATGTTGGGTATCATTTTACTCGGCGTAACATTATCTTTCACAATATGTAAAAAAATTGGGCCAAATTTATTGTTGTCTTATTTTTTAATTTGAAAAAGTGATTTTTTTCCAAAAAAAGTGCGCTTGTAAGACCGCTGCGCAAATGCGGTGTGACAAAAAGTATTGCAATGACTGCCATTTTATTCTCTAGGGTGTTAGAAAAAAAATATATAATGTTTGAGGTTTTAAGTAATTTTATAGCAAAAAAAAAAATGTTTTAGTCTCGTAAACACCGAATCTGAAAAACGGTCTCGGGGCTTAAGTAGTTAAAGGTGCATAGAAGCCCATTATTGTTTATAGTACCGCTAATGCTCACGTTTCCTCCTCTTCTTTTGCTAATCCTGACCTAGCTCTGCCAACTGGCTCTGACAAGTTAGGGAAATTTTGTGGATAATGTCCGCTTGGTCGGCTCAGAGTTCTGTGTTTTTTTCATGGGAATTTTTCTTAATTTCTTTTCTTTAATATTTCTGCTGCTTGAGCAGATGGAAAAATTATTCCTAATCACCTACATGTCCAGTATCTTAATTGCACCTTTGCCAATTACATATTTATGTGAATTTGTGGCTTGTGCTAAACCATGGTATCAAGTACCCAGCCGCGATTATTTGGCCCAAAAGGCCATCATCGGCAACCATTATTATGCATAGAAGGTCATCCCTGTCTTCCACCAGCATATAGGATACCAAGAAGTAGCATGAGGCCGATGATAAGAGTTAGGGTGTTGGCAGTGAGGAGTAGGTGGGAGGATTGTTTGGGTGTTGATGGCGAGGAGGAGGGTGAGCTTTCTGGTGGGAAGGAGGAAGTGTTGGCTGCTGGCAGTGAGGAGGAGGGTTGGGGTGCTAGTGAGATGGAAGAGAGGCAATTGAGGGCAGCTTCGAGGGAAATTTTCACCTCTCCAGAGACCAGGGTAAACATGAGGATCTACTACCACCACACCAGAGGAAGTTTAAAATACAGAACTTTTAGAATGTGCTGTGAGAAGTCTCTTTGTTGCATTGAAATGCAGGGGATGATTGAGGGCGCTATAAAGTGTATGGGCCCAGGAATTTGGGCTATGCAAGAAAACCCAAACTAGGGTGTGTAGTAAACGTGAAAAGCAGGTGGGTACCTAAATATACAACAAAAAAAATAAATATATATATATATATATATATATATATATATATATATATATATATACAATATTAAGCTAAAAATAATAAGTGTACAGAGTGAAACACTTGGTGTCAGTGACAAATGTCTTTTGACCATCCACTGTGATATGAATGGTTGGTGGATAAAGTGCAAATATATATTGGGTGACCAGTCTATGAAGTAGGAAAGTCCAATGGAGCTGAGATCCAAATTAGCAAGCAGGAAATGCTGACCATCAGATGTGCTTATTTAGCCTTCACCATTAGGATTAGAACTCCACCCAAAGTGCTGTAGAGCTGTTATTGCGCTTGCCACAAGGTGAGACCTCTTAGTTAAAAGTAGGTCATGTGTGCTGGACAGGATAAGTGCCTGTTTCACTGGGGGCATGTACTGGATCCAGATGGAACAATGGTTTTGGACCGTGGAACTCACAATAAAACAGAGAAAAATTGGGGGAAACCCATAGTGCGTTACCTTTATTAAAATCACAAAAAAACAGCCAATTGGCCTCTTACTTTAAAGTGTGCCTGCCTGGCACTGGGACTTGCAGCGTAAGGGATTGTCTCTGGTGTGAGGAACCCGCTGAGTGCACACAGTGCAGCTCGATGGATGCTGTGTCAGGCTAGGTCCCGGGTAGGTGCGAGGCGCTGGAGGATCAGCTGTGGAGAAAAGCCAGATCTCGCCGCCGACATATGTTTCGTATCTGGTACGTCATCAGGGGGGCGTGTCATTTTTTTCATACCACATTGGCCAGGCCCAAATGCAGGCAGGCAGCACTTACAAGCAGCTCAAGAACCATATGATTGCTGACATTAGAATATGAGGATATGAGGAAAAAGATTAGGGTGCTAGTGGTGAGGAGGAGGAAAAAAAATAGGGAATGCTTCAATGAGGACTTGCACCCCTTCCCAACACAAAATCAACATTGGAGGATTTAATGCCACATCCCAGAGGGAGCCCAAAATGCCACATTTAGAGGAGGCGGTACAAAGGGCAGAATCGGATCGCATGGCTGTTCAAATCCATGCAATCCGATTCATGTCAGAGTTTGCAGATCGCACTGCAATATGCAAACTGATATGGGGGTGTCATTACGTTTTAACTAACACTCCCAGCAGTTCACATAGGGCAGTGTAAACTGCCGCTGGGAGACATGTACGCAGTGGATTCGCAGGCTTCCCGCATCGCAGCAGTGTGAACCGGCACTTAAGGGGGAGTGGCAGGGGGCGTGTCCTATGCCTACATACTTTTGCTTTTAGGTGTCCTTCGTTCCCATCGCAAAAAGTTGGGAGGTATCACTTGTGTCTGTTTCGCACTTTCTGTTACTATAAATAAATAAAAATAGACACATATGTTCAAGCTTTTATGAAAATGTGGTTCATCCATTTCTATAAGCTTCTCTTCAGTAAAACTCCTAAGTGGGATGTGAGCTGGGATAAAAGCAAGCTTGCTTGATCATCCCTTTGAACCATGTAATTGTACATAATACCATAGCTTTCCTGTGATTTTGATTTGAATAATTCATGCATCAAAACTGAGTGCTTTTGGTTTCCTGGCCACCTTCCATTGATTTTCTTCACTGTGAAATGCACATAGGTAAAGCTGAGAAATGTTTATGTTAACTGAAATAGAAAAAACATATGACATGATATAATGTGTAGATCTGTTATAATTATCCTTATAGAGGAACTGCAGTCTGCTCACATAATTTGTAATGAAAACATCTTTACCATTCTGAAGCTTCCCTCCAACCACTTTACATATTATTTTATATATACTGTGATTCTGTACTTGCCAAATATGCTGCAGAAATCTCCCTCCACAAAGTCTGGCTGCATCCATTTTAACTGTGGGCAGCTGAAGCTACTGCCTGTTCACTTCCTGGATTTACACAGACACACACCTCCAGCTATGCAGCTCTCATTGTCCCTCTTATAACTCGCCCCCTCCCATCCTGGCAAACCCTCTTAAGAGTGTGACAGAGCTGTGTATGATGTTATAAGCCTAGGCTTTTTACTAGACAATACACAGGAAGTGGGCCGTATAAGGTATTTACTGACAAAAAAAAATGCTTTACTATCCAAAGTTAAAACAATAAGGGCAACATATTTATTAGATGGAAAGTTAAAAAGAATTACCGAAGGTCCGCTTTAGGGAACAGAAATTACCAAGGAAATCTACCATTAGAGGCTCCATTCAACTTCAAAGAGGAAGTAATCGCATACTAGCCCATTATGTTGCACTTATTTGCAAACAAAGCCTGTGATGTCCCTGCTGGTGGCCGCATCCATCTTCACCCCTCTTCCTTCCGGGGTCCTGGACTTTGGCTCTGTGACTTGCCGGAGTCACGCGAGTGCACGTGAGACCCGCCGACCACGGCTAGGGCTCTTTAGAAACGGCACGATTGCGTCCTTTTTTCAGTGCGCATGCAGATTACGTCGGCGCAAGCGTATATGGTAAATATCTCCTAAACCATGCAGGTTAGGAGGTATTTCCAGTACCTACAGGTAAGCTTTGTTATAGGCTTACCTGTATGTAAAAGTGGTGCAACTAGGTTTACAACCACTTTAAGTATTACACACTGACGCTGATGCCGCGTACACACGATCGTTTTTCGGCATGAAAGTTTGACTGACGGCAGAAGTAGCCTATGGCTCCCGCTGCTCTCAGTGTCTCTTGTGAAAGCAGGAAGTGACAGGAGCGGCCGGCGCTGCAGCTCGGACAGTGATGGATAGGTTACTCGGTCAGGTAAGTGTTTAAAGTGGAGTTCCACCCATTGTTTTATGTTTGTCTGTGCTGCATGCCCTAATCTCATAGTGTTCAGAATGGACAATTTTTTATTTATTTTGTTGCTTGTAAATACCTTTATTTTGTAGTCCTTCATTATTTCCTCCTCTTTATTAGCCTAGGCCAGGGGTAGGGAACCTTGGCTCTCCAGCTGTTTTGCAACTACAAGTCCCATGAGACATTGCAAGACCCTGACAATCACAGGCATGACTCCTAGAGGCAAAGGCATGATGGGATTTGTAGTTTCACCACAGCTGGAGAGCCAAGGTTGCCTACCCCTGGCCTAGGCTATTAGGTCACAAGGCTATTTGCAAGGGTTTCTGGGATAGGCATCATGTTTCCCAGTAGTCCATGCAAACCTGACTGAAACCTATTACATTGCTTGTGCAGCACTGAGCATGTGCGAGATATGCAAAGCTGAAATCCAGGAAGTCATACAGTCTGGCTTCATGATGCCCACACTTAAGATGGCCACGGTCTATTTCTAGATTATAAATGTTGTAACAACCTAACAAAACGGACCTTAGTTTACAGACTAACTTTACTAGAATACATTTAGCTTGTGTATTACAGGGGTATTTATATTTAAAAAGTGAAATTGTGGGTGGAACTCCCATTTAAAGATGGGGGTAGGTAGATTAGGTAGTGGGGAGTTTTTTTTTTACCTTAATGCAGGGCTGGACTGGGACAGAAATTTGGCCCTGGACTTCATCCAGACTGGCCCACTTTGATAGGTCTCTCCCATGGCGGTCGGACAACTGCACCACCCCCCCCCCCCCCCCCCCGGCCACCCAAGCCCCCCTTCCCCCTTCACTAGTAATTAGCTGTTCTACTCTTATAGGCAGTACCAGTGGGGAAGCTAGACATTATTTCACCCGGGGCAAAGAATCAGTTCGGTTCCCCCCCTTTTGGGACAAGATTAGGCAGAAGGGAGAAACTCCCAGGCCATAGCTGTTGAGTCAGCTGTCTGTCCCCTCCCCTATGCTCCTATGTCGTCATCCCTGCTCCTCTGGTCCTCCCCCTGCTTCTTTGTTCCCCCCAGATGAGCACTTCGGGGAGGGAGAGGAGGTGAGCGCTGTGGGAAGGGAGAGACAGAGGAGCGGAGGGGGCGGCAGTCCACTGTCACTGAAGTCGGCCCACTGAGCCATCGGCCCACCGGGAAACTCCCTGTAGTCCCAATGGCCAGTCCATCCCTGCCTTAATGCAGATAATGCAATGAGGTAAATAAACAGTTTGGGCCAGATTCAGGTAGGAGAGCGGATCTTTATTTTGGAGTAACGTTTGTCATTTACGTTACTCCGCCGAAACTTTAGGAGCAAGTACTGTTATTCACATAGCACTTGCTCCTAAAGTAGCGAAAATGAGCCAGCGGAATTCAAATTGGGCGGGTAGGGGGTGTGTATTATTTAAACTAGGCGCGATCCCGCATCGAACGTACTGCGCTAAACTTTTTTCATTCGATGCGATGACGACGGCCATACTTAACATAGGATACTCCACCTAGGGGGCATGTTTTTCTTTACGCCGCGTATTGCTTACGGAAACGTCGGAAAGTCACTGCGTCGGGCCCGCGTACGATCGCGAATTTCCGTCTCTCGCTGATTTACATATTCTTGGCGTAAATCAGCGCCCATTTTAAAATTGCAGTTCCGATACGACGGCGAAATACAATTACGCCGCATGTATAGGAACTCAATCCCGGCGTATCTTGTTTTCTGACTACAGAAAACAGATAAGCCGGCTCAAAGTGTGAGTTATGCTGGAGAATCACTGATACTCCATCTTAACTCTACCTGAATCTGGCCCTTTGAGTTTAGAACCATTTTAAACTTGATTTCTTTTTGTTGTTTTTTTTTTTTTTTGCCAGACTGCTCTTGTATTAAATCTTTGGTGTAAAGTATTTTCTGTTATCTGGTGATAAAATACATTGAAGTATTTCAGAAGACTTCACACTTCTTTCCCTTCTAACTGGCACAGTAAAAACTAGGACATGCAGTACACAGTCCAATTCCCAGTGCGTCTACAAGGTCAGCAAAGCCTGAACTTTTCCCCTTGCATATTTCGCATGGCTGGAAGTGTGAATTACATGATACCTTCTAAACACATCACAGGGAATGTCGTTTAATTACCACTTTCCTTCTAGAGTTAAATGTGTCTTTCTTTTTTTAACCCTAATAGCAGGAAATGACACGGTCTCGGATTGTGGTCTTTCCTGTGTCAGATTTTTAGCAGGGAACAAGTGCAGGTTGTCTGAAATCATAATGGAATGCACCAAGTTCTTCCGAAATGTAGGCGGGTCATGAATGAGCTCATGGGCGCTTTTAGGCTTTATACACAGAAATGTTTTCAGAGGTGTCTCTACTTTTTCATGTTTCCTAACAAGAGACAATACATGGGGGTTAAAGTTGTAGGCCAGAGAAGGGGTGCTTTTGTGTGCGCCATTTCTTGTTCATCAAGACAGCACTGGTCAAAACTTCTACATATTCTGTATGATACCTTTTGACCTTTCTGTCTCAGATTCTACCAAAAATACGGTGGCGAAAAGGAAAATCCCCCCCCCCCCCCAAAAAAAATGCCTAATGTGTCAATGATCATTTTCTACCATTTTTCTATTCATAATGCTGCGTACACACGACTTTTTCACAACGTGAAAAGGAACGACGTGAAAAACGACGAGAAAAAATAGACAGGTTCTAAATTTCTAATGGCCATTTTTCTCATTGAAAAAAATGCTCTGGAGCTTACACTGACCGTTTTTCATGACCAACTAAAAATATGGCAAAAACGGTCGTGTGTATGGGGCATAAGAGTTTTGTGACCAGCAATGGAGGTAGACCAGCCCAAAACCTGCCTGGCCAAAGACTCAACATGTCCTCTAGAAATCCAAGGAATCAGAATGTCTCCTAGGATGTTCAGGTTTTTTTTTTTCAGGCCTCCACTCCGCTAAATGGGCCTGGACCTTATGTATCTGGAGCATCCATATACAAAGCCCAATCTTCCTTAGGCCCCTTTTGCACCGGCTTTCTCATCAGGTCTGCCTGTCAGTTTTTTATTTTTTTTCATTCAAGTTTATTTTCTGAATAAAGTCAGTACAATTTAAAGAACATATCAGGAAATCAATACATTTTGTTACATATCCTTTGCTGAAGTCATCACTACGTCATTTCTCAACCATACCTAAAAAACATTCTATCTGTGATGAAAGGAAAACAGGTTCAACAAGGGAGTAAATTCTGACCCTAAGCCATATAGTCTAACCGGGGTAGCTCCCTACCCTCCCCCAAATCCTGCAGTTCCTATCAATCCGTCTAGGGTCCCTAGTCTACAGCAGTTGGGATAAATCAAAACCTTATTGGTCCAACATATATAGAAATGAGATGGGAAGGGCACCCTCCACCCCCACTGCCTGTCAGTTTTTCAAGCGGACACTTCATTCATCTCAATGGAGCGGTAGATGACATATGTCTGCTGACACCCATTGCTATCTGATCCTCTCCCTGCCAGAACCAGATGGATGGAGGTCCTATTTTCAATTCATCTGGCGGATCGGATAAAAATGGACAAGTGGTCCGTTTTCATCCGATCTCCCCATAGAGGAGAGCGGGACTCTGTCCATCTCCACTTTGCTCAGTAAGCAGGGACAGACCTGTCATCCTCCTGATCAGCAGAGTGATCATCTGCTAAACAAGCTAATCCCACTGAACAGTGGCACCCGTGTGAAAGGGGCAGTAATATTAAAGGCAATTTTTTTTTAAATAAACATGTTATACGTACCTGCTCTGCTGCGGTGATTTTTCAGAGAGCATTCCTGATACTCTCAGGTAGCCCCTTCCTCCTGCCAAGTGCCCCCAGAGCAGGCAGCTTGCAATAGGGGCACCCAAGCAGGCTTGCTCTCGTGCCATGGCTCTGTGTGTCCATTTACACACAGAGCCACTGCTCGGCCCCTGCATGAAGGTCAAAAAACCTTTAGCCTTTAGAACCACTTCAACAGTTTGAAGAGGAACTTTGAAGATCCTTTGGCAAACATTAACCGTAATAAGTAAAGTAAAAGTAAAATATCAGGTTGCCCACACAAATAACGATAATGCAAAGCCACCTGGCTCACACTTTAGCAGCTCCGCTACTCTGCTCACTGGTCCCACAGACCATACCCTGAGCTCTCCTGGTTCTCTATGTTCTCCTAGGTCCCTCAGCCTACATTCGCCGCTTCCAGTTGCATAGGCGCACTCGGCCTCGTAATATGAGATCTTCTGGCACTTTGGGCTCTCTCACTCCACTGAGGCTCACAGACTTTCTCAGTCCCCTGGACTCACCAAGTCCCCTAGCTTTCTCAGTCTCCCAGACTCGGCTCAGCTGTCCCAACTCTTCCAGTCCTGTGGGCAAGGAACCTCTCCAACATTAAATGCTGCCTCCTGAGTAGATCACTCCATCACTCTCCAAACAGGAGCACACAACTATCCCCTGATGGGAACACACCTCCCTCTTAGCTGGACCACTGAGCTATGGCCAGAACTAGCTTATGAGTATGTACACATGCACCCCCAAACCACATGCAGGTCTCCAGTAAAACCTGGACACTGATTTGGGATTACAAAACCCAGAGAAAGCTGAATACTCAGTTTTCTCCACTCAGTCACACATTCTGCATTAGTGCGAACCCTGTGTAAATGTTTCCCTATCCTCAAATGGTGGCAGGGCCTAGCACTGTCACACCTTATAATGTATATAGATGAACTGAAGGGCACACTTTTTCCACTATCAATAAAACATATGTTCCACTTTTTTTTTCTTTTTTTTTCTTTAGGTAGGAGAATTAACTTAACCCCTATAAGTGAGTTAACTAACACTTTTTGCTGCTCGGGGATTTCAACCTCTGGGCCAATTCCGCACAAGACCCCATTGCCGACGCCTGTATCAACCACCTGGTAGATTTAGGGGCGCAGCAACTAGTATGTGGATCCACACATGCTTCAGGTCACACACTTGATCTTATTTTCAGGCAAGCTCTGGAAATAAAAATTTTGGAAAATGAAAAGTTGCCATGGACAGACCACCATGCAATTAAATTCATTATTTCCACAATTCCCCCCGCAACAAAAACATCAAATCCAGTGACAACACACTGGACTAGATGTCAGAAGAAGCTCCACTCGGAACTCTTCAAAACCACTTTAAGGGAAAAAATAGAAACAATTCAGCCGCATCAAACGGCCGTTGAAACGCTGGAGGCCATAAATTCGGCCATGCTACAGTCAGCCGACTTGGTAGCGCCGAAACGCAAAACCCGCATCCGGAAAAACAACCGCAGCTGGTTTAACAACCAGCTGTCGTTACTGAAGCAAGAACGCAGAAGGGCAGAATCTGCCTGGAAAAGATGTTCTTCAGAACTAAACCTGTCCATCTACAAGGCAGCGACAAGAAAATACCACAAAGGAATTTTCCAAGCCAAGAAGAATTATTTTTCGAAGGCTATCAACAGCGCCATAAACCGCCCCCGCGAACTCTTCAAGATGGTCACTCAGACCATGAAACCAGGATGTATTGAAGCCCCCAATACAGACACACAAGAATTTTGCAATGAACTATCGGATTGCTTCATTAATAAAATCGAGGCAATCCGAGAAAGCATTCAGCAAAAAAAAAACCCCCTCAGCCCCCCCTGCAGCCTCTCACACAACACCCATAGTAATTCTCCTATATCAGGTAAGTTCACCCTGGAACCCATCTCCATTGAGACCACTAAGAATGTCATTGGGGCTTTGCGCAATAGCACGTCACCAAATGACATTATCCCCACTAAACTGCTGAAGGAATGCGACTATATCCTGGCTCCTCCCATCACGCAGCTTATCAACCAGTCTTTCTTGGAGGGCATAGTGCCCTCACAGTTGAAAGAGGGTATAATCCAACCCATCCTCAAGAAACCCTTCCTTGACCCCAAGGACCCACTCCACCGCCGTCCCATAACAAGCCTCAATGTACTTTCAAAAGTAATGGAGAAAGTAGTGGTACAACAGCTGCAACAGCATCTAGATACCCACAAACTACTCGACCCATTGCAATCAGGCTTCCGTCCTGGACACGGGACTGAAACCGCGCTGCTCAAATTATGGGACGATGCTCTCGAGGCCGCAGACGAAGGAGAATCCTGTCTTCTAGTTCTGTTAGACCTAAGTGCAGCTTTCGACACTGTAGACCACAAACTGTTACTCACGCGGCTTGCTAAAGTAGCTAGAGTCGCAGAGAGCGATTTATCTTGGTTCTCCTCTTTTCTGGAAAACCGATCGCAAACAGTGAAGTTAGGACCTTTCACATCTGAGAAACGCACAGTAACATGCGGAGTCCCTCAAGGATCGCCTCTGTCACCAGTGTTGTTTAACATATATCTTCGTCCTCTTTTTGAGATTATCAGCAGCCAAAAACTGCTCTACCACTCATACGCAGACGACACGCAACTGTATTTCCGCATTTGCAATAAAAAGGATCACCGCCTCAATCTAGAGACATGCCTCTCTTTGATAGAGGACTGGATGACAAAGAGTTATCTTAAACTCAACGGAGCGAAAACAGAACTTCTTCTGTTTCACGCCAAACAAAGGAATCAACCTGCAACAACCTGGACACCCCCGCCCATTCTGGGCAAAATCATCACCCCTAGCGCCAAAGTCAAAAGTCTCGGGGTCATCTTTGACTCCTATATGACAATGGACGCACAAATAGGGTCAGTAGTCAGCGGATCCCACCATCTGCTGCGCCTACTACGTAGACTAACCCCTTTCATCCCCAAAGAAGATTTAGCGGTCGTGGTGGGAGCAATTGTGAACTCCAGATTGGATTATGCAAATGCCCTTTACCTCGGACTCCCCAAATACCAAATCGCTCGTCTGCAAGTCGTTCAAAATACGGCCGCCAGACTTGTGACTGGAAAAAAACCCTGGGAATCCATCTCACCTTCACTGAGATCCCTTCACTGGTTACCAGTCAAAGACAGGATTGCTTTTAAAGCTCTCTGTCTAACGCATAGATGTGTCCATGGGAATGCCCCCCAATATCTATGCGATAAAATAAAAGCTCACAATCCCAATCGCATCCTGCGATCCACCAATCAGAACCTACTACAGATCCCAAAAGCCAACTACAAGTCCAAAGGAGAAAGAAGATTCGCCGTCCAAGGCCCCAGACTATGGAACGCTTTACCAACCAGCATTCGGTTGGAGGCGAATCACTTAGCCTTCATGAGAAAGATCAAGACTCATCTCTTTTGATATCAAAGGAGACAGGAACAACAAGCGCCCAGAGGCGATTCAGTTCGCATGTGCCGCGCTATATAAGTTTTTCATTCATTCATTCATTCACTAATGCCGCGTACACACGATCACTTTTTGTGATGAAAAAAAACAACGTTTTATGTGACGAAACAAAACGACGTTTTTCAAACTTCATTTTCCAAAACGACGTGGCATACACACCATCGTTTTTCCAAAATGCTCTAGCAAATCGTGGTGACGTACACCACGTTCAACGGCACTCTGTTCCATTGAAGCTCTGTCTCATAACTTGCTTCTGAACATGCGCGGGTTTAAAAACGTTGTTTTCAACGTCGTCTTGCCCACACACTTTTTATGACACAAAAAATTACATTTTGAAAAACAAAATAAAAAATTCAAGCATGTTCGAATTTTTTTTTTTGGTCGTTTTGCCCACACACGATCATTTTAAATGACATTTTTGAAAACGTCGTTTTTTTTTTCATCACAAAAAGTGATCGTGTGTATGCGGCATAATGCCCTGTACACATGATCGGTTTATCTGATGAAAACGGACCGATGGGCGGTTTTCATCGAATGAACCGATCGTGTGTAGGTCCCATCGCTTTTTTTCCCATCGGTGAAAAAAATAGAACCTGTTTTAAATTTTTCTTATAGTTAAAAAACCGATAGAAAAAAATGATCGTCTGTGGGGAAATCCATTGGTCAAAAATCCATGCATGCTCAGAATCAAGTCAACGCATGCTCGGAAGCATTAAACTTCATTTTTCTCAGCACGTCGTGGTGTTTTACGTCACCGCGTTGGACAAGATTTGATTTTTAACTGATGGTGTGTAGGCAAGACGGATGAAAGTCGGCTTCACTGGATATCTGATGAAAAAATCTATCGGTCCGTTTTTATCAGACGAACCGATCGTGTGTACAGGGCTTAAGGGAACTTATTTTATGAGTTTACATTGAACAAGCATGAACTGTCTACATCAAATGGCAGTATCATGAGCCACTGAAGAATGACCTAGCTTACTTGTGTAATATGCCATGGAAAGATTTGTCGCATGGACTGTACTGACGTGGCAATGTACTTCATAGCTGTCTTTCTAATTAGAATTAAATACAAGACAACTGCAGTACAATGTTGACGTTTTGCAAGAAACTTTTTAGCTGGCATGGGAAAAAATAAGAAAAGATCCTAAATGCTAAAAATATTAGCAGTAGGAGAGAGGAACAAGAACAAGTAAAGGGAACCTTGAAGTGGAATTTTCTTATTCAGTAGTGTCTGAATAATTATATAGCAGTGTTTTACATTTTACAGCTACACCGTTTTTATGGTGGCAGTAAAAGTATCACGTTGGTTTATGTGATCATACAATATTGTAATTGGGTTATTATCCACATAGGTTCAACTTTATCAGTATTTCCAATATACTGGACAGATCTGTGGGCAATTTCCACATTTTTTTTTGTATCTCACTTTTTTTTTGTGTATTTTCATGCCTTAACTCGAGAAAGGAGCCGGACTGCAGGAGTTGGGAGTAGGCAGACCCTCCCCCCAGAGCCAATCTGCCATCCTTCTCCATGCCCTTGGGTGGCAATGGTGGGTGTGAGGAAGTGAGGGGGTCTAGTCCGCTCAGCCAGCCCCGTAGGTCCTTCGCCTCTCTTTTTTAGGAGACCGCATGGCCAAAGTGCGTGCGTGTTAAACCAATTTCGTGTGCGTGCAAGTGTGGTGGTTTTTGTGGGGGGGCGTACTAAGCACAGGCTTACCTTGCATAGCACACCCACCGGGAGCCGGGCTGAGACCACCAAACTCAATTTACATGTAGCTGAGACCGGGATCCGAACCCTTGGCTGCAGAGGTGAACGGCTTATCAGCGCAGTGCCAATCACGTTGAGCCACCACAGCTCCCTACATTGCTTACACTTAATTGTGTGTAGAAAGTGGGTATTTTTTTAAGAGGAAATAAACAAAAAAAATTAAAATCCTCCAAGACAAAGGCATACTAGCTGGTTATGTTTTACTTACCTCCGATCGAAGCCCCTGCAACGGTCCACGTCTCCCCCTCCGGCCACCGACATGTTGTCCCAGAGTGACTTCCGGGTCTCGTGGCTCTGGCGCTGTGATTGGCCGGAACCGCGATGACGTCACTCCCGCACATGCGTGCTATAATGGCACAGCACAACTGAAGCAATGGCACATTGCTTCAGTTGGCTTAAGTGCGCAGGTGCCGCTTGAGGTCAGCACATGCAAATACAGGGATATCTCCTAAACTGTTACAGGTTTAGGAGATAACCTTGTTAGCTACAGGTAAGCCTTAGTATAGGCTTACTTGTAACATTAAGTTGTAAACGAGGGTTTACAACCACTTTAAGTTGGGTGTCAATAAAGGTGCAGACAATGCCAGCCAAAAGAAGAGGCTGGAGACCCAGATAATGCACAGCTGATTTATTCATAGAGCTAAAGTCCAGGAAAATTGGTTGATACACCATTGAGATATGTATTTACCTGGAAAATGTTTGTATTTCTGACCATTCCTTTGCAGTTAAGCAACAGAGATAATTCATTACCTACCTCCAGCCTGCCGTCCTGGGAGAGGACAGTGAAGTAGCATTAGTTGACTGATGAGGTCATCCCTTTGCTTTGTTCACCTGTCAGCATGTTTGGTGTTGGCACGTGTGCATTAAGGAAATCTGATTGGTCGCAAGTGCTGCTTCTAACTCTCCATTAGAAAACGTTGTTTGCACAGTAATCTTTACTCCCAAGATAATTTAGCAACAGAGCTGTCTGCATGCACTGATAAGTTAACAGTTTACTGTTCAGGGTTACAGGTCAACCTTAGGGAATACTGTAGATGTATGGTTTGGAAGATAATATAGGGTTACATATAGGAATAGGTTAAAGCCTGGTACACACTGAAGCCACTGAACTAGCAATGCAACGTTAGTACAGCGATCTCCCCTGCTGAGCTATTGTGTTCTGACAGGGGACCGCTAGAACTCTCTGGTCAGCACTCTTAGCCATTAGCTGAGAGCACTGATTGGGAGCCAGTCGGCTACTGGCTTTCCAACATACCGAACGCCTGCCGAATGTTAGATGTTTTTTTTTTTTAAACCGGCGGATGCAGCTCGATGTCTATGGGTGGCTGTATGCAGCAGCTGCAGTCCTGGGAACGTTTTTGGGAAGTCTCTGGACAATGTATGTCCCCCTTATGGCCATGTGTATGAGCCCCTATGAACAGGCTCTTAAATATGAAATGCTTCACAATAGTAAATATGCAAACAGTTTAATGTCTATAGTCTGGGTACAGGTACACTTTAGGCTTCATTTCCACTGGCATTTTTACAGCCACTTTTCTGAGCGTTTTTTACAGCTTAAAAACGCCTGTCCATGTTTATTTTAGAAAAAAAAAATATTTTTTTTTTTGGAGCTGGAGCGTTTTTTTAATGTCTGGTGTTTTTACAGCTCTATTGCTGGAGCTTCAGAACACACTGGTCCTGCATTTTTTTTGCAGCTTAAAAACGTCTCAGCCATCTACAGCTCAAAAACGTCATGGTGGGCATGAGGCCATAGACTAACATTTTAGTCTGCAAAAAACGCTCAGAAAAGTGGCCGTAAAAACGCCAGTGGAAATGAGCCCTTTAAGTTATGAGTTTAGCCTGACAGCCAGGCAGGTGGTGGCTTCAGAAGGAAAGGTTGGACATGGTAGCCTCTAAAAGTTCTCTCAGAACAAGTTTCCTTTCTGCCTCTCCTGGTATCTCCCAGTTATACAGGAGTTGCTCTTCACATATGCAGTACTACTTTGAGTGCAGTTCATAAGCCCATTGCAACTTAAAGTGGTTGTAAACCCTTACATACACCCAGTGAAGTGACTGTCCCAGTGATACACAAAGATAAAATAAATCCTCCTACATTAGCTGTAGCTGTTTATCAGTAGTCTTCTTTTCTCTACACCTGTTTAAAGTGCAGCATTTATAAAGCGTGTCTGAGCTGTCAGAAAAAAGGGGGCAGAGAACTGAAATTACACTGTGCAGGGCTCAGCAGGGAGAGCTCTGACAGCTGATTGGAGGGACAAACCCCCTTTCACACAGCACACAGGAACAGAGCTGAAGCTTTCAATCAGCTGGAGATCCCTCCCCTGTCACCTTATTTCTTTTGGTGTCAGGGAAACCTGTCGGAAGTGATACGGAGGAATGAAGCAGCAGACAGAAATTACACTTAGTGCTCTTAATGAAGACAAGTGCACACTAGAGAGGGATGTGCTTTACAACCATTTTAAATCTGATCTCCAGGAAACCTAAATGAAAGTATAAAAGTTATCATGCTCATAATGAGTTTTTTTTTTTGGTACCTAGCTTCATTGTGGAGCTATTCAATTTTCCAATGCTTGTCACATTATCACAGGCTTTCCAAAAACGTATCCCCAGACTGTGGGCAGAATCCGCAGGGCTTCCTATCTGTTTTCTACACACATAGCGAAGAATTGCAAATGCTCAGATCAAGTTATAACTTGCACAGGAAAGTTGCACATGAGAGGGGGAAGTACACTGACTAATACAAAAATTCCCCAGAACACGGTCCAGCTATCCAACACCAAATGCTAGATTAAACGGTGCAAAAAAATTAATTAACAACCAAGGTTTTTGTTGCGTTGTTGAACATTTGCAAATACTTGTATAGCCAGCCTATATAGACTATATAGACATCCTTTG
The DNA here is from genome assembly GCA_029574335.1 of Rana kukunoris. NCBI lineage: Eukaryota > Metazoa > Chordata > Amphibia > Anura > Ranidae > Rana > Rana kukunoris. The sequence continues at coordinate 76,825,287 of CM056056.1, forward strand.
TTGGCTCATTCACACCATGAGCATTGACAAAGGTGAAAAGCCTTGTTCATTTGGTACCAATGGTACGTGTGTGTACTAATGGTGTGTGCTGCAAAAAAGTATGACATGCAGTACTTTTTTTTCATCACAGTGTGGTGTGACACCGAATTACACCACATTGTAGCCAGTAGAACTTACAGTGGGCCAGCCTGATCCCTGTGTGCTAGAATGCTCCTGTGATTGCAATAAAGATGACTGAAAACCAGCACACAGGGGAAGATGCCAGCGAGGGACTGTTTGAAAGGTGGTTATTGATCACTTTAGTTCTGCTTTAATAAAATTTCACCAATGCAAAACTAACAAAAACAAGAAAAAAAAATGAAACCGCACCCGAATCAGCACATCAGCACTATTTCTACCAGCGCATACTAGTGGTAGTGTGTTCAGCATGGCAGCTGGTGTGAAAGAGTCTTTAAAAAGGTGAGTCTACCTCTCAGTTCATTGCTATATTCCTCTAAACAGAGTATGTATAGGAAGGGATTACACACAGACATTACTTGATGCATCGTTGTGGCCCTATATGTATTTGCAAATGTATGCAACCGAAACCTGTTTACCTTAAGTGTTGAAACTCTTTATATACATTATTATACTGTATATATAATATATTAAGGTCAATGGTAGATGAGTTTTTTAAGCGAGTCTGTGCCAGACAGGAACTATATTCAAGGACTCAGCAACTCACAAAAATAAAGCCTTTACAAGGTTTCCCACCCAGGGGCTTCAGCTTCACAAAGCAACAACAGGTAACAAAAAATGCTAGCCCAACTAGCTACATTTAGCAGCTTTGCTAATGTTAGCAAAGGTCTCCCTGACCAAAGGTTCCTCAGGCTCTCTGATGCCTCGTACACACGACCAGTTTTCCCGATGGGAAAATTGCCACGTTTGCATTGGGTCGGGAAAACTGGTATGTATGCTCCATAGCAGTTTTCCCGACAGGAAACGTGTTCTCTTTTTTTCCCGCCGCGAATCTCTGCGTTTTTTTGCTTGGCCGTTTTCCTATGATAAACACTGTGAAGGAGCACACACATGACCGGTTTTCCCAACCAAAGCTGTCATGGCAGTTTTCATGTCGGGAAAACCGACCGTGTGTACACGGGAAAAGCAATCGAGCAGGTTCTCGTTTTTCCTGGTGGACTTTTGACCTAGACTAGACTTAGTTGCAGTACCTCACTGCACTGGCTCACTCCTGGCCTTTAAACAGGGTTCTCCAGTCCCCCCTCCCCCTCAGTTTGATCACTCTTTCAGAGACTTTCAGCCTTCCTCCAGCCCTCTAAACCCATTAGCCGCCCCAGCTTTCTCAGCCTCCCAGACCCTCTCTTGGTCTCCCAGGCCCATGTAGCTGTCTCGACCTTCCCAATCCTTTAGACAGAATTCCCCCTCACACAAAGGATGTAGACTCTGATGGAAAAAAAACAGGTCTCCTGACAGGGCTTTGTCTTCAAATGGCAGCATCTGTCCTGAGCTCTCACCAGTCCATCGATATAAGGGCTGGACACACACTGTGCTGGTTTTTCACAAAACCCATACACTGGGCTAGAGATTTCTTCTCTCCCAAGACATCTCCAAACTATGAAGCCCAATCCAGGACTACCAAAATCCAGAAAAAAATTAAAACAGTCCACATGCTGCACATGTGCAAACCCAGTGTCCTTACTGTGGCAGGGTTTCGCACAACATTTAGTTTAGTGTTGACTAGCTTTAACTTTTGGGTATAAAAACACTGAACGCGTCCAAACAAGCCTAAGCGCTAGGTGCATTTAGCACTTCAGCATTTATTTTAATACCCAGAATAAACAAAATAAATACATAAATGCCCAAATGCTGCTAAATTCACCTAAACTTGTGATATTTTAACACTGATTTTCTCATGTCAGAAGAAACAGTGTTTACAATAAACCAGTGTGCATGAGGCCTAAGGGTTGGTGAGGTGACCAATCACACAGGACATAAGATGTGGGTTAAGGTGACCGGTGTCTCCAAGAGGAAATGTGTCTGTATGCTTCCCGAAGGAAAAAGGAACGCAGGTAGCGGCAAAAGGTAGTACAGTAAAACCTTGGATTGCGAGCATAATTAGTTACGGAAACATGCTTGTCAAATGATTTGTTCTACAACCATTTATTCATAGGTCCTTCAGTTTATAGTCCATATAAAAAAGATTATAGCAAATGTAACCAGAAAATGTGTGTAGGTTGTGTAACCAGAAAATGTCCATCCACAAATGGAAGCCTCCATAAGAAGCAAAATCAAGCAGGAGCTACAGAGTATAAAAGAAGAGGGGCGCCTCTGTGTAGCAATATGATTACATTTAATGAAGGTACAACATTTAGCAAGATGGTTGATGATTAAAAGAGGCACATCTAGGTATGCAGGCATCCGGGGGGAAAGCTGTCTGCAATCGTGCCTGGGAAGACTACCCTGCAGTAGAGCATTCTGAAAGCGAGGCTTGACGTGCTCGTGGAGCGCAGCCTGGAAGGGACGACGTCAATGGCAGTGAGGAGAATGTTCTATGTGGACATCTTTACCCCAGATGCCTGCATACTTAGATGTGCCTGTTTTAATTATCAACCATGTAAGTTTCTAAATATTGTACCTTCATTAAATGTAACTGTATTGTCACACTTAGACAAGCCCCTCTTCTCTTTTTATACTCAGTTGTGACTTAACGCTACTCTTATATCAAGACATTGCATGTATATCAAGTCAAAATGTATTAAAAAATATTGCTTGTCTTGCAAAACGCTCTCAAACCAAGTTACTCTTAAACCAAAATTTTACTGAACATGTAAAAAATATGAGCATACAGATAAAAAACATATAAGTCAGCTTTAAGTGTGTAGTAGCTCTTATAGTAGATCTTTGTAAACAAGCCTTCTAACATTCTATCGTAAAAAGCTCCTTAAAAAAAAAAACTACACTCACTCTACTCTAATATCTAGCTGCACCACACAGATCTATTTTTTAAAAAGCTAGTAACTAGTTTACATTGCAGTAATACCATACGTAGTACGTCACAGGCAAAATAGGAGACGTGAGAATTGTTTCGCTACGGCTGAAGAGCAGATTGTTGAATCATGTGCAGTAGATGCCAAGATAACTGGGCCCTGCTCCAGGCTTCCATTATGTGATCACTGAGTACAGCACCTACCGTGGGCGGGGAAATCGGCAAACTCTCAGCTCCGGAGGTTTACACAGACTTGGATCAGATAGAAAAAATTACCATGGATTATAAAATGTAATAAGATTTTATTTTTTCTGTGGCATGCTATGCTAAAATATAGCACAGACATTTGTTGTGTTACGCACTTCATCCTGGTTTTAAGGGACAGCTGTAGTTTAAAAACATTCCCCTAGCTGAACCCACTGCTTTTCTTAAAACACAGATTTGGGGTTTAAAGCGAATCTCTGGGCATACATAAATTACAGAAATCAGTTTAATTAAAACAGAAGTATGGGCAAAGCTATTTTAGCCCTTATTCTCATGGGGGTGACAGAAGTGCACCTACTGTATTTATGCTCTCTAGTGACCCAGATACAGCGGTCCAGGCTCTGCAGGGAGCCCAACAATAATGTCGGGATCTACCCAGATGCCTGACTTGCAGCTAGCTCAGCCTTTCAGCACTAGTTTGACAAGATACTGTATCAGCTTTTTGCAAAACCCTGTACATCAACATTTAGATTTAGTGCAGAAGACAAAGTACTGGGCGCCAGTTGGTTGTGCTGCAGTGCCAATGAGCTGGAAAGAAACATTCTCACAGCAGGAGAGAGGAGAAAAAACAGAGGGTGACTTATTACTAGACATGTGCATTCGTTTTTGCGTCCGAAAATCTGTTTTTTTCTTTATCGTTTTAACAAACGATAATGAAAGCGCAAGAAACAAAAAGACCGAAAGATCCGACATAAAAAATGCTTTATTTTCGTTGCGGTAAAAATTAGATATAGAGAGATTCGACATTATAGGGAAAAGATTCAACATTATAGGGAAAAGATTTGACATTATAGGGAAAAGATTCGACACTATAGAAATAATAGGTTCGACATTACAGAGAATAGATTTCGATTTATGAGAAAATAGATTTGACATTATTACTAGTCATACAACATTAGCATTCTTGTAGGCCATTCGACAGAAACCAAGTATTATTGGATTTTCGGACGAAAGCTATTCCGCAACAAAAAACGATTTTCGGGAGTAACTAAATAAATGTATTTTGCAAACGAAAACGAAAAAACAAAACAAAATATTCCAGTCTGCACATGTCTACTGCCGAAAAAACAGAAAACTACGAGAATCGGGCCCGTAGTGTATTAACCTCCTAGGTAGAAGTGCCTCCGGTATTTGGGGTGTAGTACAGCCGTTCAGAGGTTTACTAGATTGTTTAACCCCTTCCATACAGGGCATTTTCACCCCCTTCCTGCCCAGACCAATTTTTAGTTTTCAGCGCTGTCGCACTTTGAATGACATGCGCTGTCGTGCGACGTGTTTTCCAAACAAAATTGACGCGCTTTTCTTCCCAAAATAGAGCTTTCTTTTGGTGGTATTTGATCACCTCTGCGGTCTTTATTTTTTGTGCTATAAACAAAAGAAGAGCGACAATTTTGAAAAAAACACCATATCTTTTACTTTTTGATTTAATAAATATCATAATTTAAAAAAAAAAATTCCTCAGTTTAGACCGATACGTATTCTTCTACTGGGAACACACATCAGTCTCCTCACTGCTGACAGGACATGGATCTGTGTGTTTACAACGCCGTCGGCGGCGCACGCGCGCCCCCTATTCGCAGAAAAGCAAGGACGTCATATGACGTCCAGTCTGAAGGATGGGAGGTCCCCAACCGACATCATTTTACTATGATTCGGTGGGGAAGAGGTTAACCAATTTTTTTCTTATGTATGATAATTTGCTTCTTGATTGTTCTTAAATGTTGTATCTTTAATAAATAATTTGTGATACAAATAAATGGGTTTATGTCTGTTGACTTTGCCAAGAAACCCCCCCCCTTTTTCCCCTCCTGAATTAAAGTAATTTGAAAAAAATTGTATTGGAAAGGGACCTTATTTATTGGTGTCTGTGATAAGAATTGCTGGTGTGGCCCAGCAATAGTTAAAACTGGCCTGGGAAATTTACGATTAAAAAGGAGCATACCAGCCTTGTGCAAAATGTTCAATACATTTTTTTTTTTTTTATACTCACAAAGGTGTTTCAAATCAAAGCATATGAAACATAGTATTCATCTGAGCACACCAGATACAGATGACCAACCATAGGACTCGCTCAGCCACCCTTGGTAGTTGACCTTCTTGCCCATGCATTATTGAGGGGGGGGGGTGGCTGAATGAATCCTAGTTGAGTTGGTTTTAAGCACCTAATGTGAGTATAAGTAGCATTTACTAATGCGGTTAGTAAGGCTGGTGTGCTCTTATTGTCTTATAGTGTTGGTTGAAGATTACAGCGAAAAAGAGAAAAGAGGGCGCACCGACCTTGTGCATTATCTTTAGGTACAGTGGGGCAAAAAAGTATTTAGTCAGCCACCAATTGTGCAAGTTCTCCCACATAAAAAGATGAGAGAGGCCTGTAATTGTCATCATAGGTATACCTCAACTATGAGAGACAAAATGTGGAACAAATCCAGACAATCACATCATGTCTAATTTGGAAAGAATTTATTTGCAAATTATGGTGGAAAATAAATATTTGGTCTCCTCTGCAAACAAGCAAGATTTCTGGCTCTCACAGACCTGTATCTTCTTTTTTAAGAGGCTCCTCTGTCCTCCACTCATTACCTGTATTAATGGCACCTGTTTAAACTTGTTATCAGTATAAAAGACACCTGTCCACAACCTCAAACAGTCACACTCCAAACTCCACTATGGTGAAGACCAAAGAGCTGTTGAAGGACACCAGAAACAAAATTGTAGACCTGCACCAGGCTGGGAAGACTAAATCTGCAATAGGCAAGTAGCTTGGTGTGAAGAAATCAACTGTGGGAGCAATAATTAGAAAATGGAAGACATACAAGACCACTGATAATCTCCCTCAATCTGGGGCTCCACACCCACATGGGGACAAAATGATCACAAGAACAGTGAGCAAAAATCCCAGAACCACACGGGGGGACCTAGAGAATGACCTGCAGAGAGTTGGGACCAACGTAACAAAGGCTACCCTCAGTATGTTTATTTCAAATAAAGTTAAAAAACTACTCACAAGACACAGATGACAGAAATTGATCTAGAGACAACAGACTCCAGATGGTACCAGAGATTTTGAAGGCCACTTCCAGCTGACACGTTTCGTAGGAATACCTTCTTCCTCAGAGCACAGCAGTCATCCTGTTGGTTGAAGATTTCCTGGCCTCGGGGAGCTGCAAGGCCAAGGATTATATCAATTTACAGTCCCATTGGGTTATTAAAAATGTATAATAAAATGTAATTTATTAAATGTTTAGACAACAGCAGTGGGGTTGTATCTGTAACTAGCGATTTCTACATACTTTTGGCCTGGAAAATTATTCTTGAAATTTTGCACCTCATGGGTGCTTGTTGGGACAGTACAAACAGATGTTATGTCAACATTTTCATAAATGAAGGCCAATTTTTTGTGCATTGGGCACAGATGTTTATTGTTTAGCCTAGAAGACTTTTTGGATTTGTATCAGTCATTTTGTCAGCCGTGGTTCTGCCATTTTGTACTGGCCTGAGGATTCGGGCAAAAAGGAAGCCACTTTACTATCGGCAGCATACTAAATCTTTGCTTTTGGACAAGTCTGAAATGTGAGACATTAAGTGGAAGCATTAGCTTGAGTATTCCCCCCTCCCACCTTACACACACTTAGTGGTATATCCCACAGGGAAACAGGAATTCTCAGTTATAAGTAAGCTGTAACTGTTCTCTTTAATGAGTCACCTTGACACATCATATGCTGGCAGACTTGCTTTATGCATTAGTCACTCATCTCTTCTATTCTATGGATAGGAACCTTCATGAGTAGCATGACTTGTTTCATAAAACAGCTGCACGCAGATCTCACAGGCCTTGCTTCAAGGTCTCTGTATTGATAAACCTTTTGTGTGATCACTATGCATGTCTGTTCTCACTTTTTAAGTGCAATTTTTGTCTGCCCGCAGAAAAAAATACCGTATTGGGAAATACTGTAAACCGCTGTCCAGCTTTACCCTATCGTTTCCCAGAAAATCAATGGTCTTATCAGTGCTAATGTGTGAAAATTGGAGCCATCTTACCTCCTAGGTTTACTCTGCTAATGCTGCTTGGGTTGTTGATTGGTGGAGTTAACACTTAAATGTGAGGTCCCAGGTATCGGAGCTTTTTGAAAAGTAGTTTAAATCTACACCAGAGTTGCATCAATGCTCAGCACCAGGATTATATTCAATGATGCCTATTTATCTTTGAACATGTGTCCCTTGAACCTTGAAGCTCAATGCTTGAAAAAGTATGTGAGCTTTTTCTGGGGCACGAATTTTGGCCCCAATAGGCTTTAATAAACATATCCTGCATTTTTTGACATATTACTAGCCTTCCATTGAATAAAAATGTATTTAAAAAAAATGCTCAAGCCTGAAATGTGTATAGAGAGTCATAAAAAACATGACTATGAATGCTCAGCCCAAGCATGAATGGGGCTCAAGCCTGCAGAACTTTTACAAAAACAATGGGGGTTGACTAACTAATACCCCTTTCACAGTGAAGCGCTGCTAAAACAGCCGCTAAAGCTCCAGTCGTATTTGCAGGACTTTAGTGGTGATTTAGCAGCGCTTTTTTTAAGGTCAGGTAACAACCGGACCTTAAAAATTCCAAAATACCCATTTTGCAGCACTTTCAAATAGCCTTTAAGGCGTTTTGGAAGAGCTGGTGATTCATGTCAATGGTCAAGGGCATTTTTTAAGCGCTATCAAGCTCCAAACATGCCCCAAAGACACTGCTTGCAGGACTTTTTCTACTGTCCCGCAAGCGCACCACTCCAGTGTGAAAGCACCCATTCAAATGAATGGGAGGCAGTTTTCTAGGGGTTTTCAGGTGCTATATTTAGCGCTAAATCACCTGAAAACCACGAAAGGGGTCTAAAACTTGAGAGTGCACAAGCTGGTGCAGCTGTGCATGATAGCGAATCAGTTTTCAGGGTTTATTTATTATTTGAAAAAGCTTAATTGAACAAGCAAATGTTAGAAGTGGATTGGCTACCATGCACAGATTTTGCACTCTCTAGTTTTAGTAAATCAACCCCAATGTGTAGCATGCCACACTTATGTGCTCTGTGATCCAGAACTTCATTCCCTCCTAAAGCTCATATTCAAACATTGATGCCGCGTACACACGACCGTTATTCATGTCATGGAAAAAAACAAAGTAATAGGATTTTGGAGATTCAGTGCTGTAGAAGTAAAAGCAGAAATCTTAGTTGCCTGCTATACATCTAATCTCGACTTCCTTTCCGAAAATCAACAGCTGGTTTCCCTGCACGTGGGAGCAAGGCCTGTGAGATCTGCATGCAGCTGTTTTATGAAACAAGTCATGCTACTCTTGAAGGTTCCTATCCATAGAATAGAAGAGTCAGAACACAGACACAGTCCGAAGCGGCGGCTGCCTGCTGATGCTGAAACTTAGTTGCTTGCTGCAGAGAGAAGAGAGTAGAGACACCAGTGGTCGAGCGCCCTAGGCACTATTGCGCCCTAGGTGGCTGCCTAGTTTGCCTAGTGGTAGCATCGGCTCTGGCCCTGCCCATAAAAATCACACAGAAGCATATGACCCTTTTTTATCACATCACATCAAAGTGCATGATACTTTGTTACCATCCATTTTGGCGTATGCAAAGGAGTGTGTGTTAGCAAGGTGGTTGGGGAGTCATTAGGAATTAATGGCACTGACACATGCATGCAAAAGGCATGTGCGTTTTTTGCACGATTCACGTTCCTGCAATGCACAAATACAGTATGGCTGGAATATACAAATCACAGAAGGTCGCTTACTCTGTAGCTCATCTATTCATGTTATTCAATGGATGCAAGGCCTTCTGTGACTGGAGGAGCAGACATTGTGATGTTTGTCTCCACCTAACCCAATCACAGAATGTCTTGCATGCATTAAACAGAATACAAGACTTTTTCAGAATGGACAAGCTGCAGAGTGAGTGACCCGCTGTAATCTGTATACTAAAACTTAAAAGAAGAAAACAAATGCAGACACCACATCTAATGATTGGTAAGCTGCAATAAATTAAGTTTTGGGTTTAATACCGCTTTAAATATTTTGTAATAATTACATACTGACAGGGTTTTTCTTATCAGAGAATAGGTACAGTAACTCCCCGTATCCAAGTCACTGCTTGTCTCTACCCCTACCCACCTCCGAGCATCGTTGCTTGTTTGCATCCCCCTCTCCACCTTCCAGTACTGTCCCAGAGAATACAGAACCAAGTATTATTTTGTGGTGCTAAGTAATTTGTATGGAATTTTGTTAATGACAACAAAAAAGACAGTAAAATAGATTCCCTGTAGTCAACAACAATGGACCCCCCCGGAAACAATTGACCCACCAGCAGCTATAGACCCCTCCCTCAACATGAGATCCCTCCCACCAGCAGCTATAGACCCCTCCCTCAACATGAGATCCCTCCCACCAATGATTGACCCACCCTCCAGCAAAAACAGATCCTCCACCAGCAACAATAGACCACCCCCCTGCAAAACTACAGTAGATCCCCCAGGAGCGAGTATTAACCTCAGCCATGCACCCCTTGCCATTACAGGCATTCAGTGCTGGAGGTGCTGGAACTAAGTTCCCCCACGTTAACGCTGGAAAAAAAGCCCTGCATACTGACATTCAAATTTATTGAATTTTTTTATATCTGCCTGAGGTTCGGCATTAAACTGCATTTTTACTATTCTGGGCAGCTGCATTCAGAAAGCTTTCAATACTTCAAAATAAGACCACAGCCACTATATGATTCCATTCATTTTAAACTCCTTCCCTATGAACTACAGAGGACCAAAGGTGGAACAAGGGAACATAATGTCCCGTGTTTTTCTCCTGCTTCGATTCAGCACCATTCAAAAAACGTCTGGCAGACATATGCTTTGAGTAAGTAGAACAGCCCCTGAAGAATAAGTGTTGCAGCCACACAGTAGGTCCGTTGTGTTCCCCATGTAAGTTTAAAGTACAAAATTTACAGGTTTGTCTGAAGTTTACATCTGATTGCTTTTTCAACAAAGTTTGCGTTATATGTACTGTTCTGCCTAGGGAAAATAAATAAGGTCACAAAAAAAAAAAAAAAAGAGCTGTAAAACTATGCAAAGTTAATGTTTAATACCATGGAATAGAATAAGACAGATTGCGTTGACAGTCTTCTTATTAGGAGCTTGATGTGGAGTACCCAGTCACAAACATAAAAAGGCTCCGGAGATGAAAGACGGTGCAGCTTTTTAAGCTGGCTGCCTCGCAATGTGGTGTGCCAGTCAACCTGTTTATAGAAGGTACAAAACCCAAACCACTTAAAAATATTCTGACACTACATCTCCTCCATTATTATGTAAGAAGCTGGTAAATTGCAGAGCTAGGTTTGTTTAAAGAAACATTATAAAGCCACTTTACTCTTTCCAAAAAATAAATAAATAGAATAGAATATTTTCCGAAAATAAAAGAGGAATGTGAAACGATTCAAAGCAACCATTCATAATTTATCCTTAGCTGAAACGGCTACATTAAACTGGTCTGGTTGCTCTGGTTTACAGCTCTTTGTACTCCCTCCATATACCCCTCCATATACTTGTACTTGTTCTCCCTCCATATACAAACCTGGTTGTGTTATATTGTCTCTGACTTTAAAGTAGAGCTGAAGGCAACACTTTTTATTTATTTTTTATTTTTCATAAAGTATTGGAGGGTTATTTTTTGTGCCATCTGTGTCCCATCGGGGAGGGGGGGGGGGACTACCCAATACCCATCACTTCCTGTCTCATAGCCACATCAGGAAGTGAGAGCAAACCCCTCCAAAGTCATAAAATACCTGGTCTTCAATTCTGGCTAAAATTAAAATCACAATTTTTTTCCTTTTAGAATAAAGATCATGATTCTCTCACGATTCTCGGGACGTAACACCATCTTTCACATTATACAAAAGTATTGGGCTAACTTTACTGTTAATTTTTTTTTTTTTATTCATTGAAGTGTATTTTTCCCCATAAAAATAGCATTTGAAAGACTGCTGCGCAACATAAAATATTGCAACAATCACCATTTTATTCCCTAGGGTCTCTGCTAAATATATATATATATATATATATATATATATATATATATATATATATATATATATATATATATGATGTTTGGGGGTTCCAAGTAATTTTTTAGCAAAAAATACAGATTTTAACTTTGTAAGAAACAAGTGTCAGAAAAAGGTTTAGTCTTTAAGTGGTTAAACGTCCCTCATCTACACACGGAAGTTCATTCCTTTGATCTAAGTACAACAAGTTACAATGTTTATAGTTTTCTGACAATGTTGTGAAAAACTTGGCAGGCTGCCCATTTTTTTTTTCTTTTGACAGCTGAGTGAACAGTTAACTCTACACTTGTTACATGAATGAATTTGGAAATTCTGCATAGGGATTGCAAGGGGGGTTGATTCAAGATCACAATTTTTTAACGATTAAGATTTCCCCTCATTCACGTTGGAGGGTGAATCTCCCGAACAGGGACACACAGCATTAAAAAACTGTAAATGCTATACATTATAGGAGTTTCAGGTGTCTTATAAAAAACACTCGAAGAAATTTTTTATAATGCAAATAAATCAAAACCATATATTCAAAGAAGGCTTAATTTTGCTAACATGCCCAAATGTATCTGGGAGCCCCAAATTTTATTAATACTAATTAAATAGCAGAAGGAACTGCGAGGCAATATGGCCCTGGATTTGCCTTTGACACATTGTAGCATAGTTTGGAACAGATTGTATTCATGCCACTTGTACTAAATTGTCATCTTTTAAAGCAGGGGTCTACAAACTTTCAAAACAAAGGGTCAGCTAAATGCCCTTCAAAATTTAGGGGGTTGGACTGTGGCCTGTGGGAGTAGAAAATGCCTTGGCATCGGTGGGAGTTAACAATGCCATAGGCTTGGTGGTCATGAGAAAAATTGTCAGAGGGAGTAATAATGCCTCAGGGACTGGATAAAGGCAAGCAAAGGGCAAGATCCAGCCCATGGGCTGAATTTTTGATACCCCCATTTTAATGCATAAGTTCAATTTGTCATATTGTATAGTATCATATTATTTTATAGGGAATGCATTTAAAGCAGAGTTTCACCCAAAAGTGAAACTTCCAAGCATCGGATTCCTCCCCCTCTCCGGTGCCACAATTGGCACCTTTGGGGGGAGCGGGGATACCTGTCTTTGACAGGTATCCTTTCCCACTTCCGAGAGCCCGGGCTGCGACCCGTGACTTCAGCGCGGGGCTCCCTCCTTCTCCCTTCCCATGGCCGTCGGGCCAATAGGAGAGAGGAGTGGGCTTCGCGCATGCGCAGTAGGGTTCCCGGCGTAAAGCCGAAAGGAATCAAAGAATAAGGGCCAAATTCCCTTGGGGTTATTACAGGTATTTACTTTTTTATTAACCTGATTTCTGCAGTACTTCCTTACCATAACCTGTATAGTCATATTGTGCTTCTTGGGTTCAAAGCCCTACTTCATAGAAGCCATAGTTTCCATAAACTTTATTCATGATGGTGTAAAAAATGCAAAAGAACAGTGTGCACTGAATGCAGCTTGGAATAAATGGCTCTGTAATATGAGGCTTTATTTGTGGTGTACACAAGTGGCTCAGGATGTGACTTTGGCCATTAGGGTATAAAGAAATTGTTGGCATGGCTCTGCCCACTGTCATAAAATGAGGAATAAATGTTTTAAGAAGGCTATACTGTGCTACACACCGATTCGGTTTTTAAAAGTGAAGTCCAGGAATTTCAGCCACTCTGGAAAAAGTGAAGGCAAACTATGGGTTAAGTCCAATGAGGTGCATGGTACCTTCTGGCCTTCTCTATTATTTACATCTGACAGGTTTATTGCACTCCCAGAGGAGACTCAGGGCTCTGAGAAGAGAGACGCACATGCTCCTCTCCTTTTTTGCTCATTTACATAAGCCTTTGTATTTGGTAAATGAGTTCATATAATACAAAGGCTACTGTGAATGTGTAGGAAGAGGGAAAGAGCAGGCATATCAGTAGTAGTGACTCTACACTTAAAGAAACCTGAGATCAGTGCATCCAGCATTGGAGCTCAAGAAGCTATTTTCCTGGAGCACAATAAACCTGTCAGATGTAAATTAAAGAGATAAACCCACAAGATGGATTGCACCTCACTGTACTTAACTCAAGGTGTGCCTGCAGTTTTTACAAAGTAGCTAAATTCCTAGAGCTAGGATCCGTTAGTTCCATCTTACTATAAATATGATGGTTATGCTTGCTTTTTCAAGGACAGACAATGCCCTTTAATGTCTGTCGGTACCTCTTTTAGCCAAAGAAGCTTCTTCTAAAGCCTCGTATACACAATTGGGTTTCCTGGCAGAATTTTTTACTGCCGCAAACCCGAGGGGAAAGCCTAGAACCTGCTTGGTTCAGTCTTTCCACTACACACGGCCGGTTTTCCCGACAGGAAGTGTATGCTCCATTGCAGTTTTTCCCATAGGAAAACTGCCAAAAATCGCCATTGGGCAGTTTTCCCGGCGAAAAAACTGCAAGGAGCATACACATGGCCGGGTTTCCCGGCCAAAAGCTCTCCTCACAGTTTTCCTATCCGGAAAACTGATCATGTGTATGAGGCTATAGAGTACATTCACACCAGCCCTATTGTGTTGGGTTGGGCAGTGCTGCTCAAAAGAAGCATAACGCAAAGACAAGGCACTATCCTGTCAGGCACTATAAACAGTCCTATAATGCTGCGTACACATGATCACTTTTTGCGATGAAAAAAAACGACGTTTTCAATCATGAAAAAAAACGACGTTTTTCAAACTTCATTTTCCAAAACGACGTTGCGTACACACCATCGTTTTTCTACAAAGCTCTAGCAAAGCGTGGTGACGTACACCACGTTGGACAGCACTCTTTTCCATTGAAGCTCTGTCTCATAACTTGCTTCTGAGCATGCGCGGGTTTAAAAACGTCGTTTTCAACGTCGTTTTGCCCACACACCATCACTTTTTATGACACAAAAAACGACGTTTTGAAAAACGACACAAAAAATTCAAGCATGTTGGAATTTTTTTGGGTCGTTTTTTTGAAGACAAAAAACAACGTTTTGCCCACACACGATCAATTTAAATGACGTTTTAAAAACGTCGTTTTTTTTCATCGCAAAAAATGACCGTGTGTACGCGGCATAAGTCCAGTTTACACCACTGCATTGCAGTGCGCTAAAAAAAAGTTGGACATATTGTACTTTTTTCATTGCAGTGTATTGTGATGCATTACTTCATCACAACACACTGAAATGAATTAAGATTAAGTAATTTTTTTTGTCACATTTCAGTAAAGTTGAAAAAAAATAAACTAAAGCAAAAGGGGGCTAACAGGTTGATCTGAACTAACAAAGTGGAGAAGTACTGATTGTGAAATAGAAAGAGGAGAAATAAGACACCTTTAAAGGGTATACATCTTTTCTCCTTCTCTCTCCTCTCCCTTTTCGCTCTCCTTCTCTTCCTCTTTTGTCTTTCTCCTCCTCTTCCTTTCTTATCTTTCTCCTCTTTTTTCTCTCTTGTCTCTCTCCTCCTTTTCCTCTCTTGTCTCTCTCCTCCTTTTCCTCTCTTGTCTCTCTCCTCCTTTTCCTCTCTTGTCTCTCTCCTCCTTTTCCTCTCTTGTCTCTCTCCTCCTCTTCCTCTCTAGTCTCTCTCCTCCTCTACCTTTCTCTCTTCTCCTCTTCCTCTCTATTCTTTTTCCTTCTCTCTCCTCCTCTTCCTCTCTAGTCTCTCTCCTCTTCTTCCTCTCTAGTCTTTCTCCTCCTCTTCCTCTCTTGTCTCGCTCCTCCTCTTCCTCTCTAGTCTCTCTCCTCCTTTTGTCTCTTCTCTTTTCTTTTCGTTTCTCTTCTCTTCTCTTTCCATGTTTCTCCTCTCTAGAGATGAGCCGGAAACCCCCCCGTTCGGTTCGCACCAAAACCTTCGAAACGGACCGACCATTCGCGCGAACATTTAGAATCCCATTGACGTCAATGGGACTCGAGCGTTCAAATTCATTTTAATGCCCCATATGCAAGTTATTGTTGGAAAACGTCTTTGAGAACCCGGGTCTTGCCCCAGGGAACATGTATCATATGAAAACAAGTTTTAAAAACGGTTGTTTTTTCTGGAGCAGCGATTTTAATGATGCTTAAAGTGAAAAAAAAGAAAGACAAATTCCTTTAAATATCGTACCTGCTGGGTGTCTATAGTAGTGGCACGTGTTTAGAACTGTGTTTTGACCCTGTGGTAAGGTGAGAGTTCTGGGAGACCAGATAGAAGTCCCTTTTGGTGCAGCTTCCTATTCCTCTCTGGGATTGGTGGACATCTTATTTTCTTCTTCAGCAGTTATATACTTCTACGTCACTGTTGGACATTTATGTGTGTTTTTTACACTTATTGGTCTAATTTTGAGCACTCTAATTTTGAGCACTTTTATTTACTCCATAAGTCACCGATTCAATGATTTATTTGGTCACTCTCTTTTGATCACTGTATTAATGTCTGTTTAATATTTTGCGCAACAACCTTATTCTAATATTTACGTGTTCAGAACTGTCCCTGCACAAAATGAGATTACTATAAGAAAAAGGTAATTTAAAACTGCTTGCGGCTTTAATGTAATGTCTGGTCCCTGCAATATGGATGAAAATCACTGGCTTTGGCCAATTATGGCTCTCTGTTTTTTGCGCGCTGTGATTGACCAAGCATGCGGGTCATAGTGCATGCTTGGCCAATCATCAGCGCACAATGCCGCAGTGAATTATGGGCTGTGGTGCGTCACTTGAATTTGGCGCGTTTTGTTTGAATTTTGACGAACGGTCTAATAGACAATGTTCGAGTCGAACATGGGCTCGACTCGAACACAAAACTCATCCCTCCTCCTCTCTCTCTCTCTTCACCCCTCTCACCTATGTTGTAAGAACAGGGGTGGACAAGGATGGTTTTAGACAGTGAGAAAAAGACAAGCCCCACATAAAAATGATAACTGGGAGAAATAATTGTAGGCACAGAAAAGTACAGGCATACTTGATCTGAAGAAGCTATGCAGCATGAAAGGACCAGGAAGAACCAAAGGCTGACTGTCTTATGTTTTTTAAGTATTTTTCTATGTATTTTTTTGCTTAATATCTGTAGAGCTCATTGTGGGTTTTGCTCAAATGTCAGTTTAGTTATCTCACTTTTAAAGAGGGTCTTATATATGAGTTTGAGTTCATATAATTATGTTGCTATCGAAGGAAATATGAGTGGCTGTATTTTTCATGATGGTAGTTGTTTTTATATTTAGAAACTTGGGCATTGCATAAAAGGCGGAGTGGACATGTTTGATACAGTGCCACAGTGCTGTTAGTTGCTCTTGCTTCCAGAAGGGGAGGCAGTCCTCCATGCTGACTTGTCACATGCTCTACTATACACTGAATTCCAAGGCAGTATTCCAGCATGTCACTAGTAGGGCTTGCAGATACTAATAGCTATTGCACACATTAAAATACTGTGCAGCTATGCTCTCTTAAAATATGACATGAGGACCCTCAAACACTGGAAAAGTCAAAGCATAGCTAAAAAATATTGAAGTTTGCAATCCATGGGCTGCATTTTTTATGTGATGATTCTGTTAATACTATACTTTCAGTCCTAGGATGACAAGACTCCATTGTACTTCTGAATCTAAACAATAGAATCAAGATAAGACTAGGGAACCTTGCTCTTCTACCAATGTCTGTAGGATAGAGGGAATTGATCTTGTAGTCCCCTCATAACAGCACAGGCAGAGCACAGAAAGTTATCAGCTCACTGAAGTTATCAGCTCTTCTAGAAGAGCAATCTCAGGGTGCTACCAACCCACAATATTAAGCATCTGTCCTCACGATAAGGGGACTTAAATATGTAGCACACAGGAAAAGATACAAATTGAACACATATGTAAAGTAAATTATTTTATTTAAAATTATTTATTATTCAACGTACTTATCTTAATATATATATATATATATATATATATATATATATATATATATATATATATATATACATGGGTGTCCGCTCATAGGAGTAAGGGGGGGCCAGTGACCCCCCCTGGAATCGGCAAGGGTCTGCCATGCTCGCATCTCTAGCTGTCATGACTCTCTGTGTTTGTGCGAGTTGGCTCCACAGCTGTTGCAAGATCAGTGTCACTGAGTTACAGAGCTCTTTACTGCCACCTCTGGCTGCTTCCTGTATGTGCACCCTTGTGTTTGCTTTGCTGCCTGTAATGTATTTTCAAAGGGACATGTGGAAACAGGACTTGGGAGAAGGAAGACCACCGTGACCTTACAAGTGGGGACTGTGAGTACAAGTTAAGGGAGAAGGCTTTATGGGATAATGACTAAGCCCCTGCCCTTCATGACATTGTCAAAGAAGCGGAGCATAGGTGACCGTAAAATTATGCCCCCCCCCCTGGAAAAAGTTCAGCGGACGCCCATGTGTGTGTATATATATATATATATATATATATATATATATATATATATATATATAGTACAGACCAAAAGTTTGGACACACCTTCTCATTCAAAGAGTTTCCTTTATTTTCATGACACTGGCAGTGAAGGGGTTAACCTGTAGGGGGCGCTGAAGGGGATAAGTGTGACATAGACAGTGTTTCTAACTGTTAGGGGGCGTGGCTTGGCGTGACACTTCACCTCACCTCACCTCACTGATCGCTGTTGCCGATGACAGGGAACAGACAATCAGTTACATGTCACTAGGAAGAACGGGGAGATGTTGTGTTTACACAAACATTTCCCTGTTCTTCAGCTCTGTGACCCGATCACGGGACACCAGCAGACATGGGGTCCACGGGTCCCGCGGGCACGGTCACGGAGCTCACGACAGGGTCACAAGTGCGCCACCGGTGGCGCATGCGTGACCACACGGCCGGCAAATTAAAGGGGATGTATATATACGCCCATTTGCCCAGCCGTATCATTCTGTTGACGTAAATCTGCTTGCGGCTGTCCTTAAGCGGTTAAAGATAATCATGTAAAACAGTGTATGGAACGGACCTTGAATATACAGTATTATGTATTTACGTCTATATATATATATATATATATATATATATATATATATATATATATACACATATACACACAGTACAGACCAAAAGTTTGGACACACCTTTTCATTCAAAGAGTTTTCTTTATTTTCATGACTATGAAAATTGTAGAGTCACACTGAAGGCATCAAAACTATGACGTAACGTAGCACATGTGGAATTATATACATAACAAAAAAGTGTGAAACAACTGAAAATATATGTCATATTCTAGGTTCTTCAAAGTATCCACCTTTTGCAGCAGACACATCTCTAGAACAACTGTTAAGAGGAGACTGTGTGAATCAGGCCTTCATGGTAGAATATCTGCTAGGAAACCACTGCTAAAGAAAGGCAACAATCAGAAGAGACTTGTTTGGGCTAAAGAACACAAGGAATGGACATTAGACCAGTGGAAATCTGTGCTTTGGTCTGATGAGTCCAAACTTGAGATCTTTGGTTCCAACCACTGTGTCTTTGTGCGATGCAGAAAAGGTGAACGGATGGACTCTATATGCCTGGTTCCCACCGTTAAGCACGGAGGAGGAGGTGTGATGGTGTGGGGGTGCTTTGCTGGTGACACTGTTGGGGATTTATTCAAAATTGAAGGCATACTGAACCAGCATGGCTACCACAGCATCTTGCAGCAGCATGCTATTCCATCACGTTTGCGTTTAGTTGGACCATCATTTATTTTTCAACAGGACAATGACCCCAAACACTCTCTGGGAACTCCTTCAGGACTGTTGGAAGACCATTTCAGGTGACTCTTGAAGCTCATCAAGAGAATGCCAAGAGTGTGCAAAGCAGTAATCAAAGCAAAAGGTGGCTACTTTGAAGAACCTAGAATATGACATATTTTCAGTTGTTTCACACTTTTTGTTATGTATATAATTCCACATGTGTTAATTCATAGTTTTAATGCCTTCAGTGTGAATCTACAATTTTCATAGTCATGAGAATAAAGAAAACTCTTTGAATGAGAAGGTGTGTCCAAACTTTTGGTCTGTACTGTGTGTGTGTATATATGTATATATATATATATATATATATATATATATATATATATATATATATATATATATATATATATATTGACGTAAATACATTATACTGTATATTAAAGGTCAGTTCCATACACTGTTTTACATGATTATCCTTAACCGCTTAAGGACAGCCGCAAGCAGATATACATCCCCTTTAATTCGCCGGCCGTGTGGTCACGCATGCGCCACGGGTGGCGCGCTTGTGACCTTGTCGCGAGCTCCGTGACCGTGCCCGCGGGACCCCATGTCCGCCGGTGTCCCGTGATCGGGTCACAGAGCTGAAGAACAGGGAAATGTTTGTGTAAACACAACGCCTCCCCGTTCTTCCTAGTGACATGTAACTGATCGTCTGTTCCCTGTCATCGGCAACAGCGATCAGTGAGGTGTCACGGCAAGCCACGCCCCCTAACAGTTAGAAACACTCCCTAAGTCACACTTATCCCCTTCAGAGCCCCCTACAGGTTAACCCCTTCACTGTCAGTGTCATTTTTACAGTAATCAGTGCATTTTTATAGCACTGTTCGCTGTAAAAATGACTGGTCCCAAAATGGTGTCAAAAGTGTCTGATGTGTCCGCCATAAAGTTGCAGGCATGATAAAAATCGCAGATTGCCGCCATTACTAGTAAAAAAAATAAGAAAGATGCCATAAAACTGTCCCCTATTTTGCAGACGCTATAACTTTTGCGTAAAACCAATGAATAAACGCTTATTTTTTATTTTTTTTTGCCAAAAATATTTAGAAGAATACGAATCGGCCTAAACTGAGGAAAAATATATTATTTTTTTATACATTTTTGGGGGATAATTATTATAGCAAACAATAAAAAGTATTGCATTTTTTTTTCAAAATTGTCGCTCTATTTTTGTTTATAGAGCAAAAAAAACACAGAGGTGGTCAAATACCACCAAAAGAAAGCTCTATTTGTGGGAAAATAAGGACGCCAATTTTGTTTGAGAGCCACGTCGCACGACTGCGCAATGTCTGTTAAAGCAACAAAGTGGCGAATCACAAAAAGTGGCCTGGTCCTTAACCTGCATAATGGTCCGGGGCTTAAGTGGTTAATGCCCGCAGTGAAAGGGTTAAAATACATTCATACATTTTTTTAGAAAATGTGTTATTCCACACATAAGGCATTATGCTATTGCTTTTTATGCCATTATATGCAGCACCATGTACTGTATATCTGAAATAAGCCAATCATCTGTTCCGATTGGATTAAGCTGATTCCAAGCGTGTTCAAACTCTCTCTCCTGCTGCTTTCCTCCATATACAATTGCTTGCTTGGGACTCGGAGATAGATGTGAAATATTGCTTAAAAACTGTTGGGCTGCCATTGTGATGCAATGGATCTGTGATGCTTCTTAACATATTGTATTCCTTTATTTCAGTTCTGTTGTATATAATAAGTAAACATTTCTTTAGAATGTATGTGAATAGAATACAGCGACTGGGAAAACAACACTGTGATTCTTGGTAATTATTGGCACTGCTGGAGAAATCAGATTGTGAAATAACACCATGTATAAAATATTCAGTAGTTCCTGAGCGGTTGACATTCTCAGACAGCACCTGTTTAGTTATGTACCAGACATGTGCAAAATACCTGCTGGACTGCAAGCCAAGATTGAATCCCGCTCAGATGTTCCATGTTTTCAGTACAGATTTCGGGGGTTCTTGGATGAACCTTTTATATGGTATTGTTTGATACAATGATTTAATTATGTTAGTTCTGTCTTGCACATAGAAATAAGGCAATCAGTTTTTTTTTTTATAAAGGGGCTTTGCAAGTAATGTTTGGACAGCTCCTATAGGCAGATAAGGGGTAAAGCAGTGATCCCCAACCTTTTTGGCACCGGGGACCGGCTGCCTGAAAGAAAATTGTGCCAAGGCCCAGGAGATTGATTTTTCTCAGGCAATTTATCGGGGCAATAGCTGGTGTTCTAGTGTTGGTGCTTCAATCATCACAGCACCATGGTTGGTATGGTGTCAGAATGATTGAAGCACATTATTTCTTATATTACATTGTTATATAAATTAAATAGTTCAACTCACCATAAATCAATGGGAGCCCCAAATGTGTCATTTGCCTTGCTGTCTGCCACCAGAGGAGGAAGGCCACCTACCACATTGCCTGCCATCAGAGGAGGAATGCCACTTGCCACGTTGCCTGCCATTAGAGGAGGAATGCCACTTTGCCTGCCACTAGATGAGGAATGCCACTTGCCATGCCACTTGCCATGCTGCATGCCACCAGATGTGAAATGCCACTTAACACGCTGCCTGCCACCAGATGAGGAATGCCGCTTGCCATGCTGCCTGCCACCAGATGAGGAAGGCCACTTGCCATGCTGCCTGCCGCCAAATGAGGAATGCCACTTGCCACGTCACCTGCCAGTGCCACCAGATGTAGATTGTCCTGGAATTGGTGGCACTGGTTCATTTAACACAGACCACTGTGCAGTGGTCGTTCTTCAGTGAGGGCAAGAGAGCGGTGATGCAGAGCGGGAGGTGAGAGATGATGTCATCTCTCTGCCTCCCGCCGCACCTCCGACATTCTGCACGCTGTGAGGGCGGAAGAGTGGTGATGCTAGGCGGGCGGGGAGAGATGATATCATCTCTGCTCGCCAGCCCGCTTCTCGTATCCCGCCTGCCTCTCTGTTCTAAAGCTTTGCATTTTTTTACCTGAATGCACTCCTTGCATTCATCTTCCCACAGTGGCTAAGCTGGCCTCCTAGATCCCGTCACGGCAAGGACACTCTCACAGTGGAATGTTCACCTCTTTCCTTCACACGGGAAGTGCATACATTCTTTATTTTATGATTTTATTGAAAAAGGAGCATACTACATTATGTGGTTGCTTGGCCCCTCTTACTTTTTGTTTCCATACCAAGTAATGTGAAGCATTGTGTGAAACTGACTGAGGTATTGCATGTAATGTAGTGTTGTGAGACAACATGTGTAACAGAGTGTTGTGATTCATTGCGTGTTACAGAGTGTTGTAAGGCATTGTGTGTAATTTAGTGTTACACATTGGGTGTGTAACAAAGTGTTGTTAGGTATTGTGTGTAACAATGTTGTGTAGTATTGTGTATAACAGTGCGTTGTATGTATAACAAAGGAATTTGAGGCAGCGGTGGAGATTTACTAAAACAATCCGCTTCTAACTTCAGCTTGTTCACTTAACCACTTCAGAACCGCCCCATAGTCAAAAGACGTCATGTTTTTAAAGATGGATATCTCGGTAACGGCAGCCACTGCTGCTGCCACAACCGAGATATCCATCTCTTCATGGGGCGGTTCTGTACACGATAACGGCGGTCTCCGCGGCGGATTCTCCGCAAGATCACTGTTATCGGTGGCAGGAGAGGGTGCCCCCCCCTCCCGCCGCTCTCCCGTGCCCTCCGCCGCTTACCGTAGCCGTCGGTAGCGGTAGCGGTAGCGGCGGAGGCGATCGGGTCCATTCGGCTCCTCAGCAGGGATGCGACTGAGGGAAAAATTTCCCTCATCCATCCCCATAGCTCTGCTGGGCGGAAGTGACGTCAAAACGTCTTAAAGAAACATTTTTTTTTTCCTGTCATTTGAAAAATTACAGTTTAATTTTTTTTTCTTTTTTTGCATTTTAGTCTAAATATGAGATCTGAGTTTTTTTGGACCCCAGATCTCATATTTAAGAGGACCTGTCGTGCTTTTTTTTTTTACAAGGGATGTTTACATTCCTTGTAATAGGAATAAAAGTGATCAATTTTTTATTTTTATTTATTTCAGTGTAAAAAAAATTAAAACTAAATTTAAATAAGAAAACAACATTTTTTTTTTAAAACGCCCCGTCCCGACGAGCTCGCGCACAGAAGCGAACGCATACGCGAGTAGTGCCCGCATATGAAAACTGTGTTCAAACCACACAAGTGAGGTATCGCCGCGATCGTTAGAGTGAGAGCAATAATTCTAGACCTAGAGCTCCTCTTTATCTCAAAAAATGCAACCTGTAGAATTTTTTAAACGTCGCCTATCGAGATTTTTAAGGGTAAAAGTTTGACGCCATGCCACAAGCGGGCGCAATTTTTAAGCGTGACATGTTGGGTATCATTATCTTTCACAATATATAAAAAAAATTGGGCCAAATTTATTGTTGTCTTATTTTTTAATTCAAGAAAGTGAATTTTTTCCAAAAAAAAGTGCGCTTGTAAGACCGCTGCGCAAATACGGTGTGAGAAAAAGTATTGCAATGACTGCCATTTTATTCTCTAGGGTGTTAGAAAAAATATATATATAGGGCCAGATTCAGGTAGATGAGAGTATCTTTCCTCTGGAGTAACGCTTCTCATTTACGTTACTCTGAAGACCCTTTCAGCGCAAGTCCTGTAATTCACATAGCAGTTGCGCGTAAACTTGCGCCAGAGTAACGATAATGCGCTGGCGTAACCCGACGCAAGTGGAACTGGGTGTGATCATATGTAAATGATGGGCGTAGCCCAGCGCAGAGGCTTACGTTCAGCGCATCATCCACGGAGCATGCGCAGTGAGTGCGGCTCCACTCGCCCCCCTTGTGCGCATGCTCACAACTTCCGTCGGCACCACTTCCTGGGAAACGTCAGCGCAATGCGTTCCGCTGGGCGCTTAAAAGCGCTGGCGGAAACGCCATTCCGGCGCAAAAGTAGTTCCGCTTCCCCCCACCCCAGGGAAGATACTTTTGTGCTGTGATGGCTGCTCCCGCTACCCCCAGAGAGAGGAGGAACCTGAATTTTAATGCCCAGGAGGTCTCAGTGATCATTTCGGCAATGGAGAGGGATAATGAATTTCTCCATGGCAAAAAAAGCCGAAAGACCAGCCGGGAGAGGAAGCAGGGCATCCTGGAGTCCATTGCTGCCAGGGTCAATGTCCTGGGCTACTCCACCCGGACTGCTGGGGACATACAAAAAAAAATAAATGACCTGCGGCGCAAGGTGAGGGACAAGGTGGCCTCCATCAGGAGGTATGAGAGGGGCACAGGTGGTGGTCCCCCATGTCCTGTCACCCTGACCGCAGAGGAGGAGGTGGTTGCTCGCTGCCTGGAGAGGGAGCAGGTGGAGGGGGTCGCAGGCTATGACTCCGTGGAGGAAGGCACAAGGACAGGTAAGTGTTTTATAATCCCCTATTTGTTGTTTTGCATTTGGGGGGGGGGGTACATGTGCCAAGTGTGTGGGACCACCAACATGTGTCTGCTTTGTGTCATCCACAGATGACGGAGCTGGGCCATCATCTGTCAGCGTGCATTCCACCCCATCCCCCCCACGCCATCGTGTGCCTGAGCCACTGGGTGGTGAAGAGGTTGTGGAGGAGGAGAGTGGCCACACCACACCTGCCGAGGTGGTTGTGGAGGATCCTGCTGTGGCAGAGCAGGACTTTTCATTAGTGTTGTCTGTCTCCTCCCCTTCTCCTGGGCCGTCTGTCGTCCCCTCCCCCATCCTTGGAAGCCCCTCAAGGGCGACTCCTTCCACCCGAGGACATCCATCTTCTGGCCCCAGGAAGGCGACCCAGAAGACCAGGGGGGTGTCTGATGGTATACAGGACCAGTTGGCGAGGGATCACGCCAGGCAGACGGAACAGATGGGGGCCATAGCGGTGCACTTGGAGAAAGTGTCTGACAGCCTGGGCTCCGTTGCCAACCTCAGCAACGCAGTGCAGGATGTCAGCTGTAATTGCGCTGCAGTGGTCACCACTTTGGGGGAGGTGCAGGGGGATATTCGGCACCTTACTGCAGCCGTCCAGGCCAACAGTGCTGCCATCCGGGACCAGGGGAGGCTGAGTCGGCGGGCCCAGCACTACCAGGTCACCCGTCAGCTCCGGATGCAGGCCCAGACCAACTCCTACCTTGGACGGATAGCCAGGGCCTTGGAGGGCACGCAGGCCACACCTGCCAGGAGTGGCCCACCTGGGGATCAGCCACCTCCAGATGCCCCCCCCCCCCCACCCACTCCATCCAGGCAGCTGAGGAGCCAGAGAGGGGCCCCCAGAAGAAGCCCCCGGCATCCCCGATGAGGCCTTTTTTTTTGGTTGTTTTATATTTTTGATTTGGACATACTCAGGTCATGAGTTTATTTTTTCTTTTTCTCAGGTTATGAGATTTTGTTTTTTTTTTATTATCAGGATATGATATTATTAATTTATTTTTGTACTGCACACGGTCAGGAGTGCAGGGGACAGTGTGAATGGTGTGTGAATGTGAGGGGGTGGCACTCCTGAAAGTAAGGGGTGTCACCCTCGGCCGTGGTGGTGAAGTTAACCCCACGGCTGAATGAATCACGTGTGAAAGGTGTGTGAATGGACAGTGACATCATTGGGGCCTTGACGCTGGCGTTACTGCTCCCAACTCCTACATGCTGGACTTGGGCTAATCCAATGCGATGTGCATGTGGTGTGTGTGATCCAGTGGTGTGCATGCGTGCATTGTCTGTGTGATTAATGTTTTGGTTTAGTGTCCAAAGATGCCTACGGCGAGGACCCTCCTGACTGCTCTTCCATCAGCAGACTGGGTGTCCTCTGGCAGGGGGGGGCTGTGTGGGTCGGGGGTCAGGTCATCACGTATGTAAATATGCAGGCCTTTTTTCATAGCAAAGTTATGTAGTATGCAACATGCACCGATGATCTGACACACAAAGGTAGGGGAATACAATAGGGTCCCCCCGGACTTATCCAGGCAGCGGAAACGGGACTTCAGGAGCCCAAATGTTTGCTCCACCACTGCACGGGTTTTGATGTGTGCTTCATTGTATTTTCTCTCTCCTCTGGTTTGGGGGTTCCGGAAAGGAGTCATTAGATGGGGTCCCAGTGCATATGCAGAGTCACCTGTAAGGTAAAAGACAGGAGAATGTTAGTCATGCATGTGCGATTTCTGTTGTGCATCACGGGAGGGGATAGTCATGCCTGCCACCCATGTCACTCACCAACCAGCCAGCTGTCCCCATACATGTTCTGGTTAAATTCTGTTGGGATGGGGCTCTGATTGTATATGTAGCTGTCATGGCTGGATCCGGGGTGTTTGGCACGGACGTGCCATATGAGGCGTTGGGCATCGGCTATCACCTGTACGTTGATGGAATGCCAATGCTTCCGATTGCGGTATATGTGCTCTGTGGCACTGGGGGGCTGTAGGGCCACATGTGTGCAATCAATGGCCCCCACAGTGCGTGGGAATCTGGCAATGTTGTAGAAATCTGTCATTGCCTTCTGCCGCAGCTCCTCAGTGGTGGGTCTGATGAACTGGTTGGACATGCGTCTGAGGATTGCAGGGACAACCTGGTGCACACATCTGCTTATGGAGGATTGTGACATCCCAGCCACCACTCCACTTGTACGCTGAAATGATCCACTGGCAAGGAAATGAAGTGTTGCCAGGACCTTCACCAGTGGCTGCACTGCTTGTGAGCGGTGTGTCTTGCTGGTGATGTCACCCTGCAGGGTTGTGGTTAGTTCAAGTATTGTATCAGGGCTGAATCTGAAGAGGCGATACACCTCCTCATCCCCCATGCCAAAGAGGTTCATACGAGTGCGGTATATCCTCTCACGTGGCCGCCTTCTTGGTTCCGGGGGACCCATCAGTAGTTCTAGGACCACAATTGCCCCTGGCATGTTGGCACACAGAGGTGTTGTCCTTGCAAGTGGGGGTGCTCAGCAAGCTCCTATCGTCGGTAACGCTGCTGTAGCTGCTCTCCTGCTGACCTGTGACCGTCTGGAGTAAAGATAAAGCAGCCTTTTGTAGAAATAACTTTGCGCCGGACGGACCAGATACGCGCGGCGCATGTAGCCAGCGTATGGTGCTAATCCGTTCGTGAATTGGGAAATCTCCCTAATTTGCATATTTGCAGGGGAAATCAATGGGCGCGACTGATGCGCCCAGCGAAAATAAGCGCTGACGATACTCTGGCGTCGGAACGTTCCGCCGGTCGCAAATGACCCGTTATTGGGCGCATCTAGTTTGCTGGGTACGGGCACATAGAAACGACGGCGCATCATCACAGTTACGCGGCGCATATCCAAATACTCCAGCGCAAGTGTTCGTGAATCTGGCCCATAATGTTTGGGGGTTTTAAGTAATTTTCTAGCAAAAAAAACAGTTTTAGTCTCGTAAACACCGAATCTGAAAAACAGGCTCGGGGCTCAAGTGGTGGTTACTATGGAGAACTGCACCAGATTCTGTGTGCACCAGTTTTAGTAAGCCCAGGTTCACACTGGGTACGATTTAGTTCGATTTGAGATGCGATTTCACATGTGAAATCGCATCTCAAATCGGCGGCAATTGCCGGAAATGACACCATCCTAATCGGTGCGACGCCGCATCTGCGGCGCTGCACCGATTTCAAAAAGTAGTTCCTGTACTACTTTTTGCGATTTCAGGACGCGATTTACATTGACATCTGTGCAGAACCCTGCACAGATATCTCCTAAATCGCGCCGAAATCGGGACTGCCAGAGGGAGTGAAATCGCGCAAAATCAGCTTAAATCGCGCGATTTCACTCCCGCAGCCCAGTGTGAACCAGGGCTAAATCTCAATTGTGTGCAACAGACATAAAGTAGTGCTTGTAGCAGAGAAACATGAGGCATTTGAGGAAAGTTTACCTTTTGTGTACCCATGATAGAGAGGACACATTTGAAGGGCAGGACTTCATAATTCGTTATCCTTCAAGAGTAGAAATGAAGGATTTCTCATGAAAATGGTTACACTGACATAAAGAGTTTTGTTCACATCTGATTTTTAGTGTTCAACAAGTGAGCAATACTAAGCAATGTTGTCATGGCAATGAACAAATGCACCATAAATTCACAGCAACTAGAAAATGAATTCCTATTAGAATGTAATAGCTTTGCCATTAGCTGGTAGCTTACACATGTCAAAAGGGATTGTGCTGTTTAGCTATGATGGATCCTAACAATTTTATTTACAGTGTGGCCCAGCGTGATTCAAGCCACCAAAAATGACAAACAAATAATTCCGTTTTCCTTTCTGTGAAGGTTCCCATACCCAGCTTCCTTAGTTGGTCAACTAGTACCTTGGGGGGTTTATGTATTTCCGACAGCAAACATTGGAGAGCTGGTTCTCAATTTGTCCGACAATAAAAGTTCTTGTCGAAAATTCCGACCGTTTATATGCTATTCCGACGCGCAAAAAAACACTGTTAAAGAGAGACGAGCTATGACCATTGTACTGGCCTGGAGAATGCCCCCAACCTCCACCAAAATAGTCCCCCTGACTTCACTTCCTACTCTGTCTAATTCATTCATTCTCTTTCTTCTACACCCTTACTGTCCATGCTGCTGCTCAATTCCACCTACTCCCTCTTAATGTTATTTCACCACCCACTAGACTGGCGGACCTTATGGTTCCATTCTCCCCACCCCCCAAATGGCTTGCGGGAACCCAAAAAAAAAAAAAAAATGGACACACTTCAAGTCTGACATATCTTAGTCTCATGGCTACCCCATAGGCATTTCCACACACCACTTTACTGTATACCACCCTTCACAAGACTATTCTATGTAATGCAAAACTCAATGTTATGCAATATTTGATTGTTTTGCTGTATGATGATTGATTTTTGCTTTCCATTTCTTGTATACCTGGATTGTTGATGTAAATGTGGTTTTGGAATTTTCTTTCAATCTTCATTGAAGTGTGATACAGATTGTTGAATGTGCCTCCTGTACAGAGAAAACACAGAATCTGCAGGTTGCAGCACTCTTTTTGTTGACGGGCCACCAGCAATTAAGTATATTCAAAACTCTGCATAAAAGCCAGGTATGTGTAATCATTACACAGCAATTTGGGGCTTGTTGTCAACACTAGTGGCTAGAAAAGAGACATACTAAAAACTTAAAATGTAACAAATTCCATATGATACAATATAAAAATATGACTTTCAATATGTAAAATTCCTGAATCATATAACCCAGACATTGTGAATGTTGTGTTAGCTATTCCTAAACAATAAAATAAATGATAATCTGACAATGTAAAAATGTAGGTTAAACTCTACATTTACATCTCTGGAATGTATAGTAATAGCCAGTTGAGTACCAGCCTTTACTGGTAATTTTTACAGTTTTCTGTATTCTGACAGTTATGCCACATACACACGACCGTTTTTCATGATGAGAAAAATGCAATTTTTTTTTTTTGGATGTGCAAAACGCTCGTGTGTAGGCTCCAGAGCATTTTTCACGTCCTTGTTTTTCCCACGTCGTGAAAACCGGTCGTGTGTACGCTTTAATGAGGGGGAAAAAACATGCATGCTCAGAAGCAAGTTATGAGATGGAAAATTGGCATAAGCCGCCCAAAGGGTGGCGCCATTCGAATGGAATTTCTCCTTTCTAGTGCCACCGTGCGTGTTGTACGTCACCGCGCTTTGTTCAAGCATTTTTTTCACGATCGTGTGTATGCAAGGCAGGGTTGAGAGGAATCACGTCGAGAAAAACGTTTTTTTCCATGACATGAATAACGATCGTGTGTACGCGGCATTACACATACACACAGTGGCAGAGTAGAGAATGGAGATGGAGGGGTTAATGTGCAGGAAAAGCAATTGAGGGGTTAATATACAAGCCATATACATAGACAGACTGGAGATGAGTTGTACAGGAAGGGGGAGAAAAGGTTAAAAGAAAATGACTCATAGTCAGTGGAAGAAGAATCAATGGATATGAAGCTTTTGCTGAAGATTCATTCATTAATTTCCCACTCACAAACTACTATGATTTCTCTCCTACCTCTGTTATAAGGCTAGGTTTACACCTATGCATTTTGTGCAGACATGGCAGTCCATTAATTTGGTCTGTCATTAATAAAATCTGTGGATTAATTTCACTTTTTCATGTTTAAGTATATATTACTTAAACACATGTGTTGGTTTAAAGCAATGCACACATGAGTTGGCGTGAAGCAATGTATCTTGTGATGACCATGCGTTGCAGGGCAATGCCCTAATTTGCATTGCCAAAAATGTTACATGCATGGTGCAATGCATGGCCTTTGCAAGGTTAATTGGAGCACCATTCAGAATGAATTGCACGACATTGCACAATTAAGGTGTAAAGACTCTAAACTCTAAAGCCCAGGAGGATCTGTTTTTGGACATTCGTTTGCTCAGCAGGAATCGCTCCGTTGATCCCTGCTGAGCTGTTGGATGACTAGTCTGTCTCTGCACACTGTTCAGAGATGGACCAGTCAGATCTTCGCTCTCCTCTATGGAGGGGTCAGATGAAAACCAACCGCCTGTTCGTTATCATTCGAACCGATCCGCCAGACGGATGCAAAATAGGGTTTGCATCCGTCACACTTTAGCGGAGAGGATCAGATCGGAGCTGATCGGATGTCAGCGGACATGTCACCGCTGACATCCGACGCTCCATAGAGGTACATGGAGCGCCCGTTAAGGTCTGCCTGAAAAAACTGTCAGGCGAATGTGAACGGTCCGCACGTGTGAACGGGGCCTTAGTAATTTACTGAAAACCAACTTCAAAGTCTTTGCTATGATCTTTGAGAATTAATAACTTCATAATAAAAGCAACTAGAGAGGTCAGGGCATGAAGATCTTTTGCTGTTTTTTTTAAATCATGTAAAGTAAACGTTTTTGAAACTCCATTGTGCATTATGCTACCACATACAGTGCCTTGCAAAAGTATTCACCCCCTTGGCATTTTTCATGGTTTGTTGCCTCACAACCTGGAATTAACATGGATTGTTTGAGGATTTGCATCATTTAATTTACAGACCATGTCCACAACTTTGAAGATGTTTTTTTTTATTATTATTATTATTATTATTGTGAAGTAAACAACAAATAGGACAAAATAACAGAAAAAGTCAATGTGCTTAACTATTCACCCCCCTTAAGTAAATACTTTGTAGAGCCACCTTTTGCGGCTATCACAGCTCCAAGTCACTTTGGATAAGTCTCTATGAGCTTGCCACATCTTACCACTGGGATTTTTTCCCATTCCTCCTTGCAAAACTGCTCCAGCTCCTTCAAGTTGGATAGTTTGCGCTTTTGAACAGCAATCCTTAAGTCTGACCACAGATTTTTTATTGAATTGAGGTCTGGGCTTTGACTAGGCCATTCCAACACATTTACATGTTTCCCCTTAAACCACCCAAGTGTTGCTTTAGCAGAGTGTTTGGGGTCATTGTCCTGCTGGAAGGTGAACTCTGTCTTAGCCTCAAATTACACACAGAGTGGTACAGGTTTTGCTTAAGAATATCGCTGTATTTAGCACCATCCAATTTTCCTTTAACTCTGACCAGTTTCCCAGTCCCAACTGCTGGAAAATATCCCCACAGCATGATGCTGCCACCGCCATGTTTCATTGTGGGGATGGTGTTCTTTGGGTGATGTGATGTGTTGGGTTTGCGCCAGACATAGCGTTTTCTTTGATGGCCAAAAAGTTCAATTTTAGTCTCATCAGACTGGAGCACCTTCCTTCATACATTTTGGCAGTCTCCCACATGCCTTTTTGAAAACTCAAAACTTACCATTTTGTTTTTTGCTAAAAGTAATGGCTGTCTTCTGGCCACTCTGCCATAAAGCCCGACTCTATGGAGCGTACGGCTTATTGTCGTCCTATGTACAGATACGCCAGTACCAAATTTATGATTTAAATCAAGTTAATTTAAATCAAGCCTTTTTACTAGTGATTTAAATCATGATTTAAATTGTGATTTAAATTTAGTTGATCTAAATCAAATCCACCCTGAGAGTAAGTAAACAGCAAAACATATAAAAAAATCTTGAAATTAAAATTACAATTATATCTCAAAATGCATATATAGTGGTGATATATCCTGTCTAAAAATGCATGCAGTAGGACAATTCAACATTTCTAGTAGGCTGGAAGATTCCTTCAACTAATTCTACTGGCGTACACTGGTTGTTTGCTTGCCCGCAAATTAAGACTGTCATAAGAAAACTCTTTGCCATTCCAATTGAAAGAACTGTCTGCAGTCAGCAACCTTTGTGTTAGTACACATGGTACAGTGAGACTTATTAAGGACACCATCTGGTTTTATGAAGCACTCTCTTGCTAAATACATCAAAGCTTAAATGTCATTTAGGTCTGGTTCATTTTCCACTACCTGTATGGGCTCCTTGTAAGTATTGTATGTAGCCTGTTCAAACTTTTTAAAGCAGACCTTGTGGTTCATTGCAGGGTCTGCTCAAATCACCTTGGCCACTCACACTTTACAAACTACCCACTCTTAGTTGGTGTAAAATATAAAATTAAACGTACCTAATCTCCAATTTCTCCATCACTGGTTATGATGTCCGCTTCCTTCCAGGAAGGGTCCTGGGGAAACGGAACAGGTGAAATTGGGCAAGACACTTCAGCCTATTGCATCTTCTCATGAGATTTCTGCTACTCTGTATTCATTCCCTCTTCATCTAGCCAGAAGTTGTGTGATGTCATCCTTACCTAGGCACCGTGAGTGCAAGATGGGGATGAGAATAGTTTACATGCTGTTTGTTTGTTTTTTTGCAAGGGAACATTTTACAACTAATAGTTGTATGTGAAGTGGGAGAGGGAATGGGCAGTGTAAGTGGACCTGGCATTTCACTGCAAAGTCTTTTTTAACATGTAAGTTGTAACATTATGTGGTATGACTGTAACTATTATCCCAAATCTTGTTGCGTGATTTTCAAATTTGACATGCTTATTGTTTTTTCATGCTAATAATATAATAATAAATATATATATATATATATATATATATATATATATATATATATATATATATATATATATATATATATTGGATTACATACTGTATCTGTCGTCAAATAGTGTGTGCTCACCATCCTTTTCAAAGCATTATTGTAGGAAGTGTCAGTATGGAAAGCAACCTGTTTAACTTGTAACCTGAGCAGGAATGGTGTTGGATTGTGTGACACTCCCACAACTTTTATTGAGACTAGGTTGTGAGGCAATTAACCACAGTCTGCATTTTCGCATGTTCAGTCTAATGTGGATTGTAAATATAATATTGGGGAGTAAGTAATTAGATGTATTTTTTAATGTGAAAATGGTTTCTCTTCTTCCCTTTTATTATTTTATTGTGCTGCTCAAGTACTCATTTCTATAGGAATAATATATTTGCATTAGTGTTCAGTGGTAATGAAATATTTGCATTGGCGTTCAACGGCAAAAATACATTAACATTAGTGTTAATCTCCCATCCTGTGTTACATATCTTCTAGCTGCTTGACTCGTCCAGGGTTGCTGTCACTCACCAGTTATACTGGGTACATGAAATCTAAAGGCACCATCAAGTTAAAGTCTCACATAATGGTAGCCAGTGCCAGAGCTGTAAAGGCAACATTGGTCAAAAATAAATCTACTACAGTGGTAGCCAATGACAGAACAGTAAAAACACCTTTGGACAGATATAAATTAGTGATGATGTTAGCCAGTTGCTGAACCCCCTTGTAACGTCCTATAGATCTAGGGTCAGGCTCAGTTGCTATAGCAGTAGCGGAAATACCACCGACCAGCAGGATAGGTACACAGGAGATTACCCTGGTGAATGATGCAGGCCCATCTGAGGTGCGGAGTCTAAGTACTAACCAGTGTTCACCAGAGTTCCTGATAGTGGAGATGGATTTTTGTGTGTTTTAGTAACATGTCGCGGTTCTCGAGATCGCCCCACCAGGAGGTGAACAAGCCAGTGCCCAGTAGTGCATAAGCAAGTGAGGATCAAACAGAAGCATAGTCAGTAAATAAGACAAAGGTTGATAACGAGTAGTTGTAGGTTGGGATCAGGCAGAATCATAGTCGAGGAACAAGCCAAGGGTTGACAATGAGTGGTAGAAAAACTTGGACGGCAGAAGGGAAGACAGGAGCGAGATACTGGCTGGAGAGAACACAATAATCTGGCAAACAGGAAGTGCAGAGACATGGCTTAAATCAGGAAGTTCATGGGAGGAGCAAAGGGTTCAAGACAGGATCATTCAAGGAGTTGTCCAGGGAACTGTCCAGTATTTCAGGTAGCTCAGCAAGAATAGACATTGCCTGACACAGCAGAGGTGCCGGGTTTAAATCCAGGCCCTGACAAGGTTCCTGGTTGAGAAACATGACCATTTGATTTGCTGCCATGCTGATCCAGAACATAATTCACGAGTCAAATTCCTCAGACACAGTTTAGACACATTAAAGTATTACTTTACTTTTGTGTCAGGCTGCATAGGGGAAAGGTTTCCCCAGCCATACCTGATATCTATGTGTAGCCTTGCTGAGGTCAAATCTTGTCTGTAATGGGGAGTATTTAAAAACAAACTCAAGGCAGATATAAAAGACACACATTACCACAGCCATATAATCATTTAAGTGTAAGTTCCTCTTTCCACAAAAAATGAAAAAAAGAACTAACACCCTCCCCACTTCCCAGTCCTTGCACTTCTGTGGATGATTAGCGTTCACTGTGCCTGATTTTTACATCCTGTCCCTGGTTTTACTGAGGCTGGCAACCCTGATGGGGCCCCCTAGTGACATGGGGCCCTCTGGCAGTGCCCGAGTGAACAAATGGTCAGTCCACCCCTATCAATGGCCATATTATCTTTTACAGTTTTACAGTCTCTTCCACAATTATCATCAATCTACAAATGTAAGGGTATGCAATGTAAGCCAGTCAATTACATTGTGCAATGCAGTCAATCTAACCCTGGTCCAGTTCCTTGAGCTGTGAATGATTGTCCCTTTCATTTGATGGTGCCAGGAAAGTTTCAGGGCCAATATCACCTGGCAAAGCCAGCAGCATGGCACTAAATATCTTTGACTACCACTGCAAAGGTTTCTTTCTTTCCACTGTAAGGAATTTTTCCCATTGACCCCCCGATGCTTTGTTTTCAGCCAGGGTTCCCCAAGACCTGAAAATTATTTTAGAAATGGGTAAAAAGGTTAAGAAAGGCTGGCCAACCTTGTTATCACTGGAGAGTTGTGTATCTATGCAGCTTAGAGGAGCAGCAATCACCTTAGCAGGATGATGATGCTCTTTTATTCTCCAAACACCCAGCAGGGGACTCAGAGAAGTGCATTGTTGAATTGTGGTGTCTCCCTCCCCATGACTTTTCAGCTTGACTGTTTGTTAAAGCAGTACTAGAAAATCCGAAAAGCTCTATTTGCCAGATCGATAGCCTGGTTGCACAATTTTTTTCTACTGCTTTAGCCACACAACCTACTTTGCAATGACTTGGACAAGGACTGTTATTTATGTTGGCATACTGAATAAGCTGTGACTTAATTTGCTTATATATAACGCCAGAAAAAGTCTTTAAGAAGTTTTGCACTGGTGATTCTATTGGTATGCACAGTGGTATGAAGTGCACCATTGCTTTTAGACATCACTTTGAACAAGAGGATATGAATGAATAAAGCCAAATGCACTAGCCATGCCCTGAGATAATAGAAGATGATGTTAGACTGTGAGAGAAGAATATTAAAAAGCCTTCATATATTGTATGAGCAAATTGTGCAGAAACTCAGAAAGCTTTTTGTCCCATGGTAAGCACAGATGAACAATTAATTATGTATAACTGGCAGAAATTCTCTCTCACTGACTGCAGTCAGTGTAGCCTCTGCCAGCCTGTTCATACCATTATAATGCCAGAGCATTAGGATTTCCTATTTAGATATCTTATGCACGGTTGGGGCTCCCACTTATTTGAAATGGAAAACCAGGACATTCCTGTCACACAAGTGCTATACCTCTCTCACGTCTTTCAAATTTTGATCTTTAAACATGTCATTGAATTAATCATGTTATTAATTTTAAGATTCTAAGCTTTTCTGAAGGTCTGGTTTTACTTATGTAGTGCTACCCCCGAAGGAGCTTCTTGGTAAATTGTGTTATGTTCTCCACCTCAACTCCAAGCACACCCTCAGCCCCTCTGACACACCAGGTTGAATTAAAGTTACTGCAAGCACTTGCAGAGAACATGTGTAAAAATACCTTTAACTCTGCAGTTAAAGTGTTTGTAAACCCTTACACACCACATTTCCCTACAGGTAAGCCTATAATACGGCTTACATGTAAGTACTGGAAATATCTCTTAAACCTGCACGGTTTAGGAGATACTTACCTTATACGTTTGCGCCGACATCATCGGCGAATGCGCACTGAAGAAAGGACCGTGCCATTTATAAAGAGCCTGTGCCGTGACCGCGGGCTCCCATGCGCAATCGCAAGAGTGACACGTGGCCCCCGACCAGCCACAGAGGCGCAGTCCATGGCCCCGGAAAAAAGAGGGGTGAAGATGGACACAGCCTCCAGCAGGGACATTTCCGGCTTTGTTTTTCAGATAAATGAGATGCATAGTAGCCCATTATGCTTTTACTTTGAAGTGGAAAAAAGAGAACGTAAAACCCATCAGTTTACTTCCTCTTTAACCACTTACGTTGTCTGGTTAAAGAGGAATATCGTTGTTATGGTTGCAGGTAGCTACCATAACCCGGTATCCTCTTCTTCAACGTGGCAGCGTCCACTACATGATAAAAGTGGTCGCTGCCACGGATATGCCCCAATATCACTTTTATCGGCGGCAGGAGAGGACCTCCTTCCCGACACTTACCGGAGGTGTCGGCAGCGGCAGAGGTGATCGGATCCTCTAACTGTCTGTGTATGGAGACGAGTGAGGGGAAGATGGCCCCCACCCGTCTCCATATCACTGCAGGGCAGAAGCTACGTCAAAACGCCACTTCCGCCTATAGCTCTTAAAGTGACATTTTTTTTTGTTTTGTTTTAGAATGACATAACACGACCTGACTCTCACGACAGATTCTCACCTGCAGCTTGTGTCTTCCATCAGCCTGGAGGAGGTGAAGACAGCACATCGGTCCGGAGGAGAGGGGGAGGCTGGAGGAGGTGAAGACAGCACATCAGTGCTAGGTGGAGGCAGGACTCCAGGAGCAACCGTGATTGTGAATAGGCCAGCCCCCTGCCGTGATTGTGAATAGGCCAGCCCCCCGCCGTGATTGTGAATAGGCCAGCCCCCCGCCGTGATTGTGAATAGGCCAGCCCCCCCGCCGTGATTGTGAATAGGCCAGCCCCCCCGCCGTGATTGTGAATAGGCCAGCCCCCCCGCCGTGATTGTGAATAGGCCAGCCCCCCCGCCGTGATTGTGAATAGGCCAGCCCCCCCGCAGTGATTGTGAATAGGCCAGCCCCCCCGCCATGATTGTGAATAGGCCAGCCCCCCCGCCGTGATTGTGAATAGGCCAGCCCCCCCGCCGTGATTGTGAATAGGCCAGCCCCCCCGCCGTGATTGTGAATAGGCCAGCCCCCCCGCCGTGATTGTGAATAGGCCAGCCCCCCGCCGTGATTGTGAATAGGCCAGCCCCCCCGCCGTGATTGTGAATAGGCCAGCCCCCCCGCCGTGATTGTGAATAGGCCAGCCCCCCCGCCGTGATTGTGAATAGGCCAGCCCCCCCGCCGTGATTGTGAATAGGCCAGCCCCCCGCAATCGTTGATAGGCCAGCCCCCCCGCAATCGTTGATAGGCCGCCCCCCCCCGCAATCGTTGATAGGCCAGCCTCCCCGCAATCGTTGATAGGCCAGCCCCACCGCAATCGTTGATAGGCCAGCCCCAAAATGACTGCCGCACATGACCCTGTTCGCCAAATCACAGGGCACCAGCCGCAAGGACACAGGAATTTAACATTAGGGGGACGGAGCAGGCAGTGATGCACACTGCCTGGCATTGGATTTTGCCCCTCCCCTTAAATGTTGCACCTGGGGCCATGGCACACTCCACACACCCCATTGCTACACCACTGTAACTGGTCTAGTGTGCACTCTAGGATATGGTGCAATTTCCCTGTATCTTAGCCTAAGAAATAAGTCGTGGCCTCTGTGTAGCAGCTGTAAAGGGACAGTCTTTAGTCGTAGCTCTTTAGTCAGCTAGCTTTGGGGTCCAGTTGTACCGTCGGTGAACATGAGAATAGTCCTAGTCAAACCTACAGGCAGCAATAAGGCTACTAGATGGGAGCTGACAATTGAAGGTTTTTTACCATAATGCAGAGAATGGGGGAGGTTCTAAGGGTGATGTACATCATTCATGATCCCATCCTCAAAGTCATAAATCATGGTTAAAGCCTAGTCTAATGATTTGTTTGTATATACTATTTGCTTGTTACCTACAAAGATTGGGACATATTTTTTTTTAAATATGTTTGTTTAACTTTATAAATGAGAAAAGGTTACAGGGTTTACGTTAATACTGTTACAATGTTTATGTAGCAACACTACAAAGTAACAATAAAAATGTGTGTAAAAGTAAAATCTGGCTAAGGGTAAAATTAAAGAAAATGAAAAGGCAGGAAGAGTCCAAGTGGGAAAACCAAAACAAAAAAATTAATTAAAGATACAAAAGTCAAATTTTTTTTAAGTTAAACTTGCCTGCTCTGTACAGCGGTTTTGCACAGAGCAGTCTAGATCCTCCTCTTCTCATGTCCCTCTTCAGTGTTCCTGGCCCCTCCCTCCTGTTTAGTGCCCCCACAACAATCAGTTTGCTATGGGGGCACCTGATCTAAGCCACGGCTCCCTGTGTCCATTCAGACAGGGAGCTTCTGCCTGGCTCCACCCCCTTTCTCTCCTCATTGGCTAACTGACTTTGATTGACAGCAGCAGGAGCCAATGGTGCTGTGCTGCTGTCTCAGACAATGAGGAGGGTAGTCTTGGGCAGTCAAGACATCTGCAACATCGGTGGATCTAGATGGGCTCAGGTAAGTATTAGCGGGACTGTTGCGCACAGAAGTTTTTTTTATCTTAATGCATAAAAATGAGTTAAGATAAAAAAAAAAAAAAAATCTTCTCCCTTTACAACCACTTTAATTCATTTTATAAATACATATAAATAAAAAAAATGAAATGTCAAATAAGTAACTACTTAAAGGGGTGTTCCAGCCCAAAATTGTGTTTATTAAAAGTCAGCAGGTACAAAAAGCTCCTGCGTTCCAGCGACGCGCCGACCGGGGCTCCGCTCCTCTCCCCCCCCCCCCCAGCCGGCGTCTCCATCCCGACTGTGGGCACCCAGCCGTGACCGCCTTTGGCTTCACGGCCGGGCACCCACTGCGCATGCGCGAGCCGCACTGCGCATGCACGCGCGGCGTGGCTCGCCGCTGATTGGAGAGGCGATCGCATGGGACCTGTCATGTGTCCCATGTGATCGCCTACAGGGAGGGGCTGGTGTAGGCGATTAAGGCTTAATCGCCTAACCAGCCCCTCAGCGGAAGCAGGTAGTGGGACAGGAAGTCCCAATCCTACTAAAGCCCCCTCTCCCCCCCCCAAAAAAATTACATGCCAAATGTGGCATGTAAGGGGGAGGGGATCAAAGAAAAGTGCATTTTTAGGGTGGAACTCCTCTTTAAATTTGACTTGGTATCATTCTCTTGCTTTTTAGTGTACAGCAGCACTTGCACGGGCAGAGGGAGGGGCAGGACTGGGAGCCACTCAAGTGTGCTGTATGTGACTGTGTTCACAAGAATCATGCAGAATGGAGGAGTGTGCAGAGGGATGACATCATTAGTCTGATGCTGATCTTTCCCTGTGCACTCAGCAGGCTGGAGGTAGAAAGGGGAAGCTAATGTATTCCTCGTTGTAAATTGTTCCCTTGGCTGTACAGTGTGGAAAGTCTATGTAAATCTGAGGATAACTCTGAATAAAAACAAATACAGATCCTTTGGTGGGTAGAATAGCTCCAATACATACATTTAACTGTTTGCATCTATGGAGGTTCTCTGAACATCAGAATAAGCCACACTGATATGGCTAAGTTGAGTAAATTTACCTACAGTTTGTAAAAATCTGCATTTTTTTTTTTTTTTACAACTACCAGT
Source organism: Rana kukunoris (assembly GCA_029574335.1). Taxonomy (NCBI): domain Eukaryota; kingdom Metazoa; phylum Chordata; class Amphibia; order Anura; family Ranidae; genus Rana; species Rana kukunoris. The sequence goes on from CM056056.1 coordinate 76,865,525, forward strand.
AAATATAAGGGGCTGATAATTTCATGCTGTGTTGACTTTTTAAATGTAAATCAAGTAAATGACTTTGTTATAGGTATTGTCAGCTTTTCCATATCATGTTTACACTGTTCAAATATTCACTGTGTTCGTTTTCAATAGGAGTTCTGTAATTTCTCAGGTTGTCAGTAAAAAATGTGCTTCGCCAGTAAACTTTGCATGTTTTGTCAGTAAAAAATGCTACGGGAGGTTGGCAAGCCTGATATGGATTGCTGTTATAAATTATACTGTTTTGACAGAAGGCAAAATGGTGCATGTGCAGCTCTCAGTGGCTCCTTTTTTATGTTGTATGTTCTTTTTTCCCATTCTATAATTGAAATCCTGCAAACTGTTGCTTGTGTAAAACCTGTCCAAAGAATGGTTTTCAACGACATGGAATACAATAGCAACTGTTGCATTACTGAGACTCTACTTGCAGTGGATGCAATAACTAGTCTGTTTGATGCAAGCTAGTCCTCTAGCATGCCCTAGTGTTAAACCCAACCTGGGAGTGGCTTCAAAGCCAGGGTAACGTGAGTAGGTCCTTTCTGTCATGCCCTAATGCATTTAACACATGGGTCAGGATCAAGCATCTCACGGCAATCCATGCAATATTATACATTCACTTTTCCCGTCCACAAGAAAGAGGGCAGATCTTCAAGCAAGCAAAGCTTCCGAGACTTGTCAGCAGTCTGCAGCTCATTCCTGTTGTGCTCGTCAATACCATTTAAAGGCTGGAAGCAGTGTAGTAAGAGCTTGGTTAGTAAAGTCTTATTCCCATCTACTCCAGGAATACAATGTGCTTTTAAGCCAGATTGGGTTAACCCTCATTTATTTAAAGTAATAATAGTCTTTTGTGTCAGGGAAACTCCCAGTTTTTTTCCTTCCCTTTAAGCACAGGCGGTGAGCATGGGCAATCTCTGTCTGTGCAGCTGGAATTAAGACTCTAGAGCTGTCAGCTTGCAAGCAGTACTTGTCTGTGACACATCGGGAGCAGGAATTTTGGTTTCTGTGTTTTGAATCCACACGTTGGCTTTGGATGTTGGAATATATAGGATCAGCGGTCCCTTTCGCTACATCACATCGGTAAAATGAGTGAGGAACCTAAGGAGAAACCCTCTAAGCCTGCACACAGGAAAAAGAAAGGAAAAAAGGTAATGTGTCTCCATTGTTTCCTTTGTGTTTTTGTGTGTTGATCATTGTGATCAAGGCTTTCGTTTTCTTTACCGATAGAGAATAAGTTGCTGTTAAAGGGGATGCTTGCTTGCTTGCTATTTCTGCTTTCTGCTGGGTGTGTTCTAAAAAGGAAAACATGGATTGTCCAGATTATAAATTCAGAAGAAGATAATCAGACACACCTTCTCATGTTATTGATAATTGATAGATGTGTCAAATTTTGCATCACATCGGTAGAAATCCTACATTTGGTAACGCTATATTGCCTATCCAGATATTTTGTCTTTATAACTTTTTGTATTGTGGTGTTATGGTAGGGCTGTATGTAGCTACATATTGAGAGGATGTTAGGGCTGGGCACTTGGAGGTGTATCCAAATAACCTACACATCATCTAGAAGGGGACTGTTACCCTTATAATAAGATCAACACTATGCAAGCTATTGACTATGTTAAATATTTCTTGTGTTGTTGTGTTCTCTAGGTGCTATCTACAAGTCTTTCAAAATTCTGTGATTTTAAGCAAACAGGTGCCTTGTTCCAATCAGGAGGTACAGAGGAGAAAAAAAAAAAAAACAACATAAAAGTACAAGTCATGTTTGTGATTCTGCGTTTGACAGCCATGGTAAATCGGAACAATTCAGATAATCAGGGTGTGCTTATGCCGACAATCTGCTCCAAACTGTCACTTCTGTCGGGTTTTCGGAATGAAAGGGATGAAATGACAGGCATGACAGAATAGTAGTCACACAGCACTACGCCACTTGCTATTTTAAGCACAATTTAGATTCTGGGAAAACCTGAGATGGTAAATGATAGAGGATTCGTTTAATATACAAAATGTTTCAAGGTGAACAGAGTGTGAATGGGAATGGCCACCTGTTTTCTGTTAGGAGGGGAATAGTTTGAGCGTTCTTTCTTGTTACATTTCGGCTGTGTCGTCTTTTTTTGTGGGATTAGAAAAAACTGGATAGTCATTTTCCAGAGTACTGCCATACTGTTTTTGTAGGATTAACTCCACCCTAGACACACCTCTTTTTATGACATCACCTCTTTATCTGGTAATCTGAAGGTGTGCATGGAGTCCATTCTAGTGAATCAAGTCTAGTTTATTATGAATAACACTTCTGCGCTTTTATGTCTTGTCTTCCTTTTATCTAGTGTTAGAAAATTTAGTCCAGAATGTATTTTCTGACAATTTCAAAATAAGTGTAAATGCCTTAAACTCAGATAGATAGATAAGATACGATAGATAAGATACGATAGATAAGATACGATAGATAAGATACGATAGATAAGATACGATAGATAAGATACGATAGATAAGATACGATAGATACGATACGATAGATACGATAGATAAGATACGATAGATAAGATACGATAGATAAGATACGATAGATAAGATACGATAGATAAGATACGATAGATAAGATACGATAGATAAGATACGATAGATAAGATACGATAGATAAGATACGATAGATACGATACGATAGATACGATACGATAGATACGATACGATAGATACGATACGATACGATAGATACGATACGATAGATACGATACGATAGATACGATACGATAGATACGATACGATAGATACGATACGATAGATACGATACGATAGATACGATACGATAGATACGATACGATAGATACGATACGATAGATACGATACGATAGATACGATACGATAGATACGATACGATAGATACGATACGATAGATACGATACGATAGATACGATACGATAGATACGATACGATAGATACGATACGATAGATACGATACGATAGATACGATACGATAGATACGATACGATAGATACGATACGATAGATACGATACGATAGATACGATACGATAGATAAGATAAGATAGATAGATAAGATGCAAGCTTATGGATCATCGGATGTCAGCGGAGACATGTCTGCTGACATCCAACCCGATCCGCCAAAATCAGACGCACGTCGATACGTCCCCACCTGTCCATGGTGGATCGGATCGGGTGAGATCTGATGAAAACGAACATGCTGTCCGCTTTCATCAGATCTTCCCATAGGAGACCGCGGCGCTGCACAAGCCCCTCCCCACTCGGTAAGCAGAGAGGGACTTGTCATCCGCCGCCTCAGCGGAGATCAGCGAGGAGATCTCCCGCTGAGCCGGAGGGAGCTGGCGGACTCCGTAGCGACAGTAGTCCGCCTGTGTGGAAGAGGCCTAATTCACGTTGTTGCTATTTTTACTCACTTGAGATGTGTTTTTTCGAAATATGTTTGAAGAAGAAAATGGAATTGTTTCCATTTTCATCTTCTCAGCAGCTATTATAAAGCAATTTCAGTACCAGTAATTGTATTATGGTTGTAGTATTTATATGTTCCTGTAAGCACAGAAAAGCATTCTAATGTCATGAAATGACTACTGTCATTTACATTTTTCTATTGTGTCTTTGACTTTATTTATTTTTTTGCTCACTTTGTTCCTGCTAACATTTAATTCATACTGGTGGCTCCAGTAATCAATTTAAGGCTAGCTAGTTAGAAGGAATTAATAAACACAATAATGGGAAAGATGATTACTATGTTTATTAAGAAATGATAAAAAAAAAATACCAACTAGACACGTTCCTTTATGTAACAGTAGACTAGATTATTTTAGATCAAATTAATAGATGCTGTACAGTTGAACCACCTAACACATTTTCATAACTTTTAGGGACTCTGTTGGGGAAGTATGTCTGCTTAAAGCAGATCTTCACTCAAAAGTAAAAGTACTATTCATTCCCCTCCCCCCACCTGCCTTTAACACATTTGTGGTGTTATTTTTTGGGGGGTACCCTTTTGACAGGTACCAGCCACCACTTCATCAATTCTGCCCTAGGCAAGAATGATGGCTGCTTAGGCTGCCCCTTTTGCCACCCGCAGCTTCCTGGGACACATCATACATCCGAGAAGGCTTCAGAACCAGTCCCAGAGTGCTGCCTTTGCCTTGCACATGCGCATCGGGAAGCCGGCTGTGAGGCATCAGGAAATCACAGCCTGCTCCTAAATTAAAGGTGGCAGCCCCAGAAAGTGGAAGACCAGCAAGGAATTGACTGCAATGTAGACTGTGCTGGACTACATGGGCTGTTAAGTGTCTGTTTTTTAAAAGTACTTTTATTTTATTTTTTTAAACTAGAGTGAGGTTCCTCTTTAAATACATTTTTCAATGTGGGACTTTTATAAGGGACTACACTTGTTGATTTTTTTATATATATATATATATATATATTTTTGCAACAGATGGTTGTAGAACACACAGATAGATGGGAACACCTAAAACTACTAAGACAGGAATAGGATCCAAAAATATGGCTGGCAGATCTCACTTCTGGAATGCCCAAGACATAGAAAAAACAAGGAGCTGATTGGGCACATACGACTCCTATCAAGTGTCCTTTCATAGCAGAGGATGGGAAGAGAGGATGGGAAAAGACACAGAGGAGCATGGAGGACACCGCTCTCTGCTTACCGCAATCACACGCTGCCCCACCAAGACAGGGTAAGTCCCAGGCAGACGGCTGGCGGGGGGGGGGGGGGGTTATGGCAGCATTTGATATGGCACAGTGGGAGCGTTTGATGGGCACAATGGGAGCGTTTGATGGGCACAGTGGCTGCGTTTGACAGGCACAGTGGCTGCGTTTTACGGGCACTGTGGCTGCGTTTGACGGGCACTGTGGCTGCATTTGATGGGCACAGTGGCTGTGTTTGATGGGCAGAGTGGCTGTGTTTGACGGGCACAGTGGGAGCTTTGATGGCACCGTGGGAGCATTTGACGGCACAGTGGCTGCGTTTGACGTCACGTGGCTGCGTTTGACGGCACAGTGGCTGCGTTTGACGGCACAGTGGCTGCGTTTGAGGGCACAGTGGCTGCGTTTGAGGGCACAGTGGCTGCGTTTGAGGGCACAGTGGCTGCGTTTGAGGGCACAGTGGCTGCGTTTGACAGCACAGTGGCTCCGTTGATGATACAGTGGCTGTGTTTGATGGTACAGTGGCTGTTATTGATGGCACAGTGAGACTGCAATTGATGAGTTGTTTATCAGAATTTTTCAGTTTATTTGCGCCCCCCCCCCAAAAAAAAATTGGAGCACCAGCCACCACTAGGTGGATCGAACCTTTAATATCATCTATTTTATTAACATGCTAAATCAGAAACAACTTGGAGCAGCTGCCTGATATACATAGCCTCCAATGTTTTAAAATGGGAGAAAGGAACACATCCCAAAATGTTTAGGGCATGTTCAGACCATGAAGAACTAGTACACAAAAAATTGATGCAAAAATACCATTGTGATAAGTTGTAGGTTGCATGTAGTGTATGAATTGTTTGAGTTAAGTGTCCTTAAAACACTTTTGTTACTGAAATAGTAAAAAAAATGTAATTCAAGAATTGAAATAGGCACACTGGAGGAGGAAAGAATCAGAAAAAATGGCAGTTGGATGCAGTGTGAGAATATAGAATAATATAGAATAGAAAATAATGCATGCATCTTTCCCATAGAGGCATATCTGCTTGTGGCCTGTAGACTATTAGAACTGAATGGTTCATTAGCACTTCCACATTCACAATAATCCTGTAAAAATACAAGAGAATATGTCAAAGTACATGGTGGGAACTGCTGCTTTATGATTCTGCAGGTTAAACATGGCAGTGATAGTTTCCCTTCCTGGTAAACTGCAAAAGAATCAGAAAAATAATTACTTGGGAAAGTAAATAATCAATGAAAATCCACTACTTAGGATCTGAGTACAGCGAAAGTACATTAGGTTTATCAGCCACTGAAAGAAGAACTCCTTAATTGCAAAAACAGTGGTTTGGGGACATTTACCTCATCAACAGCTCTCTCCTGAGGCCCAATTCTTCTTCCAAGAAGTTCCAAGAAGATGGAAATGTTTTAGGGGATGGAGCAGGAGTTGGAATCACCCAAACATAGTGCATCTGTAAATAATTGGATAAAATGGATCTAAATGAGAAACGTAAAGCCCCTGACATTACCTGAGGTAATGTGAAGTCTTCCTGTATACAAGCATGCTTGCTTGTAGGTAGGTGCCGAAATTCATTCCAATATTGTTTACACTAACTTGGTTGCCAGTCTGTATAGTATACGGTGCATTTTTTTTCTTCATTTGGATAAGATTTTAATTTCACATTACTATTACTAATGACCTGGCATAAGCATTGGTAACTTATCGTCATCTGTTTTAACAGGAGCAATTCAACACAATAGAATAAACTGTGCCTTCATGAACACTTTTTAAGTGTGTTTACAGCACGTCCTCTGGCTTTCCTTGCACCACTTACCTAAACTTCCAGGTGGAGAGAGGCACACTTATAGTGTCACGTTTTTCAAATCTCAAGACTACATGTCCCATCAGTCTTTGCACCTGTATTCAGAACATAAATTAATAGAAGGAAAAACTGTCAATTGAGCTACACCCAAAATACATGATAACTAGGGAGGAGTTCAGTGGAAACAGTCCCTCTACCTAGTTAGAAATACCATCACCGAATCCAAATAAAAAACAGGGGTGTGTTCCTATGAATCAAAACAGCATATAAACAAAAAGGACAGCATCCAGAAAGGGATTCTACGATAAGGAACAAGAGGTATATATCAAAAACATTAAAGTGGAGTTCCACCCATTTTTTTATGTTTGTCTGTGCTGCATGCCCTAATCTCATAGGGCCAGATTCAGGTAGATGGGCGAATCTTTATTTTGGAGTAACGTTTCTCATTTACGTTACTCCGCCGAAACTTTAGGAGCAAGTACTGTATTCACAAAGCACTTGCTCCTAAAGTTGCGGCGGCGTAGCGAAAATAAGCCGGCGGAATTCAAATTGGGCGGGTGGGGGGCGTGTATTATTTAAACTAGGCGCAATCCCGCGGCGAACGTACTGCGCATGCGACGACTGTCAGTGCGCATGCTCCAAATTCTGTCAGTGAACGTCAATGACGTCAATCCCCATTCACGGACGTTTTACGCAAACGACGCAAAAAAATTTGAATTCGACGCGATGACGACGGCCATACTTAACATAGGATACTCCACTAGGGGGCTGGTTTTTCTTTACGCCGCGTATCTCTTACGGAAACGTCGGAAAGTCACTGCGTCGGGCCCGAATACGATCGTGAATTGCCGATTCTCGCTGATTAACATATTCTCGGCGTTAATCAGCGGGAACGCCCCGAGCGCCATTTTTAAAATTGCAGTTCTGATACGACGGCGAAATACAATTACGCCGCTCGTATAGGAACTCCAACCCGGCGTTTCTTGTTTTCTGCTTACTGAAAACAGAAACGCCAGCTCAAAGTGAGAGTTAGGCTGGAGTTATCACTGATACTCCAGCCTAACTCTACCTGAATCTGGCCCATAGTGTTCAGAATGGACAATTTTTATTTATTTTGTTGCTTGTAAATACCTTTATTTTGTAGTCCTTCATTACTTTCTCCTCCTTATTAGCCTAGGCTATTAAGTCACAAGGCTATTTGCAATGGTTTCTGGGATAGGCATCATGTTTCCCACTAGTCCCTGCAAACCTGACTGAAACCTATTACATTGCTTGTGCAGCACTGAGCATGTGCGAGATATGCAAAGCTGTAATCCAGGAAGTCATACAGTCTGGCTTCATGATGCCCACACTTAAGATGGCCACGGTCTATTTCTAGATTATAAACTAAATGCTGTAACAACCTAACAAAACAGACCTTAGTTTACAGACTAACTTTATTAGAATACATTAAGCTTGTGTATTACAGGGGTATTTATATTTAAAAAGTGAAATTGTGGGTGGAACTCCCCTTTAAACTTTATTAAGAAAAAATCCACATATAACGTAAAATTGTATCCTCCACCACAATGAAGACTTAGAAATTGACAACTTTGTCACGACACAGGTAGCTACCACTAACATCCAACTCTCACACTGTCTAGTATAGAAAAAATTAACTGGCTGGAATATTCATCTTGGTAGAAATATATTGTAACAGTACTGAGTTGGCTGATTGCCAAATAACTCAGCATGGGCAGTCCACTAGGATGATATAATCAATTGCACAGCTATGTTGAAACTAGATAAAACAGTGTAATTAACTTGTAGACAGTCTCAGGTATAAACTTCAATCACCTCAATGTTCACATATTGTGAACACTGAACGGTCCTGGTGATAGATATACAAGCGGGGAAGGTAGAGATGGAAATTCACAGTGATGTGGTGGAAGGTTGACTGTGAGTCAGAAAGGCAGCCAGTGTATAAATCACAGTTAGAGCAATAGACCCAGTATCCGTGTTACACCTTCCACTCTCAGAACGGCACAAATGGAGGAAAGGTGATGGACAGTAAATGTCAGTAACCCAGTTGGGCATCAAATAACGGTAGTCTAGCTCACCACTCTCCATATTCTAAGCAGTTAGGCTATCCCTACTTCCAGTTTGTGGAAGTAGGGATAGAGCATGTAAACCCTGGCTCTGCGAACATCACTGGCGTCTGGCGTCTTACTCAACAAGCACCTCTCGGGGCAAAGGATAACTTCCATTACTTTCATACACCGCATCCCGCTAGACATCCGAGAGTGTCACCTAGAGGAACATACATAGTATATCCAGACATCACTATACACACGCCCACTTCCTTCTGACAAACCACCGTCTTTGGGAAGTCCAGTGCAGTATTCATATGTACATATAGATAAATTCATATTGGCATTATCTCTTGATGGAAAAAGATAAGTGATGACATTTATATAAAAAATTTAGACATAGTAGGGACCACAACCCCAAAAGCTGTCCAAGTGAAGAGAATTATTGAAAAACAAACACACAATTATTGGTTAAATATACATAAACATAATTGTATCTATTGTATCTATATGAGCCTAGATAAACAGATTGCCCAGGAGTTAGGTAGGGCCAAAAAAATTTAAATATATAGAAATTCCTGCCCATTGATCTGGATAAGCAAAGTTTAAATTAATTCAAACAGACCAATGGGCATTGGTAGGAAGTGGAGAGTTTGCCCCAATATAATTCAGGAGTAATAGAACCATAAGGGGAAAGTCTCTACCCAAATTGCACAGACAAACTTATTTTTTAAACACCTTGGAAAATTCTAATGATATTAGAGGCTTCTGTGAGGCAAAGAAATACAGCATTTCCTGCATTTTCATGTACCTGTGTCGTGACAACGTTGTCAATTTGTAACTCTTCATTGTGGTGGAGGATACAATTTTACATTATATGTAGATTTTTTCTTAATAAAGTTTACTATTATGTATACCTCTTGTTCCTTATTAACCACTTAAGACCCGGACCAAAATGCAGGTAAAGGACCTTGCCCCTTTTTGCGATTCGGCACTGCGTCGTTTTAACTGACAATTGCGCGGTCGTGCGACGTGGCTCCCCAACAAAATTGGCGTCCTTTTTTCCCCACAAATAGAGCTTTTTTTTGGTGGTATTTGATCACCTCTGCGGTTTTTATTTTTTGCGCTATAAATAAAAATAGAGCGACAATTTTAAAAAAAATGCAATATTTTTTACTTTTTGCTATAATAAATATCCCCCAAAAATATATAAAAAAACATTTTTTTTCCTCAGTTTAGGCCGATACGTATTCTTCTACGTATTTTTGGTAAAAAAAAATCGCAATAAAGCGTTTATCGGTTGGTTTTCGCAAAATTTATAGCGTTTACAAAATAAGGGATAGTTTTATTGCTTTTTTATTAATTTTTTTTTTTGCTACTAATAGCGACGATCAGCGATTTTTTTCGTGACTGCGACAATATGGCGGACACTTCGGACAATTTTGACACATTTTTGGGACAATTGTCATTTTCACAGCAAAAAATGCATTTAAATTGCATTGTTTAGTGTGGAAATGACAGTTGCAGTTTGGGAGTTAACCACAGGTGGCGCTGTAAGGGATGTGTGACCTAATGTGTGTGTTTACAACTGTAGGGGGGTGTGGCTGTAGGTGTGACGTCATCGATCGTGTCCCCCTATTACAGGGATGACGCGATCGATGCTACGGCCACAGAGAAGCACGGGGAAGCCGTGTGTACACACGGCTCTCCCCGTTCTTCCGCTCCAGGGACGGATCGCCGCACTCCAGCGGCGATCGGGTCCGCGAATCCCGCGGTCCCGGTCCTGGAGCTTCGGACCGGGTCGCGGGCGCGCGCGCCCGTGACCCACGGCTGGGTACTAAAATCAACGTATATATACGTTGATGTGCCCAGCCGTGCCATTCTGCCGACGTAAATGTGCAGTAAGCGGTCCTTAAGTGGTTAAAGTATCCCTTTCTGGATGCTGTCCTTTTTGTTTGTATTCAGAACATTTCGGGACACAATGAGCACATGGACTAAAATGTGATTAATCATTTCCATCAACCAAGGTTTTTTTTTTTCTCGAAAGCATTAGCATATACAGCACAAGTTTAGTGTAAGCATTTGGTAAACTTAAAGATGATCATTAAACTCCCTCCAAGAAAAGTAGCAGCTAAAAATACTGTAGCTGCTGACTTTTTTTTTTATTTATTAAATAGGGTTTTATTAAAGAACAGCAAAAACAAAAAGAAAAAAAAAACACACAAGTAACATGAAAAAATGCAGTACAGAACATTCAAGCAAGGTGCAATTTGATCTTTCAACATCAAAATCCCAAATACATAGGAGACGCTTCACCACTAGACCATCTCATGCAGCATTTCAGATGATATGCCCCACATCTTAGGGTTACAACTAGCCAACCCCAAAGAAGTACAATGCCCACCCCACCACCGGTTACTAACCTGCGACCGGCATCACCACTGCCCCCCTTAGCCCCACTTCCTCTTTCCTCCTCTTATAGAAACAGGCGGTCCATGATTAAATCAACCGGAGCTAACCCAGGAACATTCAACCAGCATGCCCAAATACTTTCAAATTTCCTCACACTCCCCCTGTGCTGATAGATGTATTTCTCCAATCTAATAGTATCACCCATTTGGTTAATCCATTCCCGCACCGTAGGGGGGTCCTCTGACTTCCAATGCCGCAGAATGAGTTTCCGAGCCTGGAAGAGGGCCCTCGATATCCCTATCCTAGCAGGCTCCTCCCCTTAGCTGCTGACTTTTAATAACAGGACACTTACCTGTTCAGGGATCCAGAGTTGTCCTCACCCGGGCCGGTTCTTCGTCTGTGTTTGGGTCCCTGGTGCCAACATGTCTAGTGTTTACAGCTTTACAGACAAATTTTCAGCACTGCGCATTGTAAATGGTCCCGCAGCTTTCTGGGACCCGTGATGTGTCCCAGAAGGCTGTGGGCAAAGAGGGGGGCAATGAGTACATATCAAAACTAAGTACCTGCTCCCCTATCCAAATCAAAAATGCCCAATTGTTAAAGAGAGGGAGGGGAGAAGGCATAAAAATGGAACACACAGAAGGCACCACATGTCATCGCACTGGAGGGCAATGCACCTTATCGCTGTGCGGTGAAATGAATCAAGTGTCACTTCGTGCACTTCAGATAACGTTGACAAAAAAAATAGAACTGTAAAACAAGCATTACACACAGCGTTTAGCATGTGAACAGCTAATTGGCCCTTAAAATGAAATTTCTTCTTTGCCCTGCATTGGACTGGTTCTAAAGGTACAAGTTTTTTTACCACAATGCATTATATGCATCAGGGTACAACAACTTTCTGAAAGCAGCTCCCTTAGCCCCCCTTATACGTACCTGAGCCCAATCTCGATTCAGTGATGTCCACGAGAGCCACAGCTCTTCCAGCTCACTTTCTCCTCATTGGACAGAGAGGCAGCCATTGGAGGCACCATTGACTCTTGCTGCTGCCAATCACAGCCAGTGAGGAGAGAGCGGGGGACTTCTGAGCCATACTCTGTGGACACACAGAGCCAGATTAGGAGCGAACATGCGCAAATACTGCCTGCAAGCGGTATGCTATGGGGGAACTCGGCACAGAGAAGACCCTAGAAGAGGAGGGTTGAGGCTGCTCTGTACAAAAGTAAAATGAAACTTTTGTACTTAATTCAACTCAAATAAAAAGATGTGAACAAATGATTATGAAATTAATTAATTCGACTGCTGCAACCTATAAAATCCAGACACTGAATCCACTGAATCCACAGTAACCTAAAACAAAAAATAGTGCAAAAATATATCATACCTTACATAATACAAACCATTTATATGATAAGAAATGGGACCCTTGGTTCGCACATTCCAAACACTTTTTAAACCCTGTAAATAAATAATATTTTTCATTAGATGTCGTTATTAACTGAAAGTTATTTACCTATTTCAATGATGATACTGATTTGATGCCAGTCAACATTAGCATCGTACTTCATTGACATGTTTTTCCTTACGAAAATGTTTTAGTATATTGCATTTTTCCTGATATGATATCACTGTACCACTATTTTGTACCAATTAAAAAAGTTTGTAAACAAAAAAAAGTGCGCTGTCGCTTTAAATGCTAAATAATTCATAACACAAAAGTGGCCAAATAAATGTATGCAAATTGCAATAATATGGACCTTACATTTCACACGTGCAATTAAGGTAATATTATCAAATATATTCAAGCAAATAAATAAAATAACAGTCCATGAAAAACAATACATAAAAAGAAAAGATCAGCGCTAGTATATTAAAAGCCGCCAACAATTGAGGAAAAACACACAAGCCTCCAATTAAATAACATACAAAAATTGCAGCGCTAATGAAAAGCACACAATCCAACTGATGATCAGCAATAAAGTCCAAAAGTCCTCCTTAGGGTGATAAAACAAATGTGTATGACCATAAAAAAATGTTCATAAATTGTCAAGTGCAATCATCCTTCATCTGTAGTAGTATGGGAGAAATGGCCACTCACCAAACAGAATAAAATAGCTCACTCAGGCTGGGTTCCATAGGTGTGCGCAACCTACTGCATTAGGGTGTGCACTCCAAAGCTCAAACACATGGTAGTGATCGCTTACTGTGTTCATTCACAAAAGGACGGGGCCGGTAAATGATATATTTACCGGCCCCTTCCCCACTCCTTTTAAAACTTCCCCAGTGTGTGCCAGCATCAGCAGCCTTTGGGAGAGAAGAGGAAGCAAGCCGGGAGTGCAGGGGCAATCTGACCCGCACAAGGTGATTAGGGTGTGCCCAGGCACACCTTGCACACCCTGTGCGCACACCTATGCTGGGTTCACACTATTACAAATTGGATGCAGATTTTCCGGCATCCAATTCGCATTTCCCGGCATTCAATTTGCACGTCAGAAGATTGTGGGTGGCTCTCTATGGAGCCGGTTCACACATCTCCGGAGCGGCTCCAGTGTGAATTG